>JANFCV010000037.1:3475887-4124274 GCA_024500475.1 Phthorimaea operculella | reverse complement strand
CACTGTCAGAAGAAGACAAAAAGTGCAGCATTGATGAGATGTTTCATTTGGAAGCATGCCAATGTCGCGTCGGCCACGCTCCACTGCGCACGATATTGCTTCGTCTCGCGGTCCCCCAATACCACCACTACACAGTGTTGCCAGAAGCAGGATAGGTGTTTTGGTGTGACACTATTAACAGTATAAACTCTATCTACTATACCACTGTCAGAAGAAGGCATTAAGTGCAGCATTGATGAGATCTTTCATTTGAAAGCATGCAAATGTCGCGTCGGCCACGCTCCACTGCGCGCGATATTGCTTCGTCTCGCGGCACTACTCGCGGTCCTCTCAATACCACCACTTCACAGTGTTGCCAGAAGCAGGATAGGTGTTTTAGTGTGACACTATTAACAGTATCTACACTATCTACTATACCACTGTCAGCAGCAGTCAATAAGTGCAGCATTGAAGAGATGTTTCATTTGGAAGCATGCAAATGTTGCGTCGGCCACGCTCCACTGCGCGCGATATTGCTTCGTCTCGCGGTCCCCCCAATACCACCACTTCATAGTGTTGCTAGAAGCACGATAGGTGTTTTGGTGTGACACTATTAACAGTATAAACTCTATCTACTATACCACTGTCAGAAGAAGGCATTAAGTGCAGCATTGATGAGATGTTTCATTTGGAAGCTTGCAAATGTCGCGTCGGCCACGCTCCACTGCGCGCGATATTGCTTCGTCTCGCGGCACTACTCGCGGTCCCCTCAATACCACCACTTCACGGTGTTGCCAGAAGCAGGATAAGTGTTTTTATGTGGCACTATCAACAGTATTAACACTATCTACTATAGGTTCCACTATCAGCAGTGAACAATAAGTGCATTGATGAGATGTTTCATTTGGAAGCATGCAAATGTCGCGCCGGCCACGCTCCACTGCGCGCGATATTGCTTCGTCTCGCGGTCCCCCCAATACCACCACTTCACGGTGTTGCCAGAAGCAGGATAGGTGTTTTGGCGTGACACTATCAACAGTTTCAACACTTTCTTCAATACCACTGTCAGCAGCAGTCAATAAGTGCAGCATTGATGAGATGTTTCATTTGGAAGCATGCAAATGTCGCGTCGGCCACGCTCCACTTCGCACGATATTGCTTCGTCTCGTGGCACTTCTCGCGGTTCCCCCAATACCACCACTTCACGGTGTTGCCAGAAGCAGGTTAGGTGTTTTGGTGTGACACTACACTATCACCAGTATCATTATCTACATTACCACAACCAGACGACGGCGATAATAGGCGCAGTATTGATATGATGTTTCATTTGGAAGCATGTGAATGTTGCGCCGGCCACGCTCGACTCTCATAAATACCGATTTTGAACAATATGAATTGGTGGAATCACGTCATGATGATTTTATGAAAACAGCAGTGTTTTTTTTTCAAAGTGTGCCTTATCAATTTTTACATTGGCATAGTTATGTTACTTTCAAAAACTCCTTCATTATTATTTTTAGATCAATCTGGCAGCCCCGCTATCTTTACATTTTATCGCTGCCGCAATTTATTGAAAAACTCCGTCTAGATTTTTAATCGAAAAATACAACCGGCTGCGTACTGTTCCTGGGTGCTATTAGTCCGTTCGCCCGTAGATGGTTCGCTTCGTGCTAACATAAAACATTGTTAAAGCACTAATTTTCTGAGGAGAAGCACCGAAACGCAATAATTTAAAGAGTTAGCGAGTGAAAACGTCTGTGGAGTTGTAAAAAGTTCATTGTGCGAATTCAGCACATTTCTGGGGTAAAGTTGTGGGGTTAAGTTGAAATTTATGCCATGTGAGCGGTGACGGTGTTAGGCAAGAAGAGAACTAGCGAGTTAGCGTCGCATTCATCACGCCGCTTGGCGTGCCACAGCGGCTAACTGCAATGTAGATCGCACTTTTTAAGGAAAATTCCCTCTAAACCGTCCCACTTTTTACACTAACAACTGTAATAAAAAATTGTTTGCGCTATACGTGCACAACTGCACACTGACAGAGAAAAAATTGCACAGTTACATATTTGACAATTTGTGTTCGATTATTTTATTACTGGTTCTGAGAAAAGACTTGAGTTTCCTACACCGATTTACATTGATGCAGCTACGCCGTAGCCAATCCGTAGCCATCCGGATGATGTAACTTGATGCGTTGCGTAGGTGGATATGACGTCAACGCAAAGCCTTCACACAGAACAAAGAATATAAGTACGAAGTTTCACTTCAAAAGCATCATACATAATAGTTGAGTTCTTATTTCAAGGACAATAAGAACTAATGTCATGAAAAGTCTTGATAACGAAGGCTTTTAAACAAGTAATAATTGTTGGTTGGTCTTGTAATTTGTGTTTTTACGCCTATTTTGGTACACTTGCCGCACATATAATCAAACATGAATTTATGTAGGACTCGCCACTTAACAGTCTACCTACTTACTTCTGACTTATTCAAGGTTTGATAAACAGCAGCAATCTTTTCTTTACAAATCTTTGTAGGACCTAGGACCTAGGACCTTATTCTTATCTTTTTACTAAGTATTTCTCAATAATACCTAAGAAGAGAAATGTTTTTTCAAAACGACTTAGATAGAGCTAACTTTTACCGTGAAAGGAATATTCTGTGAAAATTGTAAGTCAAACCTAAGTAACAACATTCAATAGTCCCTTAAGCTATTTATCAGCTGTAACTTTCTCAGAAATAAGTAATTCAAAATAGTATCAAATAAGTTACTGTATTGAATTGTTGAAGTCATTGCTGTTTATTTTTTTACCGGGAGTAACAAAAAGTGTGTAGACTCACTACGACCGAAATTACATGACCGAAATTCGGCGGCCGAATTCCGTTCCGTCAGTTTTCAGCGTTATCGGTTGGGAGGACACACTATAGGCGCCGAAATTACGTACAAACCACGCCGAATTACTTCGGACTGACATTCGGTGACTTAATTTTGAGACGGAATTTATTTCGGCTGAGTGTGCCATCCGTAATGGAAATAACATTGCCATATCCTAAGAAAAAAATTGTTCTGTATCATAAGTACCTTGAACTCTTTTCGGCTTACCCATTTTTGTATTGTACGCTCCATTGGCTATATAAAAGTGGGTGGGACTGGGGTCACTGTGTAAAATCGGTGGTTTATAATATTTTAATAAGTTTTTTACAGAAAAACAAGCCACCAACATCAACACAGAAATGCAGCAAACTTTGTAGCTAGATAGTACAAATTACAGAACAATAATGAAAGCCTGATAGAGTTTAAACAAGGCTCGACTCCGCCGCGGCGTCGCCAAGCCCACGCGAACCATAGCAAGCTGAATAAAGGCTGTGTACGGCTGTCGACCAGGGATGGGAAAAAAAATATCGATTTTTAAACGATGTCTTCCGAAGAAAATTGATTTAACATAATTTAGATGTTTAAGCCGAAACTAGATATTTTTGCGTCATGTCATGTATTTGCCTCAACGAATTAGTTCAAGATTTTAGTAAAATGAATTAAAATATACAAGACTTAAATTGTAATACATATTTTGTTTCGGCAGCATAGTGTTTAATTTACCTTTATCAAAATATATTATGAAAATATAGCAATATTGCGTATAATCAAGTAAATTATACTGAAAAAACGAATATTTTTCAAATTCATGTTTTCTTTGGATATAATCAATTTCATTCCTGACTAGAAAGAATCGATTATTCGAAAATCGATGTAATGTCCCTGTTACGAACTCCTTGTATGTACCTAAATGCCATAAGCTTTGACCATTATTTTGAAATATTATGTAAATCTCGATGTAAATAGTGACTGGGTGATTGGAAATTCGATGCATTCCCTGAAGGTGGTTAGAGGGGGGGGCATTTCCAACACATTCTTCCATGGAACCAGGGGTCAGAAATGATTGGTTACAAAATTATTAGGACTTTTGATTTTTAAAAGTAAATTTCCCGATTTCAACTTTAAAAGTCATGCGAAAGCTAGCCAAACCGTTTTATGCATAGTTTTTTGACATGATCTCATAGTGAATGAATAGGACAATCATTTTAGTTACAAGTTTAGTTAGAAATACTCTTCTTTTTAAAATACAGCGCCAAAACAAGAAAATATTTTGGTGGAAAGGGATTTTTTTCAACATTCATAGTAATCTACTGTAAAAAAAATCACTATGGAATAATCCGTAAAAACTTCATAACAGAGTTCTCTGTTGCATTAGCTAACCAAAAAGGTACAATAATCTACAATCAAACATGTTTTCATAAAAATAATTAGCATTAATGCAAAAAGCGGCGTGCGAAACAAGGCAATTGACTATGGTCGGTCGACTACGCCAAAGTCAGCAAATGCTGTTTAGACAACTTTTTCAAGTATTTTCGTGGTCTAATGGATGGAGCATTCCCCTCAGGAGTCTGTGGTTCCAGGTTCGATTCCCGTGAGTTGACCTACAAGGTTGATATTCAACACTTTGTGAATTTTCAATTTTACAATTCAGAAATGGAGCTCCTGAGCTTTAAACAGCCTAAAAAACTGAAATGATAAATCTTTGTCGGAGTTTTTAAACCACCTACTACAAGTATTAGACCTCTGCTATGGTAGTGTTACGACCACCGTCTGCGTTTATTAGACATCAATCGAGGCCGATGGTTTAATATGCCCTCCGGAGCACGATATTTTCTTGCGGACAATCAGGTGGTTCAACGTGATTTTTTAAACCAAACTGGGAAAAATTCACAAAGTGTTGAATATCAACCTTCTTGTAGGTCAACTCACGGGAATCGAACCTGGAACCACAGACTCCTGAGGAATGCTCCACCCATTAGACCACGAAAATACTTGAAAAAGTTGTCTAAACAGCATTTGCTGACTTTGGCGTAGTCGACCGACCATAGTCAATTGCCTTGTTTCGCACGCCGCTTTTTGCATTAATGCTAATTATTTTTATGAAAACATGTTTGATTGTAGATTATTGTACCTTTCGGTTAGCTAATGAAACAGAGAACTCTGTTATGAAGTTTTACGGATTATTCCATAGTGATTTTTACAGTAGATTACCATGAATGTTGAAAAAATCCTTTCCACCAAAATATTTTCTTGTTTTGGCGCTGTATTTTAAAAAGAAGAGTATTTCTAACTAAACTTGTAACTAAAATGATTGTCCTATTCATTCACTATGAGATCATGTCAAAAACTATGCATAAAACGGTTTGCTTTCATGACTTTAAAGTTGAAATCGGGAAATTTTCTTTAAAAAATCAAAAGTCCTAATAATTTTGTAACCAATCATTTCCGACCCCTGGTTCCATTGAAGAATATGTTGGAAATGGCCCCCCCTCTAACCATCTTCAGGGAATGCATCGAATTTCCAATCACCCTATATACTGGAGAAAAATTAGAGCATCATCGAAGGAATTGACATATTTTTATTTACGTTTTTAGTTTACCGATTATTTATATTTTGTGGTCCTTTAATTTGCCGTAATGGATCAGGAAAAAACATTGCGCCGTAGCGCAAGATTAAATAAGGGCACGAACAATGACCAGGCCCAAGTAAGTGAACCACTTATTGATTCTGTCGACCAACAAGCTGTCTCTGACCAACCGAGAGCGCCGTGCTCGCGATCATCGAGCACGCGCTCCAGCGCCGCGACCATGCGCCGATTGGCAGAAGCTCAAGCTGCACGAGAACTAGCCGAGTTAGAGGAGAAGCGCTTACAAATGGAACAAAAACAGTTGGAACAGCAACGCCAGATAGAAGAGCGTCGCCTAGCAGCAGAGCGCGCCAAAATACAAGCTAGACTAGAGGAGCAAAGGGTGCAAATCGAAGCTGACGAAGCCGATAGAGTGTCGAGTCGATCTTCGCATTCACGTGTCGTGCAGTGGCTCAAGACTAATTCGGCGCATGAAAATTCGTGTAATGCTAGTGAGACACAGACGCGTAACCCACAGCCTGTGAACGCGACTACCACGGCTAGTGAGTACCACAGCGCTAACCCAAACACCGCCGCACACGGCCGTAGCGACGAAATAGCGAATCCCAACGCAGTTGCGATAGCCAATCGCCCACCGCAGACACAGCCTATTCAACACGAGAAGCTACTGGGCCGCATGTCGGCAAGAGACCTGCCTACCTTTTCCGGCGATCCACTTGAATGGCTGCGCTTCAAACACGCCTTTGAGTCTACGACGAAGATAGGCCAGTACACGGAGGAGGAAAACGTGGCTCGTCTTCAAAGATGCCTGCGCGGAGAGGCGTGGGAAGTCGTAGCAGCCCGCATCATCACCGTGTCCTCAGCGGACGAGATCATGAAAACTCTGGAAATGCGCTTCGGTAGACCAGATCTTATCTTGCACAAGATTATCGGCGAGATAAAGAAAATACCAAAGCTCACTGGATCAAGAACGGAGTTAGTAACGCTCGCAACTAAGGTGTCAAACTGTTTAGCTGCAATTACAGCGACGAACTGTATTGATTATTTATATAGTCCGGAATTAGTGAGTGAAATAGTTAGCAAATTAACTGAAAATTTAGTTTTTAGGTGGATTGATTATAGCGTTACCCTTAATGCCGCCCGCCGTCCCAAGTTAGCCGCATTATCCGATTATTTGATGCGCGAGGCCGAACTAGTATGTAGGGCTGGGGTAATGGAACCGCAACTAAAATCTAAGACTTTTTCCTCAGGCTTTAGCCGTCATCCCGTACTCGCGATGGCCGATGATAATTCCAGTGTTGGTGCGCCCACTACGACCAATGAGGCTTCTGTTAACGCTGTTTCCTTTCAGAAGCGCCGCGGGGAATCCAACCCGCCACGACCGCACTGTCCGTATTGCGATAAAGATCACGACCTAGAAAAATGCTCTTCGTTCACTTTGAAGTCAGTAAACGAGAGGTGGGACTGGATCTGTGAAAAAAAAACTGTGTTTTAAATGTTTTAGTTCGAAACATCGAAGAGAGCGCTGCAGATCGAAGCGACAATGCAGCAAGTGCGCTCGCGGGCATCACACACTGCTCCACCGTGAGGACTGGGTGAATTGGACCAAAAGCAAGCAGTCTCACGACAAAGACGACAAAACGACTGAGACTACTGCAAACTTATGGACTAAACCGGAGCAGACGGGGCGAAGGTATGTAGGAGTCTTACCTGTCACTGTTAAGGGTCCTACCGGTAGCATCCGCACATGCCTAATGATTGACGGGGGCTCTACTATACGCTTGATGGATTCCAACTTAGCTGACAAAATAGGCGCGGAGGGTCCTCGTGTTAACCTCAACTTGCAGGGTGCTGTTGGTGAAGCAAAGAGAGAGAACGATAGCCATTCCGTTTCTGTCACTCTGCATACGTCCACGGGTTCCTTCCACCTACCGAAAATACGTACTGTAGACTCTCTCCGTTTGCCTACTCAAAAGGTCGATAAAAAACTAATCGATAGTTGTTTACATTTGCAGGACGTCCCAATAGAGGAATATGAGGGTTATCCTGAAATTCTTATTGGACAGGATTGTCTGCAGTTGATTTTGATAAGAGAGAATCGAGAAGGACGACCAAACGAGCCTGTTGCCTCGCGGACTAACCTAGGCTGGGTACTTCACGGTTTTGTCTCATCCTGTTGCAAGGTAAATAAAGAATTCAGTAACCATATTCATCACTCAGAAGCGGACATTGAATTGCATGATCTAGTCAAAGATTATTTTCGTGTCGACAGCCTCGGTGTGAAACATCACGACCATAATAAGGTTTCACCAGACGAACAACGCGCATTGAATATTCTCGACACGAAATCTAGAAAAATTGGCAACAAATGGGAAACAGGACTTCTATGGCGATCTGATGACGTCACGCTGCCCGACAATAAAAAGAGTGCTATTCAACGCTTGAAAATTATAGAGAAGATGATGGACGCCGATCCTGCCTTCGCCGCCGACTACTCGAAGCAGGTGGACAACTTATTAGAAAAAGGTTACGCGGAAGAAGTCCATGAAACTTTGACCGGCCCACGACTTTGGTACTTGCCGCACTTTGGAGTACGAAATCCGAATAAACCTGGTAAACTTCGTCAAATTCACGATGCGAGAGCGGAGACGAAAGGTATTTCTTTGAATACGGAGTTGCTAGCAGGCCCCGACCTCTTGAATTCGTTAGTTGGTGTTTTGTTTCGCTTTCGAGAGAGGGCAGTAGCAGTCACGGGAGATATCAAAGAGATGTTTATGCGTGTAAAAATCAACAAAGAGGATCAAAAGTCGCAACTATTTTTGTGGCGCGGGATGGACAGAGACAAGCCTCCCCGTACGTATAAAATGACATCTATGATTTTTGGCGCGAAATCTTCCCCGTGCACAGCAACGTATATTATAAGAAGAAATGCTGATGATTATGCTGAATCTCACCCACGCGCCGTATTGGCTATTAAACAGCGGCATTACGTCGATGACTATTGTGACAGCGTGGATACCGTCGAAGAGATGAAGCAGCTAGTTTCCGACGTCATTGCGATTCATCTTGCTGGTGGATTCGAGATTAGAGGTTTCGTATCGAATAAACCTGAGTGTCTTCCTGTGCAAACAGAGACACCAACAGTTAGTTTGTTACAGACTGAAAGTGCTCAACGTACCTTAGGAATGATATGGAAGTCGCAGAAAGACGTACTCGGATTTGATTTGAGTTTTAAGAAACTGGATGCGGATATAGCAAACGGATTACGAAAACCGACTAAACGAGAAATGCTAAAGGTGATCATGTCCGTTTTCGACCCGCTAGGATTCCTTAGCCCAATTGTGATCCGAGGTAAAATTTTGTTACAGCAACTGTGGCGAAGTGGTGTCAAATGGGACGAACTAATAGGCGATAGTTTTACACGAACCTGGAACCATGCCTGGAACCTACAATATATAAGTTACTCTGTGGCCTGGAACGAGTTTCTGCGAGATCTTAGGTCATGTCATTTTAATGTATCTTGCTGTTATGGAACTGATTATCGTGCCTTGTTTAGGGCTACAAGCGACATTCATGGCTACTCGACTAGGCGCTACGATCCGCAGCGGTTGGCAGATGCAATTTGGAAACGTTGGCTGCGCGAATACTTGCCCACGTTGGTTCCTCGACCGTCTCGAGTCAGGATTGTCCTTTGAGCGAGGGGTCTTTGGTTTTGGTGGCGGATCCATCTCTACCTAGAAATGTTTGGCTTAGAGGTGTGGTGACTAAAGTTTTCCCTGGGCCAGACGGCATCTGTAGAGTGGCTGACGTGCGCACGACGGGCGGCATATTAAGGCGACCATTTACCAAACTAATTTTATTGTGTACAGAATAATTTTAATGTGTAAAAATTATAGTCCAAGAGACAGTGTCAAAATTATAAATTATAGTCTAAGAGGTAGTGACTATAGTTTAGGAGGCAGTGCCAATTTTACGTTTACTTTTTTGTTGTGATTATTTGAATTGTACTTATATTTTTCGTTTTTTTGGCCGGGAGGAATGTTACGAACTCCTTGTATGTACCTAAATGCCATAAGCTTTGACCATTATTTTGAAATATTATGTAAATAGTGACTTTGATATATACTGGAGAAAAATTAGAGCATCATCGAAGGAATTGACATATTTTTATTTACGTTTTTAGTTTACCGATTATTTATAGTCCCTAAAGTCACATCACATCCCTGCTGTCGAGCCGGTTTGGCGAGCAGTTAGCAATAAAAACTTTTGTAATTACACTCATTTGGGGCAAGGAACCGCCGTTGACGCGGTGTGTCGTGCCAAAAACGGCAATAATTTTTATAATACAAGCTTAGAGTTTCGTGTAGACATCGCGAAATAAGTGGGTACCTAGTACCACTTCACACGGTGCGAAGTTCTCGTTCAGAAGTTAGTTTTTATAATAACTGTGAAGCTCTGTTGTAGCGGAGCAGCGCAGGCAGTTGTTTCAGAAACTAGGCAGGAATTGTAAGCCATAAAAAGATCATTTAAAATTATCTATTTTAGAAGAAATCCGTGGTTTGAAGAACCTTTTTTCTCATATAGGGCCAATAGAAGGAAGGTACATAATGAGCTTTTTTGTAACACACTGAATCTTATGCAAGTTTCCGTAGTAACGGAAAAAATAATACTTCTATTTTCATACAAATTAAAAAATCGCGCGAGTAAACAGTCGTGGTACGCGAATAATATTTGCTTTGCGGACAAAACCTAACAAATAACATTTTGAAAGATTCACTTTCGTACCTATAACATAACTTCGACTACGTAACTTGAAATTTAGTCTAAAAATAAGTGTGAAGGCTTAGTATAAACTCTATCCAATCTTGCAAGCAAAGCGGCGATGTAATGCAAACTAGATTAGTTCAAGTTGTGACGAGAGAGCGTAGTGCGAGGTGTAACTTTGACGCTGTTACGCTTGGAGATTTTTCAACTCTCTAAGTAGCTGAATCTAGTAACAAGCTGCTACTAGCGCGAGATGACGCAAATTTTTTCGTCCTACATACATATATCACGCCTTTATCCCTTGCGGGGTAGGCAGAGCGCAAACGGCTGTAAAAACGGCCATATTCAACTCGTCTGATAAAACTTTGAGATTCACTCAAAAATCTGTTAATCACCTTAGTGACAGTCGTCAGCTTGTCGCCTAACATTGCAAATACATTAACTGTCAAATCCCTTAGTCGCTTCTTTCTTACGACACCACGGGAAAGATGTGGTATTGTAAACCAGCACTACATACCAGATTGGTTGTCTTAAATGTTACTATTAATTCTTTTTTTCATTCCTGCTTTCTTAATTCCTACGCTTTTTGATCTTTTTCTATATTCCATCCAATCTTGTAAGCAAAGTGGCAATGTAATGCAAATAGGATTAGTCAGACTTGAGACTAGAGAGCGCAGTGGAGGTGTAACTTTGATGCTGTTAGACTTGGAGATTTTTCTGACAACTCCCTAAGTAGGTAGTTAAATCTAGTAACAAACTGCAACTGGGGCAATAGTCACTTTTACCGCAGTTTTACATAATTTATTTTGTTACGCATGAAAATATACTTAGTTAGGTAATTGTATAAAAAAATTATAAGTTGGTCCCTTAGATGGGTAGGTGGATTTGCTGGCGTTGGTATATTAACTTCGAAGCCAGCGCGTAGAATGTTACTCCATCAATAGTAAATTACCCACACTCTTACTGTATCTACTTGCATTAATATTTAAAAAAGTTCAATTTTTAAATATAATCGCCGTGTGGTGCCGGCAGAGTAGAATAACACCACCCCCTCTCTTCCCGTGGGGGTCGTAAGAGGCGACCGAGGGATAAACCCGAACCAAACAGCCAAGGCCAACCGTATGGAGGCGGTTAATCCACCACAAAAGCATTCCCAAGGAGGGTTGACGTCTGGTAGGCGGCCAGTCGTAAAATTCAGCCAAATCCTTTTGCAACACGATTTTGTGTTCAACGAAACGTGTTGCGCCGACCCCAAGTAATTGGGATAAGGGCAGGACTGAAGATGATGAGATATAGTAAGAGTGTTCACAAAATCATTATAAGTAAACAGTAATCGTCTGCAAAACAACCGCGAAAAGACTAAAATTGGAGTTAACAAACTCAATTTGTAAATAAATAATTTGGGCGGAAAAATAATAATTTAATCCTGATGTGGGGTCATGAAAATCTCTAAAAAGGATGTTATTTTTTTATAAACGATAAATAGTACATTACGCTCACCTTAAGTAGCGAGAATAAGTAATTTTTAATGTGGCAAATCATGTCTATATTAGTATAATCTCGATTTATCCGTAAACAGAATTTCTATGATATAAAGAGAATTGTATCTCTAGAAGAACAGTCAGTAGAATACCGTACCTGTTAAAAAAACTAACATGTCAAAGAAATACGAACACGAAATCCATCGAATCCATAATTGTCAAACTTATTCTGTAAGCCTGTCAAAAGGTCGATTTTTCCTGATATTAAAGTTTAAGACCCTGTATTAAACAAGACAATCCGATGTCGGCCGTCAGCCGGCGACGAGTCGCCGACAGCCGCTCATAAAAACTTTCCTAATTAGTAGCTAAGAAACGCGGCCGGGGAACAACGTTATATTTTCTAGTTAATTTCGTGGGTCTGGTGTCATGCGGTTATGCCGCTATGGTCTTTCATTTCCGCACAAATTAATGTATACCATTATAAGAAAAAAAGAAACATTTTTTTACTTACTACTACTACTTACTACAAAACTAATACAAAAGTTGAGACGGATGACAGTAGTATGGCGTTCCCTTCTCCACTTCAGTTTTCAACTACCTATTTAAAAAACCTGACTGATTTAAAAAACCTTTCACGGGCAGATAAGGGGCCCGTAGCGCTGGTCGGTAGGCAAAATTCAAGAAAATAATAAGGTAATCTTTGTAATGTGATGAGGGAAGGTAATTGGTATCACGTAAGATTTGTACCACAATAGTTTTGAAACGAATATAATTTTATATCAACCCTTTCCACAAAACAATGAAATATAGAGATTTCTAGCCAGATTATGACAGATTTTCTTACCTAGGCACGTAACATTAAGCTCCTACGTACAAACCTCGTCACAAAGGGACAGTTAAATAGCCCACAAAGGAAGACGCCAGTGTCAACACGGGGTTCATATTACAGTGGAGGAGAGTCGACCTGACATAATTCAGCCTGATCCCCGGTGTTACTTACACAAACCAACAAACTTTAATGGGAACTCTGATTTGTGCGAAGATAAACATGAATTTGAGCTGTGTCGTCTGAGAAACCCGCTATTTGGACCCAATAGGCCCAAATAGTTATTTGCTTATTAATATTGACTCGCCTGCTTGATTGGTTAATCTAACGTTTGTAAATATGGGTGAGCCTATGGGTTATCAATTGCTACATATTACTTATAGAATATTAATGTTGAGTATAAAGAGACAAAAGGAATTGTATGAAAATAACCCCGAAAACTTTATTCAAAGTTTTATCATACTTTCTATCCTTTTGCGGCAAAGAAACTATGTAGGTAGGTAAGTTATTCGCAGATGAAAAGTTTTATAGATGTTGTATAGTGAGAGGTGTTTGTGTCAGTGGTGACCACTCGCTGGGAACAAAAGGTGATCTTATTCAAAGGTCAATTCACACTGAGGCTCGATACAATACAAATACAAAAATCTTTATTTTCATTATCAAGTAAATGTTTACAATATAGTTACTGGAGACTCCCTTTAAGTATTTTAAAAACACCTGTGTTGGGAGACTCCGCTACTCCATAACAAAATTTAATAAAGATATTATATTATAAAAGCATGCAAACTAAGTAAATAATTAACAAAACAAATATACACCAATCGATATTCATTCACAAGGCAAAGTAGCAGGTATCTAATTAAACAATGGTAAGTAAGTATGTATAGACGAGATGATATGCATATGCCTAATTTAATTTGTGTTTCATGCTTGTCAGTATTCTGTTGTAATGTTATTTCATTAGTTGTGTTTTGTATTGTTTTGTTTAGTTTTGTTAGCCCTACGACTTAGTCTTGGACGACGACGATACGGCGCGACAAGAATCGAGATATGATAAAAAGATGAATAGGTACGGAGACGGCGGCGCCAAGCAGCTTCGAATTTTGCAAGAACTATAGTCACCATTGTTTTAAATTATTCTATTGTTATTACGTTTCTGTTCTTTATTTGATATGTATAATGGCGGCCGCAAGATTAGTCGTGCGTGCATGGTTGAGCCTCTTGCATGATGATGTAGGAACCGTTTCCCTAATTTGTGATGTAGATATCTCGAAGCTGCCTACACTGCACATATTTTTATTAATCTAGAAGCTTGCATCTCAGTGTGAACTGACCCTAACGCGATACTCGTGATTCTTGCAAATATTTCGCGCAACACAAGACCCATCGTCGCAACGATGCTGTTTCTGCAACAACTTTACGTGTTTCCACCAGGATTATGGACCGCTCGTAAAACTTCAACCACGATCTTTCCAGCCGAATCTTCTTTAAGAAACTCGCCACCAAGAAAATATAAAAAAAAGAAACACTATTAAGCGTTGTTTATGCGCTCTGCATAAATACAAATGAATAGCACAAAAGCTCGGTTAAGTCTGCAGTGGGAAAGTTTTGCAATTATTGTAATTATGAGAAGCATCCAATGCCGACATGACGTCGTATTTCCTACTTAAACACGAGAACTTCACTTTGTTCAACAGATCCATTCATTTGTGTTTCCATACATATTACTTCAGTTATAGCACTCGATGGAATTCCACCCTTCAAACAAATTAACGGATTATGACGAAATGTTTCATCCAATCTTTTATAATGCGATGATTTATTTGATGCAATTTGAAACTTTCATAAATGAATGCATTAAATTAATTGACAATGAGTCATGATCGTGAATGCGTATTGTAAATTATGTCAAAAAGCGTCGTTTAAAGTTCCCCTTGTAATATGAGGCGGGGGTACATCGGCGGTAAATCGCAGGCGCGCGTTCGTTCGTCAAACGACTTCAATGAGCGCGGCAATCAGTTAGAGTGTGTTCTCTGCTTAACAACCCCGTAACCCGTTTGCAACGAGAGTCTTTTACTTATTAGACCCACTGGTGATTAGGCCCGGCGGGTCTTATTAGCGACATAGCATTTTATCACCATGACAAAGAAAGATCTAGTCACAATGGAATTCGTTTTACGACTGTTTAATAAAGAAAAAAACTAACATCATGTCGTTTATCATGTGTGTCTGTCTGTCTGTCCGTTGACCAGCATCATCATCTCAACAGCCAGCGCTTATGCTTAAATAGGTAGCAAACATTCTGACGTGACGCCTTATGGGCAAAGCCTACTGGGCGTTGATTCTGTTGCTGCCCGTTAAGACGTAATATAATTTAATACTGACAGACTCTAGTGAGCTTTGTTAGCACGAAAAGTCTTATGGTAATTAGTAATTTTATTATATTATACTTTTGTTGTGATTTTTGTGAAATCCTTACTTTTGTTTGATTTTGTTGAAATGCGGTCTGTACAGTACGCGTGCGTATTCATTACCAAGTATGCGCATCCTTCAGGGGAAACTCAGTCTGTGGTTCATTCGGCTGCCCTATCGTTACTTCACGTTACGTTAAACCACGGCACATGATTTGGTCCTTTCACCAGTGAGTGAACCTATGCAAATCCCACTTGCACAGTATCTAGGCGCATACTTCAGGATGGTAGTAAACTCGCGCGAGTACTGTACTTTTATTAATTCGTCTAATTTAATAAGTGGCACAGGCTCACTAGGTACAATGTCAAGCAATATCACTTTTACTAATTAGTCTCACTGGGTCTGATCAGTAGTGGGCCTAAGTGCCTGACTCTGTAACAAATGCACCGCTCAAATGAATATTGCCGTCATTAAACGAGTATATTACAGTTTCGAGCTATCATGACGGTTGCAATTTTTATCCGCGTTTTCATTGCGAACTAGATTCGTTTACGACAAAACTTTTACCTTTATGGTTATCGATAAAAAACCCAGAGCTTGAAATTTAAATTTTGGAGCTGGTGTTTGATTTTTTGTGTCACCGTTATTCTTTTTCCATACGAGGGTATTCTTTTTAGTCACACAGCCGGCAGAAATTGAAATCTAATACTTTTTTCAGTGAACTCTAATCATTATCGATATCAGAGGATAGCTAAGAACAACACACTCCTGCTAGTCTTTAGCTGCATCAGTACATTATAAAGACCAACACAAGCGGTGCGGTCGTTTTACCGCATCCATCAAGCTAAGGCCCCAGCCAGACGAAGGAATCGCAATGTTTTCCAGTAATTAATCGGATGCATGCAGATGAGATGATTGATGAATAAATCTACGGACCATTTACCTAAATCAGGAACAACCGTGTCTGATTAATATGTAGCCAGGTCAGGGTAGATTTGTATAATCGGTGTCCACCCACATGTCAGAGGAAGACGTTGGTAATTTTAATAAAATGAATATTTTGAGGATGTTAACACACCTGCGATACAGTCATGGAATTGTTCATGTGAATGTGACATCATACTGATCAATGATTTTTCGCACAAGTTGTCATATCTCATACAATTTCAAAATTCCTTGATTAAACAATGACGGTGTTAGTGATATTGTTATATCCGCCTGTTGTGTATTTTTATTTTTCTAAATTATGTTTTTCTCCTCTGCAACTGCTAGGCAATCACCGACGGCATGTACAAAACGCTCTCTTTTTTAAAATCTATTGTAGTTGTCCACAAACGAATCCATAGTTGTTTTTAGCCCAGCTCTAGTCGGTAATAAAATAAAGGCTATGTCTTATTTCAGCGGCTGTCGCGGGCAGACTTTATGACATAGCATTTGCACTGAACATAATTTGCAGGTCCAATGAATGTTTATTGCTAATTACTGCTAATAGCTACAGATAAACACATATTACTGTACTGGTAATTGATAAAGCACTGTTCGAAGTCACTCATCCAATCAGAACCAGTGTGCACTCACCTTTATGAATAAGGGCTTTGTATGTGTTGAATAAATAATACCAGCTTATCTCACGTTTAGCTGCATTTTAGCCACTTAATCTCTGCATAATCTGCAATAATTCAAACACTCCTCCAATTATAAGTTAACACAGAAACTGCAATAAAGTACCCAAGTAAGAAAAACAAAGCAATAAATTTTAAAAGCAACAGAAATTGAAAAGCAAATTACCTCGCGTAGTTTCTCGTTCTTTGCCCGGCCAAGAATCCGCTTAATGTCCTTAGCCGTAACTAAGTTTACTGATTGTTGGAGATTACCTGGAACAACAGGGCTTCATTAGGACATGTGGGGGTGAGAGGGATCAGCACCTACAGAAATATAGGCTCACACCAGACACAAGTTTTTACAAAAAAATATGGCATCTACTACCAACTAATGATAAGTGTAACAGAGACAGATCCTAACGTAAGTTACATATTGCGTTGCTCCTGCAATAGGTTTTTAGTATTCGAAATTTCTAAAAGATGCATGCGTTACTGATGAGCAAAAATACTCAGCAACGGAACGACAAGTGGGGGAACCGCCATAGGCGCAGTGAATAAGGGCATTGAAAGTTGAGTGATGAAAGAAAAACATGGGGGTGGATTGCGCTTTTATTGAAACCAATCCGGGCACTTGCCGCGGCTGACTGCTCCCGTCCATGAGCGCGGTTAATAGCTGCGTCATTGAGCTTCCGACGTCAGCTGGCGAAGAATTCGTCAACCATTGCTGGTCAGATGGCGACTGTAAAGACAAGAATTGTCAACCATTGCTCTCATTGACACCAATCCGGGCACTAGCCGCGGATGACTGCTCCCGTCCATAAGCGCGGTTAATAGCTGCGGCATTGAGCCTCTACCTTCAGATGGCGAAGAATTCGTCAACCATTTCCTTCTTCTTTACTGTGAAAGTGAAAAGATAATGGAATCATATCTAAACACATTATGGTTCATTCAAAAGGAGGTACCATGCACTGCAGTTTCGCAGGAATCGCTCTATTGAAATTCCGATCAGTACTTTTCGATATTAGTTCGTTTTTATTAGTTACGGACAAGTGACAAAGTGGCGGGTGAATTTTTTGTAGCGAGGTCTCGTATGCCTACCTAGCTAAATATGATGTTGCAAAAGCAATGAACAGTGCACGGTAGTCATAGTCACTAATACTATCGCCGCCGTTTATTTCTTTGCTTTTAAAGGCTTGTCAGATGATCGCTGCTCCATTCACCACCGTTTGTCTGTGCTCTGTGGCTGCAAGCAGATTACACCGCACCTACATTCAAACCTGGCGGCGTATTTTTGAACCAGTAGACCTCTGATTTCGAACACGCTAGAGTGCAACGAGTGCTCTAACTAAATAAATACATACTAAATAGATACTGTGAAAAATAATAATTCAGGAACACTTTACACAATTTCACATCTTTATTCACCGAAGTCCTAATACAGAATGTCAAGAGGGTACCGTTATATTTTAAAACTTTGACAACTATTAAACTTTACTACATCGCCGCGTATTCGATTGGTACTGCGTTTCGATTCATATTTGGACAAGGTTGTGTAGTCAACTTGGTAGTGCTATCTTTGTTTGTTAATAACCAAACCGAAGGGATTGATCATGTTTGTCCGTCATACGACGAGACGCAGTATCATTCCTTTTCAACATGTTATTTAAAAATTGCAACAATTGAATGTACAATCAACAGTGTAAAAATCAATAACTAACACTCGGCCATCCTGAATCTTAATTACGCCCTCGTAATTAAACCCTTACATAAAAACGTTCTTAGTTTACACTTTTTGTTACGCTATTTTCAACCTTTCAAATCAAAGCAATTACAACAATATTACTATCCGAAAAATTTACAACAATCTTAATGTTCAAAATATTTTTAGAAGAATCATCTATCTTAATATTCAAAACACTTTCAGCAATTCTAATATTCAGAATATTCATAACAGTCTTAATATTCAAAACATTTCTTTAACAATCTTAATTTCAATATTATTTACAACAATCTTGACACAGTATAAATATTTTCATCCTAATATTTAAAGTTTTATTACTCGCAAAAATATTATTTTGTAAAACCTTACTGAGCGAATTACTCAATTACTCGGCCATTCCTGATAATGATACATTGCGTCCTCGTAATGATACAAGTATATATTTTTATTTTAACTACTCATGACTTAGGTACGTATTTTTTTATATTGTACTCAAAATAATTATATTTTTAATTAAATATAACTTATTATTACGTATTATTGTAAATAATCTTATTCTACATATTTTAAAACATGAGATTGAAAATAACTGGTCATAACCACTCAAAAATTCTTGTTATCCATCTGTACTTGATTTATTTTTATATACGTTTTCAGAGTAGCTGATAAACATGTTTTAAATGTCATATTTCGATAAAAACAAATGTGAAAATGTCTCGACCCATTCATTACTGTTTTAAATTATGTCAGAAAATGAAACATACATATTTTTTACTTTTATCGCATTGAACAAAACAATATTAATCGCATTGATTTTTGTAATATAGTTCATGTTCATATATTCATTGTTAAATCTAATCATGTGTTCTTTCATTTACATTACACAGATGATGCTGCTATAAAAATATTTTAATTGATAAACAATATAATTAATTACAAACATCTGTAGTATTTAGGAAATACTATCAAAATTCAAGTTAATCAAACATTATAACAACTTTTATTCATGTTCAACCTGTGGTCTCACCCTGTCTCAAACTCATTCATCTCTTACATGTTATTGTTAATGCTTTTAGACTTTATTTTACTACTAAGAGAAACAGTATCGCACACCTGCCATCGAATTATAATTTAGACATTGTGGAACATATCCGTTGTGATTGTGGGACAAACCCTTTATTATTGTGGGAAAAACCCTGTTTTCAATGTTTCAAACTCGATGGAATGAACCCGTGATTCATGACTTGTTATGATTTATTCGTAGTCATTTTAACTTAAATGCACACTGGTTGTTATGCATTATTTGAATAAGTATCAGATTATAACTTCAGGTAGTATTTTTAAAATCTACTTTCTTGAATGTCTTGTAATTGTTATAATATAAGGATTCAATTTTTAATTACCTAAATTATTTTTGAAGCACTTTATTTATACTACAAAGACTTAATCTGGATTATAAATTTTAAATCTGAATTTCATTTACTTCTGTTAAGCTGTTCATCAAACATTTTATAAAAATTGCAAAAAAGAATAATAAATTTCAATTAATAATGTTGTATATTCGGAAACAAATAGTTTTTTTTTTCATATATATTATTTTCATTCAGCGTTTTGTTTTGGTAATATTATTTTCAACATTTCATTTGTTTCATTTTTATACTATATTATTATTTTCAATTTATTACAAACCACGTTATTCACTTACTTTTAATTTGAAATTAAACTTAGTTTTGAAATTTATTACTTGTTTAATTATATATTATTTTCTGTTTATTTATTTTTTTGGGTCACTTGGTCGTGTTACTTTATTTTTCTTTATTTTTATTTTTAGGTATACAACCCTGTTTTGTTGTTAAACACCCATTTTTCATTACTAGGCGAACATAATTTTCACTATGGATGGGAAAAACCCTTTTTCATTGTGGGACATACCCGTTTATATTTATGGGACAAACCCTTTATGATTATGAGACACACCCGTTATGATTGTGGGACACTTTCCCTTTTTTTTTTGTGGGACACTACCCTTTTTTCACAATGGGACAAACCCGGGTTCAGCATTTAACGACCGCCGTCTGTAGTCGGGACCGACAGCTTCACGTGCCCTCCGAAAGCACGGGACCGACGGCTTAACGTGCCCTCCGAAAGCACGATAAAAAAATACCCTTTATGATACAAAAATTTACATAGTTTGGTACACACCTATTTTTGTATTAATTTTGTCACAATATGATAAATAACTTCTATTTTTTTGACACTTTTGTCACGCCAAAATTGCTGAACTTTATTAACTTTGCTTACTCATTTAACTGATACTCGTTTACTCGTTTACCTATTTACTTGTTAACTTACTTTAAAAATACTTTCGTTTACCTAACATTAGGTACGTAATATTACCGCATCGATATCAAATATTCAAATGTCCACTTTTACCAACTAATAAATTATCGTATTGATGTTCTTCTTTCCATCACATCAGTGGCTGAACATTGGTGATGCAAAACTCCATTCCATGTCTTTGCTGTGATACAATGGCTCCCTCCAACCAATGTCGCAACATGTAAACAAAAATAACATTGGAAACTTAAAAAACTGATATCAAGAACCTAATGTTTTTTTTTTGTTACCTATGCATGTGGTTCAAAGAAAACTAGCCAGCATAAAAAAAAAAATACATCAACTGACTCATTGATACAGCCAGATGCCTACTACGCCTTCGCGCACTTGAGATGACGGTGCAATAAGATCTCGACTCGACACAAAACTAATTAATATTCGACCAATTAAAGTACCATAGTTATCATCAGAACTGGTTCACGCACCTGTCATTCAAATAGTTTCGCGAGTTGACCCTTAATGATGCAATGCTTCTGTCCGTCCAGAAATCCGCAACTTCCGCCACCTTTCATCAGCTGATAGCAGCGATTCATCGCCTCATTAGATCGATATATTTTACCAGGGTCCACCGGTGATACATCATGAAATGAAAGGAAAAAAATGTATTAGAATTATGACTGATACCGAGTGATACCGGTTTAGGCTAGCATCACGTCATTTTACTCAACGTGGGGGCCGTAAAAATCGACAATAGGACTCAAAAATTCCATTTTATTTTACAATTTTGGGCAATGAACTGCAAAATTTTCTCAAATTACCCTCAAACATTGTCAGACAAGACAAATGCCGAACACGCCCTGCCAACCCCGTAAAGGACAAAGGCATGATACTAGAAATTTATCAAATCTATAAGAATCTAGGTAATCCTTTAATGTGATCGTTTATCAGCACAAGGTAGGTACATAATAATTATTATAAATAACTCTCAGACGTACCTTTCTGAATCTTGGTCATACTGGGAGCTATTGCATTACGTGCACCATAACATTTCTTCACCACAAACAGTCCAGGACGATCCATGATATCGTTGTTCCATTTTTCGCTTTTCGTTCGTCATACGACTCCATATTTTTCTTCTGGTGCAGGCGCTTCATAACGCGCAAAACTCGTCGCGCTTTTATATACTTTATCAGTCATGGATGGTTTGAGCGTAATAGGACGTGAATTGTATACTTCTGATATGTGAAAAATAATAATTCAGGAACACTTTACACAATTTCACATCTTTATTCACCGAAGTCCTAATACAGAATGTCAAGAGGGTACCGTTATATTTTAAAACTTTGACAACTATTAAACTTTACTACATCGCCGCGTATTCGATTGGTACTGCGTTTCGATTCATATTTGGACAAGGTTGTGTAGTCAACTTGGTAGTGCTATCTTTGTTTGTTAATAACCAAACCGAAGGGATTGATCATGTTTGTCCGTCATACGACGAGACGCAGTATCATTCCTTTTCAACATGTTATTTAAAAATTGCAACAATTGAATGTACAATCAACAGTGTAAAAATCAATAACTAACAATACATACAATTTGAATATTACAATGTGTCTATTCAATTTGATGAATGGACTCGAGTATCGTCTGAGTATTTTTCAGTGTTTGCAATTTGGTGTTCAGTAGCGTCTCATCACTAAAACACCACTGAACCCCACTTACAACTCCCAGACTTTGATTATAATCTACTTGAGCTGGAAAATATTATTCATTTTCTTTACAAAATTACTTTAGAATTGGCTCTACCTCCCAGCTTTAAGACGATTTGTGGCAGACGGGCGGATACGAAATCGAATTCCTGATTCAAAAATACGCCCCCTGAAAGATATTTGTGTGTTATCGCGCGGAAGTATTTGCTTTTCTTTGTCTCCTTCCCCTTTTGCGATATTGAGAGCGTATTCGACTTGTTTTGTGTATTGTACAAAACGAGTTGGTTTATGAAACATTGAATAAGAAAATACGAGACACAGGCGTGTGAACACTGATTGTCTGCTTATTCCATACAAATAAATGCACAATCTTTTACCAAATAAATACCTACACCTCTAAATTTTCCGGTGTTTCGCCTGATACGATTTTGAAGAAAGGAGGATAGGAAATCCTTTACAATACCTATATGGAAGGCACTTTACACATGTAACGTTCGTTTTGACGTCATTTTTGTGCTTCCTAACGCATGCGTTGGGACAATACAAATGTCTACGTTATTCCCATATAAATATGGTTTATGTCAAATTGTTTGACAGCCGATGTGGCGCAGTGGTTAGTATGCCTGCCTGCCACGCAAAGGTTCCGGGTTCAATTCCCGGTGGGGGTCACTCACAAAGTTGATATTTATCACTTTGTGAATTTGTTCCCAGTCTGGTTAGGACATTGCAGGCTGAACCACCTGATTGTCCGCAAGTAAGATGGTTCCGTGCTTCGGATGGGCACGTTAAGCTGTCGGTCCCGGTTGCTGTCTATGATGGCGGTCGTTACACAACCATGTCAGAGACCTGCTACTTGCAGTAGGCGGTTGAAAAACTCTGACATCAGGGTTCATCGGGTCGTTGAACGACTCGGTGTCCCACACGAAAAAAAAAAATTGTTTGACAAATGCTTCCGTCATCGCGTTGTGCGATATTTTTGCGCTGACGGATGCGTCTGTCAAACCGTTTCACACCGTTTGTATTTTCATACAAACACAACCGTGTTTGTGTGAAAATAAAGTGGCAAATCGTATTTTTCAAACGCAACGGATAGCGCTGCGCACAAATACGGACCAACGGACGTTACATGTGTTTATCGCCTAAGACCAGATATATTTTTAAAATCGCTGTCTGGAATTGCAATTTGGTGCGGTGCGTGTGCTAATTCAACTTACATATTAATTAATGTTTGTCACCACATTTCGAATGATAATAAAAGGTTACATCGTTTAATATTCGAAATCATCATTATCTTCCTGCCCTCATCCCAAATCGTTTGGGGTCGGCGATACATGCTTTGTTAGAGTACAAGTGCATGTAGCAAAAGGATTTGGCAATGCTTTATGACCGGCTGTGTGCCTGACATCAACCCTCTTTGGGAATGCTATTGTAGGTGGCGGCACCACCATGCGGTTGACCCTAGTCGAGAGATATTCAGTCGAGGTCAATAAGTCTATCATTCGAAATATGACACTTTAAAATTGTTGCTTTCTAAATTAAAGTAACAAAGCTGTGGATGCTGAAAAACATAATTTACCTCTGTAGGTAATTATTCCAGCAAATGCTGACGAAAATATTATCGTGAAGAAAAAAAGGTTCATCACTTTGCCCAAAGAAATAATTTAGGTGATGAAAAATTTTAATAGCTTAATTAAGTGAGGATGCCGCAACGAATTCTTATACAGGGTTTAAATAAAATGTGATTATTTTAAACATCAACCCATCTTTTTAAAAGATATCAAGTTATATTGTTATGTAACCATAAAATTAATCCCTTAAAGCTGCGTATAGTAAGCAGAAACGGTAGAAAGGTCTGAATGAGTAAAACTAATTACTATCGGTTCAAAAAATGTGCTATTTTTTATTCTTGGGGAAACTGTGTAGTAAACTGCGTAAATATGTATGTATAAAAAATATAGGACACATAACGTTACCAAATTCTTACTTACTACATTCTTTTTTACATCCTGTATTTCCAACAAAATCGTCCTCCGCACCCCATTTTGTTCCACAAGAATTTTCATTTGTTCGAGAACACTTTAATAACATTGTTTCTGCGTAGTCAGATTATTCCCGAGTTTTTTTAATTGGCCGGAAAATTATCTTCGAATCGCAAGGAATTTTCAAGTTTTCTAAAAAAAGGGTTATCTTGCTATTAGGGAGGTTTCTTAAATAACGTAAGCCGTTATTATTTTAATTTCCAGATGCTCAAACTGGTAACCTCTCCAGAACGCTCTTACTACACTACCTTTCAGACAGGGCGGGCACGTTTCGACATAAGTTGCTTATTATTATTTGGGCGTCATTTCAATAAATTTAAGATATGCAGCAATGTATGCCAAATCGGGCCCCTTCGGGAGGGCAAGTGTTGTCTACGAAAAATGGCTGAAATCACAATTATTATTTCTGGCCGAGCTTCGTTCGAATTGGGAACCTCACGGGGGCCATGATAAGCGCACGTGACCCCACTTCTAGGTATTTTCATTTTGCTGAAAATCTCAAGAAAGTGAACGTACCAGGAAAAAGACAAAATGAAAGGCTCGTCTGTGTTTTAATGGGTTAATTAGCCGACGATCCGCCGGTCGGGCTTTAATTAAAATGAAAAATTTTCGTGACTGGACTTGTGGAATTAATTGCTGCTTCTGTTGAACTATTCAGGTGAGAGCAGTCGAGTGACCGATATTAATGAAGCTACAAAAACCAATGTTTTAATGTAATTTTGCTGCAAAATCGTGGTTCAATATCATCAAATTAAAACTTGCGCTCGAAACAAAATTCTAATTACATACGATTTGACGATAGAAAACCATGTCATTACAAAAAGTTTATTTATATATACGGTTACATTTAATTAAGTACAAAATCTTTTGAGGGTGTAATCTACTCACAAAACTGAACAACATTTGTTTGAAACTTTTCTTCGAAATATGAAAAAAAAATTTGGACCTCCCGTACTAAGTATTTTTGTATCGATATTTATATTTTTATTTATACAGGGTGTTAGGGACGGTGTACCGAAAACTTTGCAGGCATGATCAGACCATCAAACTGAACAACTTTTACTATGGAGCCAATGGTGGGAAACGAAAAAAAATTTCCGACCTCCCATACAAAGTCAGTCAGCCGATCGTGAATTTTGTATGGGAGGTCGGAATTTTTTTTTCGTTTCCCACCATTGGCTCCATAGTAAAAGTTGTTCAGTTTCATGGTCTGAGCACGCCTGCAAAGTTTTCGTTACACCGTCCCTAACACCCCGTATAAATTTTCCGGGTAAGTACTCATTTTTCATAAAATGGTCCAAAGTTATTTTTTATAAAATAACTTTATTTGTAAAACTATGGGTATTATGCAAAAGATGTTACCTAGATAATATTATTCTGACTATAAAGAAAGTATAGTAACACCTATAGGTAAAGAGCTTTACTGTATGCAGCAGTTCTAATAGGATATTGTACTGTTGTAAGCTGCTTACTATGAAGTGGGCACTTACTTATACAAATTGTAGAGTACCTACCTACTTATTTGTTAGTAAGTAAAGATGTAGATATTTTTAGATTTATAGAAAAAGGGAAATATTAGTTATCAAAGTTTGAAAACTTACATAGGTAGGTAGCAGTGGCGAAGGGTAATATTTTAACGATGGTAGGCCGAGGCAAGAAAAGTTACTCAGTGGAAGTAACTGACTACCTACTCGTATGTGGTACTTAGTACTCGTATGTGGTAATTTTTGAAAGGGAAGTCGATGGAAATCGGCTTGTATGGACCCTGCGCCACTGATGGGTATCTTGGAAATATAATAAAATTTATAAATGAATTGAGAATTTTAAAGAGTCCATCACAATTTTAGAACCTCGTTAATCATGAACTTTTCTGCCTTATGCGCCAACAAAAAACAAGAATTGTGGGCAAATCCACCAAGTGCGATAAATCTAATTTTGAAGGTTCCGTATGTAATATCCCATTTACAAAAATCGTGTATTGAGCAACTCTAGCAGGGAACTTTCGAATAATTTTATTTAATTACTCGATTATACTACTCGATTCGTTATCTTTCAGTTCATACCATAATGAAATGGAAAACCGGAAATCAAGTAGGAAACGGATAGGATTGAGGTTAGGAATGAAATCACCAGTCTGTAGTAATGATACCGATTATTATTATCAGCATCTGCACGACTCTAGTACCTACAATGAAATGTTTGAAAAAACGTGATTACGGATCTCTAAAAAACTTTTGTGGTGTCAAACTTCATTGTTTATTTTGGCATAATGAATCGGTGTCTTTTCGCCAGTTCATATTTCATACAAAATTATTACGACGACGCTGCTGCTAAGTAGGTATAATACCTATATGGTATCTTTCTATACCAAATGTTAAGAAATAAGTTGTAAATACCTATCTTTAAATCATTCCTACTAAAGGTCTAAAACTTACTTAGTTCAGTAATTTTTGATAGTAAGTAGGTAGGTAGGTATGTAGGTGTGACACAGCTGATAGAACTTACTGTTTTGGCCCTAAGTTCCTACAAACGTAATACAGAAACAGGGTGATTATTTTGCAGTAGTGCGGAGTAGTTTTTAGCGTGTCACGTCGTGTCGTGTCGTTTAGGTTGCGCGATAGCGGTTGTCACTGCGCGTAAGTTATGGACCTCCTTGAGCGACCAAAGTGAGACTATGAAAGTGTGCATCGTTGTATGAACTCCTTAGGGCCGTGTTTTTAAGATGTAAGGTTTATTATGTAAATATTTATTATGTAGTGATTTAGAGTGTCGTGGCGTGTCGTTCAGGTTGCGCGATAGCGGTTGTCACTGCGCGTAAGTTATGGGCCTCCGTGAGCGTTAATTTTCGCTGATGAGACTACCAAAGTGTGCATCGTTTTATAAAGTCCTTGGCACGGTGTTGTTAAGATTTGTTACCCACTGTTCATTTTGTAGTGTTTTTAGCGTGTTGCTTGTATCGCGCGATAGCCGGATGTCTCTGGAAGTGACTTATGGTCCTTGGCGAGTGTTGATTGTCGCTGACCAGACCAGTGTGCATTATTTTATACATTCCTTGGGCAAATTAATGAATGTGGATATTTTCTTTACGTTCACTTCTAAAACCTACCTTTGACTTAATTATAAAACTAAATTAGGTAAACTAATTACCTATACCTACTAAAACTATATCACTTTAGACATTCATCACATTAAATCGTCGTATAGGTATAAATTTGAGATTTAATATGACAAACAACACAGAAAATCTTTCACGTCATATTAAAATTGCCTGTGTCATTTATGCTGAAAAAACACATCTCTTACACGTGTTTGTAACCGGAAACCATACGACCCAATTTAAGATGTCATCAAAAAACTGACTTAATTACCATACTACTAAAATTAGGTGTTTGTGTAACTAATGTACCTACTATTTCTAGAAAGCGTGGGGGACACCTTTCAAATCAACAAAACGAATAACAACAAAACAACACCATCTGCTAGTAATATGTCAACAACCTGTGGTTAATTCAGGCGAGATTATTTGGGGAGATCCAAAAATAGTTCACCAAGGAGATAGTGTTTTGATAGTTAGGTACGCTGTTGTCACTCAAAAGGTGTGAAGTGAAATGTAGCAGTCAGTTGTAAGGAAATTCTTATCTACCTACCTACCTGCTAAACGGATTATACCAACCTCACTAGACTGTTACGTTTAATAAAATGATTATAATAACGATTATTTCTAAGACGAGAAACACACGTAGGTAGCGCATGCGTTGGGACATTACAAATTTCGACCTTATTCTCATACAAAGATTGTTTATGTCAAATTGATTGACAGACGCAGTGTTGTGCGATATTTTTGAATCTGCATGCAAAAAAATATCTGAATGCTGGTGGATGCGTCTGTCAAACTGTTTGACACAAACCGTATTTGTATGAAAATAATTTGGCTAATCATACGTTCCAAATGCATTGAATAGCGTTTCGCAAAAATGACGCACAAACAGACGTTACGTGTGTTTTTTGCCTAAGTAACAATATGGAGTGCAGAATGACAAAAAGCTTATTACTTATTTGGGTAATATCTTTATTTTTAAATTTACTTTACGGCAAAAAGAAACGTATAGCAATTTTGTAGGTATAACTATTTATTTGCATAGTGTTCGTTATTATTGTTTTAGTATTTTTAGTCAGCGTATCGTACCTACAAATGTCGTACAGAAAACAAATTGTTTTAATATGAACTGAACGCGATGTCGCGCGACACTGCGGACTGCGACGTAGCGACAATTAGATGGTGTACAAAATTTACTCGCTCGAGTACGTCACGTCTTAGGTTGTTTATTTTGCACCTTATCTTTCTGCTGTTTCAGCATCAGACTTAAGTATATAAAATTAGAACTCGGTGCGATAAATAACACCTACACCTACTAGAAGTCTTCAACTCCAACTCACACTTTGAATAAGGAACCCACATAGGTACACCGGTTTACCTATAGACTATCATTAAGAATAGAGGTTGAGGTTGATCAATTAAGCTCTTTCCTAAGGCTCTTTCCAACAAGGAGTCGGTCACTCGGAAACCTAAGAATTAATTGGCGATAATAACTTTCATACTAGCATATCTAATAAGTAACGGTCGCAAATAGTTACTTACTTAATTTTGTTTTCTGTTGAACATACATAAATGTATCACGCCTATATCCCTAACGGGGTAGGCAGAGCGTGGGTAAGCGGTTGTAAAAAAGGCCATTCACCTACATCAAGTCTGACAAAATTTTGGGAGTCATTCAAAAGATTGCGTATCACCATAGTGACAGGTTGTCAGCCTGTCGCTTTAAATTGCAATACCTACACATCATCATGCATGTATAATCAGCGTTTATTTTGGTCGGCGCTAATTTCGCTGACGTTGCACTGTCACGACCTCTTGTGTGTAGGTACTGAGTTGTGTATGGTTGGTATGGTATGGAATGGTACCTTTCACTTTTTACGTCACCAGTTAATTTGTCACGGCTACAGATAGCAAATTTTGATCTTAACTCCAACCGGCTCGTTGGTCTAGGGGTATGATTTTCGCTTAGGGTGCGAGAGGTCCCGGGTTCAAATCCCGGACGAGCCCAAACTTTTTTTTTGTTTTAATTAATTATTCCCTTGATGTGACGTGAAGTAGGACACCAAGTCGCCAAACGACAAGTCTCAAATTAACTTTTACTTTTATTTTTCTGCTTGGAAACGCGTTTGTTATAATTATAACTTCTAAAGAAACCAGCTAAGTATTCAGAATACGATATCACACATTATCATTAATTTATGACCACATCCGTAAAGATTATTGCGTGGATATGTTTACTCAGACACACATTTATTAGTTTATTAGTCGGTAGGTATCACTAAAATACCTAAAAATATCAACCGTTTTCAAATATATTTGATGATAATATTATGGTTTAGTTTTAAAAGCGATACGATGGCGGCAGTATTATTAGCTATTAGCAGTGGCGCTCAAACTCGGGGCCGCAAATAGCCCAGCGGGCCGCGGTTCGCAGTTGTTTTGGAAACATTAACCAAGGCTTGACAAGCAGTCAATTTATAAACCGGTCTCAGTGAACGTACCTATTATACTAGTTTGGTGCGATTTTCTGTTTTTAAAATTTTACTTAGATTTCAATTGTCTCAGACTCGTAATACCTGTCCATAGTAAGAAGGAAACCACACCAAATTCAAATTCTGTGCATGCAAGGATACAGTTAAAACAGTTAATGCCTTTTGATCATGTATTAATTTTTAACTTGTTTTTCTTCTTCTTCTTCTTCGAGTGATACAGCAAGTGGTCCAGCGACCCGATGAACCTTTTAAATAATTGAAAAAAAAAACGTTATTTTAATTTGATTTTTAACTTAAAGCTATTTTTGCAGCAAGAGGGAGACATGTGTGGGGGAGAATATTATTATTTACCATGACCGGTAGTAGAACCGGTTTCCAGCTTTACCATTAACTGAGTTAAGAGGTGGCCAAAAACGGAAACATTTTAGGCGCATTGTCGCTCTTGTACATATTACACGCCAAAAAAGTTGAGTCGTTATACTGCTATGGAGTATAAACCTACCACGGGGTGCAGTGCATTGAAAAAATACAATTTCAGAATGTTTGAATATGACATTAAAGATCCGCACAAGTTGTCACTTTAATATGAGCGGATATCTTTGATGTATTTATGTAACGAATACCCTGAGAATCTAAAACTCTCCTATAACCTGCGATTACAATTTCGATACCTCAGTAATCGCTAAAAATATGTTATTATTACGTTCATTCAAATGGCGATTAAACAAAAAGTACGTTGGTATTGAAACTATTAAGATAGGCTTAAAAACCAAGCGACGCGACAACGACGCGCGTCGTTGTCGCCGTCAAATTTTGACGGCGTCGTTGTCGCTGCGGTCTTGTAGAAAAACCCGACCGCATCCCATACAAACTCTAAGCTTCTCAGCGCGCTGTCAACGTGACGGCGTCGTGGCGCGCCGCAACGACGCCGTCGCTCGGTTTTTCTGGTTCCCCATACAAACCCATACAAACCAGTCATTTGACAGCGGCAACGACGCGCGTCGTTGTCGCTGTCGCTTGGTTTTTAAGCCCACCTTTATCTACCAACTACTTAACGCGCCAAATGCATGTCGTTATAAGGCATACTTACATTATTACAAGTTCTACTATCAGGCTGTGTAAACAAAGCAGTTGCACCGTAAAATCATGGTTAATTTGATAAAACAGAAAATATTTGCTCAACGCGAAAAACGCGCAAACATTTTTTGGTGAAACGTCAACTGTTTTAAAATGTCGGGCTCGCTTCATCGTCCACTTGACATGAGCAAATAAAATTGTTTTATTACTTTCGGTAGGTAGGTAAATTTTTTCATTGGTTCAGTAACTTTAGTGCTTTATGTCTGCGGAATATGAGCTTCAGAACATTGGACCGATGGCTATCTTGTTTGCTTTTATCCTTATAGAAAATTTCGTGCAGTCCAGTGAATGCATCTACGAGCCTTCCAATATCAGACGGATTATCCGCTGTAAAACGTTGTAAAATTTTCCACCGCACATATTGAAACTTTACCCTGTTGTTGGGGCATAGAGTTTCGATTGCAATACGGGCAAGTCTCGCCTAAATATTGGTAACGGATTGGCGCAGTATACGTGGCGAGATAAAAGCGAATAGTGATACATTGAATGGATTACAGTAGAGTCCGCCTTGTGCTATCGCGGAGCGTGCATAATGTGATTGTTTTCAAATTATATTATACAGAATATACGGACGTACACAGTAAGATAGGAACAGCTGTGAAGCAAACATATTTACGTTTGCTTTCTCCTTTGTACAGGCGAAAGTAAATTTTATTGTAAGAGTGGTTGCACCCACCTGCTCCTAGGTTATTACGCTGGCAAACATATGAGCATTGTGCGCGCAAACAAACACTAGTTGGTATATAAAACTGGGCTGGGTACGTATATTGCGGGGTATAAATGTATTTATGTCAAAAAGTCAACACGGGTCAATATTGACGCGGGACATCGAGCCGGACCGAATTCCTATGTTTGCACTCCATATGGAGGCTCGGCGTGGCATGCATAACCGGAGGGCGCGTTTAGACGCTTCCGGACTACGACACGACTGAGATACGATTCTGATTAAAACTGAAAACCTTTGGGCGTTACGAGAAAATTGTTTTCAACACTCTACCGAATAAGAAATGAGAAAAGACCTTTTAGGATGAAATTTAGACTTAGAAGATACTGCTGATGCTGTGTAGCAATTTTTGTGGGTAACCAAGTTCTAAGTATTTTCTTTTGCGCTACCAATACTCTTTCCAAATGCAAAGCAGCGTGTAAGCACTTTCTCACTGTCTTTCGCGTTAAATTTGACTTTCCCAATTGCGGATTCCAGCGTCGTGCCCGCGTCGTTTCGTCTAAGCTAAAGGGTTTTTCCTTACTGCTACTCTAAAGGTATATTCACACGTAGTAATATACCATACCAAGAAAGACAGCCGATGTGGCGTAGTGGTTAGTATGCCTGCCTGCCACGCAAAGGTTCCGGGTTCAATTCCCGGTGGGGTCACTCACAAAGTTGATATTTATCACTTTGTGAATTTGTTCCCAGTCTGGTTAGGACATTGCAGGCTGAACCACCTGATTGTCCGCAAGTAAGATGGTTCCGTGCTTCGGATGGGCACGTTAAGCCGTCGGTCCCGGTTGCTGTCTATGATGGCGGTCGTTACACAGCCATGTCAGAGGCCTGCTACTTGCAGTAGGTGGTTGAAAAACTCTGACACCAGGGTTCATCGGGTCGTTGAGCGACTCAGTGTCCCACACGAAAAGAAGAAGAAGAAAGATCTACATAATTGGCACTATGAATTTGCAACCTTTTGTTTAGGCTTAGAATAGCATCACCTCAATTTTAATCGTGGGTGTCGTGAAAAGCGATCAAGAGATAATTAGGTAGGTATGTAGGGAATGAGCAGTGGCGTTCCCTGTGAAGTAATCATCTTGCACTGCGCTCGCCAATGTACCTGCCAAGCTTGGTGAGTATGGCAATACTTCACAATAGGATGAGGAGGAGTCCATGTCCTGCAGTGGATTGTTGTGGCTGTTAAGTTTAAGGTTGGCTTATCTAGAAATTACTGCAGAAACTTATCTTAGTGCATTTTGCCAGCAGAAGAGTAATAGCAGATCAAGCAACCTCTAGTTGTTTCAATCATTAGCCACAACATTGTAGTGATGGCATCGGCCTCCTCCAATGGGGGGTATTGGTACAACTGCTTTACAGCACACTTAATTATAAACTATGTTAAGCTGCCTATTCTAATTCTAGCCATAACCTTTCCATTTACCACGGCGTAACTGCTTTTGGTGCCGTGTGATGCCGGCTTAGAATGTCATCACCCCATATCTTTCCCGTAGGTGTCGTAAGAGGCGACTAATTCATCCAGGAGGGGTTCAGACCCTGGATGAATTTCGCAATCGCATTGCAACATCTAGCATTACTCTCACCAACCCGCCTGCCAAACGTGGTGAGTACCTATGGCAAATACCACCCTACCAGGGGGAGGCCCATATTCAGCTGTGGACTTTATTGTAGCTGTTGTAGTAACTGCTTCAAGCACAGCGAATATTCTGGAGCACGCTTTGCCCCTGCAAAGCGGCGAGGTGACGTCACGTGTGAACGGACCCTAAGCCAAAGGGTTGAGTCTGACAGCGTCGTAATGGATTGTGTGCGTCTCGCGGACGTCCGCCGCCGCGTCGATCACTGACACCGACCTAATTACATGTAAATAAATACAGGGTCGACCGGCTGTACTATATCAGATAGTGCGCGGTGACCAGTCGCAGACGTAGTGGAAGGAAGTTGGGTTTGATACCTATATAACTATATGGAAGTTTAATAGGGTATTTTTGAACTTTAGAAATTGATTTTGTTTAAGTAAATTATATGAAAGTTTACTGCACTGCACTCAACAATTTATTTTAGAATAATTATAGCTGAGATACACGTGAATATTTCTTTTTTGTATTTACTTAGTTAAGGTTAATTAAGTAATTATTTTATGCACCACTATACTTTATAGGTATCTGCAAATTTACTAACTGTATGTACAATTTTATTTTGAAATTAATTATCTTTATCTTTATCTTCTACTATAAATGATCAATAAATCATAATGCGACGTATCAGCAATATTTGATGGTAAGAAGCATGCTCGCATTAGACAATCTTTTTCATCGGAGAGCACCACGATAACTTGTTAAGAAAATGTACCTATTGGTTTCTTTTCCGAAACACTCCAGCCTGTGTAAAATGATGACAGACAAGGTTCATCTACTTACATTTTAAAAGGTATCAGACAAAACCCCTTATACAGCCAAATTATAAATTTCAACGGCTATAAATTAGCTGGGTTCGGCTCTCTGAGTGTGGTGAATATTTTAAACGTGGAATATAAACGCTTAGACTTGTAAAACCGATTTCGCACTTATTTCGGGAACGGGTTATTAGTATTGCATGAGTCGATGAATACTGGTATTTGGATTTGAGAATTTATCGACTGAATTTGGAGCGTGTTTCGTTATCGTACCGTATCATAGATGGGTGCATTCTAGTGGCAACGAGGCGGTGAGTGAGTGGCTAACAATGAAACTTAAAAAATCTTGAAAAATTCACAATTTTTCATAGCGCTAGATTTCATTTGCGTACGATAGTACGGTACAGTCGCGGAAATGTGAATTGTTTGAATATAACAAATACTAAGCGTTAATAGCCTCCAATTTATCCCATTTGTTTAATAAATAAAATTTACATCAATTGTTTTTCGCACAGCTGTCATTGCGAAATTAATCTGCATAGGTATGATGGTTTAGTAGCTGACATTTTAGATAGCATGTTGATGATTTAGGCGGAAAATCTTTGATGTCACTTTAATTTTAAGCATTATTGAAACCTAACGGACGGTTTCATTTAAACTATACCTACGCGTAGGTATGCATCAACACTTACTTTTAAATTTCACTACCGAAATGAATATATGGCCCAGTTCAACCACAAATAAAAGTCCAACATTGTCTTCCTAGAAAGGAGCAACAAAACTTTAATTTACCGTAGTAGCCCAGTGTACGGGGTGGCAGATAGGAGATAGCTACCTATACGGGTCGCATCCCACGGGCGCAGTAACGGCAATACCGGCCGGTGAGTTGCAATACCAGGCGCACATGAATACACCTGTGTCACCGCACGCTCCGAGCTATAGCCGCCTCGATTGCGGAAAACAATGATGGAGTTTACCTTCACGGGTATAGGAGCCTGGTAGAGTGGAAGGGAAATATTGAATGGTTGGAATAAAGAGTGTTTTAAAGGCACTGATGAAAACTGCGCCTAACCAATCCAACTATAAAGAGAAATACAATCTGTTTTTCTCTTATTCCTACGACAGGAGCAACAAAATTTTAATTTACCGTAGTGGCCCAGTATACGGGGTGGCAGATAGGTAGATAGCTACGGGTCGCATCCCACGGGCGCAGTAACGGCGATACCGGCCGGTGAGTTGCAATACCAGGCGCACATGAATACACCTGTGTCACCGCACGCTCCGAGCTATAGCTGCCTCGATTGTGGAAAACAATGATGGAATTTGCTCTCCTCGGATATGGGATCCTGGTAGAGTAGGAGGGACGTATTTAATATGTAGTTGGGATGAGAGAGTATTTTAAAGGCACTGCCTATAGGTACACAATATCTAACTGCGCCTAACCAATCCAACTACATATAAATATAAATAAAATATTCTGTTTTTCTCTGACACCTACGACAGGAGCAACAAAACTTTTATTTACCGTAGTGGCCCAGTCTACGGGGTGGCAGATAGGTAGATAGCTATACGGGTCGCATCCCACGGGCGCAGTAACGGCGATTCCGGCCGGTGAGTTGCAATACCAGGCGCACATGAATACACCTGTGTCACCGCACGCTCCGAGCTATAGCCGCCTCGATTGCGGAAAACAATGATGGAATTTTCTCTTCACGGGTATGGGACCCCGGTAGTGTAGAAGGGAAATATGTAAACGTTAGGATGAGAGTGTTTTATAAGCACTGCCTAGTAAGAAATAAAGAAGCTGCGCCTAACCAATTTAACTATAAATAGAAATACAATATTCTGTTTTTCTCTTATCCCAACAATAGGAGCAACAAAACTTTAATTTACCGTAGTGGCCCAGTGTACGGGTTGGCAGATAGGTAGATAGCTATACGGGTCGCATCCCACGGGCGCAGTAACGGCGATACCGGCCGGTGAGTTGCAATACCAGACGCACATGAATACACCTGTGTCACCGCACGCTCCGAGCTATAGCCGCCTCGATTGCGGGAAACAATGATGGAATTTGCTCTTCACGGATATGGGATCCTGGTAGAGTGGAGAAGAAAATGTTAAAATTGAGCTGTCGGGATGAGTTACAACTCAAACTAGGTACACATACTTACTTCAGTCAACATAAGCAATCTAGAAAATATTTTTCCTTTTCAAGCTTATTTCCATCAAAGACCGGCTCTCAGGCAGAACAAACTTTTCTAATCGTCAGAGTACGGGAATTCCACTTATGTTTATTAAATTTCTCGTTCAAAGAGACAAGAAATGTAAAGCCAGTTTCCACAGAGGACATGCAACAAGGCTCAGCGGCGCGGCACATTGGCTCGACACAAAATATTGTGCAGCTCGGGTAAACGCGCCGCTCTAACTTCCAATACAATATAAATTGCACTTTGAAAATGCCCTGTAACTCAAACAGTATGCACGCGATTCACGGCTTTAACACGGTATGTGTGAGCGTGTTTTCGCGGGGTCGGGGGGCGGCGCCGGGCGTGCTGTAGTGGCATTATACCGGTAATGTGGTGTCGCCTTTCTGCGGCGAGATAAGGGTACGCGACATTGACTATTCAAAGGGTTGCGGTCTTCAAAATTTGCGCTCAATACGCTCAAAATACCTGCACGCCTTTGAGCGTAATGTGTGCTGGATGCAAAGTGAGAGGTCAAATTAGACATAAGTGGGTGCCGCCGAGTGATATTTGTAATGTTATTTTAATGAGATTTTAGAAATTTCTTACTACTACTACTTACGGCGTATACCAACATGCAGTTCCTATTTATTTCATAGCAAATGAGGCTTATAGGTAGTGTTTATCTACTCTCATAGGTGAATATTTGAGTAAGAGATCTTCTCAACATCTAGTAGGCGTAGTGGCGGTATTTCCTTAGCCACTCGTTTCCATCGTGTTCTAGAACCGAAGCAAAAAGTCTTTGCCACGTTTGATTAAATATTGATTACTTTCGAACGATATCAAAAAAGGTAAAAAGTGGAAACCGTTGGCTGTTTATTTACAAATAAATCACTATCGGAGCGCGCGTCGCTGCAAAATATTCACTAGGGAACTACTATTATTGATGCTGGTATGTTATAACTTGAAAAATTCATTTTGCATTCTGTTTGGAATTTAAATTTTGTGCCCTTTATTTTGCTTGTTATAAACAAATTGGTATTTCTAGACAACATGCGTTTAAAAAAAACACATCTCTCTCTTTTACTTAAATTTCAATTTCGCAGCATAATTTTGTTCTTCCAAGAGCTGTTCTCGTTTATTTATTTAAAGCATTCAGCATATTTTTGTTTCTGCCTTACCGAAGTAATTACACTTATGTATTCGGAGGGTGTCTGCTAAGGTGGTTTATTTATTTGCAATTTGTAGGCTATCGTTTCGTTCGTAGCTTAATGAGGTAATAACAATAAATAAGGACCCAAAAGTTTTCTGAGCGGCAAGCTTTCACCCGAGGGTCCGAGACCCTTGCAAGAACCACCTTAACTCGTATGAGACTGGATAAAATATTATGTTTAACATGCCCCCACTCAGTGGGGTACCGTTAAAATAAAACAGAAGATGATAATCTTGTTAACCGCAAAGTTTAAGATGTTACCTGCATGTTATGTTATTTGGTTTACAGAATTACGAAAGAGTTACTCTTGGGTTAACGAAATTATTTCCCATAGACTTAATAAACATTTTCTAGACAAGGTTGCAGTTAAATTGCACGGAAATTTTAAACTGTAATTATTTTGTACATATGGCTTCTATTTAATCAATGATACAGATTTAATTAAATTAAATTAGCCATCCAAATATTTGATAAAAGTAGTAAATTACAATCTAATTTTGATACTTAATAAAAGTTTTTAAAATATGTCATAAGATTGTCACATTTATAATATTTAACTTTCCGCAGAACTCTACGAATCGGGCATCTACTAATATAGTACCTTTATTTTTGGTACTAAATCACAAATTTTTGAAATAATTTACTTGAGGTAGGGTTGGCAAGATAATCTTTTAATACCAAAATCCGAGCGTATAAGCCCTCTTATGAGTATTTACACCATAATGTGTTACACTCGAGCTGGCAAATCCAATTGCTCGCCTTCTAATCTCATAAGTCTTAAACTTTATGCAGGTAGCGTGGAAAATAAAATACACCTACATGCCTGCAGCGCGGTTTTTACGTGAAAGTGTAGAACAGTGACGTGACACGTTTTTAGCCGACGGTAATTTTTAGCGGCCTTTTATAATACTTATATTTATTGTAGTCAGTTTTAAAGTAGGGCAAGTAGACATAGAGGCACTGACTTTAGAAAAAAGCCATTCAGTAGAATTAGCTGAAATTTTGGGGAAGTGTAGTATTTAATACCAATTTCGACATATACATATCTTATCAAAAGAAAACTTGATTACTTACTGACGATCCAAAAATATATCGTTGTAATAGTTAACAGGTAAGGTTGTAATAGTTAATAAGTTCACAGGTTAATTCATGCCCCAAAATTGCACATCCCTACGAAAACGGGCCCCAGGGGACACTACAGCGGCCACAAAATGCGGCTCTCTCTGCGACCATTACCAATTCATGTGCATGCAGATGCACTTAACAAAAGAAAATTGACTACTTACGATCTAAAATAATATTCTAGCGTAATGAGTCCACCGGTTAATTCATGTCCCAAAATTGCACATCCCTAGGAAAACGGGCCCCGGGGGACACTGCAGCGGCCACAAAATGCGGCTCTCTCTGCGACCATTACCAATTCATGTGCATGCGGATGCGCTCCGCATTCCGCCAATCAGACGACGCTGCTCCATAAATCACTTAACAAAAGAAAACTTGACTACTTACCTAGGTACTTACGATTAAAAAAAAATATTCTAGCGTAATGAGTCCACCGGTTAATTCATGCCCCAAAATTGCACATCCCTAGGAAAACGGGCCCCAGGGGACACTGCGGCCACAAAATGCGGCTCTCTCTGCGACCATTACCAATTCATGTGCATGCGGATGCGCTCCGCATTCCGCCAATCAGACGCTGCTGCACCTTGAAGCTTTTTTTTAAACAAATATGTAGTAGGTAACACCACTATTTATTCCCTGAAAATTTATTTTTTTCAATGTAGGTTTTTTGTCATGTTCACGAGTCCATGTGGTGCCGGCTTAGAATAGCATCACCTATATTTTTCCCGTGGGTGTCGTAGAAGTGATTAAGGGATTTTTGAAGGTTTGCAATTTTAGGCGATGGGCTGACAACCTGTCACTATGGTGATACACAGTCTTCTGAATGACTCTCATACTTTTGTCAGACGTGGTGTAAATAACCGTTTTTTACAGAACCCTCTCCGCGTGGGATATAGGCGTGATATAAGGTATGTAGGTTTTTGATAGTTATTGCATTACCAATTCATGTGCATGTGGATGCGCTCCGCATTCCGCCAATCAGACGCCGCTCCTTGCCGCCTTTTTTAAACAAATACTGGTACACTGTTTAGGACCGCTGAAAATTAAATTTGTGTAACGTAGCGCTCGTAAGAGGGTTTTTACTACGGCGTAGCAGTTTTGCTACGACAAGTCTAAGCTTCCTTTTGCACAAACTTGAATTAGGCAGTCAAAACGCAAAAACACTAAATTATATGACCTTATCGCAGCAAATTATCTTTTTGAGTTGGCAAAAATTAAAATTATTTTACTAACATTTTATTTACATGTATTTTAAAATAGCCTCTTTTATAATAATTATCTCATTTGTTTAGCATGCAGGAAAAACCACATTGCCAGTCTATGTAGCTCTATATTTTCAACACTATTTATCATCATGCAGACATCCCCTAGTCAGATAGGGCACAACCACAAATGCCTACACCATAAAAACTGACATTGCCATGTCATTGACGTGATAACTTATGACGTCTCCGCAAGGTAGGTGCTGCCCTCATCACATAAAATTCATTACATTGTGAAAAATAATTTATCAATAATTCGCTGGTCCATAGGTATTGAAGTGCGAAACTGATGCTTATTCATAGTCGCACCAATAAACACTGGTTGAGTGTAGTGGTCTCGTTTAAGCTTTTAATCTCAATTACAGGAAATCTTTTAAATAAGTAAATAATTAGTAGCTAATACGAAGGACAGTGCACCTAAGTTTAATTATCAGATATTCTTTAATAAGTTTCAGTATCTGTATTTCAATCGGTCAAGAGCATTTTTGATAAATTACGTTTTCGTCGGGTTACGAATTTTAAAAGATGAGGGCAGGTCCTAGCCTTAGGAGGCGTCGTAACTTCCCTGGCATCGCGCAAAATACGTTATAAGCCAGTCGGTCGGCGAGCCGAGTAAAAAAAATTTGGCATCCATTTGTTATTTCCATTTGGAGCAGGTTTATCGCATGTTGTAGAACGCTCGCGTTTGATATCTTCCTAGCTTTATTTGCGAATCGCGTGCCGACCTCACTACACCTTATACAGGGTGTTAGGGACGGTGTAACGAAAACTTTGCAGGCACAATCAGACCATCAAACTGAACAACTTTTACTATGGAGGCAATGGCGGGAAACGAAAAAAATTAACCGACCTCCCATACAAAATTCACGATCAGCTGACTGACTTTGTATAGGTTTTTTTCGTTTCCCACCATTGGCTCCATAGTAAAAGTTGTTCAGTTTCATGGTCTGAGCACGCCTGCAAAGTTTTCGTTACACCGTCCCTAACACCCCGTATATACACCCTGTATACACGTTTACACTCGTACGACTTGTTGAATTACCTTTTGTTTGTTCAAATTCAAATTTCGTTTTAACGTACCAGATTTTTCTAGTTTCCGTTTGGATGGAAATTAAAGATCGTGTTTGTTTTACTTTAAACGAACCTTTACGTTTTGATTCGATTTATTTGCTATTAACAGCGATCTAATTCTTTTTTCAATATAAAATGTTACTCAGTACTTTTATTGACTGTACCCTAACTATTTTTTATTACTAAGGCCGCTTCATTCCGCTAAAAGCGAACGTTGTATTCAAAACTTTCCCCGCACTATAAAAAGTAACAACGGCAAGTTTGAAAGCTAACTGCGCATTAGCCGCCATCTTTTCGATACCCGGTTTAGTAACAAAGGGAAAACATCCCAACACCCAAGATGGTCTACAAGCATTATTAATAAAAATAAGAACCCGACTACAGTAACTACAAACTTATATTTTGCGTTTAAAATCCGTAATTTTGAATACATGACATTATAATTGTTATAAATACCTTAATATAGCCAGTGTCCCTTGCGCTAAGACGAATCTAACGAGATCTTATATGTCAAAATCAGCAGCCTAGTCGTTTGGGCTGTAGGTATTTAGGTACCTAGACCGTAAAAAAAAACATTTCCACATACATAGTATACATACATCAAAGGTTGTCTGAAAGAGATAAATCTCAGCAGTAAGATTAGACCAGCTTTGCCATATATTCAGTTTGAGTTCTCCTTTAAGTTTTTTTGTTTGTGACCTGTATGAAACCTCTACATACCTACCTACTATCAAAAAACATAACCTCCCTTCCGAGTCGGGTAAACGTTCCAACGCCCAAGATGTTCTAAAAATACTTTTTGCAGTAGAGGCACCGACTCACCTGGCCGGCCGTTCCATCCTTCCCATAAAGAAGAGTAGACGGGAAGAGGCAGGAAGGGTTTATCGGTCCTCGATCATGCCGCCTCTATCTGCTATACATCTACCTACATGCTACCTGTTAAGTCTTTGTATTTTGCATACAAACCTACTCAAAAACATAACCCTCCTTCCGAGTGGGGTAAACATTCCAACACCCAAGATGTTCTAAAAATACTTTTCGCAATAGAGGCACCGGCTCACCTGGCCGGCCGTTCCATCCTTCCCATAAAGAAGAGTAGACGGGAAGAGGCAGGAAGGGTTTATCGGTCCTCGGGGTTTATCGGTACTATATCATGCCGCCTCTATCTGCTATACATCTACCTACAATCTACATGCTACCTGTTAAGTCTTTGTATTTTGCATACAAACCTACTCAAAAACATAACCCTCCTTCCAAGTTGGGTAAACGTTCCAACACCCAAGATGTTCTAAAAATACTTTTCGCAATAGAGACACCGACTCACCTGGCCGGCCGTTCCATCCTTCCCATAAAGAAGAGTAGACGGGAAGAGGCAGGAAGGGTTTATCGGTCCTCGATCATGCCGCCTCTATCTGCTATACATCTACCTACAATCTACATGCTACCTGTTAAGTCTTTGTATTTTGCATACAAACCTACTCAAAAACATAACCCTCCTTCTCAGTCGGGTAAACATTCCAACACCCAAGATGTTCTAAAAATACTTTCCGCAATAGAGGCACCGACTCACCTGGCCGGCCGTTCCATCCTTCCCATAAAGAAGAGTAGACGGGAAGAGGCAGGAAGGATTTATCGGTCCTATATCATGCCGCCTCTATCTGCTATACATCTACCTACATGCTACCTGTTAAGTCTTTGTATTTTGCATACAAACCTACTCAAAACATAACCCTCCTTCTGAGTCGGGTAAGCATTCCAACACCCAAGATGATCTAAAAATACTTTTCGCAATAGAGGCACCGACTCACCTGGCCGGCCGTTCCATCCTTCCCATAAAGAAGAGTAGACGGGAAGAGGCAGGAAGGGTTTATCGGTCCTCGGGGTTTATCGGTACTATATCATGCCGCCTCTATCTGCTATACATCTACCTACAATCTACATGCTACCTGTTAAGTCTTTGTATTTTGCATACCTACCTACTCTCAAAAAACATAACCCTCCTTCTCAGTCGGGTAAACATTCCAACGCCCAAGATGTTCTAAAAATACTTTTCGCAATAGAGGCACCGACTCACCTGGCCGGCCGTTCCATCCTTCCCATAAAGAAGAGTAGACGGGAAGAGGCAGGAAGGGTTTATCGGTCCTTTCACCCGACACTATATCATGCCGCCTCTATGTGCTATACATCTACCTACATGCTACCTGTTAAGTCTTTGTATTTTGCATACAAACCTACTCAATAACATAACCTCCCTTCCGAGTCAGGTAAACATTCCAACACCCAAGATGTTCTAAAAATACTTTCCGCAATAGAGGCACCGACTCACCTGGCCGGCCGTTCCATCCTTCCCATAAAGAAGAGTAGATGGGAAGAGGCAGGAAGGATTTATCGGTCCTATATCATGCCGCCTCTATCTGCTATACATCTACCTACATGCTATCTGTTAAGTCTTTGTATTTTGCATACAAACCTATTCAAAAACATAACCTCCCTTCCGAGTCGGGTAAACATTCCAACACCCAAGATGTTCTAAAAATACTTTTCGCAATGGAGGCACCGACTCACCTGGCCGGCCGTTCCATCCTTCCCATAAAGAAGAGTAGACGGGAAGAGGCAGGAAGGGTTTATCGGTCCTCGGGTAAACCTCTTCATACCTACATACTCTCCAAAAACATAACCCTCCTTCCGAGTCGGTAAACATCCCAACACCCAAGATGTTCTAAAAATACTTTCCGCAATAAAGGCACCGACTCACCTGGCCGGCCGTCCCATCCTTCCCATAAAGAAGAGTAGACGGGAAGAGGCAAGAAGGGTTTATCGGTATCGGACACTATATCATGCCGCCTCTATCTGCTATACATATACCTACATGCTACCTGTTAAGTCTTTGTATTTTGGATACAAACCTACTCAAAAACATAACCCTCCTTCTCAGTCGGGTAAACATTCCAACACCCAAGATATTCTAAAAATACTTTTCGCAATAGAGGCACCGGCTCACCTGGCCGGCCGTTCCATCCTTCCCATAAAGAAGAGTAGACGGGAAGAGGCAAGAAGGGTTTATCGGTATCGGACACTATATCATGCCGCCTCTATCTGCTATACATATACCTACATGCTACCTGTTAAGTCTTTGTATTTTGGATACAAACCTACTCAAAAACATAACCCTCCTTCTCAGTCGGGTAAACATTCCAACACCCAAGATGTTCTAAAAATACTTTTCGCAATAGAGGCACCGGCTCACCTGGCCGGCCGTTCCATCCTTCCCATAAAGAAGAGTAGACGGGAAGAGGCAGGAAGGGTTTATCGGTCCTCGGGGTTTATCGGTACTATATCATGCCGCCTCTATCTGCTATACATCTACCTACATGCTACCTGTTAAGTCTTTGTATTTTGCATACAAACCTACTCAAAAACATAACCCTCCTTCTCAGTCGGGTAAACATTCCAACACCCAAGATGTTCTAAAAATACTTTTCGCAATAGAGGCACCGACTCACCTGGCCGGCCGTTCCATCCTTCCCATAAAGAAGAGTAGACGGGAAGAGGCAGGAAGGGTTTATCGGTATCGGACACTATATCATGCCGCCTCTATCTGCTATACGTCTACCTACATGCTACCTGTTAAGTCTTTGTATTTTGCATACAAACCTACTCAAAAACATAACCTCCCTTCCGAGTCGGGTAAACATTCTAACACCCAAGATGTTCTAAAAATACTTTTCGCGACACTATATCATGCCGTCTCTATCTGCTATACATCTACCTACATGCTACCTGTTAAGTCTTTGTATTTTGCACACAAACCTACTCAAAAACATAACCCTCCTTCCGAGTGGGGTAAACATTCCAACACCCAAGATGTTCTAAAAATACTTTTCGCAATAGAGGCACCGGCTCACCTGGCCGGCCGTTCCATCCTTCCCATAAAGAAGAGTAGACGGGAAGAGGCAGGAAGGGTTTATCGGTCCTCGGGGTTTATCGGTACTATATCATGCCGCCTCTATCTGCTATACATCTACCTACAATCTACATGCTACCTGTTAAGTCTTTGTATTTTGCATACAAACCTACTCAAAAACATAACCCTCCTTCCAAGTTGGGTAAACGTTCCAACACCCAAGATGTTCTAAAAATACTTTTCGCAATAGAGACACCGACTCACCTGGCCGGCCGTTCCATCCTTCCCATAAAGAAGAGTAGACGGGAAGAGGCAGGAAGGGTTTATCGGTCCTCGATCATGCCGCCTCTATCTGCTATACATCTACCTACAATCTACATGCTACCTGTTAAGTCTTTGTATTTTGCATACAAACCTACTCAAAAACATAACCCTCCTTCTCAGTCGGGTAAACATTCCAACACCCAAGATGTTCTAAAAATACTTTCCGCAATAGAGGCACCGACTCACCTGGCCGGCCGTTCCATCCTTCCCATAAAGAAGAGTAGACGGGAAGAGGCAGGAAGGATTTATCGGTCCTATATCATGCCGCCTCTATCTGCTATACATCTACCTACATGCTACCTGTTAAGTCTTTGTATTTTGCATACAAACCTACTCAAAAACATAACCCTCCTTCTGAGTCGGGTAAGCATTCCAACACCCAAGATGATCTAAAAATACTTTTCGCAATAGAGGCACCGACTCACCTGGCCGGCCGTTCCATCCTTCCCATAAAGAAGAGTAGACGGGAAGAGGCAGGAAGGGTTTATCGGTCCTCGGGGTTTATCGGTACTATATCATGCCGCCTCTATCTGCTATACATCTACCTACAATCTACATGCTACCTGTTAAGTCTTTGTATTTTGCATACCTACCTACTCTCAAAAAACATAACCCTCCTTCTCAGTCGGGTAAACATTCCAACGCCCAAGATGTTCTAAAAATACTTTTCGCAATAGAGGCACCGACTCACCTGGCCGGCCGTTCCATCCTTCCCATAAAGAAGAGTAGACGGGAAGAGGCAGGAAGGGTTTATCGGTCCTTTCACCCGACACTATATCATGCCGCCTCTATGTGCTATACATCTACCTACATGCTACCTGTTAAGTCTTTGTATTTTGCATACAAACCTACTCAATAACATAACCTCCCTTCCGAGTCAGGTAAACATTCCAACACCCAAGATGTTCTAAAAATACTTTCCGCAATAGAGGCACCGACTCACCTGGCCGGCCGTTCCATCCTTCCCATAAAGAAGAGTAGATGGGAAGAGGCAGGAAGGATTTATCGGTCCTATATCATGCCGCCTCTATCTGCTATACATCTACCTACATGCTATCTGTTAAGTCTTTGTATTTTGCATACAAACCTATTCAAAAACATAACCTCCCTTCCGAGTCGGGTAAACATTCCAACACCCAAGATGTTCTAAAAATACTTTTCGCAATGGAGGCACCGACTCACCTGGCCGGCCGTTCCATCCTTCCCATAAAGAAGAGTAGACGGGAAGAGGCAGGAAGGGTTTATCGGTCCTCGGGTAAACCTCTTCATACCTACATACTCTCCAAAAACATAACCCTCCTTCCGAGTCGGTAAACATCCCAACACCCAAGATGTTCTAAAAATACTTTCCGCAATAAAGGCACCGACTCACCTGGCCGGCCGTCCCATCCTTCCCATAAAGAAGAGTAGACGGGAAGAGGCAAGAAGGGTTTATCGGTATCGGACACTATATCATGCCGCCTCTATCTGCTATACATATACCTACATGCTACCTGTTAAGTCTTTGTATTTTGGATACAAACCTACTCAAAACATAACCCTCCTTCTCAGTCGGGTAAACATTCCAACACCCAAGATATTCTAAAAATACTTTTCGCAATAGAGGCACCGGCTCACCTGGCCGGCCGTTCCATCCTTCCCATAAAGAAGAGTAGACGGGAAGAGGCAAGAAGGGTTTATCGGTATCGGACACTATATCATGCCGCCTCTATCTGCTATACATATACCTACATGCTACCTGTTAAGTCTTTGTATTTTGGATACAAACCTACTCAAAACATAACCCTCCTTCTCAGTCGGGTAAACATTCCAACACCCAAGATGTTCTAAAAATACTTTTCGCAATAGAGGCACCGGCTCACCTGGCCGGCCGTTCCATCCTTCCCATAAAGAAGAGTAGACGGGAAGAGGCAGGAAGGGTTTATCGGTCCTCGGGGTTTATCGGTACTATATCATGCCGCCTCTATCTGCTATACATCTACCTACATGCTACCTGTTAAGTCTTTGTATTTTGCACACAAACCTACTCAATAAACATAACCCTCCTTCTCAGTCGGGTAAACATTCCAACACCCAAGATGTTCTAAAAATACTTTTCGCAATAGAGGCACCGACTCACCTGGCCGGCCGTTCCATCCTTCCCATAAAGAAGAGTAGACGGGAAGAGGCAGGAAGGGTTTATCGGTATCGGACACTATATCATGCCGCCTCTATCTGCTATACGTCTACCTACATGCTACCTGTTAAGTCTTTGTATTTTGCATACAAACCTACTCAAAAACATAACCTCCCTTCCGAGTCGGGTAAACATTCCAACACCCAAGATGTTCTAAAAATACTTTTCGCGACACTATATCATGCCGTCTCTATCTGCTATACATCTACCTACATGCTACCTGTTAAGTCTTTGTATTTTGCACACAAACCTACTCAATAACATAACCTCCCTTCCGAGTCGGGTAAACGTTCCAACACCCAAGATGTTATAAAAATACTTTTCGCAATAGAGGCACCGACTCACCTGGCCGGCCGTTCCATCCTTCCCATAAAGAAGAGTAGACGGGAAGAGGCAGGAAGGGTTTATCGGTCCTATATCATGCCGCCTCTATCTGCTATACATCTACCTACATGCTACCTGTTAAGTCTTTGTATTTTGCATACAAACCTGCTCAAAAACATAACCCTCCTTCTCAGTCGTGTAAACATTCCAACACCCAAGATGTTCTAAAAATACTTTTCGCAATAGAGGCACCGACTCACCTGGCCGGCCGTTCCATCCTTCCCATAAAGAAGAGACGGGAAGAGGCAGGAAGGGTTTATTGGTCCTCGGGGAGCAGCCTCCCGCCCGACACTATATCATGCCGCCTCTATCTGCTATACATCTACCTACATGCTACCTATGTGGGTACACGTGGCAACGGTTTTGTGCATTTTCCTGGGCACAAAATTGTAAGGAATAATAAATAAATTTTCTCATTTTTACAAAAAATTACTTGTAAATTGACTATCAATAAGCGGTACTTTTGTCATCCTTTATTGAATAAAGATATTTCACTTCATTTCAGAGAGCAAATGTAATGCAGAGCAAATTTTTCCTAATGAGAGGCCCCGAGGTCTATAGGTCGCTACCCTACGTTATAGTGACTAAAACAACCGACACTATATCATGCCGCCTCTATCTGCTATACATCTACCTACGTGCTACCTATGTGGGTACACGTGGCAACGGTTTTGTGCATTTTCCTGGGCAAGAGTGAATAAATATAGGGTTAAATAACACACTCAGCAGTTAACAAATTTTATCAGAAATTTTTCTTTGGAATATGAAAAAAGAATGGGAGAAACAATTAGATCTCCAATACTAAGTGACGAACTTTTTCAACACGTTTGTATAGGAGCTCCAAATTTTTGTATTTCATATTTCGAATAAAAGTTTGTAATAAAAGTTGTTTAGTTTTGAGTGCAGAACACGCCCTTAAAATATTTGTGCCTATATAATAAAAGTAACTTAAGTAACCTTGCATGCTATTTATTCAAATATCTACAAAATGATCATGTAAGATAAAAAAATACCACATATTATTATTGGCAATCAATAAAAAAATATTGTCTACGTTTATATTCGACAATTGTGTATGTTCAACATATTTTGTGTTAGAAACTAAAGAACAGCGTGTTGTAACGTATTTCATTCCTGAACCACAAATATTAACCTCTTGATAACTTCACCTAGAGCTGGTAACAAACAGTGTTACCATTAATAGGTATCAAGATATTACGACCGAATATTCGGTGCGGACCCAAAATCGTGCAGTCTCGAAGACGCCCAGATACATTATTAATACCGGTAATCTCTATTTGCGTCGGTGCCATAACTTCAAATGTAACCGGTAGTTCGCTACTCTCGACTGGGGTTACCACAAACTGGTGTGGTTGGAACGACTTATAGATCGATGGACTGGTGCATAATTTGGGTGCAAGTTATACGCGATAAAAAATATATAGTCGAAAATGTTTATCACAAAATCTGCAGTAAATATTTGGCATCAGGAATTGTCATGTGCGTGACAATCTATCCATCCATGTCAAACTTAAAAAAAAAAAACATATTTCTATCCTGCTCTTAGATGACGTCTGATCTTCATTTGTCGCGGCGCCACACAAAGTGCATTATCTACATAAATAACTGTCGCACGCACGCGGCGAATAGTCCTTTAATAGGTAGAGCCGAAAGTCAATTCAGTTCTACCTACCTGTTAATGACTTTACTTTAAATTTACATCATTCTTCGCCACTGTCCGTTCAAAAACATCAACAATAACCCGCAACTTACAAAGTACACAATACGGCGATTGCAAATATGCGGTAGAATAAGCAAATATACCCAGCAATTTCAGACACGCCGGTTATTTGTACGTTTCTGTTTGCGCTGAATTAATACGAAAACAATTCAATTTTACAATTATGTGTATTTAATAAAATGTGGCACGGACGCATCGAAGTTTGCTCTCATTTCATAATAATCATTTATTTTGCTCCACCTTATCTATCAATTCTACCAAATATCATAAATATCAAAAAATTTAATAATTACTGGAATTAATTTTATTCTTTTAACAAACTCGGACTGCGTGAATGAAGTAAGAATATATATGCAGCTCATTGAGAAACAAAATTAGGATCTCACAAGCTAACCGTTTATAAAATGTCTCGTTTTACAATAATGCTATAACCGTAGATAGTGGATACTATAATATAAGCTGCGAATTCGTTCCGGATAGGTATGGCCGGCTTTTCGATAAAAGGTAATTTGTGTTAAAACAGAGCAAACTCCAAATTAGCATGCAAATTGGTCGTAGCGATCACCAGCCTTGTAAAATGACTTCGATCAAAATATGCTCGCCGGCTCGTCGGTTAAACAGTGGCGGAGATTTTTAATAGTTTCGTATTTTATTTCAAACTTGAATAGTTGGAGATAAAAATGTATCGTGACGCTGAGAATGTTCGCCGAAAAATAGGATAACACGGTTATGGAATTCACTTGCATTGCAACGATAAATTAAATATGACATCAAAGTATCATATTGAGAATTAGATACACGACTTGAAAATTGAATATAATCCGATTCTTCGATGGCCTACGAAAAATTCATTATTATACAGATATACCGGTACTACTGTCCCAATAACTCGAGGGTTGTGAACTTGACCTTTCGAATACCTACCTTCCGAACAAGCCTCGTGACTTGAAAGGGTCACTTTTGAACTAAGGGTATCCACTGTGGGATGCACGACAAATTGTGAGTTTCGTTTGAAAAAATAAATAAATGCAAAAGCGAGTTGTTTGTGAATCTTTGATGTTCCAACGCCTTGACGGATTTAGGTGAATTTCTGTAAAAGCATATAAACAGCGGTAAGTAAGGACGTGTCTTATTCCCTCGGTGTAGCTACTGAGCGTAGAGTTTGTAATACTTAAATGACTAAGGCCAGAAACACACTGTAACGTCCATTTGTGCGTCGTTTGTTTGATTTTCCACCTAATTTTTATACGAATACGGTTTATGTCAAATGTTTTGACAGACGCATCCGTCGATGCAGCGTTGTGCGATGCCGATTAACATAAAACGTATTCGTAGGAAGGTGGAGGAAGAATCGAATGAACGACGCACAAAATGATGTTGCGTGTGTTTCTCGCCTAACTAAGTTAGATGAACACTAGTACAGAGCATTGTCAAAGTCCTGATTCTCCACTAGGATACTCCTATTTACGAAACGTACTGTAACTATTTTACTTTTTCGGCAAACAAAAAGTGAACTAGGTCGATGTGATTGTTTGCGCAAGAATTGAGGGCCGGAGAATGACAAGGCAATTTTTACCCACCGTAGGAAAATATCGATAGTTGCTGGGGCACAAAGTAAGTTTGAATGGCGCCAATCCAGAGAGCCAGCTTCAAGGAAACGTCGCTATACTGACATAGACGCAATCTCGAACCAGTTCGAGCCGGCTAGTAGCGAGGCGAGCGGAAACAAAATTACGACTCGCAAGTGCTAATATTTTTGTATAGTATGTTATAGTATACGTTTGATATAATGTAGGTATTCTACTTAAGTATGCTTGACCCAGGCACGGCATACTAAAAATCCGGAAAAAATGGTAGCAAGCAACCCTAGAGTGTAGGAATAAATGATTGGCGAGCTGTCCTTCTGTAAACTCTCTATTTTGTGGCTGGGGGGGTAGAAAGCTAGTTAAATATTCAAATATTATTTTAAAATGGTTTTGTAAATAAATTGTGTAAGGGCCCAACTCAATCTTGCCGGATATAAACAAACCCTGCGGCCGGGAAGGGTTCAAGAATTTCACTTATTGTGCGAGTTGGATCAACAAGTTTAAAACTGTTTTGAAATTAATCTTTGGAGATCACATAAATGCATTTACGAAATGGAAATTAGATTTTATGTATTTTTAATATTTGTTCGTTTTCAGTTTTATTTACCTGCTGCGTTAAAGGTCTTGAACGGGCGAGCAAGTTTTTTTACGTAAGGTAGGGACTGTACTTGCACTAAATAGAAAAGCTTAAAAAATATATATTGTTTTACTCCTACCCGTTGCATTATTTATCTTGCATGTTTTTAATATTAAAAAAAAGAAGAAAAAAAGCCTAAAAAGAGGCTGACTTTTCCAGCGTCTAATGAAAACTCCTCGATCTGGTGGGAGTGGGCCGATTTGTGGCCGGATGTCAACATTTGCTTGCGCGATTTGCCTTGGGCCGGCGGCGGTGGAGACCTGGAGAAGCATCGCGCTCGAACCCTTATTCATCTGTTAGATTAGAATAAAGAATCGTTAGTTTACTAGTTCTCATTCTTCTCATAAAAGGCCTGCTACTCCATCCTGCGTCTAATAAAAATCCTTCGATCTCGTGGAAGTGGACCAATTCGTGGCCGGATGTCAACATTTGCTTGCGCGATTTGCCTCGGGCCGGCGGCGAGGCTGGGAGAAGCCTCGTGGTCGGTCCCTTCTTTATCTGAATAGATTTTAAGAGAAAAACACAAGTTTACTAGTTCTCATTCTCATTATGTCTATTCTATAATTTAAATAACATCTTTATTAGGTAAAGTTTTCCTTATTTTAAACATTTCCGGGTGGCAGGTTTTCAGTTATATGGAGATATTTTTAGTTGCTTTTTCAATCAACGAAAGAGCTGTCAATTTGATCATAGTAAACATAATTTGGCCCGAGTGATACAAATGGGTGCGATTTCACTTTACCTTTTTTGCATACTTTTCAAAACAGATGTGGGAATACACACTTTTTTAGTTCATTATCATCATTTTCAGTACAACTTTTTTCACTTGTTATTCTAGAAAATAAATGATTTTGTCTTTTGTTTTTTTCGCTACGCAATTATTATGCTTGTTGTTATTGTTAGTTAATTTGACGTGAGCTAATTTAGATGATTTAAACTGTTCTATCGTAATTGAAAACTAATTAGTGCAAACTGGTACGGAAGAGTGATTTGTGTTCACTTTATTATCGAGTTTTGATAAATCGGTCAGTTTTGATTTTGATTTCATTGTAAAATGATGCATTGCTGCTAGATAAATTATGTTTGATAATTTATATGACATCATATTAATTTTATGAATGTGATAGACGAATTTATCATAAACAAAAATAAATACTTAGGTATTACGTTAATTAAATAATGAACTTTCAAGTTGAGAAAGTTTGGTTCCGAAAAAGCCTAAATTAACACAATTTTTGAATTTAAATCTGTTACCTTCGGCCGGGCTTTCAACCCGGGTTAGTGCGGTACCGTTGCACTGCACTACCAACTGAGCTACCGGAATTTATCAGCTTATTAATGCTCGTTACGAGTTACGGAATCCCAGTACGGAAGTATCTATCTAAGCGGAGTACATATTTTAAAGTGAACATGCAAATTGTGCAGAGTAAGGTTCCGTCTCTTACCTACTCGGCCAATAGCCTACTAATACTTTTCAAAAATCTTGATATGAAGAAACCCATACGTACTGGTTGGCTTTATGTTAAAACTAAAAACTACTAGAAAGAAAAGCAGTGGCATCAATGCGACAGAATGGTAGTGTGGCGGCAGCGACATAGCGTCGACGGCGACGCGGCGGCGGCTCGCAGTCGCTGCGACCGGGGGCTGAAATCACCACGGCAAACATTGACTTTAGACTTTTACTCTTTTACTCACTTAGCCTAACTCCCGGCTGCACTGCAAATCACTCCACTCGAAACGCACGGAGCCTCGGAGTTCTAAAAGTGCGAAAGATTTATTTTAAGAGCGTCTGTTATGGAGCGCATGGAAACGGTATATTTTTGATCGCATTCGTAGTACTGCGACTAATACTGCGATATCTGGGCAAGAAACTGCAGAAGAAACATTTTGATGAAAATGCAATTAGGTATCTTTACTGAATGTAACTTACATCAAAAGTTTTAAAAACTGCGACGACTTCATAACATCTGCTGTAAAATAAGCCACATGGGCGCCATCTTTCTTTTCTGTTTGCCGTACCTTGCCACTTGGCACTAAGGTTGGCCAGCTCTGTTGCACATAATGTTCAAGGAACAATATTGCATTGCAGTTAGCAAATAGCTAGACAGGTCGCTATTTTGTTCCGAGCCATATAGTAGCTGAAGCAAGTGTCTCCCCTGAACATTGACCAATCTACCTGCCTACTAAAACTGCTGGTGTTACGAATATCCTCCTAATTTCAAGTGTCTCAGGATTTACAGGGTACAGTAATTCCAATACAAACGCTAGTCTAATACAATAAACACTGACACGCCTACGGTGAACGGAATTTACCTAAAGCTAAGGATATTATGTCACTGCACCAATTTAATTAAGTTCATGCAAACGATGTGCTCTATATCTAAGGAACCTTGGCATACTTGAATAAAATATTTCATGAGTGAATCCAGGACTATCTGATTTTGAAGTATGAGTAAATCCAGGATTTTCTAATTTCCGATTTTGATAAAGGATGTGCCCCATCTTAGGAAACTCGACATATCTGAATTAATATTTTTTAGGAAAACCTGCATTCAGGGTTTTCAGATTTTCAAAGGATTCAAGAGTCTTGCTGAAAAAAGTCCATTTCAATGTTTAGATACAGTACAGTCATCCATCCATACTATGGTTGAAGTTGATGATACTTCGTATTACCCTGAAAATTTTCAAATAGGACAGAACAAACCCAGTTCTTAAAATATCTATCGCTATTATATCAGCGAGTCAGCGATCCAGAGAATGAAGATTGGTGCACCACTTGGTGGTTCCATAGGTAGTAGAAAAAAGCTGCAGTAGGTGCTTACAGTGCTTACTGCCAGTCTGCGATTTACAACAAAACCTTGCATTTCTTTCGAAATTTCTATAATTTTTTTCCATTAGCGATTGATACGTATTTAGATGCCAATCTATGTATATTTAGAAGATCAAATGGAAATCGTGAGTATACTCGAATCCTCAAGGGGATCTTATTAGCATTTGCTAATTAATTCCACTGGAGTCTCTGGAGAAATAATATCACACCCGTCCTTTTACTATAAACAAAGCTATATGCTAGAATAGGTTTTTTAATCGCTGATATAAACAACATTGCACACTGATGTACGGTTTTTATCCGACTGCCTCAGAAGGAGGGTTATGTTTTTCGAGAGTATGTATGTATGTAAGTATGTATGTATGTATGTATGTGGACAAGAAAATTCTTTTTCACGGGCTACAGCTCAAACGGATGGTTAGATTTTGACATATCGACTACGGAAATATGAATTAGCGTAAGGGACATTTTGGCGATTTTGAGTTATATATATCATTGGATTCAGAATTTCGAGCTCTATCGAATGGTATATATAACTTTTTGATATCTTGAAAAAAATGTCGCTTACCTTAAACAAAAAGTGAGCAAAAGCTTAAAAATCGGGTGTAAAAAGTACTGTTAAGGACATAAAAAATGATGTATGTCCCATACGTTAAATTTTTTATCACATCGGCCAATTGATGTTCCTTACACAAATTACAAATACAAGTTTTTATGTCCGATATGCATCTTACATTAATTTCAAAATAAACATTGGCCCTTACGCAGGCAAACAAACTTTAATAATGAGGTAGGAAACCAAAATAACATTACACTATTATCTCACACTGCCCGCAAATCAAATTCCTCTCATATATTTTTTATGTGACTTCAGAATATCTGTGTGAGCACTTAGATATTTACACCGACCAAGAAAATACAAATTAATGTAAGGGACAAAGTAACAAACATTTAGGAAAGAAGTTAAAGTAATGTACATGACATTATAAAATGTGTTGAAAAATGTTTATGTAACGTACATTTCTTGACCAAAAATTAGGTAAAATTGCAGCAAAAGACATCGTTTTTTCAAAGTTTTAAGGCTATTTAAATAATTAAATAGTCAATTTTACTTATTTTTTTCAATGAAAATGTACAAAGACATGCGTCATGTCAATTAAATAAATATAAACAACAAAATGAATGGTTAGTAACATAGAAACCATGCTCTCTCATTTTTATTGCTTTCATTTAATGAAAGGCCCTTTATTCCATCATCATCACCATCATCTTCCTGCCCTTATCCCAATTTCTTGAGGTCGGCGCAACACGTTTTGTTGAACTTTATTTCATGTTCCATACAAAAGCAAAGATTATTTGAAATTTCTGACCGTTACTAAAATGAACACAAATTAAGTATTGTCTGTCAGAAGAAAACGCACAAATCTTCACGCCGCTTACAGGCAAACCGCTGACATCTCGAATAGTATCGGAAGTGTTCGTTAACTATTGAAAAATTGCTTATTAAATACAGTGTCACTATGTTTGGGTGACAAAGAACCTGTTTATATTGTGATATTAATATTTTTAAATATTAAGGATTATAATTGAAAAGTATGTTAATAACAATACAATATTGCGCAAAACAAAAAGATATAGTTTTTTAGAATTTGTCGTTTTGTTCGATAAAATGTTTTATTTTATTACAAACACAGTATTAATTATTAGAATACTTTAAAAATCAGAAGCTAAAATAGTATACTCGACTCATTATATTATGACACGATCGAGCAAATCGCGGATCCCAGCAAGGTACTGAAAAAGAGTCATCTAAATTCTTCAAATGGTAAAACCGTCACATCAGGTCGAGAGATTCTTGCTGTAGACGAGAACTTCTATGAAAATCTCGCGTTGCATGCACCCAGACCTTTATCTGACGTGAGAGACTCCATTGTTCTCTTCCACCACCTTGCTCTTAGACAGCTTAAGAATACAAAGGCTTCAGGGAAGAGTGGCCCCTGTGCTGCTTAAGGCTGGTGTCATGAAATGGTTGTTCAACTCGGTAATAATAATAACTAGTGGCAAAACCTCAGAGGCGTGGTTACTCCACTCCGCGAAAAGAGACGAAAAGTTTCTCAGTAAGAAACGTTCCCCAGAAACTAAAGGTCAATTTTACTTCTGGACCACGTCTATAAGCTGTTTTTGAGAAAAATTTCGCTGTCATATTTTGCGCGTCCACTAGTACTTAATTTGTTATAATAATTCTAATGATTACAGTCAAAACCTTGTATTGTTTTTATTAACTTTGTATAATTTTGTTTGATTAACAAAAATTTCAACGTAGTTTAAATTTTGAAGTTTTTTTACTGTCAAAGATTAAATGAAAAGTTCCTGTTCGGTTTTTTTGCTAATGACGTTATTTTTTATCGTTCAAAAAGTTTTCTAATGCTTTTTATTCTAATATTTCTCACTTTAAAGTATTGATTAAGAATTTGAATCACATTAGAAGATGTTTATGTTGTTTGTTATACTACATCGTGTCAGAGACGCATTATTCAGAGTATTTCCTTTGAAAATAATTGGTTATAATAAAGTTTTGGGGCAAACTAGTCATAAAAACTTATAGACACGGTGTCCTTCACTGCAAATTTACCTCCTGGTCGATGATGAAGTGTACGTTACATTAATGTTTTTCAAAATTTTCGGTGATTTTAACAGAAAAAATTAACGTAAGGGACATGCCAATTTCTAAACTACAGGGATATCTCAGATGATGATAGCTTTAGCATAAAGAACTCGAAATTCTAAGGAATTTTTCCCTAGAAGTCATTTGAATCGGACTAGAAACAAAAAAGTTATAAAGAATTTTAAAAAATTGGAATCGTTTTTTGGCTCTCCTGAAAAATTGCATTTCGACGCTTGAAAGGCAAAATTATCTAAGCGACATCAGAGTAACTTTACAGGATAGCAGTTTAAAGTTCGGATTTTCAGAAAAAAAATCGTATAAATTTTTGTGATAGTCGTAGAAGCCTAGTTTTTACATATTTGTTTTGTTATATTTTTACCTAAATTTAAGTATACATATCAATAAAGAATAATGCTTAGTTTTAGAGTTAGTGTCGCTTAGTCAAAAATTACCTAAAAATAAATACAGGCAAATTTGACTAACCGACAAGCTGGGAATGACAAAGGTACGGTAAAATTTTGATAAACACCTTTTTTAAGAATTTACGACAGAGTAAAAGTTGCCTAACTAACATGAAAAATACTTCGAATTTGAGGCAAAACTACTTAGTTTACAATTTTTTACTAAATTCTTCCCGGAAATTTGACTTAAATAACATTTGTCAAAGAAAATTTACCTAATTATTTAATTCAAGTCTTATATCAATAACAATAAAAATCAACACTAAGGTACACAGAGGCCTATTTCAGCTAGGATCATCATCACATTAGCCTATAGCAGTCCACTGCTGGATGTAGGCCTCCCCCAGGGTACGCCACAAGGCACGATCATCCGTATTCGCCATCCATTTGCTACCAGCCGGTCTTTTTCATCGCCATCGGTCCATCTGGCCCGTGGGCGCCCAAAGCTATGCTTGCTGAGGCTTGGCCTACACTCGAAAACCCGATTAAAACATCGTCCATCATTTCTACGGCAAATGTGACCAACCTATTGGACATTTAGAAGATAATCTCTTTCCGGGCTTTATCCATTAGCGAGATCTCTAACATAGACCTTTTTGGCGGTCTCTGAGTGATACATAGCCGGTGGGACAATTTATTTGTCAGTTTTACGTCTCGTCTCCGTTAGGCATCACCGTACATGATAAGACACTCCGATTGAACATCTTGGTCTAGTTGCCTCGAAATTGTATCTTTCTAACTGCAGTGTTTGCCCAAGGTATTCACACTTCTGGACAACTTCAAGGTCTACCTACGTCCTACACCTAACACGGATATTGGCTCAGGAACGACTTCATGTTCATTCAAAATTATCTTGCTCTTGACCAAGGTCATCCTGAATTCAACACGCTTCGAGATTGTACATAAACAGGACAGCTTTTTTGCAGATCCTGAAGCAATTTGGCCATTATGACTATGGCGTCGGCAAAGCGGAGATACATAAAATATTCGCCGTTGACTTTGATACCCAACCCATCACACTGTCAGGCTTTGAAGACATCCTATGGCATTTTGGTGAAAAGTTTTAAGGATAATACGACATCCCGTTTTACATCTCGGTGTAATAGTATGGACCTTGTTTTGTGGTTTTGTACTTGAACTGGAGTCTTCGCCAATAGGCTTCTCCGCACCTCCACATACGTTCGACTTCGACTAGGCACGGCTGCAAGGACACCAGAACAGCCCGGGTTTCTCTCGAGTCAAAAGCTTTCTCGTGGGCCAGAAAAGCCACACGCAACGGTTGGTTGAACTCTTCTGACTTCTGCCCGTCACAGTGGTTGTAAGGCGTCAAATCTTAGTCGTTTTATTACGATCTCGAGAAAAGTCTATAAGACGTAGCTCAGTGGTGTGATCATCATCATCATCAACCATTCTGGGTTGTCCCATTTGCTATTACGGAGATAAAATTGTCTTTTCATCCCCTCTATTCAAAAAACTACGCTTTGGTCGCACATAAGTGGGATTAAAATAGGTCATTTAATCCCAAGGGATTAAAATTCATTTGAATTTGGAACACAAATATTTGCAGCCAATCAATCGAAAATTTACTACAGATGGGTTTTTTATCTGCAACACTACCTGTTATCTGCTATTTTATTGAGTATTTTACACCTAGTATTTAGCTTATAAAAGACCTAATTCCTAGCAAAATTTGAAATTAAAAAGTAATGTGTCAAATTTTATTTTTCTTTTGGCGCGATTACTGGCAATGGGCAACAACAATATAACCTCAATTATATTGCAATAATATGAAATGAAATGTGTGATAATGATTTTGTAAATATTGGATATTTATAACGCAATTTATATGATGTATTGTAAAATAATGAATAATAGCAAGCAATATTTAAAGAACTTCGTAGATTAAGTAAGTATTTATTGCTTTTCTCATAGAGGGGGATGAAAAGTAGTATGTATCACTCGGGTATAAAGTTCGGGTATAAAGTTATTTATTCTCGGGCGACTTACATTGAATCCCTCGCTTCACTCACGATTCTACTTTAAAATCCCTCGCTACGCTCGTGATTTTACTCTAGAATCCCTCGTTCCGCTCATGATTCAAAATAGCGCCCTCGCCCTAAATATATCACTTTATTCCCTTGTTATAAAAACTACTATTTTATTTCATCAAATCCAGATTTTTCACTAGCCATTAGCCATTCCTACAAACACCTAGGAAATTTCGTCTGCTTAATCCGAAAGCCCATTACTATTTCTAAGCTACTGTCATAAGCTTTTTTCGAGAGTCACTTTAAATGGTCTGGCATCAATATTTGACGGATTCTAGCTACTTAAACAGACCGGGTCTTGTAAAGGCACTGTGGACCACATTCATGCTGTACGGAAGGTTTTACAGAAATCAGAATAGTATGGCCAACCGCTTTGCGTGGCCTCTGTGGACCACAAGCAAGCCTTCGACTTCATCGAAACCTAGGCTGTTCTTGAGTTTTTGCAACGACGCCAAGTCGACTATCGATATCCCCACCCCGCAGATACTGAGAAACATGTAATTAATAGCAACGATATGCGTTCCAGTATATAAGTAGCCATTCAAAGTAACTAAAAGTATAAGGCATTACTTTGCGGAAGTCCATCTTGTTGAAAGTAATAGAAATATGTTTTGCTTCCTCCGCACTTATGAGTGAACCACACTCGCGACCGCAACTTAATGCAAATGTACAAGTGACACACCTCTCCAACACCACAACCACCGTTTTACACTCTACAGGTATACTTCCACGGAGTATCCTCAGGAGATCATCGACAGTAACGTTTCGAGGACCGACTAATAAGTAACTGTCGATTAAGTTGCGGTACGTGTGGTTCAAAACAGGGTGACATTATATCGCCCAAACAATGCGCTTGAAGACCTTAACATGGAATGAACTGGACAATTTCGTCAACAGTGAATACCTCACAATCTCCGCTTTGCCACCTACATGGGCAAAATCATCAGAGAGGAACATAGAATCGCGGCAGGTCCTGTCAAAGGTGTTCAGCTTAAATACGGCCTCGAGGCGTGATGGAATCGGGATGAATTTGGAAAAGACCACGGTCCAGCTCAATAGCATATCTCCGTCGAAGGTGTAGTAGACCTTAAAATTGTCCAAAAGTATACAAGAATACCTTGGGCAAAAATTGCACTTAGAAAAAGATAACATTGAGGCTGAAACCAGAACAGTGCGGCTGGACTGGGTAGCATTTGGGAAGACGTATCCTGTTCTGGAGTCACCCTCGCCGCAATAAAGTGTTTGATCAGTGCATCTTACTGCTCATGATGAATTATGGAGCAGAGACATGAAATCTGACAGTAAAACTGGGACACTGGATACATGTCATTCAGAGAGGGAATACTATGCTAGGAATCTCGCTAATATTTCGAGGTTAATCCGAAACGATTATTCGAAGACCAAAGTAACGGACATACTGGAAATAGAAGTGTAGCAAGCTGAAGGGTCAGTGGACTGGCCACATCTGTCGTAAAAGCGATTGACGACGGAGTAGACGGGTTCTCGAGTGGATGCCACGCCCAGAAAGAGCAATGACTTGAAGAGAGCAGCTGGTAGGGACTGGATGGTAAACGCAAAGATTTTACCTTGTGGCGTACCCTGGTGAGGCCCACGTTTAGCAGTGGACTGTTATTATAGGCTAATGTGATGATGACCACAGAAGTAGGTAACGAGCTAAGAAACTGAATGAAGCGAATGAACAAAATTTACTTATAATCTGATTTATTTGTAAATACTACTGAAAGTTTTTGGACTTGTTACATGAAAAGTGCATTCGTCATATTTGGCGACATCGTAATCGAAGCACGCGCGTGTATCCCAAGCGACGCCCTGCCATGCACTGAACTATCTAAGTAACTTAAACTCTAGGTTCACTGTTTGCACAAGTGACTGTTCGTGTGTCATCCGTAGGAGTAACCAACATTTTTATGTAAATTACTTTAAATAAAAATATTCCAAGCGCCTGTACGTGATGCTACCATAGGTTCTAACCGACATTGGATAATCGTATTTGGTCAAGTAAAAATTGTCTAAATAAGAAAAGAACCTTTGAAAACGGCGGGTAAAAATTGACTAAGTGACAATCAAGTTAATTTTTAAGACAGGTAATATATACTGAACCAACTGAATAAAGAAAAATTATAACAGGCATTTTAAACTAAACGCCAAGCACGCAGAAAAACGGGTATGCAAAAATTACTTAAGTGATGAAAAAGCGAGATTTTTGTAAGGAAAAAAATAGCTATGCGCCTTACACTGTGTTGTCAGATTGAGGCAAAATTGACTAAGTGGACAAAATACTGTACGAAGAGAATGGTAAAATTTGACCAAAGTCAAATTTTGCATTATTTAATTTCGATAACCACCAAATTTTCAAAAATGGTCGAAAATCGTGTCGGTTAGTCAACCGAAAAAAGTGAATTTTCGCGAATTTCAAAATGTCTAAGCGACAAAAAAGTCATCGTAGAGAGACGTGAGTAGGACCAAACGACGCAGAAAAATCAGGCGATTCCAACAATGTATATAACTCAATTTGGCCAAAAATGTCGCTTAGATAATTTTGCCTTTCAAGCGTCGATTTTGTCCCTTACGCTAATTCATATTTCCGTAGTCGATATGAGGTGTAGTTAGATTTGTCTCAGCAGCGCGAGTGACACTGGCTATATAAAAAAATAATAGATTCAAGATGGTGAATTCTTAACGCAAAAAACTACTTTAAAATTACCGCAGTCGGGTTTTCGTTTTGAACACGTCTACTTGTTTAAAATAGCCATACAAATAAAAACTGTGACGGCAACAATTTTGCCACGATTTTAGTAAATTTCTTTTACATTTTCTACTGTGGCAGGTACACTCACCTGCCGTTTGAGAAACGCGGTCCATTTAATCTTTTCAGACGTTCTCAAATACTCGCTCATTAACTTGTGTACCTACTTCAGACATTGCCGATTTGTTACTGCAAATAGCACCGATAGAATGAAGGAGCAGGAGCATTGGGGGAAGCGCCGAGAGTGAATTAGCTTGTTTTGTGGCTACTGAATAATTTTTCTTGATGTAAATTATTCGAGTGATGAAGGGACCTTCTTATTAAATTGTACCTTGTCTTTTAAGTAAATAGTTGTCGTTTATAATTGGGTATTACCTACATCCGCTAGTCTAACAATAATTATCTCGTTCCTATGTATCGTGCATTATCATTCATTATATCATTTTCTGCGCTCTTACAGGACTTACGATTAATTTTTTTTGTATTGTTAACACCTTTTTTTTACTGGGGCTTGCTATAAATCAATTAATCCTAAATCATCTATGTACCAAACCTATTTATTTACCTATTATTTAAACATATAAATATTGTAGAGCGATTTCATTAACCTAACAAAACCACTGTCTTGTTTTGTCTGTTGAATCGTCGAATACCTACCTACAATCAATCAATTGGCAAAAAAGAACAATAAACAGCTTAAGGTGAAACAATTTCTTCAATCCTTTGTAAAATTACAGAATCAATCGCCTTAGGCCAGTAATTACCCATGTTACCCTATCTATTTTCGCTTGTTATTCGCCCCCAGCTACATTAAAGTGTGTGGAATAGACCTTTTATCGAAGACACAGCTTCCTAAAGATATGTACGTGCGGTTGTATAATTTTTCGTGCATTAAATACCAATTCAAAATGATTCACTGAACATAAAACGCCAGAACCAGTGCTTTATCCAAGCTGCTAAGACAATCTGTCACACATCTATCTGTATCTAGTTCAGAATCAAGTACGAGGCAGTTTACAAAATCGAGTACGAGGCATAATTTAATACCAAAATAATGAACATTAGTTATGAAAACGTTTCCGATCTTAAGCATGATCAAAATGAAGTGATAATAATGAATGTTCTGGTGGACTCAAAATACTGTGATACACTTCTAAAGAATTAGATAATATAAAGGTTCGTCACAGACGCGTGGGGCAGTGCGCCATACACTTTCATACTACGGCTATAGCTATATCGGCAGCACGCGTCGAGAGCATGGTCAAAGCATGCCGCACATAACGAACTTGCACCTTAAGCAAAAGCAGAGTCTACAGATGCTAGTTCTTTGGCAGAGAGGGACGAAGATATTTCCTTATAAAGCGTTTGCTCAACTTGGAATAAATACAGAGCTAATTAATCAACTTTGATAAACTCGAGTAAATGTTGAGCGTTAATCAACGGGATTGAAATTAATCTTTCTAGTTTGTTACAGCTTTGTACCTGTTTAAAGTGAATACTTAGGACTTAGTTGTTAGGAGTTGGAAGTTAAACAAAGATGTTTATCATGATCATGACACACAGTGCCTAAGTTGTTTATTATACTAAGCAGCTTTTAAAGATGAAAAGCGTGTCAGATTTTAAATGAGTGTGTTGTTTGACCTGAAATTTGAGTTTGTGTTCCAAGTTTGTTAATCACAGCAGGTCATACTCAAATAATCAAAATTCGATACAACAAAACAATAAATATTTGAATATTTTATCACCAAACTCTGATAAAAGGATGTAAATGACTAGCTCGTCCAATTTGCATTGAACAGATTAACGTCATAATCGGCGCGATTCAATCAGGATCCCAACACCCAGCAACCAGCACCCTGGTCAGAAATTGAGGGGAAGGAAGGGAAAGTGGAGGGCTGTTACAAAAAAAAAACAGGCAGAACAGACGCAGAAGTGGCTGTGGTAGGATACCTATATAAGAAACTTATCCCAAAAAGTTAGACGACCGTTGAACTCGTGTCTAGTTTTTTTTTGTACAAATGCTTTTTATTAACACGCGTTCAACATATGCCTTACTTTGTTGTGGTAAAGTCCAAGGTGTTTAAAGTACTGCTTACCATCAGGCGGACAGTAGTATGCTTGATTGCTATTTAAAAATATATAGGTATGGGACTATTAAACATCTTTACAAAAAGCGGTTCGCAAACAAACTATTAATATAGTGGTAGAAACGACATTAAACCAACACAGACTCAACGCATACATGCAAAATATTCAATTAACTTCTATGATTTAAGATAATGATGATGATTGAATCTAACACTTCCCTTTACCTATAGTGTTAAAATTTGAATTTCTGCAGAACATATTAAACTGGCAACCCTGATACTTTCATGGCCGGTGCTACTAATATAACTTGAGATAAAATGCTAATTTTGTGTTCATTCGATTTAGGCGCCGGCGATAGGCTGCCATCTATAAGATTAGGAAGGATTTCAAACTTGAATAAGTGTATTTTCGCTCAAGACTTCCTTTATCAGCAGAACCTAATTTCCATGGAATCAAAGACTCCTTTGAAATGTTATGGGAATTTGTTTTGTACTTTCAATTGACATTGGATACTTTATATTTGACTTACAACTAGCATACCAAAAAATAAAAGAATGTGGATGATTAATAAAGCATAAGTACTAAAGCGTAAAATATCGATAAAACATAATATAAAGTGCCTATTAAAATGACAACATATGTGTCAAATAATTAATTTGATTTACATTCGTAAAATCTGTACCAATAGTTGTCATATAACACGAACTTTGTCATCGAATCGTCGAACTGTTGTTTCCGTTCAAATATTTAGTGTTGCAATAGTTTTAATAACAGTTGTTTGAACAACTACGCTGATCGTTTTGCATAGCAACGAACCTTTGGTATTGTTTTATATAAAAGGTATTTACAAAACGAAAACCGAATTGTTCGGGTTACCTAGTTTAGTTCAGTTTTTACGCTGACTGACCTTGTGAAGAGTACCAGAGCAGATGGACGCAGTTTTATTTAAATTGTTTCGATACACATTACCCACTTTTATAAGAGGAATTGGGACTAAGTGAGTGGTTGTCATAATGGTGCAAGGAGTGTTTTATAAACTCTGATCAGGCAAACGTTTGAAGTATACGTACTTAGTTGCATTCAAATCAATTGTTTTTGTTAATTAGCTATAAAAACAACTGGATTCAAGTCCCAGGTTTATAAAAGGTCAACTCATCGAAGGTTTTCTATTGATTTACAACAGAAGGTATCAAAATGAACCCTACTTTTACTCAAAATAAAATTTCGAAAAGTAACCAGAATAATTTGCATCAAGCCAACCTAAAACTTCCATAGAATATCAAAGTCAGAACACAAGTGTATCTCCTCTTTAACCAACCGTTTTACCCCCTTCGTGTAGACACTTTAGTTCTCAACTCAGTAAGTCCCCCAAAAAAGACACCGACAAACTGGAACGTACATTTAGAACTTTCTTTTTAAAAAGAATGTTCACAGAATTATAACTAGATTAATGTTTGGTGACTGAAACTACTCTGCTAAAACTTCGGAACTAAGTGGAGACTGAGTTTTGTATTATTTTTAACGAACCGTGGCGCCTTTAGAATTCATTAGCTTCGAAGTAAAGAGCAAAACTCCAGTTCCAATATATGCTTTTCTCATTCGGTGCGGTCGAAGTATTGGGAATGCTTTATGCAATGTCGATACATTGCAGCGGAAGAGAAAAACAAAGATTTAAAGAACTACTTTTCGATATTTTGACCAAAAATTTCCTTAAAAAGCGTCACGGAAATTTTATTCCACCTCAGTATTATTTTTTATGTTTGAAAAACCAGACCACCAAAAAGAAAAATACAAAACCAGTCACCTACATGCAGATTTTAAGAGAAAAATCCGATTTTTGTTGGCAAATGAATGTCGCCCAGTGACTACTACTCGTTCTGTGTAGTGGACTGCACTGTGTAGCGGATTGCTACGAGTATAGTTCTCAATGCTACGAAAGCTCTACGTGTGGTCACTTACTTGCGCTTACGTAGCAACATTTTGATACAAGGTTCTTCGCAGCCAATCTTAGGGTGATTAGAGTACTTTCAAGGTTTACCCAATTCTAAAATCCAATTTAACTGGCTTTTTTTAAGTCAAGTGTTACATCGGTTCGAAAAACGACCCGTTTTCGTGAAAATTATGTAATCCGAGGGTTACATTACAATGTCCGTAAAATCATAAATTTTTCCTACCATTAAGTAAGTACAGTTTTTCTTAAACAAGCTTTTTAAGCTAAAAGCTAAAAGTTCCAAATCGTGTAGAAGTTATACCTAGTATCAAACTTCGACCCGGAGGCTGCAATGGACAAGATGGAACATGATAGCATTGTCGCTCGAGCTCGTAATTAATTTCACTCCAGCTAAGTACCTCCTAAAGTGACAGCCTAATTCGCTAAGGACTGCTAAGTGATTTGGCACGCTACAGACAGTTCAAGGTTCATACACAGGGTAGGATATTCATGTGCACCTAATAATGACGAATTACGTACAGTAGTTTATTTTGTTTTCATTTTTAGTTATTATTTCATGGTTGACAGATTGGGCCTTTTCTCTAGGTAAAATACAGAAGCATATTCTGTCGTACTATATATGAAGAGGGATGAAAATAATTTGATAAAAAATAATGAATATGAATGTGGATGGACGCAGAAGTAAAGGAAGGCATACAATTTTGGATGTATTGTTATTGACGGCTGATAAAGATGGTTGGAGGAAGAAGACATGTTACGCCGACTCTAAATAAATTGGGAGAAGGGCAGGCAGATTATAATGATGATGATTCTGTCTGCCTATTTTGTTTGCGACGCGAAGTGAGAATGCACAGAAGCAACGAGTCCAAAAAAATCATCATCATTAGTCTAAAGAAATGAAATGCATGATGCCACGTCAAAGAATTCTAGGCGATGTCATAGTTTTTTCGGGGTTTGTCATATCTAATAAATCATTTTAAATTCCGCACGCAACAGAAAAACATAATTTAATATCTTCAAATCGTATTGTATTTATTAATACCTGAAACTTATATTTAAACCGTAAAAACCTAGGTTGAATTTTAACTTTTGCATTGTAAAAATATCTAAGTCCGTCTTTTGTTGAAATTTTGCAAGATACACAAATTAATATGCAAATAGTAAAGATGACTCTATAGTCCTAACATAATATTAATTCACTACAATCTTCGTCACATATAAATAATATACCTATTAAATTTTTAATGAATTCAAATTTTAAGCGTCTGATTTACAAATGATAATTCAAATTGTATGCATATATACCTGTTTGTGTTTGTAAACATCCATTCATACTCACCTATATCCTTTGCGAGGTAGGCAGAGCGTAAACGGCTTGTTTTGAGAGTAGATATTTTACCGCTTCCTTTATAACCGACAGTTTATCGAGTTTTAGTTGTGAGTAAACGTCAGTGGGATCGGTCTTCATTAGGCAAATCGTCCGGCGATGGTGCTGCTGAATCCTATTAGTGAGTGTTTGCCGATCCAATCAGCTGAGATCCACTGATCAGAGACATTCGAGATACTGTTAAGATCATGTTTTTGTTCTAAGGATACACTTTTAGCAAGTTAATACAGAATCTTCGGTATACAGGTTTTACCGTTTTGAGTTGTTTAAGCAGATTGTAAATCTGTTAACTGATTAATAATTATTCTTGTGTTTGCCGATCCAATCAGCTGAGATCCACTGATCAGAGCCATTCAAGATACTGTTAAGATCATGTTTATGTTCTTAGGATACACTTTTAGAAGTTAATACAGAAACTTGAGTATACAGGTTGCGTTTTGATAAGTCCAAGCAGATTGTATTTCCCTGTCCTTAAGTCTGTTAACTGATTAATAATTATTCTTGACGGAGACACACAGAGCCATCTAGCCCCAGACTTGGCAAAGTTTGTGTAAATAAATACATATCTTAATACATAAAAAACTCCCAGACTAAACAAAGATATATATGAATGAATATTGACTTGACAAATACCTACTTGTGTCCGGTGGGAGTCGAATCCACGCCCTTGGGAGAAGAAGAAAGGGAGTACTATACGCTACGCCATCGGGACAGTTCGTTCAGTTCAGATTATTTCAGCCGTAGATAAAAAAGATCCTAAACTCCCCCGAATCTGAATACCTAAATGTTAAAGATTGGTAGCCAGGGTTGCTCAAGACCTGGATTTTTCTACTATCACTGTTTATTTCTTTTTGGCCGTTTTAAACCTAACATCTTTTAGATTTCCCCTAAAAAGGAATCTTTTTCATAACCTTCAAGATTTTTTCAACATGTATTTAAAACCCGTTACGAGGTAATGTCAGAGGAGCACATTTTTCCGCAACTTTATGAAAACGTTCGGGTAGATTTATGAATAAAACCTTTCAGGGAGGATGCGAAGCCGCAATGTAATTTAAGGCGTATAGGCGAGCCGCGGCCCCTGAAATTAGACCGTTATCATTCCAGCGCTGTCGCCGCGAAGATCACCAGTTATATGGGCCAATACACCGAACAGAATAAATTTGCTTTATTCAGACAGTTGACCTTCATATCCGATATTGTTACTCCTATACAAGGAAATATTTTCTAAATTCCCGGCGTCCGCCTGTTTCGTATTCGGGTCTTGCACGAAGTTAGTTTTTTCCACTATATACTTATTTGGCCGCTAAGCCAGCGGTATACGAGAAAATTGGAAAACGTTTAAAGTCACCGAATATAAAAACAGAGAACGAGGTTAGGTCGCAGATTATTTGAATAGCATATAAGGTTCTAGGTAAGGTAAGCAGATAATTTATAAAGGTTTGATGCCTATTGAAGCTGAAAGTGGAATCCAATTTAGATTACATTAATCGGGGACTTATCTAACGTGAATTAGCCGTTCAAAATCCTATTATGTACAAGTTTTGTTCGCTGGGAGGGCAATGGTAACTTGATATCGTAAATTTTCCTGAGAGAATTCTATTTTTAAAATACTTTTATATTTGGAAAGTCATACGTAGTGCTGCTCCTGCTTTGGGTCTGGAAGCAGTTCGCCGACTTGCTCGTTTCGCAAACCGGCGCGATTCGCCAACTCGCTTTCTGCCGACTGGCGCGCTAGGCCTACTTACGCGATTCGCCGACTGAGCTATTAGTAAACTATAGCTACAGTGTACAGTCAATTACACATTTTATAAACATTTTGCATATTTCGGCATTAGGGAATTTTAATTTTTTTTTTGGTTTGCATCTTTATAAAAAAGTGGTTTAGTTTTTAAAGTTATTCAGTTCTTAAAAGTTGTTCAGTTTAAAAAGTTATTCAGTTTTGAAAGGTGTTTAAACTTGAAAGTTGTTCAGTTTTAAATGTTTTTAGTTTAAAAGTTGTTCAGTAATAAAATAAGCAACATTTAAGCGCTAACATCACAAATGAGATTGTAAGTCTATGGCTATGCATATGCATGTGTAACGATGACGTCTCCGATGATCACTTGTCTGACAGATGTCATGTTGCGCGTCGCATCACGCGTCTATTCTGTGGAGCTTGCCCCGTAGAGACAAAGCTACATATTTGAGGTGCGCGTCGCATCGAAGACGGTTGACGGTCACTTGTCTGACAGATGCCATACAACGCGTTACGATGCACGTCTTCTCTGTGGAGCTTACGCTTTAATTTATTTTATATGTTTTTTTTTTTTTTTTTTTTATTTATGATGGGCTTACTCTTGACCCCAATCTTACCCTAGAGCAGAGATGGGATCTACGGTGGAGCGAGCTTGCCCAGAAGATGCCTATTCACTCTAGACTTAAAGAGATTCAGGTTATATGCACTCGGAAATACAGACGCAGGCAGGGAATTCCATTCTTTAGCCGTGCGCATAATGAAAGATGATTTGAAGCGCTTAGTGCGTAATGTGGGTATATCAACTAAGAACGGATGGTAGCCGGCCGTGCGTCTGGATGTCCGATAGAAGAAAGGAGACGGTGGTATGAGCTCATGCAGCTCACGCGCACACTCTCCGAAGTACAATCTGTAGAAGACCGATAGGCAAGCAACCTTGCGGCGGTGAGCCAGGCTGTGAAGCTTGGTCGCCACCAGTTTTTATCGCCTATTAATCTCTTGGCTCTGCGTTCCACCGAATCCAGTGCAGCAAGTTGGTATTTAGCCGAGCCATCCCAAAGGTGACAGCAGTACTCCATGCAAGATCGGACTTGAGCTTTATAAAGAGTTAGAAGCTGTTCAGGCGTGAAGTACCGCTTGACTTTATTCAGGACGCCCAACTTTCTAGCTGCAATTTGAGCCTTGGACTCGATGGTGGTGCCGAAGTTGAGGTCAGAGGACAACTCCATGCCAAGGAGTTGAAGAGTGTTGGTCACTGGAACAGATGTACCCCGAAAAGTAGGAGAAAAGGTGAAAGGACTCCTTTTGCGGAGAAAAGACACGCCTGCGTTTTTGAAGCATTGAAGCTGACGAGATTGTCTTCGCCCCACTGGGAGACGTTACTTAACGTCAGGCTCGTACGCTCAATCATAGCCTTTCTCAATCTTTGGATTTCATCACCACTGGCTCCTGCGCCGGACAGATATTTCTCGGTGACAGTACTGTCATCTGCGTACCCAACAATTCCTGAAGATAGAAGGTCATTGATGTGCAGCAGGAAAAGCGTCGCGGAGAGTACAGACCCTGAGGAACTCCGGCGTCAATAGCCTTGAGGTCAGAGGAGCAGCCGTCTATGACCACTCGGATCGACCGTTCACTCAGGAAGTCAGCCACCCAGCTACAGAAGCCAGTGGGTATGCCGTACGCTGGAAGCTTGCTCAACAGACTCGCATGCCACACCTATCGAAGGCCTTTGAAATGTCCAGCGACACTGCTATTGCTTCGCCGTGGTTTTCAATGGCCTCGCCCCAGCAATGCGTTACGTACACTAGAAGATCTCCGTGGAACGCCCTCGGCGGAAGCCATATTGACAATCACTGAGAAGATCATTGTCTTCGAGGTACGAAAGCAGTTTGCAGTTCAGAACTCTTTCCATAACCTTACAGAGTACGGAAGTGATGGCGATCGGTCGATAGTTGCTAGGGTCGGCACGGCTACCCTTCTTGGGCACAGGTTGCACATTGGCAAGCTTCCAAGATTTTGGTACAATTTTTGACACGAGAGAGGCGGTACAAGCGTGTCAGTACAGGAGACAACTCAGGCGCACAATACCTCAACAATCTTGCTGGTATGCCATCAGGACCACTGGCCTTGTTCACGTCCAGACTGCGAAGGGCTCTACGGACCTCTTTATTGTGCACTGTGATCTCAGACATCAAAGAATCACAGTGAGGTAAGGTGGGTGGATATTTCGAGCCAGCGTCTATACGAGAGTTGCTCGCAAACAGATCGGCAAATAAATTTGCTTTCTCTGCCGCGGTGTGGGCAAGCGACCCATCAGGTTTCTGCATTGGAGGTAGTGAGGGACGGCAGAAGTTGGATTCGACTGATTTCGAAAGGGACCAGAACTGCTTACTACCCGGTGGGTGTGATGCAAGCTTTGCCCCAATACGGCTAATATGGTCGAACCTAGCTTTTCGTAGCACCCGTTTGCAATACCTGGCGGCGGCATTATATGCTCTCTTCTTTGCTCGCACTCTTCTCGCTCGCACTTTTCGATCACGAGCTTTTACCCAAGCTTGGTAAGCGGACTGTTTACGAGCCTCAGCTCGAGCACAGTCCGCATTGAACCAAGGTTGGGCTTTATAACCGAGCAGGATATCGGAGAAAGGAATGAAATATTCCATTCCCTGCCGGATTACAGCTGTGATCGCATCAGCGACGTATGAGGGTCTTCCGAAGAGAAACACATTTGCCGCCACGGGTATGAAGCAAAGAAAGCACGCATCTCGTCCCAGTCTGCTGACTCGTATCGCCATACTCTCCTCGTGCCCCTAGGGGTGTAATCCGGAGGAGAGCAGATGGACACGGATTTCACCACACAGTGGTCGGATGATCCCAGCGGAGCCGAGACCGAAACCGAATGTCTGTGCGGATCAGTTGTCAGCAGAAGGTCCAGGCAATTGGGTGTGTGGTCTGTGATATCTGGTATTCGCGTCGCTTGTTCCACCAGCTGGGTGAGATCTAGCGCCAATGCTAGTTTACGCGCCTCTCGCCCAGCATGGTCAGTTTTCTGGTATGGGAACAGCCACTCTTTATGGTGAGCATTGAAGTCCCCAGAAAAACAAGCTCTGCTGTTGGATATCGCTGAATTGCTGTATCTGCCGTCTCAGAGAGGTACTCCATGAGTCTAGTCGTCTCCTGATCTCCGCTGTGCGAACGATAAACACTGGCGTAGAGAGTTTTCTACTCCAGTGTCAACCAAAAGCCACAGCACGGAAACCCTGAATTCTCAAAGCCACGGAGACGCTTACAGCAAACGTCATCGCGAACATACACACAGACCCTGCACGCTTCTTAAACTTGTGCTCAAGAGTGTAACCAGGGTAGTTGAGGTATGCCACGTCCAACGGTGTTGCTATCTGCGTCTCCGTTAAGAAGAATAAGTGCGGCTTCTCGGTCTCCAGGTGGTGATGGACCGGGTCTAGGTTTGTGTGTAAACCTCGGATGTTCGTGAGGTGCACTTTGAGTGGGAGGAAGTGTTGCCGTTGGTCAAACTTTCTTCTTTTTAGCTTTTTCATGTTTTTAAAAGAGTTTTTGTGGGGGAAAGAAAAGATAGTCGAGGCGCTGCTTAGAAACCCTACTCGTACCTTTCGGTTCAACTGATCAGAGAGGAAACTCGCTTGGAGACTGCGGGGACGCCCGAGCCCCCCCGATAACACTCCACCGGGTCCTCCCATCCAGCCGCCAACTGGCACGGTGGAGTATACCGGGATTTTTCACAGTTGGCGGGGCAGCCTTTGCGCGTGGCTAGCGCGCAAGTCGGGCCCCCTACTGACTGCGGTCGGCCAACGGCTAAGACCGTGCCTCGGATCCCGCTACCCTCCAAAACGAGTTACCGGATACAGCATCACCTAAAGACAAAGACCGGTTCCGGCAGCGCAACTGACTACATTGCTACCCCCCAATGGCACTGGCAGTCCCGCACACCGACGGAACACAGCAAGGCTGTTTGGCGCCGGACTCCGGCGGGATGGTGGTCGCGAGCCAGGCGGCCCCTTTCATGGCCTACCACCGCTTTTGGGATCTTCAGCCGCCAACACGTATTGTGAGGACGTTGCCCGGGGTGGACCGCTAGGAGGTAGACCCCACCCACCCCAAAATGTAACAAGTCATTTAAAAGGTTGTTCAGTTGTTCTCTTGATAAGTTTATCCCTAGTACTTATTCAAAATTTCATATCATGTCATATTACGTTCTCGTATTAAATTTTCTTTTGTACAATAAAACAGATCCATAAACTATTATTATGTTCACTGTACATCATGACAGTTTGCTAACCGCGCAGTCGGCGAATCGCGTAAGTAGGCCTAGCGCGCCAGTCGGCAGAAAGCGAGTTGGCGAATCGCGCCGGTTTGCAAAACGCGCAAGTTGGCTTACCGCGCGTACTCCGTGCTTTGTGTGATATTCTTGCCTACATGTAGGTGGATGTCAGCGGTCGTCGTGATACGGCACTGCACGTCAACCGCACGGGGCTGCTAGCCTCACGCCGCGGGGCGCCTCTTTGTCCAAACCTGCCCTTTTGTGAGAAACTCCAATTAATACGTCATACTTCCACCAGAATAAAACTGTATCGATTTACGTTGCAAAACTGGAACAATGCCGCATCACTATTGTGCCACGATGTTTTTGAACATTTTCCGCGAATTGGGAGTTGTGCTTTTCCCTTGAATGGTAGAAACTTTGTATGCTATGAATGTTTCATTATAATTTGCGAGTTGTAGCGCGTTTGTTAGCGTTGCAGTACATTGCGCGCTCATTGTCGGCGTTCATGCGTAATGCATGGCGCGCGAGCGACGCATTCCAAATGTAATTTCACACGCGGACTGCTCGCCAAGTAACGGTTCCTGTTAATACACTAAGTTACACTACAGAGAATTGAGAGAGAATACATAATACTAGTTCTTGTTCCGACTCCCCGTAAAAGTAAACTCCTGGCACTTTCAGACTCTCAAAATTCCAAATTTAGTTCCACATTCAATGTTTTTCTGTCACAATGAACTAGGAAATCCAGCGTCCAACGTTCGATGAGATTGCTTCTGCGTAAAAATTCTGAATATAAATGCATTTTCCCAGCGCTGTTTCGCGCTAAGGAGCTTAGCGCAAAGGATGTAAAATATGAAATCAATTGGAACGGACTTTTCCATTATTAAAGGAAGTCAGGAAGAGTACGCCGTGTCCTCACTAATTAGAAGTCGCGAGTCGAATTTTCAATTCGTCCCCCTCGCTTTGCTAATGGCGGACTGAAATAAAAGTTTATATTTACTGTGCGTGGGTTCTTTCTTCCGAATGAATATTTATACTTTCTCCTCTTCGCGTTATTCAACTCAAACTCACCGGCGCAACTTTTACGAGGTATAGGTACTTTTTGCAAGATAAATTTTCTTTGACGTTTGCATGAGTGAACGTATGATTTTTTCCACGGTGCCGCTTAGATTTGATCCAGTTTATACTTATGAATAAAGTTTGCATACAGGCATTATGCAGAGCATGTTTGCGTATCTACGCCGAGCGGCGTGACAATGTCACCGCGGCGGAAAATCATTTGTTAGAGCTGCAATAAAGCGGAGGATTAGCAGCCGTCAGAAGGGCGCTCCGGGAAACTACCCAATAAGCCTTCCGGTACCGAGACTCGCTTTACAAGAGTAATGATGCTTAATTTTAATGACACGTCGCCGCGCGCCGGGGCAGCGTCACCCGAGTCGAGCCACGCTCCGCCTCCGCACCCGCACCGCTCCCGCACCGCGCCCGCCACGCGCGTGACACGACTGCTTAACCGCCTTAGATATTGGAAGACGACGGCCGAAAGTCTGACGATAAATTTAGTTATTACTTGTGAAAATAGACGGAAGGAGATCGCTAACTTGTCCGCGTGAGAAGATAATGGATCATTCCGGGGGATGTTTTTAGTCACTTTACGAAAAAGGTCCCGTTAAAAGCCCCCTTTATGTGAGTTTTCAAATTGCCAGGGATGTGTTTCGGAAGATTCCGCCTTTAATAAGAAAGAATGATACTTGCGAGTTCTGCGGTCATAAGGAAAGTTTTGAATTATACCTACTAGAGGTACCATCATAACTTTTCCAATCTTCGTAATTATCATACCTTTCGGTGGATATTTAGGAACTTCCTTGCGTCCAGAAAAGTTTTCGGGCGATGTGATTATGATTTATGCAGTTGGTTATATTTGTCGACGCCAGTCAGTGGTAGTGAGCGTGTTTTATTAATAACGTTAATTTAGCTCTCAAACACGTGATCAATACAATAATTTTGACTGTTGAAATGTAGGTTTTGAGTGTAAAACAAATACAATAGGTGGATGTAAAATTGGTGTTCGGCCGGTGCCAGGGGCAGGCAGCGGGCGGAAGGGATCCCCCGAGTGACCGGCCGGTCACCGAATGAATATTATTTACAAACCAACCACAACCATCACGAAAATATTTGCTGACGTGAACGAGCAGATATGCCGTCATTTCGGTTCATTGTTGTTTCAGTCGTGAATAATTTAAACTAGAAGAAAAACTGTAAAATAATGGTGCAGCAATAAAACAAGGGTGCAATATTAACAGCGCCGGGTACGGTATGCGACATTTGGCTGGTTTTTGCGCCGCAAAGTTGCAATTTAGGTTAGTCCACTCCACTGGTTTGACTTTCCCTGAATTTACAACAGATGCGACAACTTGCACAACTGCGGAGCTTCAGAGGAATTTAAACTTTGAGTAGTTGGGATAAGGCAAACAAAGTGCTCGCAGCTTCTCTATGAACGTGAGGAAATATGTTGTTTTGGAAGTGAAATTTATTGCTGCTGCACACATCATTGTACACGAATTTATGTCTTGAAATGTTTATTAATCTCCTTTGTTGTAGTGTTAAAACTAATTCACGTCTAACAGAAAACGATCCAAAAAACTCCGAGAATAAAACTTGTAGTTTTTTGTCGCCCACGAAGAGGGTAAAGTGAATTTTTCGACTTTCCGTCACAAAGCAATATGTAAGCAATAGTGAGGCAAGTGTTGTCGGAAAATAAACGAGCGCACGGCGGCAGGTAACAATATTTCCGAGCAGCAAATTGAATAAACACATCAGCGAGCGCCTTAAACGGCGAAAAGACAAGTCCAATATCGGGACCCCGTCACCCGATAAATATTCACCCTATCTAGCGAGCAGATATTTACTAGCTCTTGAATATTTTTACTCTACAAACATTTTTCTACATATTTTTTTACAATGGTAAGTTTTTTAGAATCATCAATAAGCCTGTCTCTAAAGATGGAGATTTATTTCATTATTACCATATTTTTATATAAATATGTTCACATATTTATTCCTAAGAACAATAAAATAAATAAATAAAGTAGGTAGGTAACATTCTATACTTTATTAGTAAATGATATTTTCAATTTCCATCAACAAAAAGTTGTCTACTCTCGGTACTCAGCCAGGGGTTACTGTGAAGAAGGTATATCACGAATACTCAAACCCAAATGAGTTACATACATTCTTAGCTCCCTAAGCACATGCATCTAATATTACACGCGAGTTACTAACGACTTGATATGAATTATTGCACCTCCTTACATAGCGGCATCATTATGTACGCGTATCAAATGACTAGCTTTTCCCATGGGAAACATTATATCTCGGCATGATAGACGATAGTAGGTAACGGATTGTTTATTAGTTTTAATAAAGTTATTTTGTACAACTATAATGTTTACTTTTAGGCTATGTCCACACAGCGAATTTTATTCGTAAGTATACTGTGATTTTTTACCGCACAGCCTTAAATATCATTTATAAAAAGACAAAATTGACATTGAATCAGTTACAACTTTTGTAACAGCAGTTTGATCTATAGAAATGAAATAATAGAATATGAAAAACTTTATTACGACTAGCGTAAAATATTGCCGTCAAATATTTACTGTCCAAGGTCCCAGGTATCGTATTGATACAAATCGAATACACACACACCATTCAAATCGCATTAAGGGTCACCGTTACTTAATGTGTATGAGTTTGACAATAATTTTTCCGTCTAATCAGACGAGTGAAGACGCCACCCCGTAGGAACTGCTAAGGACATCTAACGGGTTGTTTAAGAAGCTGATTAAAAACGAGAAAAAAACGTGAAAATACAAATAGCGGTTATAATTAACTAATAATTAGATATAGCTCAGTTAGGTTATAGTTAATAACTCCGTTATTCTCTCTCTCTTTCTCTCTTATCTGCCTTACTTATTTCACCTATGACAATTAGTGGAGACAAATTGTATTAGTTTAATCTTGAAGCTACACCAGCCCTGGCACACTTAAGCACTGGTTATTGCCCATATTTCGGAAACAATTACGTATTCCTAGTCGCTATTAATCAGAGGAGGGTGTAATATAGCAGGGACCGCCACCTAAGCCGGACCACAAGTTGTTTGCTCCCAGTTGTATACCTAGTGTATAATGTTGTTTACATCGATATTGCACTCGAATTATTAAGTCTTGGCGGCGTTCACCCGCAACGCAAACTCATGAATAATAGCCATGAATACAGTACCTAAAATACCCACCTACCGCCCCGATGTGCCCGGCTAGGGATTATCGGAATTTATGGCCCACGTGTGTGACGCACCTCCGCGTCACGCGAAGCAGCGCACGACGCTCCCGAGTCTCCAAGAAAAATATTGTGGCCGGAGAGCTTACGTATTGATGGATTTATGAACGCTCTTAAAATTATGACAAGCCTGAGCCACCAGCAACTTTATTGAACCGCCGCTGGATTTATTGGCTGAACCATGTTTAGGGGAATCAGTTTGTTGTTTTCGCCTTTAGATATTGCTGTCGCGGCACGTCCCCACTGCCTGCGCACTATCTACGTGTCCTTCCCGTGCGTGCTCGCCTGCTGCAAGTGCTCGTATCGAAAAATAATTTATATTCTACCTTTTGCAGCCCTGTAACTGTACTCGAGCTATTGATTCGACAAAAACGTCAACTACAATGGTTGGAAACTTATTGCCGCTATAAAGATCGGGGCCCGAGCAGGCCATTGTACATTCATACGTCTGAAGAGCTCGCAAAGAAAATATTTTCTGAAAGAGTATTCCCGAACTAAATCATTTGAAGCAAGAATATAAGTTGCAGGAGTTGCAAGTAACAGACAGATGGCGCAAGTTGAGGTGCGAATAAAGTTTGAGTGGAAAAACTTATTCGTAGTCTGCAAATCCGGGCGAGTGCGCCTCGGGCAGCCAGCCGGCCGCGCCCGCGGGCCCAGGAACACCTTTAACAATTTGTAAGTTATTTATTGCACCATAGAAATATCATTAACCCTTACGAGTTGAGTTTTTGAAGTATAAAAATATCTTCCAGTAGTTTCGTTTGAGTAGCAGAAAAAACTGCTCCAATTTGTATCACGTGCATATATTAGACCTTTATTCCTTGTGAGGTAGGCAGAGCTCTAACGTCCATAAAAATAAGATCGCTATCGCCACGTCTGATAAATATATGATTTGAGTATCGTTCAGAAAAACTGCGTATTAATAATGACAGCCTTCAGTTGTCAGCCTGTCGCAAAAATATAAGGTCCTATTAAATTCACTGCAAATATTTTAAGGGCATGCGTAAATATGTATAAGAAAAATATCTAAGGCATTTTAAAAAAAATCTACACGTTAGATTTTTATTTTCATTTTCAAACAAACTTTTTAATTAATTATGTGAACACCCTTTGACTGACCCGACTGACGTTTCGCCACGTAGACAGGATTCACTTATACGGCACGCACACTAACAACCAACCAATCACAGCACCTTTTTTTGGCGCGTAATTTAAATTCATCGAAGTGTGTGTTTTTAGGACAAACAGGGTTCACTTTTCTCGTATTGTTTTTTTTTAGTTAAATGTAATTTTCTCGAAAACTAGCGTGTAGATTTCTTTAAAAATTTGCCTAGTACATGCTTATATTTTATTTGATCTGCCCCTAAAATATTTGCAGTGAATTTAATAGGACCTTATATAATATAGGTACGTGAAACCCTCGAATCTGTTAGTCACATTTAACGACAGCCTGCATCCATTGCATTCAAAATATTGCATCATAATTTCACGAGATTTGAAATTTTACAAATTTAGTTTTTTAAATAAATAAATAATAAATATTTTTATTTACTTAATTTCATTAATTTAGGGTAATACCTATGTTTAAAACTCGCATCAACCAACTATGAATTTGATCACTACCAACAATTTAAAAATATTCTTCTAAGTATCGGCATTCAGGGTCGTTTCGTATTAAGCTCAGCAGCAGCTCGCTACAACTAAGCTGCACTATTACTTATGAAAACTCAGTTAACATGTAAATCTGTGCCCCACTCTATCCTGCCCAGTTCCTGCACAGTTCTCTGCCACTTAAACTGTTAATCTGAAGCTCTGCCGACGATTCAGGAATTGAACTTTGTTAGGTATTTACAAAGTAACTGTAAATACGACCAATGCTCATCCTAATCTAAAGTAATTCGATACAATTCTGATTAGTTCTAGTTACATTACCTTGTCACATGATCTTTGAACTGATAATTTTAGTGTAGGTAGATACAAGGTGGGTCTTTGACGACGACTTTTCTTAAGCCGCGGTTTTATATCTTTAAGAAAATACAGCAACGTACTGATGTTTTCTTACAAAATGAACTAAATAAGTTTCATTTTAAAATTAATGGCGATCTACCCATCACTCTTCATTGGGCAAACTTCAGACAAGCCTCTTACAAAATTCATAGACATCACCAGAACATTCACTTAGAACTAATCAAATATGCAAAATGTAAAAAGTTGTAGCAACTTGGTTAGCAAAGGTAAAAGTCTGTTAACAAAATAGGTTTAGCGCGACCACGGAAATCTGATTAAGTTGAATTATTCTACCAAAGTTTGAACAGTACTTGTTAAGAAGAATTTCCGAAATTTAATCGCTGGAGTTGTAAGTAACTCTAATGGACGTCTAAGAATTAATAGAGGAATTAGTGGAGAACTAAAATTAAAACCGTTCTAATGACATGGCAGACGCGGACATTCTTATCTATGTTTTCAAGAAAGTTTAATTCAATTCCTTCTTCGTAGAAAAGGATTTGCCGATAAGACATTGCAAAGTCAAGAAAATCAAGTTCTGATAAAATAAATTCTATGGCGTATAAATTGTATTTTGTAAAACAATACAAAAAGTAGGCTTACCTTTCTGCATCACTGGTTGGCTATTTTTGAATCACTGGTTTGTCTTTCTTACCTGAAATAGAAAATACGTATTAGTTAGGTAAATATTGTACATTGATGTAATTATCAATACAGTCGCTTTTGCGTTTCTCTGTCTGTCTGTCGTGGAATTTACTAACTCGTCCTAAACCACGCAACGGATCTGTTTTGGAATGCGGTTTTTTGTAATAAAGTTATTTAAGAGGAAGGTTTATACGTATGTACACATGCCGGAAAAAAGCCTTTTTCCCGCGGGAAAAGGGGAAAAATGAGTTGCAGCGGGTGAAACCGCTGTCGCTAGTGTAATGTAATCGTATTATCTCAGAAGACTATTATATCAAACATTTTTTAAAAATGATTCCCGGAATATGTCAAAATTTAAGGGCGCGAAATTCGCGAATTTCTTTTACCCCCTCTTCCTACAAAATAACACGGAACACTAGGCCTATTATACAAGGTCGTCAGCATATCTTTGTGATGGAGGATGAATCCATCCGAGTGATGGATGTGGCCGTATAGACTACATGTTGGCTTATTACATCAGTTACATTTTCCTGTAACTGATGTAATAAGATAAATTTTCATGTACTGTGTTACTTGAACTTTAATCTGATTCACTAGACTTTTATTTGTATGGTATTTATGTACCTTATTAAATTAAAGCTATTTTAAACTATTTTAAATCGTACTAAAGGAGAAGTAGAAAACTCAAAAGAATGGACAGACTTAACCAGGATACTTTTCAATTATCGTTACAAATAAAACTGTTCAAAAATAAATTTTGGTCATAAAAGCTAAATTACGAAGCTTTTGTAAGCTAGTAGGCATAAAAGTTACAGCAAAAAGTAAGTTTCAAAGGTAAACCGGCGGCGGCCCAGCGAACTCACGAGCGACATTTACTGGATTCATGCCTTATCACCTTTTACAACACCAATGAGTAGAAATAGAGTGATGCTATTCCAAACAGCATCACATGGTCAATAAAAAGTTACAGTAGGTATAAAAGTTAGCTCAAAACTAAGTTTGAAATGTGAAGGCTGGAACCTCTCGAGCGACGGCGATAATAGCGCGCCAGTCATCCACTGGGTGTTACAGATTTACATCCAAGCCATTTATCACGCCTTCATAAAGAGGGGAAAAATACACTGAAAACCCCAGGGAAGAAACCAGCCGGAGAAAACTGGAGACATTTAATTTAGTGCTAAAATTAACCACATGTATACATGCTTGCTTTTCTATAGGAAAAAGTATCACATGGAACATGATCAGTAAAAGATGTTGCCTCAAAACTCAAATTCAAGTTATATGTTTTTCTATGGAACATTTCACAGCGAAAATTATTTCACTCTGGTAACAACAAAGTTCATCGACATGCACGTTTGTATCTTTGGTTACTTTGAATCTTCACCAGAAATTTCCGCACCATTCCCATATCAGCATCCAATATTTAAAGTGAACCACTATTTCAGCGTGTGTATCCTGAAAATTCAGACGTGAATACTGAGCAGAGGATAGACTGCGCGATATGTTTCAGTCGAGCAAAATAGAAAAAGGATATTGAATCGGAAAGAGAGTGAGTACTCCAGAACATGTCATCTTATCAGCCTTCTGTCTACGTGTTGCTTTATATTCTTTGCAAATACACTTTCATTCAAGGACACGTTGAAAAGGAACTCAAATAGAATGCATAGGAAAATATTCCGAAAATTTCGGGAAACACAAAAAGGTCATCCCTTTATCTCACAATTTGCAATTTGAATACGCAGACAAATTAATCCAGCAAAAAATACCCGAATGTACACAAAGCGGCTTGGAGCGGACGGTCTGGTCGGATATATGCGGCACAGGACACTGTAATGCATTGTATAAATACCGAGACGTGGTGCTAACTCGACTTTATCACTACGCTACTCGTTTATACGGCTGCACATGCCGGGAACAACTTTAATATGCAATGCATAAGGTGTTAACAAAATTATTTAATTTATAACATGAGTGTCGGCGAATCCGCAACGAATACGAAGCGCGAATCGGATTACCACAGACTAAATAGCTTTAGAGCCACCGCAGACGAGCGACTCCAGTATGTGTCTCTTTACTATTCAAACCACGAAGTTCAATTTCAAAGGTGGCGTTTGTTATTCCCTAACAAAGAAAATCACGCAACGCGTTCAGACAAAAACAAGAAATGTTCAGTAACTAATTTTCGTTTCTAGTCTCTGGCGAATACCCGTGGACGTGTGGAAAATATTATCAGCGGCATCTCGACATCTTTTGGCTCGTTGGGAGTTAATAACCTGTCTTGTTTCTGTTGTGCTCGTCAAGCGTCTCCCGTCTTTATTTCTCGGTTCGGCGGCTGAGAGGGACGACTGTATGTCGTTTTGTCACAAACGCATCATTTGTACTGTTTGCCAGGCAGTTATTGAGCTTGTTTTTGGCAAACTGCTGGGTGTCGCGCCGCCCTCCGCCCCCCGCAAATGAGAGAGCGCCGAGTTTGACTCGAGAATTGGTTGCCTTCATTACAATTAACGGTCTGTGTTTGCGCGTCTGGCAACACTGCTATTTAGACTAATTAACCGGGCGTTGTGACTGCTGTGATCGTACGGAAACTTGCAAAAACATTAAGCTCCCGCACCACATCCCTAACTAAAATTGTGTACAACATTTCGCTAATAAAGCGTCTGTTTTGCCTGTGTAAGCTTTTGCTTAATAAACTTTTTGGTTTGTGAAAGACCATTAAAACGTCGAGTTTATTATTTTTGTTAATAAACTCATTCCCCTGATATGTAGACCGAATAACTGAAATAAATAAGCAGTGGCTAAATTTATTTTGTAGCTCAATTTGCGATGAAAATGCGACCCTCCCCGACAGCCAAATGTATATTAATGTGCCTCCCGAACCGCAGCAGTAATATTGTTTTCTTTTTATATTCGGCGACCTCGAAAGCTTTTACTAGTGTCAACTTTTAGCCGTCTTTTTACGACACCGAGTACGTAATATCATTATGTATAGATGAGAACAAAGACTGCTCAAAGGGATTTGCTTCTTAGAAGTATACTGTTGTTGGAAGAACGTTCTGTTATCTAAGGACTGAATATCGTGTGTTGAGACAAGCTTGACGTCGTATCAGATTTGTACATCTCGACTTCTTGGAATGCAAGAACAAATAAAAAGTTTTCAATATAAACTAAATACAAAGTAGGTATTACATAAGTCTACGTTAGGTAGACTGTAGACATTCTCTACGACGTAGCAAGTGTAGCTAATAAATAAGGCTCTTCCAGCAAAACCAAAAAAGACTTTGATTTTTAGGACTGTTGTACCTATTTGTAATCATCTTAACTTGACAGATGTTTAACAATCAATTCTTTTTTTTTTGTTGACCAAAATCAGAACCCAGGCGCTAAGTCTTTAGGGGTGATACCACAAAAAATAATGTCGAAATTTTAAAACAAAGCAGATGAGGCGGTAATACCTTGAGCCGTCCGACGGGTCCGGTGATGACGTAAGAATTTTATTACCCACTGGCTTAGATGAAAGAAAAACGAGACTGAACGTGGGATTCAATAGAAAAATTGTAACTGCAACAAGTTTTTTTTACAATGTAGATAAATTTTTTATCTAGTACCCGAAAAACAATCAAGATTGCTAATTTTATGATTACTATAATTTTTGTGGTCTGGATTTTGAATGACACTTCCTTCTTCTGTCTTAATTAAGCAAAACAAAACAGACAGAACTTTGTTATTACACACTAGCTGCCCGTTAGCGGTTTCACCCGCTGCAACCTATTATTCCGCGGGAAAAAAGCATTACTCGCCAAGAGATGTCGCTGTTAGTTTTCGGCGAAAACGTTTAAAACGCGAATCGGCTCAGTCACGCCACCTTTGCAAAAATATTGGAATATGTGTGATCCCGTAGGAATAAGACATTTTCCCGTGGCAAAAAGTAGCCTATGTGTTATTCTAGATACTCTTCTATATTAGTGCAAAATTTCATGTCAATCTAATCAGCCGTTTTAGCGTGATGTCGTAACAAACACACACACAAACATCCGCCTTTATAATATTAGTAGGATTTTTGTAGAGAACTTTAGTTTCTGTTCTCTAACAGTAACCTTGTTTAACAAATCAAACGTCAGTATTAAATTATCGATATCAAAGATATTTGCGGCAGTTGTCATATATCTGGCTGTCATTCATTATACATACTTTAATATGAAAGGTAAGATAATTTCGTATATGGAAAGTTATTTGATCACTTATTTGATAAACCTATCGAATGTGTCCAGTCTCCTTTTCCTAGTTTTCAAACCGTGTCATGGGCCTGCTACTGCTGCATTAGGCGGTTGAAAAACCCTGACACCAGGGTTCATCGGGTCGATGGGATGAGAGAGAGTTTTCCTAAAGGTAGTTTGCATTCCTTACATTACAGTCATCTGTATTTTTTCCCGTAGTCTAAGGCACACCGCGCCTCCCGCCCTTCCGTCGACGTAGGTTCCGTTTCAAGAGGATTAACTTGTAATCCCACAGGAGCACCAATATCATTCATTAGAATGCTATTCCCAGCTTTATTATGTCTGACATAATGTTTTTGTCGGCGGCTGGAAATGGTTTTAAATTACTTTTTAAATGTGATTCATGCGGTGAGTGGCCCTCAGACGGGAAGGTGATGTTTGAGTAACCTTCCGTCCACAAAAAGTTATTTCTACATTGTTTTTGGTATAATTGAAAAGGGATGTTTTACCGGTAAACTGTTAAAGAAAACTGAGTAGATAACTCAGCAATGTGCGTAATGCGTAATCGCACCTTTGCGTACGTTTTTTGTTTTTTCTGTTCCATTTTTGTGAGTGATTTTGTTTTTTGACTTTGTGTCAATATGGCGCTAGAAGGAAGTGATGAGACGTTTGCTAGGCACACTTAGGTACAAGATCCACATAAAAGACGCGAGAAGCGCAACATGACATCTGTCAGACAAGCGATCGTCAGCCGTTATCGATGGAACGCGCGTCTGACGTGCGTAGCTTTGTTTCTTCTGTTTCATACATTTTATATGGAAGCGGTTTCAAGCGTCGCGATGTCGCACATCTCACGTGTCCGACGATCACTTGTTTTATAGATGCCATCTTACGTCTTACGTCTCATGTCTACTCTGTGGAGTTTGCGCTTTAAATTCGAAAGCCAATGAGCCCAATCGGCTGCGGCACAAGCAGTTTAGCACACCTTTCAATAAATACTTAGCCGACAGATCCAACACGCACAGACCAGCCGCCACTTGGATTAGAGCCCCCGTGAGCCCCGGTATTAAATCTAGATTACCGTTTGGCGTTTCCGCCCGGGCGGATAATCAACGCGACTATATTAAAGCTATCAGTCACGTGACGCATGACAATACCACCAGTGACGTTACTAGGGATGCAATGCAACGATATATCGGAAATCGATAAATATCGGTATATGGACGCACAAGCAGTTTAGTATACCTTTCAATAAATACTTAGCCGACAGATCCAACACGCACAGACCAGCCGCCACTTGGATTAGAGCCCCCGTGAGCCCCGGTATTAAATCTAGATTACCGTTTGGCGTTTCCGCCCGGGCGGATAATCAACGCGACTATATTAAAGCTATCAGTCACGTGACGCATGACAATACCGCCAGTGACGTCACTAGGGATGCAATGCAACGATATATCGGAAATCGATAAATATCGTTATAATATGGACGCACAAGCAGTTTAGTACACCTTTCAATAAATACTTAGCCGACAGATCCAACACGCACAGACCAGCCGCCACTTGGATTAGAGCCCCCGTGAGCCCTGGTATTAAATCTAGATTACCGTTTGGCGTTTCCGCCCGGGCGTATAATCAACGCGACTATATTAAAGCTATCAGTCACGTGACGCATGACAATACCACCAGTGACGTCACTAGGGATGCAATGCAACGATATATCGGAAATCGATAAATATCGTCGATATATCGAAGAGTAACACTCATAAATATAGGTATATATACGGTTGACGTCAGTCAGGCAGGCGGCCGGTCATAAAACATAGCCAAATCCGTTTGCTACATGATTTTGTGTTCAAACAAAACGTGTTGCGCCAACCCCAAATAATTGGGCTAAGGGCAGGAAGATGATGATGATGATAGGTACCTATCAAAATCAAATATTAAATTATAAAACCCATCAAATCCACAAACTTGGATTAATCTTACTATAAACCTTAACAGCTACAATAGTCCACTGCTAGCCTTGGGTCCCTCTTTATTGGGTACCTCCCATTGCCCTAATCATCATGCTTGGAAGGCGGATTGGCGAGTGCAGTACAATATGTTGTAATTACAAGGAAACGCTGCTGCCCATTACCTGGATGATCACAAGGCAAAAAAGGAAAGAATTGGTGGGTGAAATCATGACACCGACAACACTAAACTCTATGATGCGCTGACAGAGTGTGCGTCGCAGAGTTACAAATTTTATTTTATAAAACAATTTAATACATTTTAGTTTCAGGTTTAATAAATATCGAAGCTTTACATATCAGTATCATAAAGATCACTTGAACTAGGCATAGGTAGGTATATCGATAGTTGGATAAACTTAGCATCTCTAGTCACGTGACGCGTGACTATACCGCGAGTGACGTCACGCGGCGCACTCGCACATCAAACGGTAAATTGTAGGCCATTGTCGTGACAATTACGAATTTACATGAGTTATGGAACGGCCCTGCATGAAAAGTTAATCAGATTTTTGCCATTGATTCGTTTTGGTCTATGTTCCCGGTTTTATCCCGATGTTATTGTAAAATGTATTCTGTATTCGAAAATATTCCGCTGCCATACAGATACAGTGCAGAAAATGGATTTGTGCGACGTATTTGTCGGTTTCCCGGCAGTATTATTTCAGGAATTTGAGGAAAATTGAGTTTGGACAGAGACAGAACATGTATTCACGAACTATCCACGCTGCGAGCTTTCCCGTGTTCAGATTCAGATTCACAGTAAGACAGATGGGTTAATTCCGTCTCTGTGCCTACATATTGATTGTCTAGTTTTATTAGTAGCTAACTACTTGGCACAAAAGTTATTACAAACATAGGTATAAGTACAGATCGCCATTCATATACCTAAGCGGTAACTTCGTTTTGTTATTCATGCGTAAACAACGCAAAACGTACCGCGCCCTAATTCCAAACTCTTTGTTCGAATGCTGTTGACAAAAATAAAACAAGATTTGGGAGGCTCAACCTCGATTGTCGTGTAAAAAAGGAGTGACGCACTTTTCCCGTTTAATCCGAATCGAATGGGCAAGTGGACCACCATAAAATATGATTAGTGGTCGAGGGCGGCGGTGTTGCCGGCGCCGGCGACGCCAAATGCAAACAGCCGGCCTAGGCAAACACCACAGACGTGGAACGCTCATCGGAAAAACGAATTGAATTAATGGTAGGTGGTTAGAGTGAATATGTTTAGTTTTAGAAATCTATCTATCTATATCTATCTATCTATCTATATCTATTCTATTCTATATCTATATCTATACATATAATAAAACTGTAAAATGTAGGTGCAAAGCAATGCCTTATAGTTTTCAAAAAACAAAATGTTAGCGCGTTTTGGAAAACCTGCAGCGACATCTATTTTTGAATTTTCGCTAAACAACCCCTTTATAATTCTCAGAAAACAATACGTTACCGCGTTTTAAAAAACCTGCAGCGACATCTATTTTTGAATTCTTGCGAAACAACCCCTTTATAATTCTCAGAAAACAAAACGTTACCGCGTTTTAGAAAACCTACAGCGATATCTATATTTTTTTTCTTTACCCCAAATCATTTGTTCGCGATAATCTTCGAAAATATAGTATGTGTGTAAATGAGACTCTTTGTGGTGTGTAGCTACTAGCCCTGGTCAACATCTAGGATACTTTTTACCGCAGGAAAAACGCTTATTTCTACGTGAAATACGATTAAAATATACTGTGACCATCATCTACCCCTGTCCATTGGGTGTCAAAAAGTAGAAACCTCTTCTTGAAACCTCCATTTTATATTGTTTTTGTTTGATTTTGACAAATCGTGAAGACATCAGTTTTGACATTCATTGCCTATTATTATTTATTTATATTATAGACTTCTACCCATTTGGGACAAATACGTTTAACTTTGAGAAAGAGGTCTCTAGGCGAATCCAGCTCGGCTGGGCAGCATTCGGGAAGTTACGCAGCGTCTTTACGTCCGTAACTCCTCAGTGTCTCAAGACGAAAGTGTTTGAACAGTGTGTCATGCCAATGATGACCTACGGTGCCGAGACGTGGGCCTCATAAATAGATTAGGAGTCACTCAGCGAGCTATGGAGAGAGCCATGCTCAGTTTTTCGCTACGTGATTGAATTAGAAACGAGGAGATCCGTAGACGAACCAAGGCATAGCTAAGAGAGTCAGTAAGCTGAAGTGACAATGGGCAGCCCACGTTGCTCGAAGAACTGATAATCGGTGGAGCAGGAGAGTTCTCGAGTGGAGACCACGTACCGGCAGGCGTAGCGTAGGACAGCCCCCCGCCAGATAGATAGACAATCTGGTCAAGTCCGCGTGGAAATGCTGGATGCAGGCCGCTCATAATCGGACAATATGGAAATATTTAGGGGAGGCCTATGTTCAGCAGTGGACGTCCTATGGCTGATAATGATGTTGATGATGATGACCCATTGTGCATGCATCTCATCATCGTCTTCCTGCTCTTATCCTAATTACTTGGGGTCGGCGCAACACGTTTCGTTGAACACAAAATGGCTTAATTTTATGACCGGCCGCCTACAAGACGTCAACTCTTCTTGGGAATGCTTTTGTGGTGGATTAACCGCCACCATACGGTTGGCCCTGTCTGTTTGGGTCGGGTTTATCCCTCGGTCGCCTCTTACGACCCCCACGGGAAGAGAGGGGGTGGTGCTATTCTACTCTGCCGGCACCACACGGCTTACTCTGCCGGCACCACACTGCTTACTCTGCCGGCACCACACGGCTTACTCTGCTGGCACCACACGGCTTACTCTGCTGGCACCACACGGCTTACTCTGCCGGCACCACACGACTTACTCGGCCGGAAACACACGGCTTAGTCTGCCGGCACCACACGGCTTACTCTGCCGGCACCACATGGCTTACTCTGCTGGCACCACACGGCTTACTCTGTCGGCACCACACGGCTTACTCTGTCGGCACCACACGGCATTTCTCTGCCGGCACCACACTTTTTATCAGCTCTGAAGGGCCTGTTGGAACACAAGCATCCCTTGGCGAAACGAAGTTCGCGGGCACCAGCTATAAAAAAATAAAATTGCATTAATATGACGACGAAAGAAAACAGCCGGCCTAGGCAAACACCACAGACGTGGGACGCTCTTAATTGTTGGTGGTCCGTGGAATATGTTTTCTTTTTTTAAATTTATTAATCATTAATACTGCAATAATGTGACACTCAAAAGCAAACAAACGGCCTTAGCAAACACAGAGTGAATACATATTTGTTTCTTTTTAAACTATTTAAAAAGATTTTTCGGCCATCGAAAATTCTGTGGTAAGATGACGATTATTACGATATATATTTATTATGATGATGATACGCTCTTAATTGTTGGTGGTCCGTGGAATGTGTTTTCTTTTTTTAAATTTATTCATCATTAATACTGCAATTTTCCAATTCCAAATTGAAAATTGAAAATCCAAAAGCATTAAAGTACACCCTATCAAATGACAGTTCACACGTCGTCACCGGTGGCCTGAAAGTGATCGCATTCAGTGATAAGTCGGTTGTAAGCCGCAGCTCAGTCGCCCGCCTGCGCTGATAATCAGGTTAATGTTACACAAGCAAGTCAATAGCTAAACATTAAGATTACACTTTGGGAAAATACAAGTAAAATAAATAAAAATTACTACCGTTTTGTTGACTTATCAGACGATTTGGCCAACTATGGTGCCGTCATCCGAATAGGCCATATTTGACGTCTGTCAAACCCATACTAGGAAACATGTCAACAAAGAAAAATAGACCTTATGTCATAGCATTAATATGATTTTGACAGCTGTCTAATATGGCCTATTCGAATGACGGTACATTAGACTATTAGGGCCTTACCACAAAAAAGTTAGACCAGTGTTGAACGCGTGTCTAAAATAAAACTTCATACAAAAAAAACGCTAGACACGCGTTCAACACTGGTCTAACTTTTTTGTGGTAAGGCCCTATATTCCTATCTATAGCGAGTGCAGTTTTATAGTAAACCGGGAGTAACAAAAAGGGTATAACAAGCAGAAAGGAGATCAAGGTGCTCATGGAACTTTTAACAGCTTTTCCCCTGGAACATGGGTCGAAATATGATAAAAAATTGGGCCTCCCATAGTAAATCAATCAGCTGAACAGCGATACTGTATGGGTGGTCTAATTTTTTTTTCGTATTTCCATGGGGAAAGTTGTTCAGTCTCATGAGTAATCTCTTTTCGGCTTGTTATACTCTTTTTGTTACTCCCTGTATTGTAGAAAACCTTGCTACCATTTTAAGCCATGGGTAAAAATGTGATAAACTGGCATCAGCATCACACGTCAAATACATTTTGTAGCGGCTCGTAGCATTGCTACGCTCGCCTAGCACGTAGCAATCGGCTACGTTTGATTGATTGTGACCTTAAACTTCGTAGACGGAAAAGATTCATCTTTGGATATTTCCAAGATTAGTCTGAAGTCTATTGACTCCTTTTCTAATTAGTTAACAGCCAATTCGCTGCTTAAAACCTTTCTTCGCCAGTTTTCCAATTCAGGCATCAAAGTTAACAATAGTCAAGAAGAGGTCGTGCAAATAATTTACAAATGTGTAACAATTTCCTATGAAATCACGTTTTTTTCCTACCGCCACCTTCTACTCAAAGTTCTCAATACTCAAAAAGGTGCCTACTATTGGAGCACTAGCACACTTAAAAAACAAATCGTTGAAATTAAACCAACAAAAATTTGCTGTTATAGCGGGGCCTCGTGGATCAAGCTTTTGCCCCTATTTTGTTTGATGTTATATTTGTTTGTCAAAAACTCTCTCTACAATACAGTTTGCTCCCAGATTGTAGCAGGGTTGCCATAATAATTAATCTCAATGTTAATTAGAGTAGCAGCCGTTCGCGTAAATCACGGGAGCGGCGCAGCACTATTGTTACAATGTTCCACTTTGTCTAACGCTGATAAATAGAAAATACGCTGTCGAAGAATGATGTAGTACTGGATTTTGGGTCGCTTGTTAGACTAGGTATACGGCGGGATTTTATCTTAAAACTAAAGGTAGAAGTTTGTCAGGTGCGGTCGGCCATATGACTGACGCGTGTGGCCGTAGTATAAAAGTGTATGATGCTCTGTCCCACGCGTCTGTCGCACCCCGCAAACGCAGAGCCATTTACTTTCATACTACGATGCGGCTGCGGCTGATATGGCTATAGTATCTGCTGCAATCTGCCTTACACGACGAACTTGCACCTTATCGTAGCTGTCGTAGCTAACTTCTTCTTCTTTGTGTCACTGGTCCTAAGATAGCTGTAGATTAAATTTTGTATTGCCGTAGCTAACTAAAATGATAAGACAAGACCTATGGTGGTTCTGATACGCTCTGAATGACTTTCCGTAATTTTTCCGAATCTAGTGTTTTTACGAAAATAGTTTATAAAAACACCTACATAAACCGGGTACCACGGCTTACGTCACCGTATCAAATTGCGACTGACACATGGTAGATGTCATAAACCGCAATATTGTAAGATGTACATGAGATTTACGTCAGTTTAGTTTTTTCATGAAGTTATGTAATTAAATAGATAGTGAAAATGACTTCTAATAGGAAGTTATTTAAAAAAGCAATGAAAGCGGCCATATTTTAAGCGTTTGCATTTTCAGTACAGTTATCGATATGTATATTACAAAAAATATCAACAACTTTTATGTAATAATTTTAATTACATTTCACAAATACAAACAACGCTATGGTAAAGAGTAGGACGTACCTACGTTACGTAGCATTAAACAATGCAGGTCACTTCTGTGAAATAATAATTATAAATTTCCTGGGAGGCACAAAAGCGCTTATGGAAAAGCTACCACTACTCAGAGCCTCCATACATTTGAAATAAGGTAGCTCTTTCGGCAGCCAAACGCGAAATATGTCAATGGAAAACCTACCTGAATTCAGAAAATTGACGCCATTTTGAAATCGCCATGTCACATCACTAGGACAAAGAAAATTCTAATTTCAAAATTTCTTTCAATTTCAAGTACGAGTATATCTTGTTCAAAGTCGTAAGGTGTCAAATAAGTACATAAAATATAATCGTGTATCTATACAATGACAAATAGGAACAAGAAGTATGATTCAAAGATAAAAGATAGTATAAAATCTCTTGGATAGGTAGCTCCAATAAATTCAAAGTTTTTCCGCCATACAAGAACTGCGATGAAGTCATGTTTAAATAGTAGGAATATATTTTTACTTTAGTAAATGTGAGTTTTTTATTTCCTACGGTAGGTACTATCAGCAGAAGATCTTTCTACGTATTTAAGGGACCAATTTGTACTAGTTTGTATGTTGCTATGTTACTGATACTGCCTACCTACTTGTAATTTGTATTAATCTTATACGGCTTTTTCATTCAAGTTTTAGTACCTACCCAGTATTGGCAGGTAAATTAAGGCGCTGTAGATAGTACCTACACTTCCTTTCTAGACTAGAGGTACAGTCAAGCCAGATCGGGTAAGAGGTGTTTTGCTTGACCTGAGCTTATAATGAATCTATAACTTAGACTTAGATAAAGGCTGTTAAATTTTAGGTGTAAGGTCCGGGTTGGCGCGGAATGCTCGCGAAAGCTCGCTACCGCGCACGTACCGCGCAAATACCGCGCCTTATCGCGCCTTACCGCGCCTGATTGGCCATTTTGTTTGAGGGTCATTCAGAAGACTGTGTATCATCATAGTGACAGGTTGTCAGCCTGTCGCCTAAAATTACAATACACATAACCCTTAAATCCCTTAGTCGCTTCTTACTACACGCACGGGAAAGATATGGGGTGATGCTATTCTATACCGGCATCACACGGCTGTTATAATATATCTATCTGAATGCCGTGTGATGCCGGCTTAGAATAGCATCACACCATTTCTTTCCTGTGGGTGTCGTACGAAGCGACTAAAGGACTCGAGGGTTTGATGTGTACTTATTGCAAATTTAGGTGACAGGCTGACAACCTGTCACTTTAGCGATACACGACAATAGCTAAAACAGTCCTCAAATAGTGGTCAGACGTGTCGAAAACGACCGTATTTTTACTGCCGTTGACGCTCTGCCTATCCCGCAATACCTAAATTGTGTAAAAGTAATCGCGAGTGCTTATAAAGTTAACATTCGGTACCGTCACAAACGCTCTTTATTCGTGGTAACTCTATGTGTCTTATTTACGATTATAAAATGATGATCTGAATGTGTGATCTGAGTAGCGGTAGGTTAAAAACAGTTCAAATCCGGAATGACATAAAAAAATTGCTACCGCTATTCAGATTGACGGCGATCTGAGTAGCGGTAGGTATTACATAAGCGCGGCACAAAAGCCCCTTTACACGTGAAAACGTCCGTAATATATTGGCGAGGAGGTAAAATCGACATGGCGGTCAGTGCATCCAATTAATGCATCAGGCGACCCCGGGACACAGTAGAAGAAATCAACAGTAGAATAGAATGTGTAACTACTAGCGGCCCATCATTGGCGTCACCCGCTGCAACTCATTTTCCGCGGGAAAAGGAATTTCTCCCGACATGTGTTAAACCTATAATTAATCCTACTTCTATTCGCAAAATAGAATACATACCTACTTTTACAAGATAATGTATAGTAAACTAAATCCCATAGTCTTATCGTCTGCGATACCGGATGCTTTGGGCAGCTAATGAATCCCTGGTGTCACAGTTTTTAAACCAGGCTAAGCGGATACCGAATTATTTTGATATGGTCATGTTTTATAGGGTTGCAATGTTTATTTATTTTTATGTCGATAGTGACCGGGCTATAGATAAATGAAATTATGCAATTTTCTTACTACCTACATCTTTTTATACTGTGACTTTCGCTCGTTTATAAAAATAGCTCGCTTTAAAGCATATTGTTTTCTACCATAATAGGGTGGAGACCTATTAACTTGTATGCCCCGTAGCTAGCAATATTTTTTTAAACGGTTCGAATAAAAGGACGCAATTTAAGCATGAATTCTACATTTAATGCCTTTCCATGTGATAAATCAGTCTATCTATTTATATTTTAGTTTTTATAGACAAAAATAGGTACGAGTTTAATTTCAAGCAAATTCCTTGATGAGCTTAAATGATAATACACCTAACCAAAACAGATTATAAATATCAACAATCATTCTATAATATTTTTTAATTTCTTTTCTAAAAAAACGTTTAAGATAAATATGCTTTGCCAGCACAAAACGAATGAATGTCATTAAAATTTTGCATCCACGAAATGACCTCTGAATTTATTAGAACGCCACAAACATATTTTTCGTGTGACTTATTTCCTCCTACACACGAAAGTGCATTAGCATATGAATATGAATATGAATATAATTTGGGGTGGGTGGGGTCTACCTCCTAGCGGTCCACCCCGGGCAACGTCCTCACAATACGTGTTGGCGGCTGAAGATCCCAAAAGCGGTGGTAGGCCATGAAAGGGGCCGCCTGGCTCGCGACCACCATCCCGCCGGAGTCCGGCGCCAAACAGCCTTGCTGTGTTCCGTCGGTGTGCGGGACTGCCAGTGCCATTGGGGGGTAGCAATGTAGTCAGTTGCGCTGCCGGAACCGGTCTTTGTCTTTAGGTGATGCTGTATCCGGTAACTCGTTTTGGAGGGTAGCGGGATCCGAGGCACGGTCTTAGCCGTTGGCCGACCGCAGTCAGTAGGGGGCCCGACTTGCGCGCTAGCCACGCGCAAAGGCTGCCCCGCCAACTGTGAAAAATCCCGGTATACTCCACCGTGCCAGTTGGCGGCTGGATGGGAGGACCCGGTGGAGTGTTATCGGGGGGGCTCGGGCGTCCCCGCAGTCTCCAAGCGAGTTTCCTCTCTGATCAGTTGAACCGAAAGGTACGAGTAGGGTTTCTAAGCAGCGCCTCGACTATCTTTTCTTTCCCCACAAAAACTCTTTTAAAAACATGAAAAGCTAAAAAGAAGAAAAAGTTTGACCAACGGCAACACTTCCTCCCACTCAAAGTGCACCTCACGAACATCCGAGGTTTACACACAAACCTAGACCCGGTCCATCACCACCTGGAGACCGAGAAGCCGCACTTATTCTTCTTAACGGAGACGCAGATAGCAACACCGTTGGACGTGGCATACCTCAACTACCCTGGTTACACTCTTGAGCACAAGTTTAAGAAGCGTGCAGGGGTCTGTGTGTATGTTCGCGATGACGTTTGCTGTAAGCGTCTCCGTGGCTTTGAGAATTCAGGGTTTCCCGTGCTGTGGCTTTTGGTTGACACTGGAGTAGAAAACTCTCTACGCCAGTGTTTATCGTTCGCACAGCGGAGATCAGGAGACGACTAGACTCATGGAGTACCTCTCTGAGACGGCAGATACAGCAATTCAGCGATATCCAACAGCAGAGCTTGTTTTTCTGGGGACTTCAATGCTCACCATAAAGAGTGGCTGTTCCCATACCAGAAAACTGACCATGCTGGGCGAGAGGCGCGTAAACTAGCATTGGCGCTAGATCTCACCCAGCTGGTGGAACAAGCGACGCGAATACCAGATATCACAGACCACACACCCAATTGCCTGGACCTTCTGCTGACAACTGATCCGCACAGACATTCGGTTTCGGTCTCGGCTCCGCTGGGATCATCCGACCACTGTGTGGTGAAATCCGTGTCCATCTGCTCTCCTCCGGATTACACCCTAGGGGCACGAGGAGAGTATGGCGATACGAGTCAGCAGACTGGGACGAGATGCGTGCTTTCTTTGCTTCATACCCGTGGCGGCAAATGTGTTTCTCTTCGGAAGACCCTCATACGTCGCTGATGCGATCACAGCTGTAATCCGGCAGGGAATGGAATATTTCATTCCTTTCTCCGATATCCTGCTCGGTTATAAAGCCCAACCTTGGTTCAATGCGGACTGTGCTCGAGCTGAGGCTCGTAAACAGTCCGCTTACTGCTTGGGTAAAAGCTCGTGATCGAAAAGTGCGAGCGAGAAGAGTGCGAGCAAAGAAGAGAGCATATAATGCCGCCGCCAGGTATTGCAAACGGGTGCTACGAAAAGCTAGGTTCGACCATATTAGCCGTATTGGGGCAAAGCTTGCATCACACCCACCGGGTAGTAAGCAGTTTTGGTCCCTTTCGAAATCAGTCGAATCCAACTTCTGCCGTCCCTCACTACCTCCAATGCAGAAACCTGATGGGTCGCTTGCCCACACCGCGGCAGAGAAAGCAAATTTATTTGCCGATCTGTTTGCGAGCAACTCTCGTATAGACGCTGGCTCGAAATATCCACCCACCTTACCTCACTGTGATTCTTTGATGTCTGAGATCACAGTGCACAATAAAGAGGTCCGTAGAGCCCTTCGCAGTCTGGACGTGAACAAGGCCAGTGGTCCTGATGGCATACCAGCAAGATTGTTGAGGTATTGTGCGCCTGAGTTGTCTCCTGTACTGACACGCTTGTACCGCCTCTCTCTGTCAAAAATTGTACCAAAATCTTGAAGCTTGCCAATGTGCAACCTGTGCCCAAGAAGGGTAGCCGTGCCGACCCTAGCAACTATCGACCGATCGCCATCACTTCCGTACTCTGTAAGGTTATGGAAAGAGTTCTGAACTGCAAACTGCTTTCGTACCTCGAAGACAATGATCTTCTCAGTGATTGTCAATATGGCTTCCGCCGAGGGCGTTCCACGGAGATATTCTAGTGTACGTAACGCATTGCTGGGGCGAGGCCATTGAAAACCACGGCGAAGCAATAGCAGTGTCGCTGGACATTTCAAAGGCCTTCGATAGGGTGTGGCATGCGAGTCTGTTGAGCAAGCTTCCAGCGTACGGCATACCCACTGGCTTCTGTAGCTGGGTGGCTGACTTCCTGAGTGAACGGTCGATCCGAGTGGTCATAGACGGCTGCTCCTCTGACCTCAAGGCTATTGACGCCGGAGTTCCTCAGGGTCTGTACTCTCCGCGACGCTTTTCCTGCTGCACATCAATGACCTTCTATCTTCAGGAATTGTTGGGTACGCAGATGACAGTACTGTCACCGAGAAATATCTGTCCGGCGCAGGAGCCAGTGGTGATGAAATCCAAAGATTGAAAGGCTATGATTGAGCGTACGAGCCTGACGTTAAGTAACGTCTCCCAGTGGGGCGAAGACAATCTCGTCAGCTTCAATGCTTCAAAAACGCAGGCGTGTCTTTTCTCCGCAAAAGGAGTCCTTTCACCTTTTCTCCTACTTTTCGGGGTACATCTGTTCCAGTGACCAACACTCTTCAACTCCTTGGCATGGAGTTGTCCTCTGACCTCAACTTCGGCACCACCATCGAGTCCAAGGCTCAAATTGCAGCTAGAAAGTTGGGCGTCCTGAATAAAGTCAAGCGGTACTTCACGCCTGAACAGCTTCTAACTCTTTATAAAGCTCAAGTCCGATCTTGCATGGAGTACTGCTGTCACCTTTGGGATGGCTCGGCTAAATACCAACTTGCTGCACTGGATTCGGTGGAACGCAGAGCCAAGAGATTAATAGGCGATAAAAAACTGGTGGCGACCAAGCTTCACAGCCTGGCTCACCGCCGCAAGGTTGCTTGCCTATCGGTCTTCTACAGATTGTACTTCGGAGAGTGTGCGCGTGAGCTGCATGAGCTCATACCACCGTCTCCTTTCTTCTATCGGACATCCAGACGCACGGCCGGCTACCATCCGTTCTTAGTTGATATACCCACATTACGCACTAAGCGCTTCAAATCATCTTTCATTATGCGCACGGCTAAAGAATGGAATTCCCTGCCTGCGTCTGTATTTCCGAGTGCATATAACCTGAATCTCTTTAAGTCTAGAGTGAATAGGCATCTTCTGGGCAAGCTCGCTCCACCGTAGATCCCATCTCTGCTCTAGGGTAAGATTGGGGTCAAGAGTAAGCCCATCATAAATAAAAAAAAAAAAAAAAAAAAAAGTAAGTGGAACACATGCCGTACAATAGAACAGTAGGTAGCACAATATATTATTACACTCGGTTTTAATGTTGTGAATAACAGAAGTTTGGGGCGTGGAATCCGCGCGAGGTACCTAGCAGCGAGATTCCGCACGGACATTACTTATCGTGTACACACGGTGATTCAGTTTACTGAACGATATGGGTAGCGATTAATTATTCTACAAAAAATAATTATATATAAGATCTAAGATAGGTATAAACAGTTATGGTCAAAGCTAAAAATACCTATAAATGTCTCATGAGAGAACGCACAATATGCAATTTTTAAAACGTCCAGTGGTCGTTCATTTTACGTAAATAAATACACACAGCGCGATCTCACGCCAAACTAAGAAAACCTTGTACTTTGAGAACTAGGTAGGTAAAATATAAGGTGTAAAAAATCAACTGCAAATATTTTTAGGGGTGAACCAGCCCATGAAACTGAACAACTTTCCCCAAGGAACATAGATTGAAATATTGAAAAAATTTTTGGACCTCCCATACAAACTGACTTGGTAGGGTGGTACATTTTGTATGGGAGGTCCAAATTTTTTTTTCATATTTCGACCTATGTTCCTTGGGGAAAGTTGTTCAGTTTCATGGACTGGTTCACCCCTTAAAATATTTGCAGTTGATTTTTTTACATCCTGTATAAGTACGTATTATACTTACGTAAAAGAAACCCGACTAAACACAAATATTTTTGAAAGAGCAAATGTCATTCTAGCCTATTTCATAGTTTGGAATTCCGAATAGATGAACCTCAGAAATACACAAAACGCCATTAATCTCTGTCCCAAAACGTGATCTAAGTAAATAAACTCCAGCTGGTATAGTGAATGATGGATGCCAGGTTTAGATTTTAGCTCATTTCTGTAAGTTTTCATTTCCTCTTTACCTATACGAGGTTAATAACGGTTTTCTAAGCTTGCAGTTAGGATTTTTATTAGCCCAGCTATCACGAAGAAGTCAAAGAGTTCACCTAGTTCACATTAGAAACAAACAACCTTAGTCAACAATATTAGAATTTCGTTTCTATTAAATGACGTGCAATAAAAAATATAGGTATTGGTGTCCTTAAAGACCAAGCGCGACGGCATGTTAAGGCGCCGTCAACGTGACAGCGTCGTTCATAGTATCGAGGGCGCCCCACGGCGTCCCATACAAACCAGTCATACTATGAACGACGCTGTCACGTTGACGGCTCACTACGACGGTCTTTATTTTGACTTGTCTAAACGTATTATAAGCCGAGGCTCTTAGTTAGCCCTTCGTGTGTGAGGCGCCTTTTATAGTAGGATCATGTGGGCTACAGTGGATCACTTTTTTCCGATGCTCATTGCTCAGCTTTGGGTAATCGTAGAAAGTTGAAATTAAGTATGTGGATAGTGTATTGAATCTATTTTTCATATTTGATATTGTCTTTCTCCTTTATGTTATAGAATAGGAAATAATGGCGGTTATTGCAAAAGTCAGAAATGAGCCACTGTGAACTAGGGGGTGGGTACAGTGGCTCGGCCTGATTGATACAGTGGATCATGGCAAATAAATAAAGATAATTAAAAGTTAATGAAACAAATCAATTCAATTAATAATTATTTAAATTAGTCAAAAATATAGAAATCATTCTCAATTGTTTCAAGTTTAAGATAAAGTAAATATGATAAAATTAAAAAAAAAATATTATGAGTCTAACAGTTTTATAGGAATTAAACATTACGATAAGTATTTTTATAATATTTTTGGGCATTTACTGTTTTTTTTTTTAAAATATTAGTTATAATTTTAACCTGCCTACCCACTTTCTAAATTTTCATACAATTAATTTGATTCACTGAGCACCTTAGAGGTATGCGCCACTGTAGCAACCGAAGCCAATTTGGAATCAATAATGTGGCATGCAATAATTCAAGTGGATTTGTCATTGATTTTTAGGTTAATCCATCTTAGATTAAACATAGGTTAACTTAAAAATATCTCCATGCCATAAATATACTCAGTAATGTAGTAAGAACATAAAAAGTGCACCGAAAAAACTTGACTTTTCACCCCAAAAAACTTTTAACCTCTCCAGAATAAAAAAAATGTTCTGGAGGCGCTCACGTTACTATGCCAATAATGTTTGTATGCCTAGATCTTCCAATAACTAATAAAAACAATAAGATACGTCTGTTCCTTCAACACAAAACCTTACTGAGCCAGTGTTCCCGCCCTAGCCAACGTGTACCACATGACCCTACCTATGGTTAACAATGAACAACTGTCATCTCATCCATTACACATGAGCAGATACCTAATAAATATCAGTACTTATAAACTTTAGTGTATTTAGTCTTGGAACCGCGAAATGTATGAATATGACATCCAAGATCTCCTATCTTATACATTTTACGACTAAGTTATCTGCGTTTACATCTCTGGCCAGCAATGAGTATCAACAACTACCTGCAGCAAAACTATGTTTATTACAGCACCACAGTGAACTTGTAGATACACATTACCGCGACGAGAATTCGCCAAAACGCTACAAATCGCGCGGCAAGCAACCCGAGCTCGGCGAATGCATTCCAAGTGCTAGTGTTGCCAGGTTTTTAGGGGAAAAAACCGTATTAAAATTTAATGAAATATTTATGGAATTTGCAGCGTAATACTCGCTTAGAATAGCATCATCCCATTTCCATCCGTTCCTGTAGTAAAGGAAATCCAGAGAATGAGGGAATGTAGTAGCCAATTTCCACTAGTGGATGTTGTGCTTGTGGCGATTGGTTGTTGTGTAAAGATTTTTACTTTGTAATTTGTGGGTATGTAATTCTTTAACTGCTTGTAGGTACGGGTGTTTGTTACCAACATGGCCGAAACATAATTTTTTAATTGTGTTAAAAATCTGCATTTTTTCAAAATCTGTATAATACAATTTGACTCAGTATGTGAATCGGTATGACGTCCCGAAAAAATGTATCAACACAACGAAATCTAATTATCTGGCAACACCGAGTGCAGCAAAATCCAGCAATTTCAAGTTATTGGGAGGTAATAAAGCCTGCCTGCTAGCAACTAGGGCAGCTTTTGAACTAACGTTTGACTAGCATGCTAGTTTAGCATAAATAGCTTTTTCGGTTTAATTTCCTAAAGCGGGACGCATTAACCTATTTTTAGTTACGAAAGTCATTAAAAGCTGCCATTGTGGTAGTAATGAGATGAACCTTGTATGAAAAAGTTTTGATAGAAGTAGTTGTGCTGCTGGGATTGATTGTTTTATTTTTAATATTTAAAGCGTATTTCTTCCGTGCTTGGTTTCTGCCTTGGGACTAGTATATTTCGCCTACTTAACTATTCTAGATAGCTAGGTATTGAAAATATTCAACACATACTAAGCGTGTTGTAACTTTAAAATTGCTGATGGTTCAAATATGACATCAATGATTTTCATCGCGGGATGATCATTTCTCATGTAGGTAGGTATATCAAATACCTTGAATGAAGTGAGCTCAGGTACATACTGTCTCTCTTCATGTGGGACACCGAGTCGTTCAACGACCCAATGATACATACTTATCCAGGTAAATTGCGACATTTATCTAGGCAAAAGATTATTGGTTTTTCGCAACGTTACCTAAAAAGCTGGGACCTTATTAGCTAGGTACATTTTAATTAACAGTAATTAACTTAATCGAAGTAATTTTCACGGAAAACGGTAATATTGGCACCTTACTGAAATTCCGGCACATTTTAGTACCAATTCTTCTTCTCAAATTGATCTTTAAAGCGTGTTTTTTTTCTGAAGTTGAATGATTATAAGAAAATGTAGGTACCTATCTAATTTACCGGCCTATTTCAGCTATGAATGTTTGGGTCTTTTTTTCTTAGGTGTTTTTTTTTGGAAATACAATACCTAGGTCTAATTTTTTAAATTTCTTTATAATGTTTAGAATTTCTCTCAATAATCCTTCTCTAAAATTTACTTAATAACTTTCTTACGAAAAACTAAACTAATCACCTAATTATTTAATCTACTACCTATAGGTAACAGGTATGTTCATCAATATAAAATCGTACAGAAAATATCTTTTACTAAAACCCTTATTTATTTGTTTTAGAGATTCATTCCAAATGCTTGAGCTTCAACGTCAATTTCTCGCTACAATAACTATTATAAAACAATGAACAAACTTTTACAGGCAATCAGAACTAAAATTACACTAGAAATGGCAAATTACCTAGGGAAAAAATGGCAATTTGCTTCACAGAAAGCAATTTATTGTGATTTATAGTTTATTCTGAACAATTACTTAGTAGCAGAAAGTGAGTTATAAAACAATAAAAACCGGCGTAATGACTTTTAGCTTTGTAAACGAACTAGAATTCTTTAGAATGAGAAATCTTTTACTTAGATTTAAGTATTACATCAAATCACACTCAGCCCATAGCAGTCCACTGTTGGACATAGGCCTCCTTCAGGGCTCGCCACAAGGCACGATCTCTTGTTTTCGCCATCCAATCGCTATCAGCCGGTCTCTTTAAGTCATCGGTCCATCTGGCCGGAGGGTGTTCAACGCTAAGCTTGTTGAGCCTTTGCCTCCACTTGAGAACCACTTCAGCTTCCTTTATTTCCAGACTATGTCCGTTACTTTGGTCTTTTGGAAGATAATCTCCATTAGCAAGATCCCTATTTCCTAGCATAGACCTTTCTCTCTGAGTGACGTGTAGCCGATGGGCTAGTTATACTGTCATGTTACACGTCTCGGCCTCTTAAGTCATTACTGGTAAGACGCACTGATCGAACACCTTGGTCTTGAGGCATTGTGGCAAGGGTGACTCCAGAATATGACGCAACCACTGCCCACATTTCATTACATCAGCTAGTCTAAAGAAGCTCCCATTGACAAAGTTTTACCTCAATAAGTCCACCGATTGAAGCGGGTTCTCATCGCCAAAGGTGTCTCTTTAGATGGGTTTACGTTTCTAACGGTAAATAAATCTGTGTGATGTAAGTTTTGGAAACAAAATAAGTTTTACAACTCGGATAAAAAGAACTATTAGGATTTCGGATGGCCACCCATACAATGTTATGACTAGACTTATGAGGTAAGACTTTGTCAATGGGAGCTTAGTCTAATCGCGTGTGAAACATCGATGGGAATAAAAATATATCATAAAGTAGGTGTAAACTGCTAGGCGATATCTGTAATGGGATTTTTTTCAGAGTTTTCAGTCAGAATGAATCCCTATTTTCTACAGAGATGCTTCGTTGTAAACATACTTTACGATATTTGTGCTGGGCTTATTTCAGAATTTCCATGCAGTAGTAGTACCCAGTCTCTACAGAAGAGGCTTCGTTAAAGACTTTCTGATCAAAATTCAAGCGGCGGCCGTCTCCAGTCTCCATAAATTACGTATCAAGCATGTGCCGAGGCTTTATGAAAAATGTTTTCGCTAAGGTTTTGGCGGGGCCCACACGATAGGTCCGTTGTTGAGTTTTTTTGTGTTGCATCCATGACGCTGTCAAAATGCGAATTTCCATCTTACTCCTAACAAATTATGGCGTGCGCTGCATCGACGGATGCATCTGTAAAACAGTTTTACACGTGACGCCATATTTTGTTTGGGAATAACCTAACGCATTTAACCAAACGGATATGTTACGGATGTGATAAAAATGCGCAGCAACGGATGTCAATTGTGATACCCGCCTTTGAGCTGCAGACTTCCCCGGCTTGGCGCAAGTCCGTCCACGTCTGAAGGGATGCGGGTACTTTGTTTAAGGCAACGGCTATACTTTGAATATTGTATCTATCCATACTTCCATACTAATATTATAAATTCGAAAGTAACTCTGTCTGTCTGTCTGTCTGTCTGTCTGCTACGCTTTCACGCCTAAACCACTGAACCGATTTTGATGAAATTTGGCACAGAGATTGCTCATACACCGAGAACGGACATAGGCTACTTTTGCTTCCACTTGAGGGTCTGGAGTACCTGATGTAGACCATCAGAATCACCACCAGCAGCCCAGCTAAACTATAGGAGATACAAATATGACTCCAAAGCAAAAGTTGTTCTGTTTGATGGGACGCTTCTGCTAATGAATAGACATCGAAGGTTTGGAGTATCTGATGTAGACCACCAGGTGCACCAACAGGAGCCCAGCTAAACTATAGGAGATACAGATATGACTTCAAAGCAAAAGTTGTTCTGCTTGATCAGACGCTTCTGCTGGTGAAAAGACATCAAAGGTTTGGAGTACCTCATGTAGACCACCAGGTGCACCAACAGGAGCCCAGCCTAACTATAAGAGATTCAGATATGACTCCAAAGCAAAAGTTGTCCAGTTTGATGGGACGCTTTTGCTGGTGAATAGACAACAAAGGTTTGGAGTATCTGCTGTAGACCACCAGGTGCACCAACAGGAGCCCAGGTAAACTATAGGAGATACAGATATGACTTCAAAGCAAAAGTTGTTCGGCTTGATGGGGCGCTTCTGCTGGCGAATAGGCATTGAAGGTTTGGAGTACCTGATGTAGACCTCCAGGTGCACCAACAGGAGCCCAGCTAAACTATAGGAGATATTGAAATGGCCCCAAAGCAAAAGTTGTTCAGTATGATGGGACGCTTCTGCTGGCGGAAAGACATCGAAGGTTTGGATTACCTGATGTAAACCATCAGGTGCACCAACAGGAGCCCAGCTAAACTATCTCTCTTTCGTCGATTCCTCATGACTGAGGGTCGTGACCACCGTAAGTCGCACTATTCTGAAGGGCTCTCCATGTTAGCCGATCTTCTGCTAAATGTATAGACCCTTGGAGATTAAGGCGAGTAACTGCTACTATAGCGTCGGTCCAGCGAGATGGTATTCTACCTCTGCTCCTCCTCCCTTCCACGTGGCCAACTAAACTATAGGAGATATTGAAATGGCCACAAATCAAAAGTTGTTCAGTATGATGGAACGCATCTGCTGGCATCTGTTGGCAATGCGATTATGGTTTGTGAAATGTAGTACCAACAATATTAGCGTAATGAATATCCAGAGTATAATTTTTAGAATGCTGGTGTGGGAATAAGAATTTTGCAAAGGTGTAAGGAATGAAACGAAACGAAGTTCGCGGGTACCAGCTAGTACAATATATTGTGGTAGAAAACGTTTATGTACATGAAACTTTGACGTGTTTTATCTATCGTCCATAAAATATCTATCATTTGCCAGTTGAATGTTCGTTAATATGCTAAAATATTTAGAAGAGAGATATACGAGAAAAATTTAATTTGTTCGTTTACGTAATTTATTTCATATTATTATGTACGAGTATATATTATGTAAAGGCGAACGGCTTGCAGTGCCATAGCAGTGATTCCAAAGCAATGATTATTAGTATTACAAAATAGATGTTGAATGAGACTCTTTATCTTTCTATGTATTGTATGACAAAATTACACTAAGTTCGGTAAGTAGCTACACAAACGCGAAATAATTTTACACAGCCTAATCACCAATACTGAGCTAATCCACGCGGACAGCTACAAAATGTTGGAAACCTGGCCTGAGTACGATATGGCATCGGTTGAAATTCACTCACGTAAATTAAACTAGCGATTTGGCGTGGATATGCCCGTAATCCTGGTTAGATAGGGACAAACTGCTGTGGGTAGCTGGCCAAAGGTAATTCATAAATTGATCACATTGTCAGTGAGTTAGGCTGAACGATCTGTTTACGTATTTTAGGCTGTAGTTCGGTATCATCATTTCGTCCAAACCGTGTCCGGTGACGGTGACTCCTATAAATTATTGTACTTATTGTTCTCTCTCTCTCTCTCTCTCTCTCTCTTCGTGTAGGACACCGAGTCGTTCAACGACCCGATGAACCCTGGTGTCAGAGTTTTTCAACCGCCTACTACAAGTAGCAGGCCTCTGACGTGGTTGTGTAACGACCGCCATCATAGACAAGACAGCAACCGGGACCGACGGCTTAAGGTACCCATCCGAAGCACGGAACCATCTTACTTTTCGGACTATCAGCAGTGCAAGCATGGTCCAGGAAGACATATCTCGCGGGTGGTGCCATATGTCTTCAAACCGCGACATTTTGAATCGCGGCCTCTCGCTCTTTCTAACATATGCAATAACGTGACTCAGTATGTCTTCATAGATTTCTTTTTCTCGCTGTAGACAAAGCAGGGTTGCTAAATTAGAAAAACAATTTATTTTTTTAATGGCAACACTGGGTTTCATTTGGTTTCATTCGGTCCGTTCGGTCAGTGGATTGCCAGCCCGTCTTAAAATAGACGGTTTTCCGTTTTTTTCGTTGATTTAATGTCCTCACTTTTGTTCGACTGTGTTTAATGTCCTTTTTTGAACGGTTGGCACTATTTTCATTGTAGAAAATTATATCTCCTTTATTTTGCAGCAAAGAATATTTTGACCCGTGTAGGTACTAACTTACCTACCCGCGTAGGTACTAAAGTTATACATTGACTGATATTTCATGCATTTTGGCCATTGTTGTCTTACAAAAAGGGGCCAACCAAAGTGGAAACGATGCCTTTTTAGGGTTTCGTAGTCTACTAGAAACCCTTATAATTTTGTCAAGTCTGTCTGATAGATAATATCACGAAGATATTATCTTCGTCAAGTTTTAGAGCTATTGACATGAAATTTGGTAAGAAGATATATGTCGTTGATACAAATTAAAAAAAAATGAGAAAAAAATGTATATCAAATGTTTTTGGACCCCCCTCCCATACAAATGAAAGAGGGCAAAAAAAAATTTCCTCTGTAATATTGAGTAGCGTGTCGTTGAATAGGTCTTTTAGGGGCCATTCAAAGCGGAAGCCATCCTTTTTTTTTAGAATACCGGCCCTTTTATAGGGTCATGTCGTTCAAAATCAGCTTTCGGAGCTTTCGGGGCCCTATGAAACGTCGAGAAAAAAATAGTGTTGTACGTAAACGTGTAGATGGGCCTAAAACAAACACTTTTAGTTGTAAGCAATTTAGGGCTAGTAGGATTTCGACCTATATTCCTTGGGGAAAGTTGTTCAGTTTCATTGACAGAACACACCCTTAACGGATCCGCCACTAATAAAATTACACCCGATATAAGCAAGCTATAGAACGCACCTAAAAAGTTAGAACTGTTGGCAGTAATCTGGGCACTACCTCTCTGTCTGTCGGTAGCAAAACGTCAGTGACAGACAGCACTATTGAACCTCTATGACTTCTCATACATTTCTCAAAACTCATCTTTTTCTAGGGGGCAACTGATTACGCTTTGACAGTACGCCGCAGGGCCTTATGCGCACTCTATAACTTGCTTATATAAGGTGTAAAAAAATCAACTGCAAATATTTTAAGGGGTTAACCAGCTAATAAATCTGAACAACTTTCCCCAAGGAATATGGATCGAAATATGAAAGAAATTTGGACCTCCCATACAAATTGACTCGGCCGGCTGTTATGTACATTTTGTATGGGAGGTCCAATTTTTTTTCATATTTCGATATATGTTTCTTGGAGATAGTTGTTCAGTTTCATGGGCTGATTCACCTCTTAAAATATTTACAGTAGATTTTTTTACATCCTGTATACTGGATGTTACAAAACAACCAATAGGTAAAGCTGAAAGGAGGTCAAGGTACTCATGAAACTGAACAACTTTCCCCATGGAACATGGGTCGAAATATGAAAAAAAATTTGGACTTCCCATACAAAATGAGCTCACTTTGTATGGGAGATTTATTGGTTGTTTTGTAACACGTTGTATACTCTAAGATCCATTGTAATTTTTTCTTAGGGATCTCAGTCTAGGTGGGTCTTAGCCTTAAATTGTTTAGGACAATAAGTATTTGTTTTAGGCCCCTCTCCACGATGAAAACATAAAATTAACAAAATTCGAAAACTAAAATTTGGTAACAAATCTGTCTTTCCGCCATAGCGCCCGAAAATTTTAGGGTCAATCTGGCAACATTAGATATCTGTCAAATTGTGCAGTGTGATAAATATAAATAATTAATTTGGTAAGTTATTTTGGTATTTCTATTTATATAAACGTGATAATTAACTATAAGTAGGCTATAGTTAGGCCCCGACTTTGGTTCTGTCGTTTCTGATAACAAATTTACGAGTTGGAAACCTGTGTTTGACTTTGTTGAATTGTTGATTTTGTTGAATATCATTGATAATGTTATTGTTTGTTTACAGGACAATACCTTTAGTAAACCAACACAGGATTAAAGCGATATCTGAATTGTAGGTATCCCAACATTTCATGGGCCTTCAATACCAATACGCCCCATTTTTGATGCAGCAGCGATTTGGTTTATATGCTTATGTACGGGCGTACGTATATGTACATCAGCTGAAGCTTACAGGACTACACACCAATACATCCTTGTAAGTAAAGCGGAAGACCTATCTGCAATTTTTTCCTAATATATTTAGGTAACATGCAATACCATACATTTTCATAATAGATTTAGATAACATACCTATCATTTGCAAGGGTTCAGCTTAGTACCTACCTACCTTCCAACTATATCTACAAGTACCTAACTAATTAAGGAAAAACAAATACTTCATAAAATAGGTTGAATTTGTGAAATATTCTTTGTATATGAATTTGTACGAAGTATTATTTATTATTCCCTCCGATAAGGCGAGGCCTATGTTCAACAGTGGTCTTTTGTGGCTGTTGAGATTAAGGACGATGAATTTAGTTAACATGTTTACAGAAACTATGTGAAAATAGTGCCAAATCCACATGATGTGCGTAGCATGAAATGAATGAATGAGGAATTGTACTGCTGATCTCAGTTTTATTATATTTTATAATTAGCCTCAAAGATCCCACTGCTGGGCAAAGGCCTCCACCTCGGTCTTCCATTTATTTCAATCCAGAGCCAACATCGTCCACTTCTTTGAATATGTACCTCAGTTTAAAAAATTAAATTAGTTTTAGCATTAGTAAGATAAAATAAGGCATGCGATAGTGAGAGGCAATTTTTAGCACTACACTGTAATGATTATATAATACCTTCAATATGTTTTTGTTTCAGAGGTCACTGGCATAATATTTAAAATGGTATTGAACAAAAGAAGAAAAATAACATTCTTTACTTTTGTGGAAGATTCTTTTCCAATATAATGAGATGACAATTTGCTGATGATTCAAGTGAACATGCCATAGTCTACAATATCTGCCATCAAGGAAAATTAGGGCTAGAAATTTTATAGTAACAATTGTCTAATGTTTTAATTGTCAATGTAAGAATAATTCATATTTAATTAAATTATAACCACGGTACCTACATTAAAAAGTTTGTTTTTAACAATCCTCACATACCGGTTATCTTCACTTCTTATTTACACAATTATTAGGTAACTAGCAGCCCGCCCAGCGGTTTCACCCGCTGCTACTTACCTGTTTTCCCGTAGAAATTGGATCTTTGCCCGTAGTAAAAAGTCCATTACTCCGATCCAGCAGAGGTAAATGTGCGAGCAGAAGCGGCCCGTCATGCAGAATAACTTTTACTTTGAAGCCATTACCGTATCTCTTATTGTTTATATGGCATGCTGGTGGTCTACATCAGGTACTCCAGACCCTCGTGACCATGTGCCAGCAGAAGCGGCCCGTCATGCTAAATAACTTTTACTTTGACGCTTTTACCGTATCTCTTATAGTTTATATGGGATGCTGGTGGTCTACATCGGGTACTCCAGATCCTCGATGACCATGTGCCAGCAGAAGCGGCCCGTCATGATTCACAACTTTTCTATGAAGCCATGGCCGTATCTCTTATAGTTTAGATGGGATGCTGGTGGTCTTCATCAGGTACCCAGATCCTCGATGACCATGTGCCAGCAGAAGCGGCCCGTCATGGTGAACAACTTTTCTATGAAGCCATGACCGTATCTTTTATAGTTTAGATGGGATGCTGGTGGTCTTCATCAGGTACGCGTACTCCAGATCCTCGAGGGCTGACAAAAAGTAGTTCATGTCCATCTTTACTATGCTAGTAATATCAGTGCCAAATTTCGCGAAGATCGGTAAAGCGGTTTGGCTTATTTGGGTAATATCCGCTGTATTTCCCGCTTTTCCTGCTGCTAACCGTTTTCCCGTGGAAATGAGGAATTTTCCCGTGGTAAAAAGTAGCCTATGTTACTCAGGAATGTTGTAGCTTTCTAATGGTGAAAGAATTTTCGAAATCGGTCCAGTAGTTTCGGAGTTTATCGATTATATACATACAAAAAAACAAACAAACAAACAAAAAAACAAACAAAGTTTTCCTCTTTATTATATTAGTGTAGATTACCTAGGTATACTGAAGATGCAGAATTCAAAGTAAACAAAACCAATGATAAAAAATGTGTTTGTATTTATCAAAAAAATATAGGAAATGTAGATATTTTTGTCAATTTCCAGCATTATTATCAATGTTTAAAATACAAATACACAAAAATACAAACACAAAATTCTTTATTATGAATAAACACACTTGCAATACTTGCAAATAGGTAGACTGCAATATCTCTGAGTAAAAATAGGCTATATAAAGAAAACCCTTATTCTCACGGACAAGATGATTACAGATGACTTCGCAGTTCACAACTGCTACTACTGATCCAAATTAGTTATAACTTTCATCGCTTGCTTTTGTTTAGATGGGATGAACTCAAATTTTTTTCTTGTTGTGTGGGACACAGAGTCAACAAACAACTCGGTAGCTGGGGAGCCGACGATGCTAAATTTGTAGTGGCTCGAGCTTCATTGAGCCTTATGGGATGCAAAGCTTAGATGAAATAAAGATAATACCTAATGTATGTCCCTATGCTAAGCCGACCGTTTGTATAGTGGAGGCAATAAGGCATATGTATGTACTAAACATTGACAAGAAAAAAAAAGATGATCAAGCGTGTCAGATTCTCAAGCTAGCTTTAAGTTAAGGTGAACTTAGGTAGGTACATTTGTCAGCCCCGCACATCGGTGAGTTGGCCCCAAACAATGATCGTGATCATTAGTCGGTTACTTTCAGTCAGTAGTCGGTTAGTCGGTGATAAGTCGGTTAGTCGGTGATGAGTCGGTTAGTCGGTAACGAGTCAGTTTGTCGGTAACAAGTCGGCTAGTTGGTGACGAGTCGGTTGGTCGGTGATTAGTCACGTTAGTCAGTGAGTATTCCTTTAGTCGGTGACTGGTCGGTTAGACGGTGACTAGTCTGTTAGACGAGGACTAGTCGGTTAATTAGTGACGAGTCGGTTAGTCCGTGACTAGTCAGTACTTCGGTGACGAGTCGATTAGTCGGTGACGAGTCGGTTAGTCGTTGACTGTTGGTTAGCCGGTGACTAGTCAGTTAGTCGGTGATGAGCCAGTTAGTCGGTAATGAGTTCACGAGTCGGTTAGTCAGTAACTAGTCGGATTTTTGGTGACGAGTCGGTTAGACAGTGACTAGTCGGTTAGACGATGGCTATTTGGTTAGTTGGTGCCAAGTCAGTTAATCGGTGACTAGTCAGTTTGTCGGTGATGAGTCGGTTAGTCGGTTACGAGTCGGTTTATCGATGACTAGTCGGTTAGTCGGTGACGACTCGGTTAGCCGGTGACTAGTCCGTTAGTCGGTGATGAGTCGGTTAGTCGGTGATTAGTTCATGAGTAGGTTTGTCGGTGACTAGTCAGTTAATTGGTGACGAGTCGTTTGGTTGGTGACTAGTTGGTTAGTCGGTGACTAGTCGATTATTCGGTAACTTGTCATTCAGTTTGTTAGTTGGTGACTAGTATAATCAATCTGCCACGCCTGAGTGACTACCGAGAATTCCCCCTTGGGCTCCAAGACTACAATGAACAAGGCTGGTAGGTTTTTTGACATCGTCGTGTAACGACGGCCGCTGAGATAGGTATCAAAAACAGCAACCGGAACCGACAGCTAAACGTGCCCTCCAAAACACAACCAGCACACTCTGCACAGAAGAGTCCAACTAGTAGGTATAATTTACTACAATGATAATGAAATATCAACCTTACGTAGGTGCCTACTATACAGTTTTAGAGGGGGCATGGTTTAGGTACCGGGTTGTTCGTCGGCTCGGCAGTCCACACGACTACTTAGAAGAAATTCACACTTTGAGTAGGTAACATCAGCAATATATATTTTTAAGGAAAAAAATCATCTTATGGGCAAAAAAGGAGCAACTTAGAATTATCAAATACCCTTTATCATATTTTGCTCCCAATTAGAAATATTCACTACTAATATGTGCCAAAAACTGGATTTATTGCTTTCTCTTCCTCAAAATTGGTCGAAGACATATCTCTACGGCTCAAACTCTATAGCGAAACGTCAAAAGTAGAGAAAATTGGGTCGCATGTTAGCGATTCTCACAAATTGTCTATGGTTTTCTCGCGATGTAGACATATCTCTCAGTCGCGCGCGCGGCGCGAGTCGCATCTTAGCACCTGTAGATATAAGTCGCGCGGCGTAGAGATAGAGCGCGACAAAGCGAAGTCGCGCTGCATATCTTAGGCCTGCAGGTGGTTCAGCCTGCAATGTCCTAACCAGACTGGGAATACATTCACAAAGTGATAAATATCAACTTTCTGAGTGACCCCGCCGGGAACCCGAACCCGGAACCTACTGCGTGGCAGGCAGTCTTACTAACCACTGCGCAAGATTGGCTGTCATTAGGTATACTTATTGTTAACCGAGATTATCATTCCGGTGAACTGTGATGTGGCTGGAGGAACCGAAAGAGGATTGCGACATCAGTATTTGGGCGTTTACGTCCAAATCTTCTAGACACTTTATTTCAAAGTGTTTCACACTCTTACTCAGCTTGGCATCATTTCGGTCTGAGACAAGCACGTTAAGTTAAACGATCACTTTGGGTATTTTAGGCTAAATATCGGTATCATGCCTCTGATAATGCTTTTCTCTGCACGCGTCAACACTGAGGCTTCATATTTGCCGAAGTGTCTCGTAGATAAATAGCTACCTGTTATGTGAAGCCAGTTTGCTCCGAATTGATGGCAGACATCGATAGTATGCAACTCATACCACTCCATGACGAACACTATCCGTGTAAATAGATAAGATACAACTGGTACCATACCATACCAGCCACAACAGTCCACTGCTGGACATGGGCCTCCCCCTTAAGGGGGGTATTGCCATACTCACCACGCCTGGCAGGCGGATTGGCGAGCGCAGTAATAGATTGTAGCTTTAAATTTCAGCCTCAACTGTGCGTCTTGTTCTACTCTTTGTCTCAGAAAAGGAAACGTAGTCAAGACAACTACAATTGCTAATAGACCGAATATATTTTAGGAACCGCAACGCAACTCAAGTTAATTGGAAAAACTACGGTATAAAAATAACAGCGCAAATACCTAGTGACGAAACATTGAAATATCTATTCTGCAATAGAAATACCCAGCAACGTACCAAAATTCGGTGCAGAACCACGCGGATGCAGCCTTATTCGCCTAGCCTGGCTTCTGGCAACTCACGGCAGCTACTCGATCTAGCTTGTCGCCTCGCCCGCCACGTTGTCATGACGTCACGAGTCACGACGTCCGACAAATGATGCGGCTCCACCTGACGGCTGACAGGCGCACTCTCTAAAGTACTCCAACACTGAACAAAGCAGACCCGAACCATAGGTAACTAAATAGCTTAAACGGGAATGCAACCACTCTGCCAGGTGCAGCCAAAAACTCTTTAATAATTAAGTAGGAGTCTGGAAGATTTACTCAGCATACGTTCATCGTAACATACGGTGACTGAGTATATTTTAACAAAAGCGTATCTTTCAAACGGATATAAATATAACAGATTCAATACACCAACGAATGAATTGAAAGCATAAGAAAAGAGAAAAAGTCATGTATCACTGTCATGAAAGCCAGTGATCGTTTTGTTGTAAACATTTGCACACAATACGTTGCAAACGGACTGTGTAATAATAGGCTATCAAAATTTGTACGGTAGAGCGGTGAGCCGGCCGGCGATCGGAAAAATTCACTCGTTTCGAGTGGAGCGGCCGAAAATGATCGGAAAGCGAGCGCTGTTGTAATCCACGCGCGCTGCTATGTGTGAAATTGGAATTAAAAGTCTATTAAAACTCTATGATTGAAATAGAATATTACGAGTGCTGTATTTTAGTATTCAATAGAAAACTTGTAAACATATAAGTGGAATGATTTCCGGTGTTTTGCCGTATGTGATTTTATGACGAAAGGAGTTTTACTTCCATACAGATACTGGTTGCCAGTATTACCTGGCGTGTGTCATTCAATAATACATTTGGAAGAAAAAAAGTTACCAAGTAAGGACATATAAAACCGAAAAGATATGTTATAAATCCTATGGGAAAATGCAAAGATAAGAAAAACAAACAAAACAAATAACTCTTCTCCAAATGCCGATAATTCAAAGCGCTTTCCCTTCCCTTTAACGAAAATTTGTTCTCCATCAGTAAATTTCCTAGTAAAAACAAGTAGTCAAGTGAACGTTTAGTACGGATTTATTGGCAATGTGATAAACTATTGGAGGGAAGACCATTTGTCTGGAATACTAGTTCCTGCTAGACGCGAGGCAAAAACCTGTCGGGAACCTAGTTCTTACACGTTAAGGGAACGGAACATTTTGTTTCCAAAAGTTCATTAATAATGGCGAAATGTTGTACATTGAAGTATCCTTTAATAAATAAACTCACAAATATACTACAAACTAAGACGCATAAAACAAATCCATTAGTTTCTTGATTTGAATCGTAGCTTATCATAGCAAAAAAAAACATTAGAATAAGAGGTATTTTGTATGATAAAATATCCGTTTAGAAAATGTTAACCATATCTTAAATCTGATACCACAGATTTAATCATTTTTCGTTTAAATAAGTAGAAAAAAGTAACCTAAAGCTTAATCCTTCAAAAAAACCGATCCGAACCCTTCATACAATAGCATAAAGAATCCGAAACAAAAACCCATTTCATAATCGTACAATATCGCGAAGTAATCAAGTCGAAAGAGCTTTATATTTCTATTCGAGTTGGTTTATTCACAGTATAGACAAGTCTGGCTAGTATGAATGCAGTAGGTACACAATTAACTTTTTTTGGTCAACTTTTTTCGCTTGACGCGGATTAGCTCTGATCTTTATGTTCATGTCTGACAGTGCCGTTGGCAGATTAGTCTGAGGTTGAGATTTATTTATACTATATATTAAATTATGAATCAATTGCAGAAACATCACTCTAAAATAATTACCGAGAAAATATAAAAAAATTTTAGCGTCGGAAAGAACTTGAACCCGGGACCGTGGGGTATCGTCCCACTGCTCTGCCAGCTGAGCTACCTGCGCCTGGCCGATTCTAAAGAACTTATCAACTTCTAGATGCTCGTCTCAAAGCAAAGATTTTAGCAACACCTAATTAGTCGACTCTCTAAGTCTAAATAGTAGTGCTGGCCGACGCTAACAAATTTTTCAATTTACTTGTTCTTATTTTCATTTACGTTACATTACAGCCATTTATGCTCTGCCTTCCCCGCAAGGGATATAAGGGTGATTTACGTATTTATCATTTACCTTACTATGTACAACAGCTAAGAAGAAGAACAAAACAAAATCCTACAAAATATTTGGTACCTAATACAGTCGAAAATTTCCAACTTAATATGTGTACCAAGAAATGCACACACGCATCCGGCCTTACTGCCAAAGAATATGAAATAAAGAGCTGTAGCTGGCTTTGCTTGCATACTGCGCCCCGTGACTGTAACAGCCACCGTAGGTACAAATGACAACCTGTGATAGCTGTAATACGATGTAATAACGTGTGCCATGTATGCGATTTTTGTTTAGGAATTCGTGTTTGTCAACATACGGCAGATTCGGTAAAACACCGGAAAATTATGCGATGCATGAGTAACCGCCACAAATGGACTACCCGGTTTATTGCTAAGGTAATTGTGTTTTCGTAGCTTGTATAAACATAATTGGACATGTACCTACTGCTGGTTGTTTCCTCTACTGTGGCTTGGCCGCTCGCCGCCGGCGCGGGACTCGCCTTGTTTGTTTAGGACGGATTTGACCTCGAATAATTGACAGATCAAAGAAATTTAAAGATATCCAATTACAGTTTGATTTTGTATTAGATTTTTCCTTCAAGGCAATAAATAGACTCTATCTTACCTATCTATTCAAAAGTATCTAGGACTATTTATAACAAAATCTAAACTTCTTTACAACTCGAATTAATAAAACTTTGAACCAACACGCCTTCCTTGGCAATGAAAGAAGTTAAATAACAAAATGTAGTCTTACTTTATGAAATCTCAGCAGTCATTCCAATCTGCCTACACAACAAATTCTCGAGAACTGCCATACTATCATATACAACGATTCATGGAACTATCGCTTCAATATTTCTGGGAATTAACCTATTTGCCAGATATGGATATCAGGCAGACGAGTCGACGCCAGCCAGACCTATATCTAGGGCACAATCTAGGGCTAGGATGAAAACGACTACAGCTATATCTAGATGCTAAATTATTTTCATTTTCTGAATATCCGACCTGACCTAACTTGGGAAGAACTTTTGAAATGTTTTGGGATTTTTAATGCACTTACAGTGCTTTAATCTACATCTACATCTACACTAATATAATAAAGAGGAAAACTTTGTTTGTTTTTTTGTTTGTTTGTTTGTTTTTTTGTATGTATATAATCGATAAACTCCGAAACTACTGGACCGATTTCGAAAATTCTTTCACCATTAGAAAGCTACAACATTCCTGAGTAACATAGGCTACTTTTTACCACGGGAAAATTCCTCATTTCCACGGGAAAACGGTTAGCAGCAGGAAAAGCGGGAAATACAGCGGATATTACCCAAATAAGCCAAACCGCTTTACCGATCTTCGCGAAATTTGGCACTGATATTACTAGCATAGTAAAGATGGACATGAACTACTTTTTGTCAGCCCTCGAGGATCTGGAGTACGCGTACCTGATGAAGACCACCAGCATCCCATCTAAACTATAAAAGATACGGTCATGGCTTCATAGAAAAAGTTGTTCACCATGACGGGCCGCTTCTGCTGGCACATGGTCATCGAGGATCTGGAGTACCTGATGAAGACCACCAGCATCCCATCTAAACTATAAGAGATACGGCCATGGCTTCATAGAAAAAGTTGTGAATCATGACGGGCCGCTTCTGCTGGCACATGGTCATCGAGGATCTGGAGTACCCGATGTAGACCACCAGCATCCCATATAAACTATAAGAGATACGGTAAAAGCGTCAAAGTAAAAGTTATTTAGCATGACGGGCCGCTTCTGCTGGCACATGGTCACGAGGGTCTGGAGTACCTGATGTAGACCACCAGCATGCCATATAAACAATAAGAGATACGGTAATGGCTTCAAAGTAAAAGTTATTCTGCATGACGGGCCGCTTCTGCTCGCACATTTACCTCTGCTGGATCGGAGTAATGGACTTTTTACTACGGGCAAAGATCCAATTTCTACGGGAAAACAGGTAAGTAGCAGCGGGTGAAACCGCTGGGCGGGCTGCTAGTCTACACTAATATAATAAAGAGGAAAACTTTGTTTGTTTTTTTGTTTGTTTGTTTGTTTTTTTGTATGTATATAATCGATAAACTCCGAAACTACTGGACCGATTTCGAAAATTCTTTCACCATTAGAAAGCTACAACATTCCTGAGTAACATAGGCTACTTTTTACCACGGGAAAATTCCTCATTTCCACGGGAAAACGGTTAGCAGCAGGAAAAGCGGGAAATACAGCGGATATTACCCAAATAAGCCAAACCGCTTTACCGATCTTCGCGAAATTTGGCACTGATATTACTAGCATAGTAAAGATGGACATGAACTACTTTTTGTCAGCCCTCGAGGATCTGGAGTACGCGTACCTGATGAAGACCACCAGCATCCCATCTAAACTATAAAAGATACGGTCATGGCTTCATAGAAAAAGTTGTTCACCATGACGGGCCGCTTCTGCTGGCACATGGTCATCGAGGATCTGGAGTACCTGATGAAGACCACCAGCATCCCATCTAAACTATAAGAGATACGGCCATGGCTTCATAGAAAAAGTTGTGAATCATGACGGGCCGCTTCTGCTGGCACATGGTCATCGAGGATCTGGAGTACCCGATGTAGACCACCAGCATCCCATATAAACTATAAGAGATACGGTAAAAGCGTCAAAGTAAAAGTTATTTAGCATGACGGGCCGCTTCTGCTGGCACATGGTCACGAGGGTCTGGAGTACCTGATGTAGACCACCAGCATGCCATATAAACAATAAGAGATACGGTAATGGCTTCAAAGTAAAAGTTATTCTGCATGACGGGCCGCTTCTGCTCGCACATTTACCTCTGCTGGATCGGAGTAATGGACTTTTTACTACGGGCAAAGATCCAATTTCTACGGGAAAACAGGTAAGTAGCAGCGGGTGAAACCGCTGGGCGGGCTGCTAGTATTATCATAAATTGAAGAGTTCTTATTTTCAATTTAATTTGCAATGTTGTATGAAATTGCTTCGACATACCGTATTAGCATTTTTATTATGCTTACTTTACTTGATTACTATGCCGTGTCATGCTGGCTTAGAATAGCATCACTCAGTTTCTTTCCCGCGGGTGTCGTAACAGGCAACTTAAGGACTCAAGGGTATCATGTAGTGTACAGTGTACCTATTACAATTTGTAGTCGAGAGGATTACTATAACAAGTACTCGTAGAACTTATTCAATATTGCTACGAAAGTACTACGAAATTCGTAGCAAGTGTGTAGTAAATGATATAATTTTTTATGAGTTCAATTAGGTAATTCGTGGTATTTTATATGATAGATATTATGACAACTTGTACAAAAATCTTTATATGTCATTATTATATTCAAACAATAATCAAAAATATATGATGGATGATAACTAATTTAAGCCGTTATGGCCGAAATAATAAATCTTAAAAAGATATGAAATCTTTATACTTTTCGCCACTGACTATTTAAGTACTTGTAATACGCATAAAAGCGTACTAGGTAGGTATTTGAAGTGCATTATAATAATTAGTATTCCCACCCTAGAAGTAAATCTTTTAAAATCTCAGTCTAGATGGGGGAGTTCAAGCAGGGAGGAGGGTAAGTAGGGTTTTCTTATTAAGTATGAAGGAAGTGTCGTAAATAGAGAAATTAGCGAGAGTACCATCGCCGAGGAGCGGTAAACATCAAAAGTTTGCTAGAACCGGGGCGCCGCGCCGCGGACAGAGCCGGACTCAGGGAAATGTACTCCTTTTATTTTAAGTAGTTATTTAAAACTCATTTTTTTTTATTTGTTATGTTTTATATTGTAAACGGGACGGAAAATCCACGTTACTCGATGCTTGTGCTAAAATATGTCACTGTAGACGGATAAAAACAAGCCATATTTGACAGCTGGCAAACCTATACTAGAAGTTAGACATGTGAACAAAGAAATTTGACTTTATGTCATATTTTGTTATGTGTTGGAATGAATGGTTGTGTTTTGTAAAGTTGATATTATCGGGATGAGCTTGCTTTATTATTAACAGAACCATAAGTAACTAAGCAAGATTTAGGCGAGTGAAACACATACCTACCTAACGTTTGTTTGTGCGTTGTTTTTTCCATGCATAATGCATGAGTTAAGACGATATGATTTTCTACTTTATTTTTATTCATATACCTACGTTAAACGATTTGATAGACGCATCCGTCGCGTCGTGCAATGCCATATTTGTATGAATATAAGGTAGAAAAGTCGCATTTTCTTAACGAATGCGATAGCGCTGCGCAAAAGTAACGCACAAACGGACGTTACGTTTGTTTCTTGTCATATATTAAATACTAGAACCAAGCAATCCCATCGCTAAAACTCAAATCAAAAGAACCGCAAAGTACTATGCTACGTATTTTATTCTCCTGGCAACCCTAGGAAATTAATATTGATATCTCCCATGTTGGGCACGAGTTCCTTTAGTGGAGAGTGAACAGAGAACCCTACTTTCGCTCTATTAGTTTGTTTGAACACTTGATACGCTGTTTACCCTTTCACGTATATAAAGGAAAGTAATTTAAACTAGATACCTACGTAGCCTATAAAGTTGAGTGGTACCTACTGCTTAAGCGCTAGGGTTGGACACAAGAGGGAAATTAATATTAGCCTTCGGATTATTTATTATTTTTCAAGCAAATATAATTGAAGTTTGCAATAAATGAAAAATTATACAAACAGGCTAGCAGATATACAGACGCTCTATTGGAAAACTATTAAAATTAAAGCAGTGTTTACAAAACGTTATATCAACTTAAGAGGAATTATTCCAAAGAAAACTTGTTAAATTTTCCACCGCAGACAGGATCATTCAAGTTTTCTAAAAATTTTACCTCTAACTAACATGGCTAGAGTGATAATTTGGAAATAAATCACAAGTGTAACGCTACACTTAACTATCAGTGGCGCGTATCGAACGGCGTTTCATATTCAGTTATTTACAGGCCCGCAGAGGACAACTTTTTAATGGCGTGATAACAAACCGCCCCACAGCGAGCCGCTAAATCTGCCTCATAAATACGTTATGTAAACCAACCCTAATAATTAGCCGCGGTTACGCCTCTAGTTAAGTTTTACGAGCGGAGCGGAGAGAAAAATATCCTTTAATTTGTCTGGCAACACTCGCCGGCGATGAAGCGGGAATTGTTACGTTTATGCTCGAATCTTACAATCTTACCCACCCTTTTCCGGCGTTTTAATGCGATTGGATTTCCGGAGATCTCCACCGAAGCAGAGATTGCATTGAATATGTATAGTTCGCGCCGAGATGACGGCAACGCTCGTTGTTCTTGTCCGTATGTTTTCCTCAATATTGAGAGGATCAGATTCATAAAAAAATCAGACGTAAGTACACTTGCCTCGGATTGAGATCATACTAATAAAAATGCTCAATCTATGCTTTCTACGTTTACCTCGCTTATCTAATTTACGGTTGGTAAGATATAAAACTAGCAAAACATACAAAGAACAGAAAAAGTGAGTGAAGTTGTTTGAATACTGGTCTAGCACGAAGGGCGAGAATCGCTTGCAAGCAATAACCGACTACGATCTGAAGTTTACGGACGTCTCTGGCCGGTACGCAAGCAACTTTGCGGAAAGTGATAAACCACCACCTTCGTTCTGCAGTAATATTAAAACAAGCCTGAATGATGAAATTCCTTTCCAAGAAAATAATATTGTGGCGCCAAAACAAACATCTTAAATGAACACCTTTTTATCTCGGCTCAAAGATTCTTGACTTATCCCAGCTTTTATCAGATATTTTTTTATGAGACGAATTCTTTGCCGAAAGTTTTGTGTAGCGAAACAAAGTAAATAAATAAAGTGTCGTCTTGTTTGAGTTGATATAAAATATTAGAAAAGTGTCGTTTGTCATGGTTAAGATACTTAGTCTAGGGTTGATATTGGCATACGTGGTGAATCATTGATAAGAGCCGCGTGGCGGCCGGGGGTGCGCGGGGGAGGGTGAAGGGCGGCGGGGGACAGACACGGTACCTGTACTGTCGCCGCGCTGCACGCTGCACAACCTCTTCACTGCTCCACTTTACAAAGTTTCTCAACAAAGTTAACAGTTCACAAACTTGGCGGGGAGCCGGGCCGAGTCGAAGCGGTTGAAGCTAGCGGCTGAAGGAGGAGGTGAAGCGCGTGCTGAACGTATTACAACGAGTACAGCGACGAAGCAAGATACGGAGTCATGCGGTCAGCCAAAAGGACACAAACCTACTGGCTCGCTGGGTGTTTGCGTGCCGGCGCGGAGGCGGCGGGCGCGCGGCGCGCCATTGGCCCGCGGGGGCACGCCTCCGGCGACGTCGCTGCCGCCGCGCCGCCGCCGCCGCCGCCGCCGACGACGCCATACAACCAAGCACCCAACGACCACTTCCACTCGACTCTTCAACAACTATTCCAACACTTTCAAGTTTCTTCTCGATTCCCACTTGTAAACTATTTAAACACTACTTGTGAACCGATATACATATAGCAAAACAAAACTTACATGGACACCTCACGTTCGCTGCTTTCTCCAACTACACTGTACACATGTTGAAAACTCACTACACTAATGCACTGGTGAAATCACAAAACACAAAATTACCACTAGCACAGGTATACTTGGGGAAATTGAAAATTAAGTTACTCCATTATGTACAATTGGTACTTTTGTATTTCCCACGGGAAATGGGTGAATAACCCGGTCAATGACGTTAAATACAGTTTTTTGACCAGTAGCAGTGGCCAACGGTGGCCAATGCAGTCCCGCAACTAACTTGACGCGTCATCCGCCAAATGAAATGTTTATTTTACGACTACCTACAATTTTGTCACATATTACTGTGGGCACTGCACTTGCATTTATACAGCCTCGAGCTCCATTATTAATTTTAAATGCGAAAGTAAGTAGATATTATTTAAAAAATATGAAAGTTGTTCCGTCGCATTAAAGAAAATATCATGATCTGCGCCAGTTATAAATATACTTTGATGGTATTTTAATGTGTACCTATATTTTGACACCGCCTACCGTTAGACGATATAAAAAAGTTATTAAACTTTTCCATTTCTCATCTCATCATTATCAAACTATACTGGGTTGAAAATGATCCAAAACTTGAAAAGCAGATCAGAATATCGGTAGGTAAGGTGCATCGTCAGGGTATGACGGTCTATTAATAGAGGATAAAGAAGGAACTGCACTAGAATTCAAATGAGTGCAGTGTAGGTAGGGCGCTCACTAGAGCTAAGTTGCGCCATCACATTGTCTGCTTTGTTTAGTCAAACAATGCAACATCATTGACCGCTAATATTCGTACATTATTCAATCAATTCATAATTAGAAAATAAATTGTATAAAAGTAAGGATTTGTATATGCCGACGACTAAGTCAATGGCTTTAAAATTTCACAGTTGAATGAAAAAACAGGCAGACCCGTCAAGAAATCTTTACTTACATTAATTTATTTATATAGGGTGAAATTTTACTAATTACTGATAGCAAAAAAACAGGTCAGGCAGGAATATAGGTCAAAATATGAAGAAAAAAAGTTCGGACCTTCCAAAGCAATTCGAATAAGCTGATTGGCAATTTTGTATGGGAGGTCCAATATATTTTTTGTTTTGTGTTCAACAAAACGTGTTGCGCCGACCCCAAGTAAATGGGATAAGGGCAGGAAGATGATGAGGTCCAATATATTTTTTCATATTTCGATATATATGTTCCTATGTCACTAGTAAAACTTTCACCATATATAGCCTGAAGGCAAAGCAATTCAAATGAATGTGTTTGAAGAAACTGACCAAATTGAGGTTTGCGCTGCAATACATAGACTATGCAGGATCAAGTTGTAAAGTTTATGGTGTTATCTTTTGGATTAGTTTCTTCAAAATACGTCTAGTACCTTGCACTTTGTGGCACTACTAAGCACAGGTAATCTCTTTATGCACCTTCCTCACGTTCTGCGAGATCGGTTAAGCTTACATCGGAAAATTTTCCCCGATACTTTTTAGCTCGTTTTTTATTCGACTATCATTTTGGTGGCGCGCTTTTCATTTTGCTCGGTATTTGTAAATTGGTTGGTCGATGAAAAAATAGGGATATTAAAAAAATAATACGTAACGTACTTGAATATTTTTAAAGTTATATTTGGCACCGCACCGGATGATATTGCGGTTCGCAATCGTGACTTTTCGTGACAGCTGCATACCTATTGATGGCACCGGTTATAGTATGGAATTTTGTAGCCTCTTTTCGTTAAAAAACATGTTTGGGTCACAAAATAGAGAGTTTACAAAAAGTTCACTCGGCCGTTTTTCGGATTTTCGCGATTGGCATTTATAATATACTAGCAGCCCGCCCAGCGGTTTCACCCGCTGCTACTTACCTGTTTTCCCGTAGAAATTGGATCTTTGCCCGTAGTAAAAAGTCCATTACTCCGATCCAGCAGAGGTAAATGTGCGAGCAGAAGCGGCCCGTCATGCTGAATAACTTTTACTTTGAAGCCATGGCCGTATCTCTTATAGTTTAGATGGGATGCTGGTGGTCTTCATCAGGTACTCCAGATCCTCGATGACCATGTGCCAGCAGAAGCGGCCCGTCATGGTGAACAACTTTTTCTATGAAGCCATGACCGTATCTTTTATAGTTTAGATGGGATGCTGGTGGTCCTCATCAGGTACTCCAGATCCTCGAGGGCTGACAAAAAGTAATCCATGTCCTTCTTTACTATGCTAGTATCAGTGCCAAATTTCGCGAAGATCGGTAAAGCGGTCTGGCTTATTTGGGTAATATCCGCTGTATTTCCCGCCTTTCCTGCTGCTTACCGTTTTCCCGTGGAAATGAGGAATTTTCCCGGGGTAAAAAGTAGCCTATGTTACTCAGGAATGTTGTAGCTTTCTAATTGTGAAAGAATTTTCGAAATCGGTCCAGTAGTTTCGGAGTTTATCGATTACATACATACAAAAAAACAAACAAACAAACAAAAAAACAAACAAAGTTTTCCTCTTTATTATATTAGTGTAGATAGCCAGTGATAGCCAGGGTTAGTACTGTCAAAATTTTAGTAGTAAAAAAATTCCACAATGCGAAGTACACAAACATCATCTGCACCGCTTGGAGTAAAGTGAACTTCGCCCCAGGACCCTTACGTTCATACAACCTTTTGACCTTATCAAAACACCGTTAAATCATTTGTTAAGGTCACAAGAACCATCTTTGATGCTAGTAAATATCGCAGTTGTTTTTTCATTTATACCATTTACTTATAATTATGCAAGTTTATTTTAACACTTTGCACGCGGATCACGAGTACCACTCGGTATGCAGTTTTGCCGCCATTTCGCCGGCCATTTATATAACTGACACGCGTAACTCGCCGATCGCGAGTACCACTCGTCACACTTTTTTTCTTAGAGTCGCGGATGACGAGTAGTACTCGTGATGAGATTTCATACTGTTTTTATTAAAATACCGAACATAATTCGTGATCAGCTTGATAGCAACGTATAGAGCAATGATTTAGCTACACGTACACATATAATTCATTTGTGTAAGTGATCGGGGGTGGCGTGACGATGCATCGCCCGCGCTGCCTAGCAGTGCGCCGCCGGCTAGCGACGTGGGCGATAATTTGAGAAATTTTCGTGAAAATGGCTCAAAGAAACCATTTTTCATTGTCTTGATTGTGCAGTACCCTTACGTAATTACCTCTGTTTCAAAAAAACACACACACTTACAGATATCACCATTAAAATCAATAATAAAGATATGTTAGAGTTTTTCTTTTTTTCAAAATCTCTAATTCGGATATCATTACTGTATAAAAAAATAAATACATAAACACATTGTTTTATTTTTATCCCTATAAAATATGAAATAATCTTCTAAATACAAAAAGATTTACTCCTATAAATTAACTCATTTATTTTTTTAAATTCCTGCGAAATCGCTGAAAAACGCCGGCGAACCATAGAAGACGCTTTAAAAAACACGCGGCGTACTTAGGCATAACAACATCACGAGTGGAGCTCGTGATCCGCGGTCGCAGTGTGGCATTGGAATATAGCTTCGGCGTGCAAAGTGTTAATTTAATAACTAAAAATACCTACATGCCGTTTATTCCGCTTACTCCATTTGTAAGATTCGTTTTTCAGGTACAGAAATGCACTTAAAAAATTCACGCTCCCATACTCGAAATAATTCTGCACTGTCTCCCCCCATGATATATGGTGCAGGCTGTTAAGTGGCATGCAAAATGTATTTATACGTTGTACTTCCTTGCATCGTTATGGCAAGTCTCCAACAGAAACAATCTTCCACGGGGCGACGATAGTACGACCACAGAGTAGGTATAAAATATACAGATATTATTTGGTGGTATGTTGGCAGTTTGCAGTTAGGTAGATGGGTCTTCCAGCAGGACTAAGGTTTTGTCTGGATCACCATTGGGGACTGCAAAAATTTTGACAAGTGAGCAGGTAGCTATAGCTAGAACCTATTCTTTGGCTTCCTATCTATCCCAGCAGCACCTGCAATCCTAGGAGAGATTACGAAACTTTAATTGAGAACTCCACAAAAAAGACACTTGTATATTTTTTTTTCTCCTTCTTTTTAATGATTGAGATAAGCAACTTAGTTAAAAACACTTTTTGTCGCCAATCTAAGATAATAAAAACAAAATAATTAGATAAGTGATAATGCCACACAAATACAAATATTTTTTGCTCTAAATTATTTCAATAAACCTTTTAATCTTGTACCTCATAGCAATGTAACAAGTATTAAACAGGTATTAAGTATTTGGCTTTTTATGAACCTACTTACCTACATTGAGAACCCATGTTTTACTCCTCAACATGTAATAAATATAAAAGTGAAATGAATAACATTTTCGTGTAAGTACTATTAATGAATGCATTAATAAACTTACGTCACGGCAGCACAATTAATGGTCCGATTTTGCTGTTAAAGTGAAACGCATACGGTCGAGTGCGTTAATGTAGTGCATTATACGGTTAAGGAAGATAAGTTTGGTATGGAATTTCGTTGTTCGACCCAAGTATTTATATTGGTTACTGATGCTTTTGTACCTAGGTATATGGACTGAATAAAAAAGTAACTGTAGGATCGGTGCACATCCAGCGCTCATTTGTACGAGTAAACATTGTTTTTAGAACTTATACTACCTATTACTACAGCATTGCAGCCACGACTGTCAACTGCTGGACTATTGTCGAGTGTTGCATAGTTTTGTACATATTCACAGGGAATTCTGCCAATTCCCTGGATTTATCCCATCATCTTCATCTTCATCTTTGAAGGTACACCCATGGGAACAAATGCCTGCGTTACATGGTCATTGTTTTTAGTATAGTACTTATCATAATCCGCTGTTTTTGAAGAAGTCCTACTTATAATTATTTAAGCCTTCATATTCGAGCGGATCCTTGTCAGGGATCCTCTTCGCTAGGCATACCTACTCGCTTGCATGGTCTGGTATGTCACAGTTGGGCCCCATTGATTTTAATTGCTTTTTACAAACCTTCAGCTAAAAATTATCAGAAACGTGTGTTAATGTATTATATATTAGTGGACTGCGGATTTAATCATAGGTTTTGGTCAAGTAATTAGTGAATCAAACCACGATATTTATAGCACTCGCGTTTTATTAGAAATTAGTCAAGCATCACTTTGTACTTACAGATGGAAGGAAACGAATTTTGACAACATTTCAGAAATACCAAAAATACCAACCTAACAGTAAACAGGATGTTGGACGTACCAACATATTGCCCAGGGCAAACAAAAACATTAATAATTATTCATAATATAAGTTTAAGTTTTGACAACCCTAGACATTTGTAACAACCCTAGAAATCTTTTAACAAATAGCTGAAATTATGATGCTAAAGTTAAACAGCAAGTATAAATGAAAATACCTACTGATGCAATTCATAAAACAATATAAACTTGTTGTAGTTCATAAAACAAAAAATGCAATGGCCGACATACTTTCCTTGCACTAATGAAGACAAGATTAACTATAGTACTTTAGACAATTCTTGAAATAATAATGAAACAATTATTGTAACCTTACTTAGTTTGAACTTGAAATCAAAGCTCTAGGTACGTATAACATGTTAGCCTAGCCCTACGAAAATAAAAATTAAATCTTGGGATCGGTATAAACCACATAGGCAAACAATTACAAATATATAGACAAGCAGGTAATTAACGAAACACCCTATAGGTACTTATGTGACATAGTCAGCTCACCACCAAGAAAACAAAAAACATTTTTACAGAAAACACCTCTACAAACATGGTGGTAAAAATTAGTAAACACACTTTACCTATCTATTTCATGTGTTAAAAATTATATTATACTATTCTATAGGTAACACACAAACTTTATTTACAGAACGTTTATGAGTCCTACCATTAGCAGTTTTAACCTCTACTACTCTGACCCTATTATCAGGACCTGGAAAAGTTTGAATCACCCTGGCCATTGGCCAATATAAAGGTGCCAAATTATCATCCTTCAATATAACAAGAGATCCTACTTTTATATTTGTACATACATCTGTTCATTTGGGACGCGACTGCAAAGTATTTAAATAATTCCTACTCCATTCTTTCCAGAATGAATGCTTTAAGCTGTTACAAATCCTCCATGACTCTAATCTCGATATACGTGAGTTTTCCTGCTGAGGATAAGAATTTAAAGCAGAACCAATTAAAAAATGCCCTGGCGTGATACAGGAAAAATCATTTACATCAGCCGACAGTGGCATAAGAGGTCTGCTGTTTAGGACAGCTTCTATCTGGCACACAAGAGTATTAAGTTCCTCATAAGTAAGAGAACGGGTCTGTAGAACTCTTTTTAAATGAAATTTCATACTTTTTACTCCAGCCTCTGCTAAACCTGCAAAAGTAGGGGAGTAACAGGGCAAAAAATGAAAATTAATACCCTTCTGTGTTGCAAAATCATACACTTGTTTCTGGTGAGTTTCAGAATTCTGTAACTTATACAATTCATCTAGCTGAGTTTTGGCGCACTTAAAAGTAGACGCATTATCAGAATATATATCTGTAGGCATACCTCTACGAGAAATAAATCTAGTGAGACAAGCAAGAAAGGTTTCAGTTTTCAAATCTGAGGCCAGTTCGAGGTGAATGGCTTTTGTTAAGAAACAAACAAACACACAAATGTATCCTTTTGTGATTATGGGCTTTCTTACTCTAGCGACCTTTAAATTGATAGGTCCTGCAAAGTCCATACCAATTTTTTTAAATATCCCACCACAAAAGTTTACTCTGTCCTTGGGAAATACGCCCATCAATTGCTTAGCTGATTCACCTTTCAGTCTGAAACATGTAATGCATTTATGTAAAACCTTTTTTATTTGTCTCATACCTTGTACAATCCAAAACTTTTGATTTATTGATGCCAATACGAGCCTAGGTCCAGCATGGAGATTTCTGACATGCTCATTTTCAATTATTAATTTAGTAACATACGATTCCGTAGGTAGAATCACCGGGTGCTTTTGTGAAAATGGAATGGCAGCAAAATGCAATCTTCCCCCTACACGAACCAAACCACTGGCATCAATAAATGGCATCAAAGGTTTCAAGTTACCTTTGTAATGACATTGTTAGACTTTAAATCATTTATCTCATTTTTAAAGTATTTTTGTTGCTCTTGCTTGACAATAAGCATCAACGACTCATTTAATTCTTTAGTTGTTAAATAACACAACTTGTTTTTGTCCTTTGACCTTAAATTACGTACAAAACGCAACACGTAAGCTAGGACTCTTTGCATTTTATTTATGCTTGAATATTCAGGGAGCCCCAAGGATACATTTCGCTCATTATCGTTGCTAGATTGAGAACATACCATGATGTTGAGAGGCGCAGGCTCGTCCTTAGTTTCTGGCAAGACGCTGGGTACTGAATTGTACAATTCTGGCTTGTACTTACTGTCACGCAATGATTGTGGGCCACTCCACCATAGCGGATGCTTCTCCAACTCATCAGGCAGTACTCCTCTGCTGAGACAATCGGCGGGGTTCTCTCCTGTATTAATGTAAGCCCATGTAAAGCTACCCGTGAGCTCAGAAATCAACTTCACTCTGTTAGCTACGTATACGTTTAGTTTAGTTAGTGGAGTTTTAATCCATGCTAATACAATTTGAGAATCGGAGTGCAAAATCACTTCATCGATTTTCAACTTTAGTGTAATTGTATCATGGACTCTCGATACTAACTTGGCCAGTAAAACGGCTGCATTGAGCTCCATACGTGGAACAGTCAAGTCTTGCTTAATTGGATTGACTCGACTTTTTGAACATTGTAACGAAACCCTTACATTACCTGACTCATCGACCACTCGTAAATAAACACATGCACCGTACGCAGTGTTTTGTGCCGCATCTGCATAACCAATAATCTGTGCTGAAAATGTGTTGTGTAAGTTTGTGTATCGTGGTATAGGTATAGGTTTCATTTTGAGCAAACTATTGTAAAACTTGTGCCATGAATGCAATAGTTCACCTTGAGGGCTATCCTCCCAACCGATTTTGGTTAGCCATAGCTGCTGCATAATAACCTTTGCGCCTACTATAACTGGACCTGCCAAACCTAACGGGTCATAGAATTTACTTATGAAACTCAAAATCTCACGTTTTGTGGAAGGTGTGGCCTCGATTGGTTTTGGACTTGAAATTACAAAAGAATCATCCTTTGTATTGAAATTCAACCCTAATGTTTTTAGTGAAAAATTATTTTTCTCTAGATCCAAGTCATCAAAATGATGCTTAGATTTAGGAATTTCTTGTAATAGCTCGGGGACATTGGAAAACCATTTGTGTAAATGAAAACCTCCTATTTCAAGAAGGCTGCAAAGCTGCCTTTTGGATTCTAGCAGTAACTCTGGGGAGCTTTGCGACACAATGGCGTCATCGACATAAATACAGTTATTTATGATAAAAGCCGCCAAAGGAAACTGCTCTCCATACAAGATGGCAAGCTCCTTTAAACACCTTGTAGCAAGGAAGGACGAAGACTTCATACCAAAACTAACTGTATTTAATTGCATGCATTGTATCTTTTGGTCTGGGCTATCCCGCCAGAGAATGTTTTGCAATGGCCTGTATTTAGGATCTAAATTTATGCACCTAAACATGCTTCTGATATCAGTTATAAAAATATGCTCATCTACTCTAAACAAGAGCAAAATGTCAAAGAGCTCTTTTGTGATATCGGGCCATTGTATAACAAATCATTCACTGAGACCTTTTTTGAAGTTTTCATAGAAAAGTCCATCACTACCCTACACTTCGTGGTTTTTCTATCAAGTTTTAATACAGGGTGGTGTGGTATGAAGCATACAGGGTCATTTTCAAGATCATATTTATCTATGTCTACAAAAGTTCCATGCCCTTGTTCAATGTAATCATGAATGAAATCTTTGTAAAGACCAAACAAAAAGGGGTCTTTTTTGAATCTAAGCTCTAAGTTATTAAATCTTTTCAGAGCTAGATATAACAAATCTCCAAGAGTCTCTTTTACGGATTCTAGTGGCAACTTTAAAGGCAATCCTACCTGAAACTTCTTGTTTTCTGTGTCTAATTTTACAGTGTCACAGAACATCTTTTCGCAAGCCTCAAATTCATTTAACTTCTCTGGGAAATACTCAGGAACCTTTTCTACTTGAAAAAAGTTATTTAAGTTTTCATTTAGAGTATGTAAAGTGTCGTCTTCCCTTAAGCAATGAAGCGTAATTGGTGAGTGTGCCTGGTGGTCAGTAGCAGAAGCAGGTAAGTCGCCGCCGACTACATGTCCGAAGAGGGTGTTTATCACGCGAAACAGAGGAAGCCCTTCATTATTCACATGTTGCTTGTTTAGGCTGCTCTGAAGCCATTCTGGGTCGTTGTGTAGCAATGTCTGAAAAAGAACGTTAGCACCCAATAGAATGTGGATCTTGCTAGGCACATTAAATTTGTCATCAGCTAATACAAGGTTAGGCGGAAGCTCCAAATCCTCAATCTTGAATGGAAATTGTGGCAACATAGTTGTAATTTCGTCCATAATATTGCAGTGAACTTTCATTTTGAAATCGCGTGTAAGCGAATGAACTTGTACACTGACAGACTTGCATATGTTGCTAGTAGCGTTACCTACACCTGTAATTGTTTCAGTTACATCCTTGGGCTCCAACTGAAGCAGGTTAGCCAGCTCAGTTGTGATTAAAGATGCCTGGGAGCAACCGTCAAGCAAAGCCTTAACATGTACTTCGGTGCCGTCTTTAGCAAAAAGCTTTACTCTAACAGTCGGCAACAGTGTGTGCGGGTCATGTTTTTGTGATATTAAACTCACAGGAGGTTTTGTGTTAGATTGATGTAAGAGAGTGTTGTGACCCTTTTCTTTACATTGGTCGCATGTGAAGTAGTAGTACCTACATTTATTTTTGTGTATATTCAGGCAAATCTTGCAAATCTCATGCTCTTCAACAAACTTGAGTCTTTCAGCAGCAGAAAGAAGCTTAAACTGCGCACATAGATAAAGTTTATGAGCAGAAGACTTACACATCAAGCAGGAGGTTGGCATCGGAGACTTCACCGCTGCATGAGATACCTTGGGTCGTTCGCCGCTCCACTGAGTAGACTGCGCAGGCAAAGGTCTGTCCACATTTTCCAGTGCAAGGGCGCGGGTTTCTAGAAAGTCCAATAAATCAGATACTTTGGGCTCCTTATTTCTAGCTAATTGAAATTCCCTACTGCAAAAGGTATCCAGCTTACGCGCGAGAATTGTCAACAGGATATCATCCCATTGATCAACCGGCTTGCCTAAATTCTTTAGTGCTGCTAATTGCTGCTTTACGACAGAAACAAATTGTCTTATATTCTGAGCCGTTGACTTTGTGATTGGTACAATATCTAACAAAGAGCAAATAAGTTCATTTGTAATTTTATACTCGTTGCTGTACCTATCATTCAAGATTTTTCTTGCCTCTGTATAATTTTCACCTGTAATCGACAAGTTTTTTACTAAATCTAGAGCCTCACCTTGTAGGTAACTTCTTAAATAGAAGAACCTTTGTATATTATCAAGGCGCTCACTATTATGGATGAGACTATCGAACAATCCGATGAAAGTCTTGTAATCTGAATATTTGCCACTAAATGTGGGAATGGAAATGTGAGGCAACTTCGTTTGCATTGGCGCTGAGCAGGAATGTTTGGGCGCAGTTAATAATTCGTCCATCTTAGCACATGTTTTCATGAAATTACTTTCTGTTGCTTCGAAATCTGCGTCTGACTTGGTTTCGTCTATAGCGCAGATCTCCAAGTTACAGTTTTCATACTTATCAAATGTGGATCTCAAACGTTCCTGCATACGCACAAGCTCAAACTTTGTAAACTCTTTAGAAGCAAACGAATTTATTAATTTAGTTATATTACCTTTTAGGTTGCCTCTTTTGCGAACAAGCGCTGAAATTGCTTCGCTTTCAGCCATGTTGTTTACAATGCGATTAAATCACACACAACATAAATCACAAGCTGAATATGTAAACGAAAGCTATAAAATACACTTTTTGTACGCGCGTCACAAATCAATAATTATAGACTGCAAATATAAAATGCGTAAATGCGTAAAATAACAAACTGCAAAATAAAAATACAAAAGTCTTTGAATACAATACAAAATAGAACCGTCAAAATATTGCTCACGATGAAAACGACGTGACGTTGACGACGAAAGTCAGATTCTGACCAATGGCGTCAGTGCAAGTATGTTGCGCGAACTCGGCGCAGACTTGGCGCAGACCAATCCTGTAGAAGCACCGGCCAATAAAGGCGCTTGTTGCATATCTCCGACTTCCGCCCGACGAAATCCGACTGTACACGAAGAATGGGCAATATGGCTTCTTGTATGACCTTTGTATGATCAATCAAAATAATGCAATGATTGATTGTAATTTGTAATGAGCTGAAAATGAAAAAGCTGAAACAAAATAATTCTGGTGGAATGCGTCAATATACTGCAAAATTCCACCTTGTTTCACTTAGCTCTTGTAGCTTGCTTCCATGGAATGTATGTACTATGAGATTGCGTAATAATTTTAAATGACTGCAAAATCTCGATGAAAAAGTAATATGTAAACTTGACCAATACACGCTGAATGTTATTTTCTGCACTGCACTTTCATGTTCACTCCACAAGTCTATAATTATGTAATATGTAGTAGAGTCCACACTGTCTTTGCTATGAAATTTTGCTACGAACAAAGATGGCTACGAAAATGCAACACTCGCGAATATTTTCACTATTTTTACGGTTTGACGGACCATTATGTTAATGTATTATATATTAGTGGACTGCGGATTTAATCATAGGTTTTGGTCAAGTAATTAGTGAATCAAACCACGATATTTATAGCACTCGCGTTTTATTAGAAATTAGTCAAGCATCACTTTGTACTTACAGATGGAAGGAAACGAATTTTGACAACATTTCAGAAATACCAAAAATACCAACCTAACAGTAAACAGGATGTTGGACGTACCAACAACGTGTCATCCATGTAAGTATAATGTTTAAATTATATTTTTGCTGACGGATACTTTAAATCATCATCTCTGAACGCTTACAATAAACCGGTTCGCTGGGCCCATTCACCTGGCCCAACGTGTCAGGCGAGAGTCAAGACGGTTAGAAGGACCTCCTGCATATTGGTGGCGGAACCCTCGTCAACGTCACGGCTCACGCCTCGCGCCTCATTGACCCCCAGAATCAACTGTGAGGCAATTTATTTTATATTTATATTACACACCTTTTTTGCTGTCAAGGATGCTCATATAATTTGATGTGTGTTTGTGCTGAGTAAAAATATTAAAGCACATATCTACATTTTATTGTCCCACAAGTTCGAAAGCGACCTTTCCCATTGGTGACAGACGGTGGGGGGACAAAGTATCCGGTAGCGGGGAAGGGACTCGACGCGTCTGTCAAACGGTTTAACAAACGCATCTGTTAACGCACCGTTCGACATGGGTAGTCGTAAGATGGAAATTCTCATTTTCAAAAATAACGTCGAAACGAACGTTATGTATGTAAAGCGCATTATATCCATGCTAGCATTTAGTGCAAAATATAAAACATAACCCTCTTCTCAAAACTGTCGGGTAAAAATTAATAGTATTCAACCTGCTGAAGCATGCCACTTCACACCAGTTTCATATTATCCGCAAAGCTGAATGTCACAAAAATAACTGGGTACGTGTGAAAAATCCTCGCACTTTATGAAAATAGGTGCAGCGAGAGATACCCAGATATTTTTATGGTTGGCCGCGCTCAGTCTACCCTCATCACTGTCACTGGGCATTATCTGTGAATTTTCATATTGACTGCAACATCGCTCTTTACCATACAGGATGCAAGGAATAGCTATACATTCCAGTTGTGAGAAAATTATGATTTCTTTTCTGAATTTTCGGGAAAGATCGAATTTTACAAAAATTGAACTAGCCTTTTAGACTGAACAATATTCCGCATAGAACATAAATCAAAATGGGATAACATTTTGCCCAAGACCCAAATTTTATTGAATACCATGGAACACCATTTTTGTGGCAGCCTAGATCATTCTATAAAATTAATTTTATTAAAGCATAAAATTATGCAACAGTGGTACGATATTATTATCAGCAATAAATCAGTAGCCCAACCATTCAAAGGATCTAAGTAGCTTCTCTGGTTTAAAGAAACACTGTGTAGGTTGATGTGTTGTTCATAGTATAACCCGCACCTCAACCCACCCATTCAAGGGATCAAATTGCACTAGTTAAGGCGAAATCAGCTCAGAAACGTCCGCGAAAAGGTGAGATAGCGTTCGGAATTTACGATAGGTACCTTACCTTAACAGCCACAACAGTCCACTGCTGGACATGGGCCTCCCCCGTATTGGGGGGTATTGCCATACTCACCACGCTTGGCAGGCGGATTGGCGAGCGCAGTGTAAGATGTTTAATTCACAGGGAACGCTGCTGCCCATTCCCTGGATAATTATTCCTTAGTCGCTTTTTACGACACCCACGGGTAGAATTGGGGTGATGCTATTCTAGGCCGGCATCACACGGCTCGCCTCGATAGAAAAAAATCGCAAAGTAAGCTCGAATTTTGCGTTTTTTGGGCTAAAAACTCGAACGATTAATCAAACCGTTTTACAATATTTATTATTTTATTTTGTGTCCTCTTCTTCCTTTTTAAATTTATAACAAACCTATGTGCTTAGTTTTTCAAATATTTCTATGTATCAGTTTATATTACAAGAAATGTTCAGATTTCTTAACTGAATCGTTATTGTCTGTTTCTCTCTAACGCAGCGAAAATGAAATGGACTTACTTTTTGGGACTGATTTCGCCTTAACGTAATAAAAAAAACAGTAATTGATCCATTAACTGGGTAGGTCGATGTGCTACTGTGACAGATCACTTTTTGAGAAACTGTCCCTTCTGTCCCTTACACCCTGTTTGTGTGTTGCGAGAGCAAATCTACATTGTAGATTTTTAAATCGATCCCTGTTTTCGCTTCCGATTTTGTCAACGTATTAAATGTGTATCCTTTATCCGCGTATCTTTCAAATGGCTCTTTGTGAAAGTAAATGTTTTATCAAAAAACAACCGAAGGAAGTTTTTGTCACAAGTATAAAGTCGCAAAAGCGACACAAAATCAAGTTAGTATTTAAATTACATATAACATCTAATGTACTAAAATAACTATGACGTTTAGAGTACATCATTCATTTTCATTATAGTTTCCATTTTACAGTTTGAATCAAGATGTAACAAAGAAAGTAACAAAAGGAGTATGTTTGAACAAGCCGAAAGGAGGTCAAGGTGCTCATGAAACTGAACAATTTTTCCAGTGTCAAAATATGAAAAAAAACTTCGCCGATTTTGTATGGGAGGTACAACTTTTTTTTCGTATTGCGATCCATGGGGAAAGTTGTTCAGTTTCATGAGTACTTTGACCTCTTTTTAGCTTATTACCTCCTTTTTGTTACTCCCGGTATAAGTAGCATGGAAAGTGGTCAAAATTAAACTCTTCTTATCATTCACGACAGCTTGAACAAAACATTGTAACGCCTCAACATATTTCTTAAATTACGGAATTAAGGCGTTTACTTTGTTTCCGCGCCACTTCCGTCTATTCCGGCCACTGTAGAATTTTCATTAAAGCCTTCTTTACAGCGCCCTTACATAAAAGAGCAATTTTTCCCGCCAGGAATCTCGATGCAGCCGCATTAACGCTTTTATTTCTTCTCTTATTCGGAAAACTTATTATTCTGTAGCTTTCAACCTGCAAATTACGTTATTTCTTCGCAATTCTATTTAAAGAATCTTGAAATGAAAGAATCCCATTTATTGGTATCTGTCGTAGATCTTTGCCGACTGACAGTTTTCAATAAGTTCTTTTTACGGTTGAAATACCAACAAGTATTGAACACAAATCATTTTTTGCGAAAACATTGCAGCTTTGGTTAGAGTGAAATGTTTGAAATACCTATTGTGTTTTCTTTTATAGGCAGCAATAAAATATTTAATATTGAACGTTGTAAGCTTTTATTTTGATATCCTACACAGCTTAAAAAACGAAACGTAGTCGTGAAACTAGTTTGAAAATTTAATCCAATATTTTTAATACTGACTACAGCGGCGCGCCGTAGCAAACCTCTACGAAGCGGCTACGACTAAGATTTAAACAAACTTCGTGTATTTGAATGTTATTTTTATGCGAAGTACATTTCTTTGCACAAAGGTGACACGATGAGTCTGATGGCGTGACGTCATCAATCTCGATCAGCAGCGGCCGCGCGGGACCGGATCGAGCCGGCGTGAGGCAGTTTGACAGCGCGACACCCGACACGTCATGTCCACTGCATTAACAGAAAACGTACTTACGATACGACTACTTGTAGTATTGAGTATAGACAGGCATGTACCTATCGTGATTACAACTTTTATTTGATTGATATACAAGTGACACCCTGTGACAGGCGTAAATGTGGCGACGTGTGCCGAGTTACGTTTTTGTAGACGAATTCTTTCAAGGTTTACTTAAATTCATTTCATTTGACAACCAGATCCAGCAAAAAAAAACCGGCCAAGAGCGTGTCAGACACGCCCACAAATAGGGTTTCGTAGTCAACGTTTAAATATCAGGTTTTTCAGCATTACAAACTTAATTTTGTTGCTGGTTTGTTAGCAGCAGTATGATGACCAACCGCAAATAGAAAAACTCAATTTTTTCTGAAACCTTTAAGGGTACAATATCCGTTATAGTTTTCATTATAATTTCAGATTAAAAGCTATATTCCATATTTATTTCAAATTTTTAGCGTTTATACTTTAGAAGTTACAGCTGGAACAAATTATGGGTCAAAAACGCCCTTTTTAAAAGCAAATATCTCGTGACAGAAACAATTTTGTGATTTTGTTTCAAAGAAACCTCACCTTTGTTTTAAAAGACCTATTCAACAATACCCTACTCAATATTACAGAAGAAAAAAAAATTTTTGCCCCCCTTTCACTTGTATGGGAGGGGGTCCAAAAAACATTTAAAATAATTTTTTCTTAACATTTCTATATTTGGGTCAAAACGATCTATCTTCTCACCAAATTTCATGTCGATAGCTCTAAAATTGACGAAGATATGAGGGCGCGGCATACAGACAGACAGACAGACAGACAGAGAGACAGACAGACAGACAGACTAGTCTAAACGGTCAAATATCACCCGAAAGCTGTTTTGCCGGCACAGTTGATGCCGCTTTGCTCAGTGATACTAGGGACCATTGTGAATGATTCCATCCGAGGAAATGAAAAATCAATCCATTTTGTATGGCACTAAAAAAATAATTCTTCTGGAGCCCATCGTGTGGGGTATCAAATGAAAAGGCTAGACGAGACGATTTCAAAAATATATCGTTATAATACATTTCAGTTGCCCTCTTAGAAAAAAACCAAGTAAAATTTTTAAAAGTTGTTAAAACATGCCAAGTTTAAGGTCCAGTAGGTACAAAATGGTTGACATATAGTTTCATAAAAGTATGTCAAATGATCCACCATATCCTCAACTCTAACGTGACGAAAGGAATTTTGAAAATAATAAGATTTAATGTATGTTTTGCAATGGAAAGTAGACCATTGGAAACTGCAGTAGGTTAGTAAGAACTGCTTGTGCGCCTTCATAAATATTTAAGATGTAATTCTTCTCATGATTGCTTTTACACTTAAAGCTAGATTATGAGGTGCCGGATCATTTTGAATCTGCGGGCACGGTTGTGCCCCCGCCAAGTTGAGTAAAAAGCCATAGGTACCATGTTGCTTTACTCATGAATGCTATCTCAGTTTAGTAGGCCTGTAAGAAAAATTCATGTTAGAAATAAGTAGTGCCTGCTGTACCGTTTTTATTTTTGTATTTGTCCTGTATTTGTTTTTGTGTAGGTACCTACAACAAATGATTAAATTAAATTAAATTGTTTCTCTCGAAATAGTTCAGGCCAATTTCGAAGCCCAAAACAACGATATTTTGGATAACATTTGAAACCTGTGTGTTAAGGACCCAGTCATTAAATAAACATTCAATATTTCAAAAAATCATTCAATTCCCTTAAATCTCTTACTCATTTGACGGACCATAAAACTTCTAAAGCACTTTTAGATTACATGTACCTAGGTATATGAATGAAGTGAGATCAAAAAAGCCTTATGTAAACATATGAGATACCATCAAAACACAACTCAAAAAAAAGCAAGTCTCACCACTCATTAGGTACATCTACCGCAAAAAAATGAGAGTTTTCGTACATAAAATATTGACTTTGAGTACGGTCGTTCCAATGGGCCATATTTGACAGCCCATAAAAAACACATCATCAAAGAAAAATAACCTTATATCTGAAAGTTGACAAATATGGCCTATTTGAGCAACCGAAATTAAATAATTGCAAAAACAAATAATCATATACTGACTACTTGCAAGATATATTTTGTTAAAGACAGCCAAGTCCGCCACTCTACCAGAAACGTTGTGCAATCCACGACGTCGTCGGTACGAAATAACTTTAGAATCATTGTATTTCATATTTATACATTAAACACTAACATGATTCTACAATTAAAAATGAATGCTGTTTCGCTGTAAATAAAATGTTAATCCTGTGTATTCACATAGAATGACATAGTTAATTGTTTTTTTTTCTATTCTTAATCCTAAATATTTTACTCCATTTCTGCTGCTCCATATCTGCTAAATTAAATATTTCTATTTTTATCCAACATATCGTTAAAGGGGCCTTAACTTTGGCCGAAACTGCTTTAAGGTGGATCGTTACGTCATACAAACGAAAAACTGCACTCCAGCCGAGTTATGCATGAGCTGCAGAGCAAATTTTTGAAAAAACTTCGTGTGAAATGATGAAGACGCACGTAAATTTGTCGCAAAACTACTTGTGGTTAAAAGATAATAAGTATTTTCTGCACAATAAAATTAAACGTGTTTATTGCAGCAGTAGCTCCATCTATTTTTGTAAAGTGGCGAATCGGTTTTTACGGGGAAATCTGATGTTTTAAAAATTCTTTTTAGGGTTTTGCGAAAATGTTATATACCCACGGGACACCCTATCAAATTTTTTAATCAGACTTGTGTCTCCTTTACAGACATAACTCCATTGAACTTTTGTATGGAAACGGAACACCTTAAGAGAAATATGGTACGGCAAAGCCACTTTTTACTCGACTTGGCGGGGGCACAACCGTGCTCGAAGATTCAAAATGATCCGGCACATCATAATCTAGCTTTAAGTGTTAAAGCAATCATGATGAGAATTGCATCTTAAACATTTATGGAGGCGCACAAGCAGTTCTTACTAACCTACCGCAGTTCTCAATGATCTACTTTCCATTGCAAAATATACATTAAATCTTATTATTTTCAAAATTCCTTTCGTCACGTTAGAGTTGAGGATATGGTGGATCATTTGGCATACTTTTATGAAACTATGTATCAGCCATTTTGTACCTACTGGACCTCAAACTTGGCATGTTTTGACTACTTTTAAAAATGTAAGTTGATTTTTTTCTAAGAGGGCAACTGAAATGTATTAAAACGATATATTTTTGAAATTGTCTTGTCTAGCCCTTTCATTTGATACCCCACACGATGGGCTCCAGAAGAATTATTTTTTTAGTGCCATACAAAAAAACGAAGGTCCGCCATCTTGAAATCCAGTGGATGGATTTTTCATTTCCTCGGATGGAATCATTCACAATGGTCCCTAGTATCACTGAGCAAAGCGGCATCAACTGTGCCGGCAAAACAGTATTTTTTTGCTAAGGACCATGATTAGACAGACAGACAGACATGACGAAACTATAAGGGTTTCTAGTAGACTACGAAACCCTAAAAATCGGAAAAATACGGGTGGTGTTAAAAGTGTCTCAAATACCTACGGCAGTCGATGTTTATTTTTAATTCACTTTCAAAAAGAAAACAGATCGCATTCGCAAAAAAACAGAGAGAATTTAAATAGATCGTAAAACTAGACGAAAAAAGTTAAAATAAAGAGGAGCTGCGCGGAGCTACTAGATGGCCAGATCTAGTGGAATAAAATAAAAAGAGGCGCAATGGTCTAAATTAAAAAGCAATGCCTTGTCGGGACAGAGCGTGCGGAAACAAAGAGCTGGGAATTCATCAAGCTCTTTTGAACCGAGCATTGTGGTGCAGGCCATCGGGAGGAAAATCTCCGGGACCACAGCAGAACCATGAACGTCAGTATCATAGAAATGGCTTGTAAGGGCGTGCGCTGCGTGACTCGTATTGTCCGCGCGGACCCTACGCGTCACGCAACGCTACAATAGCCTGCTGCAACCTGCGGGCGCATCAGCGCCGACTTGATCAGAAGTAGAAGTGGCCGCCGAAACCGACCGGAAGGATCATCATCATCATAAGTACGCGAGTATATAACTGCACGACGCAGCGCACGGCCTAAACTGACGAGCTCGTATAATAGGTGATGAAGACTACATCAGTGGGCTAGAACCTAATCCTGAACTCGAGCCTTCTCCCTCTATTATTGGTTTCTAGCCATACTCGCCATATTACATTTTCATTTTTTCCTTTTACCTAGAAATGTTCTGTGGTTGTAGGCTGTCAGCAACACGGCCAGCATAAGACAACCGATGTGGCGCAGTGGTTAGTATGCCTGCCTGCCACGCAAAGGTTCCGGGTTCAATTCCCGGTGGGGTCACTCACAAAGTTGATATTTATCACTTTGTGAATTTGTTCCCAGTCTGGTTAGGACATTGCAGGCTGAACCACCTGATTGTCCGCAAGTAAGATGGTTCCGTGCTTCGGATGGGCACGTTAAGCCGTCGGTCCCGGTTGCTGTCTATGATGGCGGTCGTTACACAGCCATGTCAGAGGCCTGCTGCTTGCAGTAGGCGGTTGAAAAACTCTGACACCAGGGTTCATCGGGTCGTTGAACGACTCGGTGTCCCACACGAAAAGAAGAAGAAGAAGCAACACGGCCTTCCTATTTTATGGTTTAATTTACGCTGGTTGCTACAGCTACCAAGAATAAACAGTATAAGTTGATCCCTTATCTAAATAGGTAGGCCAAGGTGCGGCTGATTGTCTACTCAAATAATGAAGACAAGCAAAAGATCCATGATTTCGGGGGCTCCAATAGCTCAGTTAGTAGAACCATGGGACAGTATTTCACGGCAGTAGATTCAAATTCTGGCTACAGCTTTTTGTTCCTAGACTGCATATTTTCACTTCTTATGTATTTTTTCTCTGTGCTTTGAATCGCCGAGTCCGCCTGGGAGCCACTCTTTGACGCCTGATGCAAAAAGTAATCTCTTTCCCACGGATATCCTACCTCATTACTGAAAAGCGTCACTGTTGAGGATTCTGTAACAGAGCTACTTGTTGCATGTGCTTCTGAAGTACGCGAACCCAATTTTCACTGTGTAAGGCAATGCCTGTTTTGTACATTCCATAGATTTGGTCGTAATTCTCTTTCTGTTTGTTTTTTTTTGTGAATTTGCTATATCAGGCTATATAATTATCCTACTCGTGTGCCACCAAGTTCTTTTATATTTGATATCAACGGTTTTCCGCGCAAGTTGTTATAAGTTATGTGAGTGAACTATACCATACTATACTTACATAAGCAGTTGCTTTGCGGCCCTAACGATAAGCTGAAATGAAAATTATGTATTTGCTTCCAACACACGTACAGTGTAAAGATCACAAATCATAATTAATTAAAGACTTGACTTGAATAAATATCATTTCCCATCCTTGTATTATTCATAAGCATTAAAAATACACCCAAAATCACATTTTCATTCGTTGTCTATTACTCAACAGACGTAGAGGATGAATCATTTCCTTATTCCGATTCTCCGTGGCTGTACAAAAATGTCTATTAGAGCGTTAGCATCGGACGGCTTTGCAAGTAGATAGTTCGCTCACGTATTGTCATAGTGTAGGAAATACAGTAGCATCGGTAATGGACTACATTAAAATTGCATGTAGAAAGTCACATGATACACACAGCTTTGCTTCCTGCACGCACGATTGGTGGACATTAATGCCTATTGTATATCGCACTAATCTGTTTAAAACTAACAAATCCTTTTGTATTGTATTCTATCACATTGTTAGGAAACTAGAACCCGATTTCAAATTTTTGTAAACAAGAAGTATAAAAAAGATATTTTGTCTATTTCGGTTGATTTGCCAGTATTTGACGGATCCGGTTCGTTGGCGAGAGGACTTTACGAAGATCCATTATAAAAATATCATGTCACATGTCACCGCATCAAATTGTGGTTTCATAGGCTGTCATGTGTATGGTGGCTTCACGAATAGCGATACCCGGTCAGTGCCTGGGCGAATCACCTTAAATAATGAGGTAGTCTTTGAAATGATTAAGCTTGATCCGGTAAAAATTAACTATAGATTTTTATAAGCTATGGCAACTGATAATACGCTCACGTATTGATGCACCAATTAAACATTTTCGCTGGACTCGACCTTGCAGATTAAAGCAAAAATAGCACTGAACACCAAACAGCCCGTCCTAGTGCACCTACTGCTTTGTATAAGCTATGGCCACAGATAGTACGCTCACGTACGGTCCCCGGCGACTCCTGATCAAGATTGATGTATTTGCCAGTTTTGCTGGACCGGGCCTCGCTGTATCGGCTAAATTGTACTGTTTAAAACACAATTTAACAATCAGTTACTACGGTACCGGCGGAACTGAAGTTATTTCTTTAGATGCGTTTTTTGAAGTAAGCTACTGATTTGTTTAAGCTGTGGCTACAGATAGTACGCTCACGTACGGTCCCCGGCGACTCCTGATCTTCTTCTGAGTCGTTTTCTTCACTGCTGATGGTTGTGTCCACAAAGTTTCGCAAGCACTAATTAAATTATTTCTTTAGATGCGTTTTTCAAAGTTACCTACTGATTTGTATAAGCTATGGCTACAGATAGGACGCTCACGTACGGTCCCCGGCGACTCCTGATCAAGATTGATGTATTTGCCAGTTTCGCTGGACCCGGCCCCGCTGTATCAGACAAAAATGGCACTGAGTGTTAAAACAGCCTATCCTAGAGCACCTACTGATTTGTATAAGCTGTGCCTACAGATAGTACGCTCACGTACGGTCCCCGGCGACTCCTGATCAAGATTGATGTATTTGCCAGTTTCGCTGGACCCGGCCCCGCTGTATCGGCTAAATTGTACTGTTGAACACATTGTACCAAGCAGTTACTCCTGGAGTTGGGAGTAAATGTCATTTTAGTTGCGTTTTTCAGACTATTTTCACGGTAGCATTGCGCTTGGTTGAACCATTTAGGTCTAAGTATGTTTTAAGTTTAGGAATTTAAAAATCAATAAACTTTTCGTCATTTTATTGAAATATATAGGTAGCTGATAGCTAATACAATAACTATAGTTCAGACCGCCACGAAGATTTGACGGCTGATAGAGAAGAATGGAAGAGAAAGACATGTTGCGCCGACCCCAAATAGATTGGGATAAGGGCAGGCAGATGATGATGATGAGTTAAGACGGCCACTCGCTGCATTCGCCGCCGTATGACAGTTGGTCTAACCAGTTGACCTCTTTCTCATTTGAGTTTACCACCAATTTGGATACTGCCATACATATTAAATATTACCTGCCTACACTGACCTACATTAGTATAATACCCATACTTACATATAAATAACTAAGTAGCTGAATGCAATACGACATTATGCAGATAGATGTCGCCCTCGGCACCGGAAGTCAGGAGTGGTGCGTGGGAGGCCACTTCACTGAAAAAAATAATTTATTACTACAAACATTAAACTGCAATACATTAAAAACAAAGCGGATTTCATTAAGTCTAACTACCCATCAAAAGTAACACTTAATGTTTAAAAAACAGTAAAACACAAAACAGTAACTTTAACTGCAAGACCATTACATGTTACTGAAATCACCATACTAAAAAATCAGTCGCAACCATTAATGTAGTAACAGTTAGTTTTAATGGTTGGAATCGTATCGGTAAATGTACAAAGCAGTAAGATGAACTGATTTACAAAACTAAATTTATCATAGTGAAAACTAATGCTTGGAAGAGTAAAATTACATGATTGGAACATGATATTTAAATGGTATCACAATAGAACTAACTGACCACGACATTTCAAAAATTCGTTGTGTGAAAGCAGTAAATTTTAATGATTCGAACGTTAGTATCAAATGACCGAAACAATTTGTTTAATTTACTACACACAATAAACTGAGCAACATTAAAAAGCATAGCAGGTTATAGTTAGACTAACTAGTCATAAATAGTAACAACTAATGTTAAAAAATCAGTAAAACATAAAACAGTCACATTAACTGCAAGACCATTACATTTTACTGAAATCACAATACTACAAAATCAGTGGCAACCATTACTGTAGTAACAGTTAGTTTTAATGGTTGGAATCGTATCGTAAAACATAACAAAATTTACCATAGTTAAAACTACTGCTCGGAACAGTAAAATTACATGATTGAAACATGATATTCAAATGGTAGCACAATAGAAGTAACTGACCACGACATTTCAAAAATTCGTTGTGTGAAAGCAGTAAATTTTAATGATTCGAACGTTAGTATCAAATGACCGAAACAATTTGTTTAATTTACTACACACAATAAACTGAGCAACATTAAAAAGCATAGCAGGTCATAGTAAGACTTACTAGTCGTAAATAGTAACAACTAATGTCACATTAACTGCAAGACCATTACATTTTACTGAAATCCAATACTAAAAAATCTGTCGCAACCATTACTGTAGTTACAGTTAGTTTTAATGGTTGGAATAGTATCAGAATATGCACAAAGCACTAAAATGAACTGTTTTTCATAACAAATTTTACCATAGTAAAACTACTGCTTGGAACAGTAAAATTACATGATTGAAACATGATATTTAAATGGTAGCACAATTAGAACTAACTGACCACGACATTTCAAAAATTCGATGTGTGAAAGCAGTAAATTTTAATGATTGGAACGTTAGAATCAAATGACCGAAACAATTTGTTTAATTTACTACACACAATAAACTGAGCAACATTAAAAAGCATAGCAGGTTATAGTAAGACTTACTTGTCATAAATAGTAACAACTAATGTTTAAAACATAAAACAGTCACATTAACTGCAAGACCATTACATTTTACTGAAATCACAACACTAAAAATGAGTCGCAAGCATTACTGTAGTAACAGTTACTTTTAATGGTTGGAATCGTATCGGAAAATGAACAAACAATAGAACTAACTGACCACGACATTTCAAAATTCGTTAGTGAAAGCAGTAAATTTTAAAGATTCGAACATTAGTATCAAATGACCGAAACAATTTGTTTAATTTACCTACTACACATAATAATCTCAGCAACATTAAAAAGCATAGCGGGTTATAGTAAGACTTACTAGTCATACTTAGAACAAAACAAAACGCAACTGTCGTTAGATGGCGTTGTTAAACACAGCGCCATCTATCAAATTTGACTTGACAAATTACTTACTTCAGTTCATTGCTTCCTAACCTTAGAGCGGTGCGCTATCGGTGCGCCCGCGCAGCTATTAGTTCTTACATATTTTAATAGATGTCGTGTTTAGTATAGTAGTTCACTAACTAACCGCTGACTCGGCGATGGCGGCGCTGTTGTACCTAGATTTAACTAATATTTTCTCTCTGTTCACGTCCGATCGACTTCCAATAAAGTCGCCTCCTTGATAAATTACATAAATCTTTTATTAGGTCATCCAAATTTACAGGCGTTGATGTCAATATTTCGGTTTTAATTATTAAAACTCGTATAATAAAGAATTTTGCGACTATAGAAATGTATTTTCTGTTTATTTCAAAATATTGATATAATTCACACACAAACGAACATTGTGGCGTGCAAGATACTGATAGTAAATTTCATCTTTGCCTACATAGCCATACTGGCGCATTGGTTAGTCACTCGACTTTCATTCACGAGGTTCTTGGTTCGAATCCCGCATGATTTTGTTTTGTAAAATATTCAAATATATTCTCTGCACTTATTTAAAACATATTTTGTACACATTGACATTTTTATTATTTAATTAACTTCTATTAAATATATTAATATATTCCGAAAGTACAGATTCTGTACTACAGAATGTCAAATAGACAAAATATGTTTTAAATAACTACAAAAAATATTTCTGATAAGGCCTAAATATTTCTAATTCAATCACGCAAAACTGCTGAACTGATTTGAACGAAATACCTTTTTTTAACGCTTCCTGCGTAAATACCTAACTTATTTTATTACTTATAGCAGTCAGTCGGAAGTCTAGTTAATAATATTTTTCCTACATGGCCACGGCGGTGATAATGGTTGCATAACATTCGTTACCGAAAGTGAGTAAGCACTAACCACTTGACCACGAGCGCTTCAATTATTCGTTATGTGAAAGCATTAAATTTTAATGATTCGATCGTTATATTTAACGAACGTTATGTGTTTAAAAAGCGGCCAAGAGGGTGTCAGACACGCCCACAAATAGGGTTTCGTTGTCAACGTTTAAATATCAGGTTTTTCAGCGTTACAAAGTTAATTTTGTTGCTGGTTTGTTTAAAGCTGTATGGTTACCAACCGCAAAAAGAAAAACAACCAACATTTCTATATTTGGGTCAACACGATCTATCTTTCATTATCACCAAATTTCATGTCGATAGCTCTTAAAGAATAAATAATAACACTACAGTGTAGAAATGAAACTCCTTTGTCTGACCGATCGTGGTGATCTTCTTATCGGCCGCTTGCGGCCGGCGGGGAATCGCCTACGGGCTGTGCCTCCCTGGCGAGTGCCCGTCAGCCAGCGGCGGCTCGTTGCTTCTGGTGGGTCGTATCCGGTGGTTGGCTGCCTCATCCTCCTCGCGAGGTGGTCCCGAGGCAGCGGTCATATTCAGTAAGCGGCGGCAGCCGGGCATATCTGGGATTGTGCCCACGATCCTGACTACTCGACGTGGAGTAGTGGATGTGGACAGGTGAAGGCCACGTCAGGCTGTGCTGGACAGCACCACCTTGAGCAGCCTATCTGGGTCCCAGAGCCTCCAGTTCGCCCCTGGCGGCCGTGACCCCGCCGTATGACGAGATCAGGCGCTGGAAGCTCTTGTCTGGACTTCAGTGAGGGTCCTGATTGCACGTATCAGGACCTTTCTGTCCTCTTCTAGGACGGCTGCTCTTGTGCTCTCTTGACTTGAGGCCGATTGATGCTTCGGCTTCTCCCCCTAAGGTGTACCCTGAGGGGTGCCGACCGCAACTAATAGACCCGTGGGTGGCTCTTGACGTAGCTGGCCCGGTGCTTCTACGTCCTGAGGAGGCGGGGCGATGCTCGCCTCCTCCGCCTCCTCCGCCTCCTCGGCTTCCGCTTCTTCGTCGGTCCGTTGGGGCTGTTGGCGGCCGCCATGAGAGAACCTGCCGCGTTGGTCTCTCCTGCGGTGCCGCCTCCGTCCTCTTCGGCTCGACGGGCTTGGTAAGGGCGCTGTGCCTGCTCGCTTGTTCCGTACTTCACGGCGCAGTACGGGGCAGTCGAAGCTGTTCGCCGGTTGCGCATCGCCACAGTTTGCACATATGGCCGGCACTTCACGGAATCGTGGGCAGTCCGGGCGGGGTGTTCTCCGCCGCACTTCACGCACGCCAGTTTGCGGTGGCAGTGCCTGGAGTTGTGCCGGAACTGCTGGCATCTGTGGCACTGGGCGGTCCTTTTCTTCCCACGCCATCTCTCAATCTTCACGCCGGGCATACACATCAGCTCTGTGATGGTGTAGATGCCCAGGGTGAGGTTTGGCGTGTAAGTCAGCTGGGCGAAGTGGATGCACCCTGGGCGTCCTTCGCGAGCCTTGATGGGGCGCACGTAGTCCACCTCGTAGCCCAGGGTGGTCAGCTCCTTCGCGATGTCCTCCGGATCGGTGTTCACGGGGAGGCCGCGTATTGCGATCTTCAATGGTCTTTCTCTTGGTGGATCGTACGCGAACCAGAAAATTTCGGTCCCGGAGCCCTCCAGCGCGGTTAGGTAGCGCTGGTAGAAGCGGAACTCCTGTTCGGTCTTCGCTAGAAAGGGGAATCCGGTTGGTCCATAGGGCCGCACATTCGGGGCGTGCCCAAGTTGTTCTTTCAGCCTCTTGAAGTGGACACTCCAGTTCGGTAGTAGGTCCACAACAATGGGCGGCGGCTTCTTTCGGCATCCAGTCGTCTTCATGGGCGTGGGTGCCGGTTTCGGCATCTTTGCGGCGTCTACCGTAGGCTTGCTGGGTGCAGGCTTCGGCGTCGTCAGCGTGGACGCGTAGGAAGTCGAAGGTTGGTTGGGGGCGCTCGATGTCGTCGCTGGGCTGTCCACGGGACCCGGGCTGTTCAGCAGGGACATGGACAGTGGCGGCGTGACCCTCGTAGCCGAAACCGTGCGGGTCCTCGGCGGGGTCGGTGAGGCGGGGGATGTCAATTCATGGGTGCGCTTCTCTGCGCGTTGCGCGTTCTGCGCTCCTGCCTGCACGGCTGCAGCACTCTCCCTGAGGGCATCCAGGGCGGTGTGCCGTGCGGCGGCGCGCTGAAGGGCTAGCAGATCAAGCGTCTTCTTTTCCTTCGGCTCACGCAGTGGTAGCGAAGGCGGCGAAGGAGAAGGTAGTGGCGGCAGTGGGGGCGCGTTGGCGAAGGCAGCAGTGATGGCTGCTGCGGCGGCCGTGGGCGGTGACTTCATTAGTGGGGGGTTCACAGATCCTGGTGTGGACGGAGGCGATTGTCGCGGCGATGGTCGCGACGGCGCGAGTATGTCGATGACCCGCTGGAGGGCGGTTTGGGGGTTCACGCGGGCGAACACCCTCGACCGGCTCTTCAGCGCGGGGCGCTGTTGTCCCTTGAAGGGCATCTTCGTGATTCGGATTTCTTGCTGTTCAGCCTGGTGCGCGCGAAGCGTAGCCCGCCCTCGGGGCGCAAGACCTGGAGTACACCGGTGAGACCCGCTGGTGGGAGGCCGGGGTTACGGGTGCTCACAGAGCCCTACGTGGCTACCGAGGGCAGGCAGGAGCGATACACAAAAACTTTCGCACGCGAGTGCAACTAGGCGGCTAATCCAAACCCTTTGTCTGTGCCCCAAAAGCCGCGTTTTAAATACCTTCTTCCCCCCTCAGCCCGTAACGCCCCGCGCGCTCCCGCACTTTAAGCCAGGGCTGTCACGTGCTAATAGTTTTATTCCAAACTAGCCCGCCCGCCAAGCAGTTGCAAGACTTTCGGCGTAGTATGTTTACACACCTACGCACCCACCAGAGAATGAAAAATCGTGCAAATGCAAAGATTTGCGATGAATACCTACGTATGAATTTGTTTATTACCATAATCAGCTAAAAACAACCTTACTATAGTATGGTCATTCGAATAGGCCATATTTGACAGCTGTCAAAATCATGTTTATGCTATGACATAAGGTCTATTTTTCTTTGTTGACATGTTCCTAGTATGGTTTTGACAGCTGTCAAATATGGCCTATTCAAATAGCCATACTATACCTGAGGTAGGTATAATAGGTATGTCGGATTACAAAACGGAAACTATGTAGTAGTTAACGACTTGAGTAAAATAGGAGAACACAAAACCAATTACGTATTAAGAATGGTAGGTACCTATTTACTGTAACATCGTCATCATCTGTTACCTTGGCTCATCTTTTGGCAAATTAAAAATGAGTAGCAGAGTCATCCTCGCATCATTTTTACAGCCATAAGCACCATAGTCATTCGGCAAGGCTAAACTTTAGCGAAAAAACAAAATTTGACCCGCGCGACGAACGCGCCGCGACAGCCAGACGGTAGGCAAATATAATGACCTTGAGCGCGTCTGGAGCGGGAGTGGCATCTCTAGGTGTGTTTACTTAAACTGACGAAGATATGAGGGCGCAGCATACAGACAGACAGACAGACAGACAGACAGACAGACTTGACGAAATGATAAGGGTTTCTAGTAGACTACGAAACCCTAAAAATGCAGTAAACGACCATAACATTTTACTGAAATCACAATACTAATAAATTATAAGTCCGAAAAACTAGTAAAACTAGAATGCCAGTTCCTGTCTTCCGGCTTCATCATCAGTCTTTAAAACCTAATCCTCGTAAGAGTTCATTACTAGACCTTTCTACATACATACATAAAATCATCTATGTTTCCTTAGTACCTACATGTCTGTGTAGATAACACTCAGTCAAACAAAAAGAATCCCATCAAAATTACTGCCTTCCCCCTAAGTACGATGGCGTGATTTTATATTTTGTTAGTCTGTGTATGGCAACGCTTATGGTGAACGCACATTTACCTGCACCGCAGTCCCCGCAGTCTCCGCATTCGAATTCTTTATTCTTATACGTGTCGCAGGACGCGTATAACGCTTATACGCTTCATAACGGTAACGTATTTTATATGGAAAAATTTTTTTTTTTTTACTTGTCAACGTCCGCCACCCTCTTAGAAGGGTATAAGTACATCCATACCAACAATACTTTATATGGCAGCTCCGCTCTAAAGTGTAACCGTTACGAGATATACGCTTCATAACGGTACCGGTATTTTATATGGATTATATTTTTTTTACTTGTCGACGTCCGCCACCCTCTTAGAAGGGTATAGCACATCCATACCAACAATACTTTATATGGCAGCTTCGCTCTAAAGTGTAACCGTTACGAGATAATACACTTTATAACGGAACCGTTATTTTATACGGAAAATATTCTTTTTTACTTGTCAACGTCCGCCACCCCCTTAAATAAATAGTGTACATCCATACAAACAATATTTTATATTACAGCTCCGCTCTTAAGTTTAACCGTTACGAGATATACGCTTCATAAAGGTACGTCTAGTAGGTAGTGTCTTTCGCACCTATGTAGCGAACTCTAGCCCAATTGGTGACAAGTCGCCAATGGGTATTTTCTTGTCGCCGCGCCGCTGGAGGCCGTCGAGTAGCACAATTGGCGAATATATCACCCAATCTGGCAACACTGATCACGTGCGATGAATGCGAAGACTGCGATGCGGCTAGGTGTGCGGTGCGAGGTTATCAACAAAATGCGATGACTGCAGTGCAGGGACCGACTGCGTGCGGCTAAGTGTGCGTTCACCTTTAGTCGAATGATTAGAATAGAATTACATCGGGAGTAACGGAAAGCGTATAACAAGCCGAAAGGAGGTCAAGATACTCATGAAACTGAACAACTTTCCCCATGGAACATGGGTCGAAATGTGAAAAAAAAATTTGGACCTCCCATACAAAATCACCGATCAGCTGATTGATTTACTATGCCATAGTAACTATGGGATACCCTTTCCGTTACTCCCGGAGTCCCGGTATTGCAAACGAACAAGGCAGTAAAATTTACTATTTAACACAGTAAGATATGAAGTACCTACTATTATTATTAGTAGCTAGCGGCCATTACCGCTCCGATTTCCCGCGCCGCCGTCGCGGATAGGGTTGGACACATGGCACGATAAGTCCAAATGAGAAAATGCTCAATGTATCCAAAATATGTGTTGCCGTAGTATCGATATTAAAACAATCTATAGTTTAGGTACATTGGTTGAAAATTACGTGCATTTTGGCAGAGTTTTATGATGAAAAGAAACGGTACCTATTAAAGTCGTTTATATCGGAAACTATGCGTGCTAGACTTTTGGTTTTTTTGGGAAAGTTGTAGGCCTTAACGAGATCTACATGACAGGTGTCAGCTGTCATACTAAAAGAATGGGCAGCAAAATTCTCTGTGAATACATCACCTTGAACTGCGCTCGCCAATCCGCCTGCCAAGCGTAGTGAGTATGGCAAATACCCCCCTAATAAAGGAAGGCCTATGTCTAGCTGTGAACTGTTGCGGCTGTCATAGTACAGCATGTTTTATTGCATGATATAAGTATTAGAGGAAGGGCGATTTACAAAGTTTCACAAAGTTTTTACTAAGTTTTCACAAAGTTTTTATTATTCTAATGGTTTTCATGTCTTCATAGTTGTCTGCTGGGCCTATTTTTATGACAAACTTGTCTTATTTTTAAATAAAACCAACATTTATTAAATTGTCGCGAACCGGCACCATATTTTTTTAGGAAAAAAAGTTTATCTTTATTTTGGTATATAAAATATAAAAGATTTGAGTTTAACTACAAAAATATAATTCTTATAGTTGTTTTTAATACTATAGTTAGTTGGCGCCAGCCAAATTATGGTTAAATGTACAATTTTGGATTTGTTATATTGTTGCCTGAACGCCAACTGGTACACGCTAAAAAAACAACTTAGTTAGCGGCCATCTCATAATCGTATGAGAAATAGACGGCCGCAATCAGACTCTTAAAAATTTATATGGTACTCTATTGCTCACACTCTTAGATGGGTTCCTGTCGCAGATGTCTATCACAGGACCCAAAAAGAAGATCCCAAACCAAATTATGCAGCTGCTTTTGACTCCTTTATCTTGGAGCCCGCCAAAGCTCCGGCGTCTCCATCTGAAAAATAAAACAGTGCGGAGTGCCTCCGAGCCGACCGCATAATGGCCCGTGATTGGCTCTTGATGTGGGTGCAATGGAGTTTTCACTGGAGGTGGCGGACATCTTCCTCTTCTACTTCTTCACCGGTTCGGTTGGCTCATAACAAGTGTCGTCTGTAGTATCCGCTTCGGTTGTCCGATCTGTGCGGGTACTGCTGGCAGTGATGGCATTGGGCTATCCTGGCAGGGGAACACCAGGATAGCCCAATGCCATAGCTTTTCACGCCTCGCAATCAGAGAGCAGTTCCGTGACGTAGTAGATGCCTGTGGTATAATTACCGTGAAGGTTAGCTGGGCAGAGGAGCTGCACTCTAGGCGTGTGACCTGGGTGTCCTCCGTGCGCTTTGATCTGGCATTCGCCTCATTGCCCAGAGCAGTCAGCTCGAATTTCGTGTCATGCAACTGTGTACTGGCCGGGAGACCTATTTTGGCGTAAACAAATGTTTCCTTGAGCTCTCTCAGGTGCTGGGTCTAGTAAGATATTCCATCACAATGGGGCAGCGAGTTAGTTAGTCTTTCTGACGAAGGCCTACCACACGAAAGCACCGACGACTTGTCGGTTTTAGCCGGAGTGCTGCCGGCGGATTTGGAGGTGGCGAGGCCGAGCAAGCTGGATCAGTGTCGCTTTGTCAAACCTTGTGGCACCAAAGAGGGGCATATTAGTACCAGATGGAGAAAGGAAGGGATCTCTATCGCTTTTTCCTTAGCGTCCGGGACCGGGTGGCGCATAGGTTGGTAGAACCAGACTAGGCGGTCTCCCAGATGTTGACCGGTCACGGTCACTTCAGAAGGCGCCTACGTAATCTGAGTCTGCGGGTTCACCTGCTTTGTACTTGTGGGGAAGAGGACGAGTATAGGGACCACGTACTGTGGTCATGCGAGAAGTATAAGGGGAGGGAGGCGATGCTGGAGAGGCTGAACGTAGGCGCAGTCTTCTTCCTAGAACTGGTGTCTTCGGAGGCTAACTTCGCGCGATTCAAGAAGTTCTACCGTGGGTGGCACCAGAAGGGAGACGAGATGAGATAGAAGAACTCGCGGAGATTGGAGGAGAGGAGTTCAAGAACTCAGGTAGAACACAAAGGAGATAGAAGAACTCGAGGAGACCAGGAGAGAGGAGGTTTACAAGAACTCAAGGAGAATTCAGAAGAGTTCGAAGAACTTGGGAGTAAACAAAGGAAAGAGCAATTCGGAGCAGATAGAAACAAGTCCCATCATGTGGTTGTGCAACCCCAGAAAGGGAGAATGCATAATAGGGACACAAGCAGATAATTTGTAGGGACAGATGGTATTTTAGCGGGACGAGCTCAAGTCCCCCATGAAGTCTGGCGGTCCTGATGACCGAGAGGTTGGTATGGTAGGATCATAGGTTGTTCAATATTCCGATTGAAATACGAGAGCTACCGAATAAGTTATTTAAGACTAAATTGTATAAATGGCTCAATATCTATAATTTTTACAATATTAATGAATATCTGCAACCAAATAGTTAATTAAGTACCTACTCTGTTTTTGTCATTGTTGTGAATGTGTTTCTTTTTAAATAATATTTTGACATTAATTTAAATTTTATTAACAATTATTTGACAAATGTATAATTAATTTATCTTAAGAATGTAATATGAAAATAATGTGATATGCCTGCCAACTATCTAAATAATATTTGCATGCTATTTATCAAGATAGCTAAACATGTTTTGTACATTACTTAATTTTACCACCTTAACTACCATGTTTTGTTGCAAATAAAGTTTTGAATCTTTGAATTTGAATCTTTGAATCTTTGTGACTTTGTCACTTTGATATAGAATATAAGATACATCATTCTAATTAAAATAGCTGTCTTGCTAACATCTCAAACTTTGGTTATTGTGGATTTTTTTATATTTAAATATTTATTATAAAGATTTTTTTTTAATTGGTTAAGAAATGAGTTTGTATTTTGTATATTTTTTATTGCTAAAGGCCACAATATTAGGTGTAGAACTCATTAAGGATTGTATAAGATGTGTGAGAAGTGTGTAAAAGTAAAAAAAATATTAAATAATCGTTAAATGCTATAAAAAATCAGGCTGCCGCCAACTGACACGTACGTGTCGCCAACCGAAAAAAACTTCTTTTGGGTTCTAAAATAATTAAAAATAAACTGTTACTCTATTTAGCAAATGCTTTCCGGAAATAATAATTATTTTGATTATATCTGCTATACTCAAACAAAAATAATCTACTAATCCACTAATAACAAATAACAAAACAAAAAATAACAAAAAAAACGGATCACTTTTTTCGCAGCTCTGCTACCATATTACAGTCCAGCAAAAAAGAGTAGACAAAAAATGAGGGCGCCACTTTGTATGAAATTTCAAAATTAAATGGCAACATTGACTATGAATGGCAACAATTTAGTATGAATTTTTTAGTTCCATTTTATTTAATAACTACTCTTTTTTGCTGGACTGTAACTTTCTATTATGCGACAAAGAAATTGAGCATGGGTAGTGATATGCAGCCTCTTTACAGTAAGATTAACTACTGTATTCTTACCTAAGACTTTTTTTTGTAATTTGTATTTTGTGATTTATCGATACTACCTAAATGAAAGTGAACAACCCTAATGCGCCCACGCGCCACGCACGCCGTGACGCCAGAGCGAGCTCGCTCGCTCGCACACTTCAGTTTGTGTGTGCCCTCCGCCGTAGCAGATACTCTGACCGCGTCAGTATTCATCAATATCATGAAGGAAGTAGAATCCCTACTTTTAAAGTGGGGATTCCAGGCATACGTCCACAAATTTGAAGGTATGTAAGCTTAATTCATTAATTTCTTGAAAAACTGCCGGTAAACCACTTCTCCATCTTTTATTTATGTCGGTGCCTATAAATGGATAACTTTTTTTCTTTCCCATGGACAGTAAAGTGTGATGTGAGGATGACATGAGGATACTTTACGTGCAGTCAGTTCTATTACGAATTGAGTGAGTAGCAGGTACCTGAGATAGCGGTACCAACTGTGATTGTTTCGTTTGTGTGTAACCTAAGCATGCCTTTGGCGATTTTAATGGTTTTGTAACGCATACTTAGTATTAATCTGGTGTAATCTGGTGTAAAAACCAGTCCGTCAACCAGTCAGTCGTGCAGTCCTCAAGGTTAGGTAGCCGACCTTGAGAAATACAGGATGAGGCTAGCGAGATGATGATGAGATGACATAACGAATTATTGAAATGGTCAACGACGTGGTCAGTAAGATAAATTGTGCTACCATTTAAATATCATGTTTCAATTATGTAATTTTACTGTTCCAAGCAGTAGTTTCCACTACTACGTAAATTTATTTTATTTCTAAATCTGTTTGCAGAGGTGTTTGTTTACGTATGTTTTGTGTATGTATGTTTGTAAGTTAGGGGGCGCTTCAGCAGTTGCAATGTTGAGGGTCTGATGATGACCAGAAGGCCGCATATGGGATCTTATTCTACATGCTTTTTGGTTTCTGCATTTCATAGTCCCATATGGAATCTCGCTTATTTATTTTTTGTTGTTGTGGTGTTTGTTTGTTTGTGGATTGTGTTTGTTGATTTTGTTAGTAATTGTTAAGCCCTAACATAACCATGTTAGGGTCTAACTTTGAAAAGGCTCAAGCTGCAAGCGCAGCGTGCAGCCCCTAAGTGCACCCTTACACCCGCATGCCTTTACCTCGGCTTAGCTCCAGCCAGTTTTTTATGTTCATTGCTGTTTTCAGAGAATGAAGTGGACATATGCGCTTTGGAACTATTGGATGATGAGCAAGTGATGGCACTCATTCCTTCCATTGGTCCGCGAGCTAAATTTAAGAAAATCTTGTCAGACTGGAAGGTAAAGGTAACAAAGTCAAGAGTCGAATTCAAAAAATCATATCTAGTTGTTAACAAATGTTTAACTTTGTCTTGTAGGCAGAATGTAAGGCAGTGGAGGATCTCATATCAAAAAAAGATGAAGAATTAGAAGAGATTATTTCAAATTTCAAGAAATTCAGCCAAGGAAGCCCAAGTACCTCCTCGACAAGATCAGAGTGCTCAATCTCTCTGTGTTCACAAGAAACCCAGTATGTAAGTAGTAATTCATTTATTGCAGTCATATGTTTTACATGATCTTATTCTTATACTATTATCACATTGTAATCTTATATGATATATTCTTATATGATCTTATTCTTATACTAGTATCACTAGGGCACGGCAAAATTAAACTATAAATTTTGTCTTAACATTAAATGAACTTAATTGTACATTTTCATTTATAAATGTACAATAATTAATTCTTGTTATATGTCACTAGTCAATTTAATAAAATAAATGTCAATAATAACCTACATAAAATAAATAAAATAAAATAACTAAAAATAAAAATAGCCTTTATAAAACAAGCTACAAATACTTTAAACAACATACAATTACAAGCTCAAGTGGAATACTTTTTTGTCATCAATCATTAAATTATTTTTCATTTTATAACACAAAATTGCTGATCAAATAAATTAAAATAAATTAGAATTAAATTCAATACACTTCCACTTTTCACAATTTGTCACTTTGTAATTGTTGTCTTTCGACAAAGGCCTCCTCCAACCCTTTCCATGTTATTCTGTCAGTGGCTACTCTGCTCCAAAGTGGCCCCGCAGTAAGTCTCAACTCATCTTCCCATCTTCTGTTTGGTCGACCTCTTTCTCTCTTCCCACTTCTTGGGTACCATTGTGTAATAATTTGAGTCCATTTTCCATTTTTTACCCGACTGCCTCAGAAGGAGGGTTATGTTTTTCGAGAGTATGTATGTAGGTATGTATGTATGTGGACAAGAAAATACTTTTTCACGGTCTGCAGCCCAAACGGATAGTTGGATTTTGACATATGAGATGTCGTTAGATTCGTCTCTGGCTACATTAAAAAATTATACATTTAAGATGATTAGACCGTGTGATGCCGGCCTAGAATAGCATCACCCCAATTCTACCCGTGGGTGTCGTAAAAGCGACTAGGGATAATTATCCAGGAATGGGCAGCAGCGTTCCTGTGAATTAAACATCTTGTACTGCGCTCGCCAATCCGCCTGCCAAGCGTGGTGAGTATGGCAATACCCCAATACGGGGAGGCCCATGTCCAGCAGTGGACTGTTGCGGCTGTAAAGGTAAAGGTAAGATGGTGGATTTTACAGCAAAATACTATATTAAATTACCGCAGTCGGGTTTTTGTTTTAACACATCTACTTATTTACGTACAATTTATTTACCCATTTTTTCAGGATCTCGCCTTGCTCTTGAGGAATACCTGAGATACTAAATTGCTACTTCCGCATGATGTACAAAAGCCACTGGGGAACAATATCGGATAATTTTAGTACGCGCCATTGCCAGAGAGATTGTGAGAAAAACCCACAGGCGCATGTAACTTCAGATATTTATTAGGATTGGTTACAAAAGATAAGTAAGTAAGTACCTACCTACCATCTACAATAATTTTTCTCGATACTTGTAATGAACAGACTTCCATTTTGGGGCGCTGAATATGAAAACGGCTGAATATGAAAACGACATCCATTTCGAGCCCTGCCATAGGATTACATATAGTTAATACGTTTTTTCCAGAACTTTTGTTTCTTCAATCGCATAGAAAATCTTGAATGTTACTATACCAAACCGAAAACAGGGGTACACCGAGCACACGGCCGACTCTTCGACGCGGTGGTTAATTTAAAAGCTAAGTACCGAAGACACAAAGTATACCAACCGCGAGCACGACGCTCTCTAGATAACACCTTGACTCCATCTTCAAGTAACCAGGGTTTCGAAGAAACCACCACGCAAGAGGAAGAGGAGTGCATGGAGTGGTTACGTTGCTCTTCTGACGATTATGCTTTGTGTGCCGAAAAGTGGAAAAACCAATAAGCTACGCAAGAAACGAGTGCACTCCAATGAAAAACAGTCATATCTCCAAGAGTTCCCATGTCTGAAGCGCTCCTTTGGATACGAATTGGTAATTATTAGCATTTTAAACAGGCTTCCAAAATATCCGATAATAATATATATCAAAATATCAGATATTTATGATAGATATCAGCCTTTCTGATTTTTTTATGTATTGTGTGAGGGCCCACCCTTATCACAGATTCGATCAAGCCGCCTCTGGAAGCCCCGCAGACGTGGCATCACGTGAAAATTACTGAACCGATTAAGATAAAATTTGGTACACAGATAATTCTACTTAGGATGGACGAATGATTGTTATTCAATCAATGACTAGAAAACCACTGTATTGGTTTGGTTAAACGTAGTTTTATCATCAACTTGATATAATTATATCATTGAACCCTGATTTTAAGTATTACTCAAGTTGTAAACTATTACGGTTTTTAACTACCTATGTATTTCGTTTCTAGCTTATTGCAGACTTCGATACCTGGTATCCCGAAAATAAATATAATTTTGAAAATAAACTACCACTACTGAAGAGCAAACTGCTGTCGGCATCTGAATCCACATCAAGACGTTCACCATTCGTAGAGGAACTGAAGCAACTTGCGCAAGGTAAATATTAGCTAAAACATTCTACCGATGCCGACCTAATTGATGAGTTACCCTCTTTTGCGTCGGGTAAAAAGGAACCGTTATGGTGGTGCAACTTTGTCTCTCTGTCCGTCTGTCACAGCTGGACATCTGATCTGATCATATTTTTTTTTGTTAATGGTGGATAAAGAATTTCAAAGGGTTTTACCTATCTTGAAAAATGTCCAGTGCTAGATATGTCTTCTCTTAGGTGCGCCACTAATTTCGATACTCATCTAGAAATATAATTTGACCATTTGTCTAGATTCTAGATCACTAATTTTTCGTTTTTATTGCTTGACAGAGTTTAAAGATCTCGAAACAAGTAACCTCGCGGCGCTACTTCTTATTCCGCACTTGATTGGACCAGTTCACATAAAAAGGAAGAGACACTCTGCGGCGGAAGTGCGACAAAGCTTCATTTTACATATTGAAGAGGAAAGACAGCTGCTTGAGGAAATAAAAAAAAGACAGGATAAGTACAAAGGTTTAGGCATAACTATCCAACCGTATGTAGTAGTGGCAGGTTCTCTGAAAAAAATAATTGCACTAAATAATTAAACTGAAAAAAATAACTGCACTACATTTATGATTTTTTACTGATGAGGGCGCTCGCGTGCACAGGGGTTGCCCTTAAAGGCTAACTACCGAAGACACAATGTATACCAACCGCGAGCACGACGCTATGTAGATAAGACCTTGACTCCATCTAGGAGCGCTTCAGACATGGGAAAGAATTTTGTCGTTATTGTGTCCCTCGTTATTGTATCTTTACACAACGCGCGACTGTGTTGTTTTATCTTCGAGTTTATTATTCCCGTTGTTGTTACCGCAGGCCTAGGTGCATTGGTTTCCAGCGACGACCACGCGGATTCCTATGATGCCAAGGTAACATCAACACTTAAGAGATTCCGTGGTCGGGAATCCTGTCACCTCTTTGAAGTTATTAACAGATGGTACTGGCCGTAGTTTCTCAGTAGGTACAGACAGAAGGTTCTTCCGAGGTACGGAACCTTAAAAATAGGAACGTCCGAATCAATTCCAATAAATTTGTATAAATGAGTTTTTATGGCGGAATGGTCGATTTTCACTAGACTAGTCTAGTGAAATGGTGGACAAGGTGATAAAGCCCTGTGGGAGTCGAAGAACGACCCGATGAACCCTGATGATAGAGTTATTTAACCGCCTCCTTCTACAAGTAGGCCTCTGATGCGGTTTTATCTAGCCATTGCAGGCCGACCCACCTGATTGCCGAACGAAACATGACTTCGTGCTTCGGAGGGCAGGTTTTGTGCTGTTCTGTCGGTGTGAACTAAGTCGGTGGTAGTTACAAAAACCTTGTCGGAGGCTTTTCCACACTTTGAACCCTTAAACATTCTAACTATTTAATCCTTGAACAATTTGATATTGAGGTTCAAGTCTCTCATAAAACCTCAATATCAAATTGTTCAAGGATTAAATAGTTAGAATTTTCAAGGGTTAAAAGCGTGAAAAGCCTCTGACAAGTTTTTGTAACTACCACCGTCTTAGTTCACACCGACAGAACAGCACAAAACCTGCCCTCCGAAGCACGAAGTCATGTTTCGTTTGGCAATCAGGTGGTCGGCCTGCAATGGCTAGATAAAACCGCGTCAGAGGCCTACTTGTAGAAGGAGGCTGTTAAACCACAGGGCTTTATCACCTTGTATATATACAAATCGACCAATCCGCCATTTCACTAGATTTTTCTGTAAGATGGTAGAATCAATCGACCATTCTTCTATGTTCGGGATTCCATGGAATTCTAGATTCCACGGAATCTGATTCTACTATTTTCCTGCGACATAAATAAGTCTTTATGTTATTGGCATTTTCATGGCATGCTTTGGAACAATTAAGTTTTTGTCAAATAGATAAAGAATACAATCTTCAAAATGACTAAATATAAAAATAAAACATTAAGTTTATATCCTCTGTGACAAACTGGCTGACTGGTGGTCTGGTCTGAACGTCCAAATCAGTTCCAATTATTTTGTATAAATGAGTTTTATGTTATTGTCATTTTCATGGCATGTTTTGGTATAATTAAGTTGCACACTATAATATTATAAATTCTAGACAGAGGATTAATAGTCTAAATTTGCATTAATGTAAGCTAAATTGTAGCTCTATAAACCCCGTAGGGACTTAGTTATGGTTTGTCAAACTTATTTTATTTAAGTGTGCCACCACCACCACCGCGCCACTGCTCGGTGTATATGCTTTTAAGCACAAAACGGTGAGAGTAAAAGTTGTGTAAAAGTTAAAACTAGGTACTTTGTTTAATAAAGAATTCAAAACGCAATTTTGTGTTTATTTTAGACTTGCTATGTAGCATTACCTTCTTTTCACACAACTACTGTGATTGCACATTAAACTACACTTAATTGTGCAATAACAGTAGTTGTTACTGCAGTGCACGGTAAGAGGTACTGTGCAATTACAGTACCTCTTACTGTGCAATTACAGTACCTCTTACTGTGCAATTACAGTACCTCTTACTGTGCAAGTACAGTACCTCTTACTGTGCAAGTACAGTACCTCTTACTGTGCACTTGCAGTACCAACTACTGTGATTGCACATTTAAGTATACTGTGCAATTACAGTACCTCTTACTGTGCAAGTACAGTACCTCTTACTGTGCTATTACAGTACCTCTTACTGTGCAAGTACAGTACCTCTTACTGTGCACTTGCAGTAGCAACTACTGTGATTGCACATTTAAGTATACTGTGTAATTACAGTACCTCTTACTGTGCAAGTACAGTACCTCTTACTGTGCACTTGCAGTAGCAACTACTGTGATTGCGCATTTAAGTATACTGTGCAATTACAGTACCTCTTACTGTGCACTTGCAGTACCAACTACTGTGATTGCACATTTAAGTATACTGTGCAATTACAGTACCTCTTACTGTGCAAGTACAGTACCTCTTACTGTGCACTTGCAGTAGCAACTACTGTGATTGCACAATTAAGTTAACTGTGCAAGTACAGTACCTCTTACTGTGCACTTGCAGTAGCAACTACTGTGATTGCACATTTAAGTATACTGTGCAATTACAGTACCTCTTACTGTACAATTACAGTACCTCTTACTGTGCAAGTACAGTACCTCCTACTGTGCACTTGCAGTACCAACTACTGTGATTGCACAATTAAGTTTACTGTGCAAGTACAGTACCTCTTACTGTGCACTTGCAGTACCAACTACTGTGATTGCACATTTAAGTATACTGTGCAATTACAGTACCTCTTACTGTGCAAGTACAGTATCTCTTACTGTGCAAGTACAGTACCTCTTACTGTGCACTTGCAGTACCAACTAATGTGATTGCACATTTAAGTATACTGTTATTTACAGTACCTCTTGCTATGCACTTACAGTACTAACTACTGTGTCGGCATATTAAACTATACTGTCTTTTACAGTACCTCTTACTGTGCACATACAATACCAACCACTGTGTCTAAACATTAAAAGTTACTGGAATGACTGTATCTTTGACTGAGCTGATGCATTAGAAGATACTGTGCCAAAATAGTAGAAACTATCGCTCTTCATTTACTGCTTAAAACATTAAACTATATTAATGTTATCGACATTAAATTATTTAAATGTTTCAAACAGTAAATTATTTAAATGTTTCAAACAGTAAATTAATTTAATGTTTTAAACAGTAAATTACTTAAATGTTTTGAACAGTAAATTACTTAAATGTTTTACACATTAAATTATTTTAATGTTTAAGACATGAATTACGTAAATGTTTTAAACAGTAAATCACTTAAATGTTTTACACATTAAATTATTTTAATGTTTAAGACATGAAACTACTTTAATGTTCAAAACATTAACATATGCTTTAAGATGTTTTATGAATTTCAAGCAGTACAATTAACTGTCAAAACAGTAGCATGTTTTACTGTTTTCGGACCAGTAAAACTTATTGTTTTGGTTAGTTGGCTCATATAGTATTGCGCAAAGCAGTACAAACCAACGTTTTTTCAATTATATTTAATGGTTTTTTTTTTCAGTGTTCCGCAAACTAAGTTATGTTAATGTAAGTCATTTAATAAACAAAGTACTAGTGATAGTCACAAACACTTCTAACTTATAGTTACTTTATACAGCGTTTTACCGGCGATGCCGTGTGATGCCGGCTTAGAATAGCATCACCCCATTTCTTTCCTGTGGGTGTCGTAAGAAGCGACTAAAGGACTCGAGGGTATCATGTGTATTGCAATTTTAGGCGACAGGCTGACAACCTGTCACTATAGCGATACACGACAATAGCTAAAACGGCCCTCAAATATGTGTCAGACGTGGCGATAACGACCGTACTTTTACGGCCGTTGACGCTCTGCCTACCCCGCAAGGGATAAAGGCGTGATATATGTATGTATGTATGTATGTATGTATGTTTACCGGCAATCTGGCACTCATTTAGACTGGTAATTATTATGCATCTAAATGAACGAACATCTTTGACTATAGGGCCATCTGTGAAACCACGAAATAAAACAGCTGTTTCACACATTCTGTGTTTTTTACCTCATAGTAAAACTTGTTCATATAGGTTGGTAGGTATATGCCTAGAATCACCAGTTTGAATAAATGTCTGCTTGCCGATAACACACTGTACTTAGATACAGCTCACAATGAGATAAAATTAATATGACAACTGACTGAGAAATTATTTTATGTCACAAGGCACAATCAAACTAAGTGAGCGACTGAATTAAATTTTACATTAAATGTCACAACAACCCACTGCTGGACAGGGGCATCCTATGTAAAAGCCCTATTTCAACATTAATACAAAAAGCCTTCTTCTTGGAAGCAAATTACCTTTCAACATCGTGTCCGACAAATCTATTTACAATCTAAACTGTGGTCTTATTATATTCAGTCCTTCATACTGAATAAAGGAGTTAATATTCCAAGCTTTGATAGACGTTTGTCAGTACACGGGGTGCAGACGTACGAAATATGACAACACAACAATTATGTTTTCCCGCAATCTTCAATAATTAAGCTGTTTTTCTGTAAACCTTATCGATTTTAAAGCGTTTTTTCTTTATGGTACATAATATAAACTGTCGGAAGGAATACACTGAGATAAAAAAAGTCTTGAAAGTTCATCTCCAATATGAAAGAAAACTGCGCGTCCTTATTAGGTTTCTATTGCCTCGCCTCATCATCATTATCATCAGCCTACATCTACCCACCGCAGAGTCTATAACATGCCTGCCTATGCATCTTTTCGGCGGCACCAACCCTCATGGCCCTGTGCTAATCTCATTCATTAACATCTCTTCAACTTAGTGATGCCAATCTGCCACACCGGGCCGATGGTCTCGAGAGGGTCCTACCGATGTGCCGCAGTGGTAGTGCGACTGCCTGCGACGCAGAAGGTTCTGGGTTTGATTCTCGGTGGGGCACTTACAAAGTTGATATTAAAAATTTGTTCCCAGTCTATGTTGTTGTCTATGATTACTTATTCGGTTGTTGTTACACAGCCACGTCAGAAGCTTGCTACCTGTAAAGGCGGTTTAATAAGTCTGGCACCTGCAGTGTTAATCGGGTCCAAGGACGACTCAGTGCCCCACAATATATTCTCTAAAAGGCTCTGAGCGCCTATTCCACAACTTGACATTTTTCAGGCACGAATACGAGTAGACCCGGGGCAAAGGAGTAGCTTGATATAATCCATATAAGTGGACGGCACGCTGGGGCACTTACGACGGACACTGCACGTCACTTCGTAGAACCAGCGTGTCAGTGAACCGGGGTTATTGTGACTATGGGAAAACACCGCATCCCCCCTACGTGTGGCGACGATTTACTTAGAATTCTGTGTACGCTGGCTATCGGGTATTCCTGATTGCCTCGCGTCAACTATAAGCATAATAATAATAGGTATAAAATGTGGCCAGTCACTACCTGATTCATAGAAAAAGGGAACCCGAAATAGCAACATTATTGTTGACATCTTGCTCAAAAATGGAAATTAAACCCGAGAACTCGGCGTGACTGCACAGCTGCAATGTGCCACATTAACCACCAAGTCACTCAACCAATGTTTATTTCTGTATGGCGTTGATATTTAGTACCTACGTACGAACAAATCGCTTACCTACGGCTTTATATTAACAATATTTGCAATCCACATAAAATTCTAACACAAAAAAAAAACAACAACAGTTCTAAACAAATCTAACGGTGCGAAACACAGATGCGTCATCCAAAATGGAATTTGGGAAAACCAATTGCACAGAACAAGTTTGCCGAATGAAATTAGTGTGTATGTAAACGGTTATCGTGTGTAATAACGCCGTTTGTCCGTACCTGTAACATGTAGGCTGCAGCGCTGCACTACAATTAGGTGCCGTTAGCTACGCCCAGCCGGCCGGGCGGCGGGCGGCGGGCGCCAACTTTCAAATTACTACTGAAAAAACATTGTACTGCTCTGCGAACGTGCTAGTTGAAAATTGAGTCCGTAACGTGATTGAGAGGTTTAGAGTACAAGAACTTTGCTTCGTGGTTAGATTGCTTGGCCTTTTCATGTACCTAAGCGGTGTGGTCAGCGCGTACTTATAATTTCTGCATTGCTGTAAAATAGAAAGCGTTTATATTGTTGCTGATGGTTGCCTATTTTTCGAACGCCCTAATGTGATATGAAATATGCATTCACTTTTATTTGCGCCTATTACTTCCCAAATAGGACTATCACATAACTTTTAAAAGCCATTACAACGCACTAAAATTTCCAACTGTAATAGAGTAGCAATTTTCAGAGGCGGCACATTTGCCACCATAAACATTTTTCTCTCAATAGTTACAGCAACATTTTCTCGCAATGTTTCTGATACGTATGACCCATTAAAAGCCTATAAACGTGAATAAAACTACCATGGGACCGTAAAGTTGCAACCATAAAATTTACTGCACTTTGTGAGTCAGTATAAATATTAAATTCAGGGTAAGGGCAGTAGCGTAACTTGTGAATACTACACCTACACTACGCTCGATAAATCTCCTATGAAAACTGGTGAAAAATACCCAACAAGAGGGGTAGATCAAACTTCTATTAGCGGACTTTTCTGAATGCTATTATCATACACAACTAAACAATATGACAAGCTGTTTATAGTATTGCAATCTAAATACAGACTTGAGAAGATGAATAATAAATAGGACGTTACATTATGGGAATAGGATGTTAATATTCATATGCCTAGATCGATACGTAGCGCTGTCTCCAACAGCTTATCGTAGCCGTATATGAATTGCGACGTATTAATTTAAGTGATATTAAATTCCAATGGAGTCATACGAGAACGAAGTGTCTGTAGCTTATGCAGATTTAGCAGAGTAGTGTGAAGTTGGAAGAGTTTTTAAGCATTGATAATTTTTGGAAAAGCTACTGTCGAGCCAATGTGTGCCACAAACTTGAAGTGTAACCACTACTCTGTGTTCCGGCTTGGAAGTATGTATAAAAAATACGTAAATACCTAGTATGTCATAAAAATTGCTAATTCGTAGATGATTCGCATTAATTACCAAATATTTAAATAGAGAATTCATAAAAGTCGTTTGCGTTCCATCCAGCAAGTATTTTTCGGCTCAGCTACAAAAACTTCAAACAAAGCTGCAAATCTTCCTATTAAGTACAACTACCCGCCAAATGTCTGTCGTACGCCGGAGGATCACTCCCTTGCTTAAGATGCATTGGATCATTCCAAACACGGGATTTACGTTGATTTGGGCTAGCAAGTTCACCGTAGAGGAAAAATAGGTTCTACAAAAGGACGCACAATAGGAATAGTCTACCAGATGAACAAGAACCATATGAAGACGCTGTCTCCCTAAGTCCAATAAATATTTTCTATAAATCTTCCTATAAAAATGACTTCTGCAACAAAATCTTTAATACTTAGATAGCGCTTTATTTTACGAGTTTACGACGTATTTACCAAGTGTGTAACAAATTCTTACTTAAATAAATTCGTATTAATTTTGATTCATATACCCAACCCTAGCTCTACAATTTTCAAGTTTTAATAACCTTAATCGTTGATTATTTATACACTTTTTATAAATAGGCAACAACAATTTCAACTCTTTTAAAAGCAGAGAGTTGCTTATATATTCACTTTTTGGCAGCAAAAATAACTTAGAAAAAAGGCAAGAATTTTCTTTTTTCGGCAAAACCCTTCTTGCTTAGTGGCAAAACCTCAAGGGATCCAATGCTTGTTCTGCTAAGAATTTTCCCAGTACCAGGTTGCAAGGCGGGCAGTGTGAGCAAATGCGGCCATTCGTAGGCGCCTCGGTTTCCTACCAACATTAGCACTAAATGACATCCGACAAAAATCTCAGGGAATAAAAAGCTTAGCCTGCCTTTCGCACTGTCTCTGGTGCTGTGTTGGTAAGAGACACGCAATCAAACAACTGATTTGAGGAGTTTACACCCTTGCGGAGAAGGCAGAGCGTAACGTCTGACAAAAGTTTCAGAGTCATTCAGAATCTTGTGTTTCACCATAGTGACAGGTTGTCAGCCTTCGCCTGAAATTGTAATACACTTTAACTCTCAAATCCCTTAATCGATTCATACGACACCCACGGGAAAGATATGGTTCCCGGGGTGAAGCTATTCTAAGCCGGCACCACACGGTATTTGAGAAGTTTGTCTGTTGTATATCATATTATTTAGTTGAATTGTAATGTTGACTTAGAGCTGAATTTTTTGAAAATCACCCAGCTTTTTTCGATGAACCCTTTTTGCATTAACTTGTTTGTAAAACATATTCAACAGCTGTCATATCAATACTATAATGTCATCAAAGAAGTTCGAAGCATAGCATCGACTCACACAGTCAAATATGCGTTTTAAAGTGGCGCGACTGCAAACGCAAGATATTTCATGGAAACAATCTAATATTCTTTAAAAACATGATCAGAATTCGTTCAGACAGATGATTGGTGTATCGACGCACTTGAAGCAAAAAAGTACTTTACTACATCAAAGGCACTTAACTTTAATGTTTTTCTCAGAATCAGAAAGTTTCACTTTCAAGAACCGCCGCATGCATATTCTAGGGCCGATTATACGCGGGGTAGAGTGAAAAAATTGCATCAATTTCAAAGTCATTGCACTATAATTGTCAGTTTTGAACTGGGGTGGGCTGGGGTGGGAAGGGCGAGCTTTTCCTAGAATGTCTAGGCGTAGCGTGGTAGGCGCCGTGCAACCCATTCTGTCTGGTAACCGGGTAATTTAACCAAATACAGTGGCGGTTCAGCTATAATGATTCGGAATATCAAAGAAACTTACCAATTTTCGGGTGTTGAGAAATCATGCCCACTGTACTGCTTTATTGCTCTTGCTTTAGTTACTTACGTGGAATTCATCTGTCTTGTACTTTATTGTGAACAACAACATTAACATGTGGCACACATACATACATCACGCCTACATTCCTTGCGGGGAAGCAGAGCGTAAACGGCTGTAAAATAAGGTCATTAACACGTAACCTATTCAATAAATAATTAAAAGGTCAATAAGCACAAGCCAATGACTACTACGCTGTCACCCGGCCGCGCTCGCTGGCTGCCAATTTATGAGCACGTTATTCTGATCGTTGCCTAATGGATTGGAAAAATTGCAGATTGGCTTAGAACGGGGAAGCTCTCCTCTCCAGTATTTATTTCCTTTTGTAAGTGTTCGCAAACAAATTAGAAAAACTCTAGCTTTTGTGTGGTTTTGATTAAATTTTAAATATTCACTTCTCCTTTGCCTGTTTATCTATACTCCCAAATCTACAGATTTTGATCTGTATGAAATAATGATGTAAAATTCAAAATTTTAATTTGTATGCATGTATTCGGATTCGGACAAAAAATATTTGATGCTATATTCATACGGAATATCAATTTATTTAAATTATGATTCGAGATTTGAATTTATATAAAATGGATAGGATAGAAAGGAAAATCGCTGTCATATATTCATACCTATCATTCGATATTCCATAACGCAAATGTCGTCATCATCTTTCTGCCCTAATCCCAAATCAATTGGGGTTGGCGCAATATCTTTTGTTTGAACACAAAATGCCTGACGTCAACCCTATTCGGGCATGCTATTGTAGGTGGTATCACCGCCACTATGCGGTTGGCCTTAGTCGACAGATATTCAGCCGAGGTCAAAAACTCTACGTCGCCTTTTACGAAACACACACACGGTATTCTTAGCTCCTACCACACGGCTAGTATTCTTAGCTGGTATCTCATAATATTTACCCGGTTAACTTGCAATAGGTAAATATGGATAATCTTCTAACAAAACGATCTTTTAGGTAGGTTATTAAGTAGTATATTGTATTGTTTTCTATAATAAAGTTTTCTAAAATACCAAAAAAATACCTAATATTTTGTGTGGCATTTGAGACCCATAAGGCATGAATCAGTTTTAAAGCATAATTCAGTATTGCTATTTCTGAAGACCCAGTTCGACCATGACCGCCAACAATTAGGAAGCTTGGTGCAAGTCGCGCGCGCATAAAACTTTATGTACGCATATAAATTCGATGTCGAGACATGTTTTATTGTTTACTCGTAAAATTTGCGGTCGGAAAAGGCCGACATATTTATTAAATACGAACAAAGTCGTAAAGTTCGATGCAAGTCGTCGCGGCTGCGATAACATCGTACAAACTATTTTTAGAAGTTCGCGGAATCAATCGATAAAATACGGATTTACTTTCATAAGTAAGTACTTAGAAGGTGTTAAGTACCAACGTTTACCCAGCAAGTCTAGCGACTGTGATATTTTTAAAGAGTCAATTAGATCTGTCAATATTACGTAAAAGAACTTTGAACTATGATTGATTGCGTCGTACAATTTTTTGACATTGAAACATTTTTTGTGTAACAACAGAGTTATACTTAAATGTATTTTTTGTATTTCTCCGCAAATCAGAAATAAAAAGGTTGTAAAGTTACGAGTATTGTTTTCGTAAACTCTTCTAAATGCCTCAAACTCTTCAATATTGTACAATAACGTTATTCAGTTCCCGCCCGGGGCGGGGGAATCCCGATGACGCGATGCGGGAGTGGGGGGGAGGGGAATACCCGAATGCCGTTACCTTCGACTTATTTACCGAACACAGCTCTAATAAATTTAATAAAGGGGAAACGCGTGACAGACGGAAGACCCAAGAAAACGTCTTTTACTGTATTCTGTAAAAATAAACGTTTTATAGAGAAAGGGAAAACTTTATCCTGCATTGTTTGATATGTGACTCTCTTCTTCGTATTTGTTATAATATTAATAAATAAGCAATAGAATATATAAGTTACGAAAACATAATAACATATTTTTTATGCTAGAAGGATTAAAACTTACAAAAGAAAAGCACTTTCCATACCAACCTATTAATATCTAGTTTTTAGTGTATTTTAATTGTTACTTGCCCCGTATTTCGTAGCTTACTGCTACGGCTGCTACGCCGTAACTATTTGAATCAGCTTTTTATTTTTAATCAATTTTTAATCTTAACTGAATTGTACGCGGCTCATCAACATGCCTAAGTGACCTAAGTGTGGATTAGTTTATGCCGGTTTTTCATACAGTTACTAAGAATAGCCAATATAAGCTGACCTCTTAAATGGGTTGATATTCTGCTGATAAATAAAGTTCAGCTGTATGGTGTGGAGTGGTTTTCCTTTGTAAATGTTGGAGGAACCTCCACAGGTAGTTGGCAGTAGTCCACGGTTACCTGAAGACGAATATGCTCGTATTAAACTACTGCACTTGGCCAACTTTAATCACCGACATTATTTCTGCCATACGTCATACGTTCAATAGGATCTTCATATTTTCTTGATTTCTCACATATTTTATTTAACTTGAAACCATAAAACGTTTTTTAATGTAAGGGAAAGTATTTTATATTACTGTCTCATTTTGGAAAATATGTGTACAATATTTTATTTATTATATTGATTCGATAAACAGGTAAACTGTTCTGAAGTGTTCTGGAATAAAGAACTACAGACTTGATCCACTTATCTGAAAAAAAAAAACGAAAATCAAATTGATGACAATCAATGATCTGCAAAAGAGATGTGGCAGCCTTCAGACTGCGCGCGGACAGTAGATCCTTTTTCTCTCTCCCTTAGCGTGGGACACCGTGTCTTTCAACGTCCCGGTGAACCTTGGTGGCAGAGTTTTACAACCGCCTACGCATGCCTCTGACATGGTTTTGTTACGATCGCTCTATAAGTAATCATAGACAGCAACCGGACACGACGGATTAACGTGCCATCCGAAGCACGGAACAATCTTTCTTTCGGACAATTAAGTGGTTCGGCCTGCAATATCCTGACCAGACTGGGAACAAACTCACAAAGTGATAAAAACCAACTCTATGAGTGATCCACCAGGAATTGAACCCGGAACCTTCAGCGTCGTAGGCAGTCGCTCTACATGTGACATCGGCCGTCAAGTAGATCCTCTAGAAAACTATGCTTGAAGAAAGCTTTTATTTGTGGATTCGTGTTCAACACGCAGTGGGCATAAACTAAAATTTCCAATAACTATTTATTCAATACCAAGTCAGCAAGTTTCAAGAATTTGGAAGAAAGCGTTTTATTTCTCTTAAAACATCCTCTAAAAGCTGTTGCTCAGCATCAATAAAATCAAGCATTAAAGTTTTATTGGGGTGTTTCACTAAAAACAAACTTTGAAATAACAGCAAAAAATATTTGGCGATCGATGCAAAACTATCTGTGTATTTCACAAAACTAATCAAAGCTCCCAGTATTCCAGTGGCAGTTGCGAAAAAATCTGAATATCCCCGTTCGGTAATAAATTGGAAACATGAAAATGATACTGGATGAAAACTTGCCAGCTGCAACCTACAAATCGGAAGTTTTGTACTAAAATATTATTACCGGCATGACTCATTCGTCTCAGTTATTATGGTTCTGATTAACCCTATTCATAAAATTCTAATTCTGCGATAGTTTTAAGAATCTTTTCAATTTTCTTTTTAGCCATCATCAACCAAAGATTTGGTGTAGGTCTCCTTCAAACTTCTCCACTTCCTTCAGTTTTGGGCAGTAAGAGTCCAGTTGCTACCCGCCACCTTTTCGATGTCATCTTTCCACCTCATCTGTTGTCTTTTTCTAGGTCGCTTCTAGTCCCATGGTCTCCATTCGAGAAGTATTTTATACCATGGCTCAGAATTTCTGGCTTTATGATCCGCCCACTCCCACTTCAGCTTCACTACTTTTAAACTGATGTTGGTGGCCTTACCCCATTTCCTATGGCCTTATTGGTCAACTCGGTCCATAAGGCATAGGTACTCCTATCATTTTCCTTTCTAGTTAATTTAAAATTTAGTTTAAGTTTGAGATTACTTTCTGCCAGTACTTGGCGATGCATCTGGCATCCCTAAATACGAATGAACCGGTGGACGTCAGTAAAAATGGTGTTTTAATCCAACGCCGATAACAGCCACTGACAGAGGATCACTGTCTCACCCGCTGCCAAGAATTAACCTGTCAATTGAACTTTAGTTTTCAATAAAACGTGACTTAATTATTTTCAAATAAGTACATTAAAGGTTTGGTAACCCTAATACCTACCAACAGCTAGATAAGATAGCATTCGTCTATGTTCCGCAAATTTTGGTGTCATGTCAATACTACTTAGGAATATTACACAAATATATCATTTGAAGATGATAAAATTTCACCGCTACTTGCCTGTGTAAATGTGAGACGTAGTGTATTTTGTTTTGGCAAATATACCTAGGTACCTACAGTTTCATTTTTACCCGACCATGAAATACCCTAGCTCGGAAAATAGCAATGAAATTCTAATCTTTTGACAAGCCACAAAGTTACGCTCCGCAATGGATGGTAGGCAGGTCTGTAAACTATAAATAATAAATATTCGAGTCGTAAAATTTTATGTCGTTTGAGGGCTGGCGCGGCCCCATGGTACATCAATTTGCGAAGGTGCTTCCACCCAGTGCTAGGAACCACAGAACCAAATTTATTTTGGCTGCCGTCACTATTAGAAGGTAGCCGGGATTATTTGATTTTCCTTGAAAAGAAATATCTGAGACAAGTGAGTTATTTTCAACTTATTTGAGTGAATTTATGAAACCACTCAAGGATAGAACCAACCAGGTGGATTGCACATGCCTCGTACTCGTACAATAATGCGATCCTTGATAGCCGTATATGACATCCCATGACAGCCAAAATTTTATGTGTTGCCGTGTGCATATTTGATTTTTGTATGGAATTTTCTACCTCCTTCCAAAAACCGGATAAGGCTACTTACTGTACTGTAAAACTTCGTGAGCTTATGTTCCCCACCAAATCTCTGTAGAACATATTATTAGAGCGCGGTGGATCAACACATTTGCTGTTGGTATTGCGGTCCGACGGTTTGGCGGCACCATCATTTTACATCGTTTTAGGTTAGTGTTTTTAGACTTTATGATGTAATTTTGTTTAAAGGATAAAAATAAATAAACATGTTCTTTTATACACCAATTCATGTTATAAAAGAAATGTAAAAACATACTCACAAAATATCAAATGACCATGACACTCTACATCCTAACAAGAAATATAGCATAAAACATCTGTAACGTCAACGTATTACACACAGAATCAAAATAGTATTATTTATAGCCATAGAAAGTACGACATAGGAAAATCTTCATACTCAGTTTTTTTTATTGTAACTACTCAATTCAGACAGGTATATCATCACATCACAGTATTTTGCAGAAATATTAATTGTAAAAGATTCTTCTGCTTTTTTGGTAAAAATGTAGTATGCAACTCACTTTTAAGAACTCACTAAAATACACGTATCACGTAAAACTTAAGTAGTTTCTGGCGAAGAGCGGCAAAAAGAAGGTTGTAGTATGCCAACTGAAATCAGCTTAGTTTAAGTAGAAAGTTGGAAGAGCTTTGAATAGCCATTTTGCCTTCAACGCTACACGTTTCGTAAACTTTACCCAAATAGGTCCAAAAGTTCTGAAATATTGCAAAAATAAAATTGAGTTAACTACTTTATCTAGTAATGCTTTCTATTTTCTTGCAATAGGGTGCAAATACACTCTCAAAAATGAATGTAGGTATGATACAATCAAACACTTGTTTTAATGAGAGGGTATGAAATGATTCATCGGCACAGATGCCTTCAAATCATTTCTGCGGCGGAAAATTTTGCAAGTTTTCCAAAAATGTATTAGTATCGACTTGCAGCAAAGCAGCTCGACTCAATCAACTGTCTTGTATTCTTCAATTGAAGAGTAATCGTAAGGTCAGCATTTGCCTGACGTTAATCGCAGTGTACAATGCCGGGCCACGTAATTAATATAGTCAATAAATATACCGGGACACTACGAACATCGCTCCATCACAGGTACCTAAACAGGGATGAATCAAGAAGAGTGCAAGTGGCTGACCTTTAATTTTAACGAAGGTAGGCCGGACCCATAAAAATAGGTAAATAAATGTAAGTATAGATTAATGTGAGCGTATGGATTTGTAAATTTCTGAAATGGGAGCTGGTGGGAATCGGCATGTATGGAACCTTCGCCACTGGTACCCACCAATCATAGTATTTTGAAATCGTCTGGATGGGCTACTGAAGCAAATCTGCGAGGCATCAGTCATTGATCCATAAGTGTCTCGGCAACAACCCACATGAGTCGTTGTCTACCATAAGCCGTTTTTACCTAGCGGGGTAATCGCTGTAGTCTATAGTGAGGCAAACAAATCGCCAAATTGTTCAAGATACGTTATGTATGGCAAAGCATATTACGGGAAAGGAAAAATTGTGGAAATGAAAATACTCTAGAATTGAAATATCTATTAAGAAAAACAAAGTTAAACACTTTAAGCCCAAGTCCGTCCCTGCGTTCAACTCTGCCTCCCTTACGTATGAATGTTTATCCGTGGAATCTTTTTCCTTCTTATTTCATTCCCACCCTCTGAATAAATAAGGCGACTCGATGCGTGCGCTAATTGAACGCGAATTGTTTGACGCTGGCCCTGTCCTCTTTACACAGATCTCTTACATCTTATTAGAGGATTTGAATTGCTAAATTGGTAAAATAAAAGATTATGAATAGGCAATAGGTAAGTACTATCAGCAGATTTTTGAACATTCGGTTGACGGATGCGTCTGTCAAACCAGTTTCTAACGTTGCGCAGCACCAAAATAACGTCGAAACGGACGTTATGTGTGTAAAGCGTAGAGTACTAGTTTTTCATCATATTCGTATACAGTTGACCTCTTGAAATGATACGTGGGCACTTGGGCAGTTTGATCACTTATTAAGATAAAACCCAGTTTCATGCCACTTGTGTTAGTAAGTTTGTTACAAGTAAAGAATATTTCAATGTTAAAAACTTATACATTACGAAATTGGTAGGTCTTACATAGGGTGTAATTTTATTTGTGGCGAATCCGTTAAGGGTGTGTTCTGTCAATGAAACTGAACAACTTTCCCCAAGGAACATAGGTAGAAATACGAAAAAAAATATTGGACTCCCCATACTAAGTGTGTTGGCCGGCCGGGTCAATTTGTATGGGAGGGCCAATTTTTTTTTCATATTTCGACCTATGTTCCTTGGGGAAAGTTGTTCAGTTTCTTTGACAGAACACACCCTTAACGGATCCGCCAATAATAAAATTACACCCTATATGTAGAGTCCTGTTTTATGTAGCGTGTGTGATACGTGGCTGAGCACGCTCCTCGTAAACCTCGACCGCTAGTAAATGTCAATCATTCTGGCACGAGGTCCAGAGGCCGCTCCTATCACTATGTAGTAAAATGTACTTACCTACCGTATGTACAAACCTTACCAATCTGAGAAATGTGTTTACCAACGTATGGACTAACCGTGCCTACTAATCTAAAATCTACTAATTTAGAGTGATATACGCAGGACAATTCGCTAAACAACCTTTATACAGGGTGTTAGGGACGGTGTAACGAAAACTTTGCAGGCATGATCAGACCATCAAACTGAACAACTTTTACTATGGAGCCAATAGTGGGAAACGAAAAAAAAATTCCGACCTCCCATACAATATTCACGATCAGCTGACTGACTTTGTATGAGAGGCCGGATTTTTTTTTTCGTTTCCCACCATTGGCTCCATAGTAAAAGTTGTTCAGTTTCATGGTCTGAGCACGCCTGCAAAGTTTTCGTTACACCGTCCCTAACACCCCGTATACTTTAAACTAAATTATTTAGAAAATCAAAAAGACAGCGTTATCTTTATTTGGAAAATTTCTGGTCTCAACTGCGCTGCGTGCGGCGAATTCTGTGGCGAAATTTTAAAACTGTAAATATGACATGTGGATTTTTAGTTGTTTTTAGTTTATTTCAAACAGTTTGAATAGGTATTTCACAATAGAACTTTGCATACTTTATGATGTGATTTGTGACCAATAAAATTTCTCTTTCTGAACCAGATTTGTATGAAGTTGATTTTAATAAAGTTTTTTCACACAGAGTTAGCTTGATATCTGTTTTCTTCCTTTTTCCGCATAAACAAACATTTTCAGGCAAATTTCTTCACAGGTTTACCCACCTCTACTATTCTCAGGAATCTTGTAAGAAAATTGAATTTCAAAATAGCAGCAACAATAAGTTTTTACGTTCAAAACTGCAGAAGCTAACTAGATGTAAACTCGTTCACGACTGAACTCACGTGGGATTGAAGTCATAAATTCGAAAAACCGGGAAAACAGAACGCTGCATTTCACTACCATTTAGTTCAAGTTAACACAAAAAGTAGTTACATTTTTTATGTAACAGTACAAACTTTGTTCCATATTTTCTGTTATGCGCCATTTCCGGATAAAACATCCGAAAATAATTTGTTGATTAAATTGTTGTCAAAAGTTAATTGAATACTGATGTGTTTAAATGAAACCTGCGAATTTCCAGGAACAGCTCATAATGTTAAGTACAATTTTTTAAATGGAGACTTATTAAATATCACGATGAAACATCGAAATGGGTAGAGTGGGGTGCAGGCGACACGCCGGCGCCACGGTTAAAACTCGCCTAATTAAATAAATGAAAACGAAACTCCAATGTTTTCATTCCATTTACCGTCTATGCTCCCGCAGTGGACGGCGGTATACAGAACGGAGCTATTACAATATTTTGTAACACGTTATCCACTCTGGTATACGCTAGTCTGCGTTTTCATTGTTCCCCATCCTGTCTGACCTACATGTTCGTTTAGAAATATGATTATTTTTTAGTTTTTGTCGAATATGTGGCTACGAGCTTACGATGAAAACTACCTACCTGTAGTTGGGGAAGTATGTAAAATATTGTTTTTACGTAATATACATCTGTGCAAATACTGGAAATATTATTGTAGAATGTCGTCAAGATGTCTTCTATGTCATAGCTTCATAACTTTTTTTTTCAGGCCATTATTCATTTCAACATATTATACACTCATCATATCCTCATCATTGGCCACAAAATCTATCTTCTTAGTTGACTGTTGCAACGTTTGTGGCTTATGATTTACAATACTACATATATGGAAGCTTAATTATTACACCACACCACCTGTCTGCCTTCATATGTATTTTACCCGCTATTCAATGAATACAGCAGCGTGGCATAACCCGGTCCCGCTCTGGGGCATAGTTCGGAAAGTCATTCGCCCGATTATCTGTCTCGCAGAGCACATCACACACAGCATTGTATGCAGATTGAGTTAATATCGCCGATTGAGTGCAGCGCCAGCGCCATCACTTGGCAACTGCAGCTACTACAAAATTTTGGAGTGTAAACGTGATTTTCAAAGGGTTTTTCACTATTTATCTACTCTCTTTACAAGTATCTTACATATTTGAAAATTTACTATGAACCATCTAAATAGAAGCTCATTTATCACACCATACCACCTGTCTGCCTTCATACGTATTTTACCCGCTATTCAATGAATACAGCGACGTGGCATAACTCGGTCCCGCTCTGGGGCAGAGTTCGGAAAGTCATTCGCCCGATTATCTGTCTCGCAGAGCACATCACACACAGCATTGTATGCAGATTGAGTTCATATCGTTGATTGAGTGCAGCGCCAGCGCCATCACTTGGCAACTGCTGCTACTACGAGTGTAAACGTGATTTTTGATAGGTAGTACATATACATAAATATAGTATACTATATTTTACTCTGACTGTTATGAAATATTTCAGAATTTTGTTTGTGTTGTTACTTTCATTCCACTTTTGCGATTAGCTACACTGAAAACTTGACATAACACAAAACATCAACTATTCGGTCAGCGGTAGTATTCGAAAGCCCCGTAGGTACTCAAATCATTAGCAAGAATATCAGATTGCAGAAACTGCACTTTCGGCGAATTCCGCTCAACACTGGGCAGTTTCTACTCGCCCGTCTATTATCCTAGGCATTATTGATGTAAGATATGGTCAGCTGAGTGTTTAGTTGGCCTCGGGGGAAGTGACCTCACTAAATTCGCCCACTTTACGCTGTGGGGCGCCCATTAAGATTACGAAATTATGAAACCGGCCGCTCGCTGAGATTTGCGTGACAGGGAGGCTCAACTCTTGATTTAATTCAGACCACAACACGTCCAGCCAACTGTCTAAATCAACATTACTAGTGGCTAAAGTATAACATGTAAACCTAGACACGTATAACTTTACTATACCTATGTGGTTTTTCTCGGGCTTATCAAATATTTACGACGGGCCAATGTCCCCTACGCCCTTGGGCTACTTCAACCTATGGGATCCTTTCAAAGATTTGTGAGTTCGTTTTTACTAGAAAAAACTTACTGTTCCCCAGAGTCCAAAAAAAAAGAAAATTGTGTTGTCTTGGGACAAGGAGGTGATAAAACTGCAGGTACACCAAAACAGAAAACTAAATGTGATCTCTGAAGATTCATGAACGTTTCAGTGCGATTTCAATTTTATGAGTAGGTCACATCCAAACCAGAAACCCACATCAGATATACAAAAGGGGATGACCGTTCAGACATTTTGCAACCTCCAGGAATTGGATAGGTACTTACTGTGACCTGATAAACCTAATCCTTGGCTTGGCAAACGGACATTTCGCTAACTCTGCTCAGAATAACTTCGGAGGAAACTAATGTAGGCCACCGCTAATTTTGAGCTGGAATCACAAATTGCAATTTTCTCTCGCCCTTATAACAGCCATTTACTTCATGATAAGAATCTTTTTATTCGCTGCAAAAAGGAATCTATGTCGGGAGCTCGCTCTCCACCGGTTGATTGCCTGCCAGCCGCCCAGGAGGCCAGATTTCATGGACCAATTGCCGTTCACGCGTAGGCAAAAGTGATCGCTGGGGTGGTATTATTTAAATGTAATCTTTTTTCGATACTTTTAAGCGATATCTCGTAATAGTCTATTTAAGGCTTGCTGTCGTAAAACTAATGAATGCAGCGAAACTTCATTATCTATCGCTGACACAGATTCTCCCCGCTTTCCAGATGGTTTCCTTTGAATTGCGTTTTAATTTAGTTTTGAAGGAAGGTTCACAATGATAGTATAATTTTACGTTGATAGTCTTACTAGTAAAGTCTGAACCAGGCCGCATTCTTCTTCTTCTCGTGTCAATGACTCAAAACTAGTAATTAAATTATTAGTTTTGAGTCATTGACACGATAATTTGCCAGGCCACCTTTTCATACTACTTATACCTTGTCTGGGTGCGGAATTTTAAGTTATTCAAAACTACATATTACTTATTTTATGGTCAAACTTTGATGTCATACTTAAGTATGTAACTGAAGAACACGCATATGTGTATCGACACTTTAATCCAAGTCTACTGGCGATTACTTTCAAATAATTAGTTTAAGCCTTATTAGAAATCGGAAAAGAAATCAGCCAACTGATTAAATTTGTTGCAATCACGTAGGGTTTATCTTGCGTGGTTACAGCCGCTGACCCGGCTGTCAATCCGCTCAGATTGGATCCGGCACCGTGAGCTATCGCTGCTTCTATTACCCCTCTGGGAAGCGACTCTCAAAAGGGACGAAATTATATAATCGATTCTCAAATCGAAATAATTATAACTAACTAACTAATTCTGCTGACTCAGCGACCCAAAAAGGAATCTTGGCTTCCGAAACGAGCTCTCTCCACACTTTTTTAATGTTCATAAGTTTTTATTCAAATTAAAACACGAATTATGTTATGAAATTATATTATATAGAATTTTTTTCGGGTGCACCACATCGAGGCAACGTCCCCAAGATGCTGGCAGCGTTGCTTTTTTATTTAGAAGTCGGAAAAGAAATCATCAGCCACTCACAGCGCGATATTATTCTCATAAATTAAATAATGAGAAACTTTAATAATTCATTAGCGACCACCGGTGGAACGGTGATCCACAGTCCCGGGTTCAAATCCCGGCGGTCGCTAGTGAATTATCCAATATTCTCATTATTTAATTCTTAATTCGGCATGAGTTTGATTTTGTATCAAGATTTTTTTAGAAATCAGCCAACTGATTAAATTTGTTGCAATCACGTCGGGTTTATCTTGCGTGGTTACAGCCGCTGACCCGGCTGTCAATCCGCTCAGATTGGATCCGGCACCGTGAGCTATCGCTGCTTCTATTACCCCTCTGGGAAGCGACTCTCAAATAGGGACGAAATAATATAATCGATTCTCAAAATAGTCGAAATAATTATATGCCTCTTTAATTAGAAATCAGCCAACTGATTAAATTTGTTGCAATCACATCGGGTTTATCTTGCGTGGTTACAGCCGCTGATCCGGCTGTCAATCCGCTCAGATTGGATCCGGCACCGTGAGCTATCGCTGCTTCTATTACCCCTCTGGGAAGCGACTCTCAAATAGGGACGAAATAATATAATCGATTCTCAAAATAGTCGAAATAATTATATGCCTCTTTAATTAGAAATCAGCCAACTGATTAAATTTGTTGCAATCACATCGGGTTTATCTTGCGTGGTTACAGCCGCTGACCCGGCTGTCAATCTGCTCAGATTGGATCCGGCACCGTGAGCTATCGCTGTTCCTATTACCCCTTTGGGAAGCGACTCTCAAATAGGGACGAAATAATAATATAATCGATTCTCAAAATATTCGAAATAATTACAACTAACTAACTAATTCCGCTGACTCAGTGACCCAAAGAGGATCTTGGCCTCCGAAACGACCTCTCTCCACTCTTTTTTAATGTTAATAATTTTTTATTTAAATTATAACATAAATCTTATTATGAAATTATAATATAGAAAATTTCTTTGAGTGCACCGCATCGAGTCAACGTCCCCAGGATGCTGGCAGCGTTGCCTTTTTAATTAGAAATCATCCAACTGATTAAATTTGTTGCAATCACGTCAGGTTTGTCTTGCGTGGTTACAGCCGCTGACCCGGCTGTCAATACGCTCAGATTGGATCCGGCACCGTGAGCTATCGCTGCTTCTATTACCCCTCTGGGAACCGACTCTAAAATAGGGACGAAAAAATATAATCGATTCTCAAAATATTCGAAAAATACAACGTGTTACAAAACAACCCATAAAAACTGCCATACAAATTGAGTTCATTTTGTATGGGAGGATCAAATTTTTTGTTCATATTTCGACCTATGTTCCATGGGTAAAGTTGTTCAGTTTTACGAGTACCTTGACCTCCTTTCAGCTTTATTGGTTGTTTTGTAACACCCAGTATATATGCCTTTTTAATTAGAAATCGGAAAAAAAATCAGCCCACTGATTAAATTTGTTGCAATCACGTCGGGTTTATCTTGCGTGGTTACAGCCGCTGACCCGGCTGTCAATCCGCTCAGATTGGATCCGGCACCGTGAGCTATCGCTGTTTCTATTACCCCTCTGGGAATCGACTCTCAAATAGGGACGAAAAAAAAATTATAATCGATTCTCAAAATATTCGATTTTTGTTCATGAAATTAATCGATTTGGTAATCAAATATTATTAGTACAAAAATCAAATTCATGTCGAATTTGCAGCAACTAAATATTTTCGATACCGCGAAATATCAAATTAAAAATCTCGATACCTTTGTAGCGACCTCTGGGAGCTACAACACGAAGCTCACTCAAAGTGGTTCACAAGCAAACTAGACGCAACAGAAGTTCTCAACCTTCCGCAAGATGGCGCCACGTGACAGAACAATAGGCCTAAAACGTGGTATCGAAGTGTTTACCGCGCACCGCACATATACAACTTCCAAACCCATCCAGGTGGACCAGTCGGTCCCCTGGCCACAACACCCGGCCAGGCGGGTAGCTACCCTTTTCCCGACACCACCTGGATACCTTCTCCTGTCACCCGCCATATTGGTGACCCCTACCATGGACTTCGCAGCCTTCAACCACGAATCAACCACTGCAGCACGGAGCCAACCACTACGTCATCAGCATCCACCGCAGTCACAGCACAGCACCGGCCGCTTCACTGGTCTTCCATCATCGTCTCGACTCACCGTAGACGTCCCGACTCACCGTGGACATTGGAACCAGCACTGCATCGCCACGCCAGCCAGACTGCATCATCACGCTACATGACTTCATCAGCCCCACTTCGCTCGCACGGTATCGACCTCCGGTCTTGAGGGGGAGTACTGTAGCGACCTCTGGGAGCTACAACACGAAGCTCACTCAAAGTGGTTCTCAAGCAAGCTAGACGCAACAGAAGTTCTCAACCTTCCGCAAGATGGCGCCACGTGACAGAACAATAGGCCTAAAACGTGGTATCGAAGTGTTTACCGCGCACCGCACATATACAACTTCCAAACCCATCCAGGTGGACCAGTCGGTTCCCTGGCCACAACACCCGGCCAGGCGGGTAGCTACCCTTTTCCCGACACCACCTGGATACCTGCTCCTGTCACCCGCCATACCTTTATTTTAAGGTCCTTGTAATATTGGTATGATGTATGTAACTGAACAACACACGGACATGTATCGACTCTTTAACCCAAGTCTACTTGCGTATACAAATAGTTCTATCCGGCTGTCAATCCGCTCAGATTTAATCCGGCACCGTAAGCTATCGCACTTCCTATTACCCCTCTGGGAAGCGACTCTAAAAATGGACAAGTAATAATCAATTCTCAAAATATTCGACTTTTGGTCATTATCCCTACTATTCAAATTAATCGATTAGGTAATCAAAAATTTTTAATTCGGCATGAATTTGATTTTTGTATTAAGCTTTTTAGAAATCAGCCAACTGATTAAATTTGTTGCAATCACGTCGGGTTTATCTTGCGTGGTTACATCCGCTGACCCGGCTGTCAATCCGCTCAGATTGGATCCGGCACCGTGAGCTATCGCTGCTTCTATTACCCCTCTGGGAAGCGACTCTCAAATAGAGACGAAAAAATATAATCGATTCTCAAAATAGTCGATTTTGTTCATTATACTATTTAAATTAATCGATTAGGTAATCGAAAATTCTGAATTCGGCATTAATCTGTTTTTTGTAGTAAGATTTTTTAGAAATCAACCAACTGATTAAATTTGTTGCAATCACGTCGGGTTTATCTTGCGTGGTTACAGCCGCTGACCCGGCTGTCAATCCGCTCAGATTGGATCCGGCACCGTGAGCTATCGTTGCTTCTATTACCCCTCTGGGAACCGACTCTAAAAAGGGACGAAATAATATTATCGATTCTCAAATTATTCGATTTTTGTTCATTTTGAAAAAATTATTAATACAAAATAATATTTAATTTTTATGTCATGTATTTGCAGCAACTAATTATTTCCGGACACGCGAAATATCAAATTAAAAAACACAATGCCTCAATTTTTAGATCCTTGTAATATTTGAATAAATTATTATTATTGCATAAATCTAGTAAAATACATGAAGAAAAACGATTATGTAATAAATCGACGTTTTTTTGGGTTAAAATCGTTAAAAGCTTTGATCTATTTTGTCTGACTTGATAATCGATTAATAATAAATCATTTTTTGTTACTAAAGTCACATCCCTGTCCTCAAATCTCGGTCCTTTGCTGCGCTTACCAAATAACAATAGATTTCACCTTCACCCTTCCTCCTTATGGATCAGGTATTTTCACCTTATTGTGCTGTTGCCGCGGGAGCTCGAATAAAACCTTACAGGCGAATATATCGGATTTGTAGTTTTCGCTGACAATTTGACTTTTACGAGTCGTCAAACGTGAGTGGATTAGAATGAGTCACGGCGCTTTGCAGTTCAGACTAAAATCGTCTCATGTGCGAGTCATCATTTAGTGAAGCATAGGTAGCAGTAAACACCTACCTCTAATAAAAGCTGAAGTGTTTCCTTACAGGTACCTGAGTAAAATTATATTTAAGCATAATAATTATGCTAATATGCAAAATAAGCACGAGGACATTATTATACTTTAGCATATGAATTCGTTGATATTTGCTGATAATCTAAGTATAAAATATTTCATCCTACATATTTGACAGCACTTAGTTATTAACCGGTATGGCGTTGTAAAATTGATCCATCATACCAAACTAAAATGAATAGCATGCTATTTTCGAAAATGTCAATAATAAAAGCGGCCTTCATGCCTTATCGGGTAGGCAAATCTCGAGTAATGCAAACGGAATGCGCTAAATACTTGTGCGGAATATAGTGAAGTAAACAGGGTGTTCAGTTTTTACGAAGAGTTTTATTTTAGAACAGAAAAGTTCAACAATTTTAGAAATCAGAATGGGGAAAAATGCATCATCAGTTTTCAGATTTATAATTTCTGCATTACTTTTAACTACAAAGGTCACGGATATTAAGGGTAATGCGAAGCGCACCTCGAACAATCGATTCTAGTCATTGTTCACTACTACGCCTTGTGTCTTTCTTTAGAGCATTCGTCCACTCTGTGTCCCACAAGAGTGGCCTGAGGCACCCTGTTTGCTACATACTTCTTCTTTGTACTGGACACTCTGTATAATGAAGTGGTGGTGAATAAATTGGTCGCGTGCGGAGCCGGCCTCGCGGCGCCGATGTCAACGCTGCATGCTGCACTGCGCCACCCGCTACGGGCTAACGGCTAACCAACAAACCTTCAACTTATTCTTCTATTACCGTGATTATGGCGTGTCGTGTCCTACATTGCGGTGGGTCAGTTCTCAACCAGCCCGTTAAAACAAAATTACGAAACAGCCAGCTTTTTTCGAGGAGGTACTAAAGCGGAATACTAAATGACTGATTTCTTTTAGCTACGCTACTTAACTCAAATCCCGGCCTAATTTCAAAAACATTGAACGGGGAATTTACAACATAATAAACCTCATTCTGTAAGTAGAATTCATCTAATAACCTTTGAGATTTTCTTTAAGAAATCCGATTTTCCCCTCACAAGAATTCAGCTTCAGCGGTTGACTTATGCATATCAATTTAGCCTTCAGAAGGAAAATTTACCTCGTCGTTCCGCAGACGTATTATATTATAATGGAGCATGTTATGTCCGTATTCATTATATTCTTTGCACGTAAAAAATAAAATCTCTTCACAATCCTGACAGGTTCGTATGAGAAAGTAACGCAGCTAACTTATACGTAATTCGGAGTCCCGTGCGCGACCCGGGAAAATTATTAATGTACAAAAAGATACAAAGACTCGGGGCCTATCCTTAGTAACTTTGCTGAAGGTACGTGATTTTACTTCTAAGTATTTTTTGTTGTTCAAGGATGCAAACAAGGGAAAAATCTTGTTGTAACGCGTCTTCTTGAGTGGAATATAGAAACAACCACTCATAGCTCGCGGCTGGACAAATTATCTAACTAAATTATACTGATTATGTTTCATGAACTGCTTTCGCATAAAATAGTCATAATGGCCTTTAAATGATTTCTCAGATATTTGAGTAAAAGGGCGTCCTTTGGCCATAATTGGAATAAAAGCTATTCCCGTCTAAGTAGATCTTTGGCAAGGCTACAACACAGTACTTTCTGGATTTATCGCTTTTAAGAAGTGGGTTAGCATTTCATTCCAATCCAGTTGATTCGGGTTTCACATCTCTACTAAAGTTGTTCAAAGAAACTAGTATTTTAATAATAAATTTGCTATGAAAGTTAATAAGAAAAAATGAGAAGTTTCTTGAGATTTACTTACACAATAATTTTTGGCATGTTCTTTTCTTTTAGGAAAATTGCTCCTAAATATTTACTGTAGTAAAGAGCCCTGCTCCGAGACAAATAGTCGGGTATTCATTAAGAGTTCTGTTACCTCCAAATAGGTGCAGAATACGAAATCAGATACCCACCCCTAGCCTACTCTCATTTCTTTCTAATGTTAATAAAAAGAAATGGAAAAGTTGTCGGCGTACGCGTCAAATGAAAAAGTTATAAGACGTGATGATACTGCAAACAGTGCCACCTGTCGGCGAAACTAATTACCAACTCCCAACTTCCTGAAAACACTAGAATATTCGCTAAAAACGTCACCCCAAGACTCCTGCGTGGAATAATAAACAACCGAACGAATGTTTGCTAAATATTGTTATGATATTCCGTAAGAGCTAATGTATATTGTTTGTGCCTATTTTGTTATAACAGGCTTGTTTGTTTGTTTGTTTGAACTGTAGGTAATATTTACCTACGTCGTTTTTTTCTTGTGGGATGTTTGACATCTCTGTTGTTTTGTCGTGTGGTAGGGTCTGTACCTATAGCAACCATAAATACCTTGTCAAACAATTTTATACGGTGCACCAGGGCTATTCCAACTTGAGGAGAGGGGAATTCCGTCAGTGGCCTATAGATTTCCTTCTTTAAGCTTTTAGCAGTTGTGGCATCTATCACGTTTATTAACAGTTGATGCCATAAATTGTTAAAAGCTCCCAGAAATAACGGAAGTAGTAGGTAGGAGCTATAGGCCTCTGACGTAATTTCCCCACGTCGGAATAGCCCCGCTTTACTATGTTTACATAATTGTAAGGGAATTCATTAGGATGCAACTTAAAAGTTTATTTTCAAGTAAAGCTGCAGTAAACCGGGTTATGTGGTATTATGGCAGCGCTTATATGACCGACATGCCATAAAATTGAACTGCCTTTAAAACCGCTTTAGTCTACTAGCGTCTCCTACAGAGTAATGTCTATCGTAAAACACTCAGCGTGCGTTTACTTGCGTCATTATTAATGCAGTGTAGAGTTGAAGTTATTAATAATTTGTTTTCTTAGTAGTTTATGATAAATCAATTAGGTAGTTATACTTTACCATGTCGGTACTAGGTATTTAAATTAATTTTATAATTATTGACGCTCTGCCTACCCCGCAAAGGATAAAGGCGTGATTATATGTATGTATGTATAATTATTACTTTGAATACTCCCAATACAACCATCCGTCGAAAAAACACGTCCGTCCAGCAGAAGATAAAGTATAATTTGGATTTGGATATAAAATCTTTTATGTCCAATATCAATGACAAATGACAAGCGTGCCTTTATAATTCTACTATTAAATTTTTAATAACAAGTTATACATCAGAATTTCCGCTCAATAAATTGAAGATGCGGTTATTTTAAACTGGGTATTACTAACGTCGATTATTCCGTAAATAGGCAAGGATCATGTACGGAAATAAGGTGGGAATTGTCCTGACACATGCTTTACGCAGCGCTAAAATAGCGCAACAACGAATTTCCGCCTTAAATCATCATCGTTCTTTTTATTTGAATGTAAAATCTGTCATATTCAATATTAATGAGAATCAAATGGTGCCAACTTCAAACGTACCTAATAGTGCCTATGTAATTCTACTACAAACTCTGACGACCCTTTCTAAATCAGAGTTTCCGCGCAATAAACTAAAGATAGAGTAGTTTTAAACTGGGAGTTTCCGACGTCGGATTATTCAGTAATGAGATGTTGGTTATGAATCATAGGCCTCCAGGGGCGAGCTCCGGACTTTCTGCGCTTATGACCGTTACAACTTCTACTCCTTGAGATATTTTAGGAATGGGTTTAAAAAATGAGAGAGTACATTTTTGTGGGTAAAAAATTTTCTTTGGGGTTGATTTAGTTTGTAATATTTTTCTGCCTTGTCTCTAAAACGTCGAACGACCCTATGAACCCTGATGTTAGTTTGTCAGTGGAACTTATTACTTAGGATTGTTTAGTAATGAGAGGATGGTTATGTTATGAATCATGACCGTTACAGCTTTAATTTTTGAGATATTTCAAGAATGGGTTTAAAAAAATGAGAAAGTAGGTAATCTTTCGCTGGAAATAAGTTATCTTTGCGATTAATCAGTTATTAATATGAACCCTGATCACAGTTTGCCATTAGTTGGAGTTATTGAGACTTTGGATTATTCAGAACCTGATGAAATGTTGGTTATGAATCATAGGCCTCCAGGGGCAAACTCCGGACATTCTGCGCTTATCACTGTTACAACTTCTACTCCTTGAGATATTTTAGGAATGGGTTTTAAAAATGAGAGAGTACAATTTTGTAGGTAAAAGTTATCTTTGAAGTAAATAAATTTGTGTATACCTACTTAATTAGTGATATTAAAAATAATCGAAGATTTTTTTTGCTTTGTTTTTTGACCAGAAACTATGTCTTTTGATTCAAGACACCGTCAAGTCTCTTTTTTGCTGAAAACTATGGAAAACTGAAAACGAGTGGCTACAGCCGAAGAGCAGTAATAAACCGTCTATTTGGAGTATTATTGGCTCGTTCGGTTCTCACCACAACGCAATAACGGTCGAGGACCTGGTACTCGGTGGAAATTTCTTTCAAACCGAACAAATCCCATAACTTTATATCGCTTTGAAATCTATAAAACTGTAGTTCAAGTGAGAGGACAGGAAATTATTTTCATTATTGTATTCTTTTCTGTCCGTAGTTACTTTATTCAAGCGGAAAGAAACTTCTTACTATTTTATTCTTACTGCGCAATTTGAAATTTTGTTGTTGTAGATCTGTAAATGTTTTGTAAGAAAATAATGGTGACGCCTGGTACTATAATATAAGAAGAAGGTAGGTTAATATAATATAAGCCAAGATAACCAACCACTCTGTACTTTTAGCGAGTGACTATACATAGTCATAATCGCTAAGATGTAAGATTAACAAAATGAGGCGAGCTCATAAAACGATATTGTAGATTGATAGACCGGCGGATGGCAACGACGGCCAAACTATGCGGCCTGCCTTACACTGCAATATTACTTATCGCCGGCCCTACCACCCTACCTAACGACGCTATTACTAACACATTCCAAATTAAATCACTCCATATAAACCCCATTAACATCTCCCGACAGGCCATCAAATAAATCAATTTGTTCACAATAAAATAAGCAACAACTCTCAATTTTATTGCACAAAACGTGATTCAATCCCATTAAGTGAAGTCATTTCAAATCATTCGGAGGTTTAAATATTTTTATGAAACGCGATAACCCCTAGGGCCCTAGAGAGTGACGCGCGCCGCTCACAATAAATATTGACTCAACAGAACTTTCCATCAATGAACACGGGAGTTGTAAAAACTTCTTTATTAAAAGGAACGAGTAAATAAAATTTGGGAACGGAAAAGTCTGAAATGGAGCCCCTCATTTACATATCAATCGGCATTACCTATATTTTCGTTAGGCCTGTCGCCCCGCGAGCTCCCCCGAAGAATGTCCTAAGCATTTTATTACATTCCCTGCACGTAAAATATAATATCCCTGCCCGCACACAGACGTACGCGTCGCGAGCAAATATCTAAATGTAATTTCCATGCGTTGTCCCCGCAATGTTTTCCCAGAAAATATTAACATGAAGGCAAGGGGCTGAATCTCTCCTAAGTAAGTTGCAAAAAATGTACGTGATTTTACTTCAAAGTCCCTTTTGTCTTTATGGAGGGAAGGCATAAAAGTACAGGCACGGGAATGGCACATGCGAAAAAATTACGCTGCGTAATGATGATGTGCTCGCACTTTCCTCGAAAACAAAATATTTTTCCTTACAGTGACAGATATGTATTCAACAAGGTTACTGCCGTGGAGTACTTAGAGGGTGTGTCTTCAGCTCTGAGTTATTTGCAAAACTTGCGTTTCGTTACCATCATCGCAAACGTACAAATAAGTTCGCAAAAATATTGATACAGTATCGAAAAGATGTCTGATATTTTTCAATATCTTCGCAAAATTCAGGCGTCTGGTTCCAGACATCAGTATTTTGCATTAGCGATTCTTCGAATTCCTACTTCTAACATTGCACTGGGAAATGTCTGGTTCTTGTACTAATACCTATAATAATTGTATCAATAAAAAGAAAGTGTACTCATCAGAGGCGGTGACTGCGGGAGGTCATCAGAGGGCTCTGCGGGAGGGCCGATACAGTCCCTCTCGATCTCAAATGCACAGGAAATTGTTTAATGCTGTTACTAAAATGTACAGCTAATGTACGCCTATTTTATTCAATTATCGACTTTATTAGCCGAAAGCGAATAATGTGACTGACCGTAACAATATAAATGGAATTATGATAATGTGTGCCATGTGGAGTGCTACATAGCGTGAATACCCATTAGAATTAGGAATTTAACGTACTTTTTCGTAGCAATTACATTAGTACAACAGTTAAAGTCAAAAATATTTTATAAAAATAAATTTTATTATTTTACGTGATGTCAAATAAATGTAAACTTAATTTTTGTAAAGATCTTGGGACTACAGGAATTAAGGCATGGAGGAAATATACTATAGGAGAGTGAAGCTAAAACTATAGAAACGTATCTCGAAAAATTCTGGTTAAATCTATATGGCGCTGTGAATAAAAGTTGCGGTTTTAACCAGAAACTTTAGAGGTACGTTTTTTGTTCAAATTGACTCTCCTAGAATATTATTTTCTCTACCTATGCCTAAGGTCAACGGTATTTTCAGCGGACTACAACCTCCGAACTAGTCAAGCCGATTTTGGAAAACTTGCATTATTTTCCACTGCAGGGTTACAAGAAGCTATGCTGTTTACGACCTTGTCTTTACGACGACTGTCCCTCCAGGCATAACCAATATGCTGAATGAGCATCGAACAACAAGTACTGTTTAGCCTTAGTAGTTACTGTAAACAGTAGCACCTCAATTTACCTATTCAAGGAATTAGACCTAAAAAAGGTTATTTTTTACCGATTCCTTATACTTATAAATTGAGTAGAGTGAGGTACTGCTGCTATTGCAAAACTTTATTTTTAAGAAAACTGTTTGATCTTAATTCTTAATTTCCATTTTCATAATATTTTGTAGCAAAATATTAAACACTTAAAATAAATAATCTCAAATAACTTAGGTATAGATAGTTCCGTTCCAAACATTGCGAAAGTTGGCGAATCGCGCCGGTTCGCGAAACGAGCAAGTTGGCTTACCGCGCGTACTCCAATACAACACCACGTGTAAATTAATATGATAATTTTTATTATCAAATCTATTAACTGGCTACGGAAAAAGGTCTCTACAACATGCTACAATGTCGTAGCAAGTTGCTACTAGCAACCAACAACAATCTGGATCTGTAAAAAGACGTGGATTAAGGTGAATCAGTGTGAAGTAAGAAGCCTAGCATTTACTGTACTTGTATGAGAATACCTTGTATTGTAACAGACATTGTATAGTTTGTATCCCTTCCAAAAATAGTTTCCCGTTCCTTTGTACGCGGAGTGCTGACATCGCACTTCCGAAACGGCAGAACAACATGTTGGCCTTAAACAGAACATGGTTCACTTTTACGGCCCCAGAAAAACATGAAATGTAACGTGGGTAATTTGGACTCCTCCCCAACATAAAATACAAAAAACCGTTTCTTCCATCCTTATGTTTATTTATTCCGTTTAACGAGTATCCCTATAAAGGAAACCGCCCATTAGACCAGCGCGTGCCGTGACTGCGTCCTGACCGCTTCAACCGCATTTAAAAATATTTCGTACATGTATTCCTTTATTAACAAAAATCCGCATTTAACCACATCGTACTGAAGAACACGAAACACTGGCAAAGCCAGCACTAAACTGACCGCAACTAGAGTAACTCTCTCGTTTCTTTTCCTAAGCAAAGAATTAGAAGGAAACTTAATTGTGCAAAAATACGACGCAGCAGAGGCGAGTAACTCGATTATCGAAACGGTATTTCCTTCAGACAAAAGCGATCGTATTCCGAGGGCGAGCGGGGGGAGAGTAGCGGCCGCGGGGGCTTCGTTTAAAGAAGTAATTACACGAGCAGCAAGTTGGGCGATCCTAGTCGGCGACATTAGTATGCGCCGCGCGTCACGCCGCCGAGAGGCGATAACGCAAATTCGTTTGGCCGAACATCTCGCTAATAGAGTTTCACTAATTTATAAGGCCGTAAAGCCGCCACAAGACCGGACCTGCGTAAAACTGTCCGCGGCGGACGTAAAAAGGATTTGATGGTAGACCCTGTTACATATTTGATGGAACTCAATCTTTCGCCGCTCGGCCGGGAAGTAAGCACGCTTAATTATGAACAGCTTCTGCGGAATTATGCGAATTGTTGCTGGGAATCGTTGTGGTGGGGATTGTTTCTTGTTATATTAAATTAAGCTACCGATACACGGCGTATCTTTGTGAGGTCTCGATAACTCAAATTGTGAGATCGCAACGGTGTAAATACATTATTTATAAAGTCGGTATCGGCGCGAGTATCAAGACTTGTTAGGATTGGAATATTTTACAGGGTGTGTTCATCGGGAGCGGTGGATCTTTGTAATGAGCGCGGCGATATTGTTGTTGGTCGCGCGGTCGCATAAAGGGAGGTATTTTTCCGGGCTCATGTGCATTATGACAGGCGTTCTTAATTAAAATCCCGATGTGCTTATAAGCCGCAAGCGCACGGCTTCCGCGCACCTGGGGGCGGTAAATAACCAGCTGAGCGGGCGGCTCTAAGGCGGTCTGTAGGAGGCTTCGCTTACTTGTTCGTTTCACCAACTGACACGATTTACCAACTAGCTTTCTGAGTCTACTTAAAAGTTATCATATTTTTATTAATTTTAATACTTACTTGTTGATTACCTCTACTAATCAAATCCAAAAAATAACTGAATGAATCCAAAAAAAATACGACTAACTATTTATTTATCCGCTCTAGTAAGAAAACTGATGCTAGAACTGAAAAGAATGCTTACCTATTTTGTATAAAAAAATAATAAAAAAGAGAATACTTAGTCAGCATTTAAGCTGAAGCGATGAGTGCCGAAACACCGATGGCGAAAGGTCCAGGTTGTTTCACCTTCATTTCGGATCATCAGGTATGGAAGTGTCCATACGACAACCTTGTAGGATATGTATAGTCCAGATGGACTATGAATGCGAATCTGCGAGGCATCGGTCTCACGAGTGTCTTGCGACAACTCTTGCGAGTTTCGTCCTCTACGATAAGCCACTTGTACACATTAAAGTGTAATCCTTTTTCACTTAGTCAGCATTTAAGCTGAAGCGATAAGTGCCGAAACACCGATGGCGAAAGGTCCAGGTTGTTTCACCTTCATTTCGGATCATCAGGTATGGAAGTGTACATACGACAACCTTTTAGGATATGTATAGTCCAGATGGACTATGAATGCGAATCTGCGAGGCATCGGTCTCACGAGTGTCTTGCGACAACTCTTGTGAGTTTCGTCCTCTACGATAAGCCACTTGTACACATTAAAAATCCTTTTCACTTAGTCAGCATTTAAGCTGAAGCGATGAGTGCCGAAACACCGATGGCGAAAGGTTCAGGTTGTTTCACCTTCATTTCGGATCATCAGGTATGGAAGTGTCCATACGACAACCTTTTAGGATATGTATAGTCCAGATGGACTATGAATGCGAATCTGCGAGGCATCGGTCTCACGAGTGTCTTGCGACAACTCTTGTGAGTTTCGTCCTCTACGATAAGCCACTTGTACACATTAAAGTGTAATCCTTTTTCACTTAGTCAGCATTTAAGCTGAAGCGATGAGTGCCGAAACACCGATGGCGAAAGGTCCAGGTTGTTTCACCTTCATTTCGGATGCGAAACTCACAAGAGTTGTCGCAAGACACTCGTGAGACCGATGCCTCGCAGATTCGCATTCATAGTCCATCTGGACTATACATATCCTAAAAGGTTGTCGTATGGACACTTCCATACCTGATGATCCGAAATGAAGGTGAAACAACCTGGACCTTTCGCCATCGGTGTTTCGGCACTCATCGCTTCAGCTTAAATGCTGACTAAGTGAAAAAGGATTACACTTTAATGTGTACAAGTGGCTTATCGTAGAGGACGAAACTCACAAGAGTTGTCGCAAGAGACTCGTGAGACCGATGCCTCGCAGATTCGCATTCATAGTCCATCTGGACTATACATATCCTAAAAGGTTGTCGTATGGACACTTCCATACCTGATGATCCGAAATGAAGGTGAAACAACCTGGACCTTTCGCCATCGGTGTTTCGGCACTCATCGCTTCAGCTTAAATGCTGACTAAGTGAAAAAAGATTACACTTTAATGTGTACAAGTGGCTTATCGTAGAGGACGAAACTCACAAGAGTTGTAGCAAGACACTCGTGAGACCGATGCCTCGCAGATTCGCATTCATAGTCCATCTGGACTATACATATCCTAAAAAGAGAATACTTAAAAAATAAGCCAAATTTTTCATCAAAATATTGTACTTAGTTTCAACTTTTAAACAAAAAAAAACGTGAGTGCTTACAAGCACTTGAGCTTTTAACATTGTAAGTAAGAACCCAGTTGTTTTTCTTCTTTTCATTATTGTAAAAGCAAATTACTCGGGAGAAGTATGGAGGTGCCCTACCTCACTAAAAGAGCCACTGTTTTGACATCAATTCCACGAAATTGCCGTCTCAGACTCAGATTAAAATAATTATGTCTCAGTAAAGCGTAACGTGGAGGTAAATATTCATAATTTATTTAGAAACATGAGGGCCCCCAGATCCCGAGCAGTTTAGTTAGGCGAGACTCACATTGCCCCGAAACCCGCTCCGGTGTGCGGTGTTCCGGTTTTAGCACATAAAATCTTGATTTGTTTATAAAATTGCATCTATATCACATGTCGGCAATCAAATCGGTATCACACACGGATATCGATATCTGCGTGCGGAGTTACGATGTGTGTGACAGATTTGAACCTCCAGACTACCGTACGTTGCGCTTTGCAAGATATGATCTGTACTACCGTACGATATTTTTAATACAAAAGGTGCAAAAGAGCAAGTAGAATGCAGCCAATGCGGACCGTCGTACATCACAGCTACGCACGGAAAAACACATGCGGCAGTCCGGATCCGCACCGCAACCGCATCCGGTACTCGGTGTCGTCAGTGTGAGGTTCGCCTTAGTTAGCTTGGGCGCCGTTATATCGTCTCAGCCACTTTATGTTAAGAAAATTTAATTTTAGAGGGCTTGTTCTCCCCAAAATTTAGTCTGATTCGGTTTAAACGATGTTCTGTTTGTTGAGGTTTTTGGCGCCATTTTGAAAATTACAATTCTATTTTGGAATTGTATTGGAACAATAATGATGGGAATTAATAACCACCAATAAAACCACCAATTGTTAAGTTATTAATTCCCATCATTAAGTAAGTTGAAAACAAACCCTCAATCAAAGAATGTCGGCTCATCTGAAGTGCTTAGGTAACATAATATTCAGAGGAAGGTAAAATTATGCATTGGTAGGTTCCATCATATCACATACCTAGGTAGATTTACAGAGAAAGATGAGTCGCTTACTGCCTAACTGTTCTTTGTTTTCCTATTCAGACGAGGTAGATATTCAGTAAGTATTACGCCGTAGCAAGAGCTCTGTAAAGGCTTTGACACAGAAGATATCTAGAGTAACGAAGCTAGTTGGAGCTGTAACTCGGATGTCCTATGTAGGTAGGTACTACGTGTATGGGATGTTCCTAGTGTAGGATAATCATAAAGTCTTTTATTTCCTTTGCGAACCAGAAAAAAGTTGTAAATTAAAATATGCCAAACAAATGCTAAAATATAAAAATGTTTCATTTTGCCACCGTAGTTGTCATCCCACATCATAACGTAATATTACTCGCCGGCATTAATTTCTAGTGATGGGCCGAACACAGGTTTTGCCGAATCCGAATATTCGGCCGAATGTTCGGTAAAAAGTTTGCCGAACCGAATATTCGGCCGAATAATTCGGCAGGACATGATGTCCATATAAAATAGTTATGATTATCACTTGTTTACGAATTACGCGCTGATTCGCACCAGACCACTCCGCTCTTTACCCTCAAACTTGTTACATTGGAAACTTTCACAACAAATTAAAATAAATCTGCTTCACTGCTTGTCTTGACATAAAAATTTACCACACAATTTATATAAAAAGGATACATTTTTATTCGGCCAAATATTCGGCAAAGTTCACCGAACATTCGGCCGAAACCGAATATTCGGTAAATGTGCCGAACATGCCGAATACCGAACATAAACCGAATATTCGGCCCATATCTATTAATTTCTACATAGTAAATTGTAGTTATATTTGTTAATCTTAATAATTAATTCATTTTATTCCTAAGACGCCAGTGAATAGCATTTCTGACTCAAACATTTATAAAAGAACTTTTTAGATAAAAGAAAATCATCTTCATAAACTACCCGACTGAAAATGACATTATTACAGCCAGAGAAAAGGGTACGATAAAAATAATTCAAAGGAGCTTAGCCCTTGTAAAGGCAGCCTTGAAAGGATATCGGAATTCGTTGGTCCTATCTGTTATTTAAGCGAGTCTCCTAAATTCCCGTAAGTACCGGTACACAAGTTGCGGTCGCGGCACCGTGTGTTCCCAACTGTCTCACCATAGTATAGCGCAGTATTCAGTAGGTAAACCCGTTTACTAATACAATTAGGCATATTTTCATTTTCCTTCTCGCCTTTCATTGGACACCATGTCGACGAACGACTCGATAAACCCCGGTGTTTCAGTTCTTCCTTTCTCCCTCTTCTTCTTTCATCCTATACCTAGCACCCAGTCGATACAAACCTTTATTAGTTTCTTTACATTTACCATTCCGGTACAAAAGCTAGGTTTATTGTCATTTGTGAAACTATATAACTTTTTTTATCTTATATCTGCTTTCTTAATAGGGTAAAGTACGGATAGATGCGCCGTTGGGATAGTTGCGCAGGTTTCGAAAACACTATGTTCTAGTAAATTTCAGCACTATTTCTTATTAAAACATAGTAGTCTTCCTCCTGAAAACCCAAGTACCACGTTAATTATTCGAGTAATTGCACAAATTTACGTCAGTTTAAGCGAAAATCTTCGGTAGCGTGGTCAAACCGGGCGTCGAAGTTATTTTGGCATATTTTGTTTTTCGGGTATCTTTTCTCACGGTTGCAGAATCGCACAAATTTTTATTTCCTCATATGCACTACAGTATAAAGTATGTGACCATTTATTAATTATTGAAAAAAATCAAATAATTATTTTTTTATTTAAATGCGCAACTATCCGTACCAAAAAGGATACTTGCGCAGGTTTTTTGGACGGATAGTTGCGCCTTGCGGGATAGTTGCGCAAATTGATATTTTTGTTTATTTTAGTATGTTGCAGATGTACAAAATGCTTCTAAATTATAGTCTGAATATGGGCGTTATTCCACATAAATTTTATGCTACCTACGCGTTGATACAATTTTTTTACTGAAATGAATGACTTAGCACTCAATAACTTTAGAAATAATAATAATATTAAGGTTCGGAGGCCTATTCGATTCTTAAAATAAGTATTGTATCAAATTAATTAAAAATTGGTTTGATTTAAATAAAGTACCAATTTCATAGTAAGTCACCTAGGTAATCTTCAAAGCGCAAGTATCCCCCCACGATTTTTTAGAGCTGCGCAACTATCCGTGCCGGTGCGCGACTATCCCTTTTTCAAGAGGTCAAATAAAACTGGATTTACAACAAAACAATAAAAATTTTATTCATAAATTAGGGCTTTGATGAAAGATTAAAGATCAATCCTCTAATCTGTAAAGATATTTTTGTAAATTAGTTCTTAATTATTGAGTTATAAAGCATTTTCCGAAAGGTGCGCATCTATCCGTACTTTACCCTATTTTAGTTCTTGGTAAAAATACTTTCGTCGGTTTCTTTTAAAAATATAAAATTTCTACCCGTGGATAAAATATTTGATGTTGTTGTTGCTATGAACAGAAATAAACACAAATAGAAGTGTTATTATCGCAATGAAAGTTCAAGAGAGCTATCGTTCTACGTTCAACCAAGAAGTTGAATTTATGAAGAGTGTTATTTTACTACTAGTACGACAATAAAAGCAGATTTATGTATTTTTAAGAATTTCCAAAGTTATTGAGCAGAAAACAAGTTCTCATAGATAAATCCATCACTGTTTTATTACCCACTGCACAAGCTGTAGGATTTTGATTTTCCTCGAGCATTTTCCTCAAATAAAATAAAATACTAAGACCACTACTTCAACTGTTATCTACACTATTAACGCGTGGGAGTCAAATTGAGAAACGGTTCTTGAATTGTTTGACTTTTCAGTTCAGCTATAACCTATTCTCTATAAAGTACCTACCTTTAAGTATATTGCAATATAAATGTTTTGTAGCAAACTTTTTTACCCATCGACCTGCCTAAAAAAAGAAAAATAGTTACTAACAGCCAAATCTTCTAAGCAAAATATTGCACAAAAATAATTTTTATACATTATGTACACACATCTTGCCTTATTCTCTTGTGGGGTAGACAGAGCGGTAACGGCTGTAAAGATTAGTAATTTGTAAGTAGTGTGCATTCATACTGTAAATATAATACTCTGTGTGTTATCTGCTCGAGTGCACGCGGCACAAGTTTACCTTCACCCTTTATTACAATAGTTCGATTTACCTGTCTTCCTCTAGCCTAACTTCTCTCTAATACAGCCGCCGATCTAAATTCATATGACCGGGAAAACACTGGGAGCTTCCTTCCTGCGCGGCATGCCGGCCTGACAGGCGTATTTTTGAATCAGTAGAAAAAGACAAATACTGCAAAAAGTACTTACTTTAGCTACTTGTACTTACAACTTTTAGAATTTTTAATACTTCTGTAGGTAGGTATGTGTGATGCTGAAGTAGTTGTAGGTACGTGTTAGTTACGTAATACATTTTGACAATTCATGGCAGACTTCGCATATGAAATCGAATCCGTAATTCAAAAATACGCCTCCCGTTCGTTTGAGACACAATTGCTCGTGTTTGCATTTTTATCTAGTTGTTTTCGTGGGGTGAATATGAATGCAGTCTTTGTTTGGACGCCGCAAAGGTAAATATTAATATTGCGTCGGAATTGTCTCGTCCACCAATATTTTTCACGTGGATACATTGAACGTGCGGCAAACGCTGGAAATACTGTCATTGAACATAATATGAGAACAATATTCCATAAATGCTCAAACATGTGCCAATGAATGCTAAAATGATAATACTATTTTGTTTTACAATAACTTTAAAAATAAGAACGTAATATAAAATTCATGTCTCGCCTGTAAACAATGTAATTCAGCACTTTGTCTCTGTTTAGTAAGAAAAAGCTCACACTTTTTAAAATTCACTACAACGTCTTTATTTAGTTACTTATTAATAGTAAACAACATGTTTCATCCTCTAAGCTAGTTTGTCATAAAATAAGTAAGAGTAGCTCGTAAAATTTACCACCAAATTAACACGTAGAATCCTTATAAAGAAACCGCCTCGCTCTATTAAGAACGATATGTGTCTACTCAAAGAATAAAAACACAGATGTGACAGTCAATTCCAACTTAAGGCTTTTAGGTCTACTCGCCAATGAAATAAAAGTGCCTAATAGAAATACTTTTTTATTACATCAGCCCTTTCAAGGTAAACTTTTGCCTGCCCTGAAAGTGAAATGGTCTGAATGTTATAAGGTAGATGTAATATGGAGGGTATAGAATACTTCCTAATGTATTCAAATTTCGCAATAAAAGAGTTGAATTATGTTACACGATGCTAATAAAAACGTGAACGGACTGTGTTCATATGATGATCATAATGATGTACATGGATTGCACGCACATTCATGTCGGGATCACGTCTTACCTTACCTACTTACTTTAAAGAAGTGTTGACGCCTTGAAAGTTGAATTTAGTTTAATAAGGTGTCATGTCTGAGTTCCCCGCATAATCAACAAAGGAATCAAGTCGTCACGTCTTCCAAGCTCGTCTCATGCAAGTAATCATTATAACATAAAACTTTTGCACTTTGCCAAAACCTCGTGAATCTTGCCGGCATGATGTCTCGGGAACTCTTGTCGGGTAATCACAAGTTAATGAAAAGTGCGCCGCGCCGTCAGACGAGCAGCTACCCAAATTTTAGGGGTCACGTAAAATATTAAAGCGACGAGATGAAGTGGCCAGAGATTCATTGCTTTTCCTTGTTTTTATTATTCGTAAATAAGACGCCCCAACACGTTTGTACGTTCATAACATAAAACCAAGCTGCAGTAAAGTTGGTCCTCAACGACTCCTTGCCTCTCGTAAATGTTACTTAGCCTCAACTTGTATATGCAGAGTATATTTGTTTCCGGGTAAAACTCGAGTGCCCTCGACTCCATCGCGGGCAAAAATTGCTTAAGTAATTTGCCTGAGTAGCTGTTTTGTACCAAATTAGGGGCAGGACATAAAAGCATGCTCAAGTGCCGTACTTGGATTCGGATATGTTTCATGAAATTCGTTTTGTGCCTACCTACCGCATCTCATATTACTCAGTTAAACAAGGCTGATTTGTTTGAGAATAAATATAGGCAAATACATAAAAACTGTGTTATTTTTAATGTAAATGGGGTTTGGTAATTTTATCAGGGTCTTCTCTATATTTTAAGAGTTCAACGCGAGTGACAGTCATATTTTTGCAAAGGCAATAATCAAATCTAGGCCCCCCTTTATCTCTCTAACTCGGTAACGGCTAAGAATCTCATGAAATGTAAACAAGATGATACGTTTTTTGGATCAAAATGTTATATTAATCATCTTTAGGCGAAACGGGAATCACAATTTATGTTAAAAAGTATATTTTTGTGTTTTATTCCGGTCAAAATTCCGGTTCCTTGATTCTGCTGACATCTGTGACACAAACATAAAGTAGGTACTAAGAGGAAATAAGGGTAAAATGGAGCAGTTTTTAGGACCCAGGATGCGTAAAAACAACTACAGCGCAGACAATCTCCTGTGTATGCCGTGTGATGCCGGCTTAGAATAGCATCACCCCAGTTCTACCCGTGAGTGTCGTAAAAAGCGACTAAGGGATACTTATCCAGGGAATGGGCAGCAGCGTTCCCTGTTAATGCACCATCATGCATTGCGCTCGCCAATCCGCCTGCCAAGCGTGGTGAGTGTGGCAATACCCCCCGATAGGGGGAGAAATAGAAATAGAAGAAATATTTTATTAGCTTGCAAACACGGTATTATAAGATCTTGACAACAATAAGTATTTATAACACTTACATTATTTAAGTACATGCGTGATGCGCCAGTTCATGGCATGCAAAATTATTACTTAATACATTTTAAAAACATTATTGAATAGGAAATCTTCATTCATTGACTACATTGAGGTCCATAGAATTAATTATTCAGATACATCGCATTATGTCACAATACAACAATTAATTAAATTATTTGATTACATTATAAAATACAGGATTCAATGTCATTATCGTTTAAAAATTCATTTAACTCATAATAACATTTCTGGGCCAGTCATCGTCGTAATTTAGACAAAAAATACCTATCAGGAAGCTGCCGGAATTGTGATGGAACCTTATTATATACTTTAATAGTCATCATATAGCAATTCTTTCTGTATAAAGCGGTCCTACAGGATGGCATTTTCAATCGCGTTATATCTCTATCTCGAAGTCTTGCATTCCGAGTAATATATTCGAAGAAACTTGGATTATTTCTCACAAATGTCGCTATTTCTACTATATACATGCCTGTCAAAGTAAGAAGGCCTAAACGGCGAAACAAGGGACGACAATGTTCAATCGGCCCTACGCCACATAAGGCTCGGATACACTTCTTTTGAAGTATGAAAACATTCATTACATCAGTAGAGCTTCCCCAGATTATTAATCCATACCTCAAAACCGAGGCAACGTATCCATGATAAGCCTATAATGCAGATTCTTCTCCAGCTACTTTTCTGAGGTTTCTCAGGGCATACACAAACCTATCTAATTTATTACATACAGACTGCACATGTGGTTTCCAAGAGCAGTATTCGTCTAGAATGATACCTAAAAATTTTGTTGTATATGTCCGCTGAATATTTTGTGTATTGCATTGAACGTTAAAGTCAAGTTTTTTGGTTTTATAATTACAAAATTGGATAAATGTCGTTTTTGAAATATTAATTTTGAGGTTGTTGTCCATTAGCCAAGTGTTTATGGAATGCATTGTAGAGTTAATATTATTAATATGGACAGTTCTCAAAAAATTGGCCGCAAGATTTCATTTTTGCGTGTTTTTAAAAAGTTCGTGTTTTCGCGAAAAAAAATATCTTGCTAGCTAGACTAATGGTTCTTTATTACATATTTAGTGGAGGGAAGCAATTTTTTTCATTATTTTAGGAAATATGGGCAATCTAAATTACGAGGGAGGCAGGTGAACGACAATGTCGCCAGGTTAAGGACAAAGGTATTGATTTTAAACCGGTTCCTATTTGCAGAGACTTTGCTGATGATCGAGTTTTCGAATGTTGCGGTGTGGAAATACCTTGTTATAAATGCATAATTCTGTGCATTTACAGAATACCTGACAGGAATTTAGTTAGTACATTCTTTAATCGATTAGAAGCAATTCTTTATAAGCTAACGTCAAACAGTAAAAAGAAAGTAATTGTAGTAGGAGACTGGAACGTACACACAGAAACAGAAAATAAGGCCAAAGAAACTCTAATTAGAATTTTGCATAACTTTAATTTAGACTTACATATTACTGCTCCAACTCGTGAGATGGCGTGCATTGATCATATTGCAAGTAATATCCCCGAGGCAAAAGGCACTGTTCATCATCTTCAACTTTCTGACCACAACACAGGTCAAATGTTAGAATTTTACACAGAGTCTACAGTCACAAGACCTAAGTTTTGGTTTATAACAAAAAGAAACTTTAGTACAGAAAATATTAATAAATTTATAAAATGTTTAAGTAGTCTGTCGTGGTCAGAAGTGTATGAGAAAACAGAACTAAATAGTGCATTCAACGCATTTGATGATCTGTTTTTATTGCTCTACAACTTATGTTTTTCTGAGAACAGATTAAAAGTTCACGCAAATATGACCAAGCCTAGGTGGATAACAAAAGGTATTAAAATATCAAGTAAAGAAAAAAGGAGTTTACGATTTAATTATTATCATAATAAAACGGAATCAAACAAGAAAAGATATAAAACATACAATGCATTACTTCGAGCGTGCGTTATTAATTCAAAAAGACAAAATAACAATAAAATCATTTCCAAATCTAAAAATAAATGTAGAGCTACCTGGAATGTCATACAAAATAAACATGATGATACTAAAATTCCTACTGAAATTGAAAAAATTAAAGCGAATAATGTACTTTTAAATGACCGGTTAGAGATTGCGGAAGCGTTTAATTCATATTTTATTCAATTGACTAATGATAATACTGCCAATATTTCTCCGAACAGATTGACCAATATAACCACACAGGACACAGCTTGTTTCTTAGTCCTTGTACAGAGCAGGAAATTGTAAGAGTGGTAAAGTCATTAAATAATACACCATCGGTAGGTTATGACGGACTCTCTACATACGTCTTAAAATCATGTATAGAGCAAATTGCAGGCGTACTAACACATTTGGTCCATATTTCTTTTACACAAGGCTCCTTCCCAGAGAGACTGAAACGCTCTATAGTAAAACCTTTGCATAAAAAGGGGCGAAAGACTGCATGGAAAACTATAGGCCAATAACATTAGTCCCAATTATGTCTAAGGTATTTGAGAAGGTCTTTCACAAAAGGCTGATCGACTTCTTAAATAAACATAACTCAATAGCCAAAGAACAACATGGCTTTCAGAAGCACAAATCAACAACCCTTGCTTGTTACACGCTAATGCAAAAAGTGACTGAATACATAGATAAGAAGGTGCCTGTGATAGTTATGTTCCTTGATATGACGCGAGCATTCGATTATGTAGAGCATCGTATATTATTGAGGAAATGAAAGTTACGGGATACGCGGTTTAGCATTGGACTGGATTGAAAGCTACTTATCCAATCGGTTGCAGAGTGTTGAAATTTGTGGAGTAAACCAGCAAAAAAGAAGCTATTTCTTAACGGTCAATTTTTCAATATAATAGAGTCGGTGTTCCGCAAGGATCAGTCTTGGGACCATTATTATTTTTACTTTATATTAATGACATTCCAAATATAACTTCAAATCAATTAATTCTATTTGCAGATGACATTTCAATTATCATACCAGACACTGACATACATAATTCATATATGGCCATTTCTCAAAAAATTGGCCGCACAACCTGTGCATCAGTTTACGTCAGATATTTTTTATATTTATGCACCCAGCTGATAACTTTTGCCATATTCGTTTTTAAACACAGTTCTTACACAAAGGCCATGTGTATATAATATCGCTCGAGGTATATTATATACTTTTATTCTGATTTTTTACGTATATTTGGTCGCTAATCTGCATGTCTTTTCACGATGTGCTTAAGTTTAAGCATTAAAAAAATATATTAATGCGCAAAAATAAAATATTCTACCAAACGTTTCTATTTACGTATATCCATAGGAGAAGAATCACACAATATAATAACCTAATATTCATTATTCATAACATAAAATATAATTTAAAGTTTTGTACGAACATTTTTGTCGTTAATCTGCAAATGTGAAAACACGATCGTACCGCGGGTACCACTTCACCTCTCCCGTCTCACTCTGCAACACCTGAACCAGCCATTCACTAGCAAACATCTGCTGAGAGAAGGCCTTGTCAGTTGTTCAGTTTCCGGAGAAAAGGCGAGCTATATATCGGATTCTGGAGTTTGTAACGGGTATGTAGTCGTTTTTATGCCTCTTTTATGTAAAAAACTATGCTACCCGTTGCACTAATTTCAAGTTATAATGTGTAAAATAGTGTTTGCTTTAATGTGTCTAAGTGAGCAATCCTTGTACAAAATGGTTTTCCTGTGATGACGAAATAACTGCTATTTAGTCGTTAACCTGCCGGTCGTTCACCTGTCTCAAAAATGCAGGTGAACGACCAAATAGCAGGTTAGCGACAATTATCATACAAAAGTGAAATTAATAATATAAAATAAATGATCTAATTCATTGCTTAATATTTTACTAATTTGATAAAAGTAGTCCCAAATTTATTAAACAATAATTTTAGAAGGGTTTTTCTAAAAAACATTAATATATTTTTTTAATGCTTAAACTTAAGCACATCGTGAAAAGACATGCAGATTAGCGACCAAATATACGTAAAAAATCAGAATAAAAGTATATAATATACCTCGAGCGATATTATATACACATGGCCTTTGTGTAAGAACTGTGTTTAAAAACGAATATGGCAAAAGTTATCAGCTGGGTGCATAAATATAAAAAATATCTGACGTAAACTGATGCACAGGTTGTGCGGCCAATTTTTTGAGAAATGGCCATATATGAATTATGTATGTCAGTGTCTGGTATGATAATTGAAATGTCATCTGCAAATAGAATTAATTGATTTGAAGTTATATTTGGAATGTCATTAATATAAAGTAAAAATAATAATGGTCCCAAGACTGATCCTTGCGGAACACCGACTCTATTATATTGAAAAATTGACCGTTAAGAAATAGCTTCTTTTTGCTGGTTTACTCCACAAATTTCAACACTCTGCAACCGATTGGATAAGTAGCTTTCAATCCAGTCCAATGCTAAACCGCGTATCCCGTAACTTTCACATTTCCTCAATAATATACGATGCTCTACATAATCGAATGCTCGCGTCATATCAAGGAACATAACTATCACAGGCACCTTCTTATCTATGTATTCAGTCACTTTTTGCATTAGCGTGTAACAAGCAAGGGTTGTTGATTTGTGCTTCTGAAAGCCATGTTGTTCTTTGGCTATTGAGTTATGTTTATTTAAGAAGTCGATCAGCCTTTTGTGAAAGACCTTCTCAAATACCTTAGACATAATTGGGACTAATGTTATTGGCCTATAGTTTTCCATGCAGTCTTTCGCCCCTTTTTTATGCAAAGGTTTTACTATAGAGCGTTTCAGTCTCTCTGGGAAGGAGCCTTGTGTAAAAGAAATATGGACCAAATGTGTTAGTACGCCTGCAATTTGCTCTATACATGATTTTAAGACGTATGTAGAGAGTCCGTCATAACCTACCGATGGTGTATTATTTAATGACTTTACCACTCTTACAATTTCCTGCTCTGTACAAGGACTAAGAAACAAGCTGTGTCCTGTGTGGTTATATTGGTCAATCTGTTCGGAGAAATATTGGCAGTATTATCATTAGTCAATTGAATAAAATATGAATTAAACGCTTCCGCAATCTCTAATCGGTCATTTAAAAGTACATTATTCGCTTTAATTTTTTCAATTTCAGTAGGAATTTTAGTATCATCATGTTTATTTTGTATGACATTCCAGGTAGCTCTACATTTATTTTTAGATTTGGAAATGATTTTATTGTTATTTTGTCTTTTTGAATTAATAACGCACGCTCGAAGTAATGCATTGTATGTTTTATATCTTTTCTTGTTTGATTCCGTTTTATTATGATAATAATTAAATCGTAAACTCCTTTTTTCTTTACTTGATATTTTAATACCTTTTGTTATCCACCTAGGCTTGGTCATATTTGCGTGAACTTTTAATCTGTTCTCAGGAAAACATAAGTTGTAGAGCAATAAAAACAGATCATGAAATGCGTTGAATGCACTATTTAGTTCTGTTTTCTCATACACTTCTGACCACGACAGACTACTTAAACATTTTATAAATTTATTAATATTTTCTGTACTAAAGTTTCTTTTTGTTATAAACCAAAACTTAGGTCTTGTGACTGTAGACTCTGTGTAAAATTCTAACATTTGACCTGTGTTGTGGTCAGAAAGTTGAAGATGATGAACAGTGCCTTTTGCCTCGGGGATATTACTTGCAATATGATCAATGCACGCCATCTCACGAGTTGGAGCAGTAATATGTAAGTCTAAATTAAAGTTATGCAAAATTCTAATTAGAATTTCTTTGGCCTTATTTTCTGTTTCTGTGTGTACGTTCCAGTCTCCTACTACAATTACTTTCTTTTTACTGTTTGACGTTAGCTTATAAAGAATTGCTTCTAATCGATTAAAGAATGTACTAACTAAATTCCTGTCAGGTATTCTGTAAATGCACAGAATTATGCATTTATAACAAGGTATTTCCACACCGCAACATTCGAAAACTCGATCATCAGCAAAGTCTCTGCAAATAGGAACCGGTTTAAAATCAATACCTTTTCGTAAAAGTATGCACACTCCACCACGTTTATTTTTTACCCTGCAATAAGAAGAGGCGACAACAAAATCCTTAATAAAGACGTTCTTTTCACTACCCTGCTTGATAAAACTCTCAGTAAAACATAATATGTCAAGAGTTTTATTTTTTGTAGAAAAATCATGAATGCATAACTCTATCAGGTGTAGTTTTGAAAATTAATCCTTGTATGTTTTGGTGTAAGAGTCTAACAGTATTAATATATGGGCTAGGTTGTTGTAGACTTAAATTTATTTTATTTTGGTGTTGAACGAAAAAACTTTGATCCATGGAGGCCCATGTCCAGCAGTGGACTGTTGTGGCTGTTATGTTATGTTATGTTATGTTATAGCCGGGTTCGTACGTAAGACGAGCAACAAAAGCGACTACAACAACATTAATGATAGATTAATGATTAATTACATTTTTATGATCTATATGACTTTATTTAAAAAAATAGGCAAGCTGCCACTGGCATGACAACGGCAAAAATATAACAGACCATGCCACAGGAACTGCAAAGGGTGATACGAATTCGTATTAGGAAACTTCTTTCAACAATGTCTTTAAACTTCTGATCAGGGGTAGGTACCATTTTACCCCATCTACCCTGCAAGTATTACATACTCTTTGAAACTCTCATAGAGAATAAAACTTCTGCCATACTTCTGCATTTCCTCTTTTGCTATTGTCATCAAGTTGTCATTTGGCAAAAGGAAGTATACCCGCACACCCGCAATGTACTCGCTGTACGCTCTAAATAATGCGGATGGCACACCTAGCCGCAAAAACAGCCGCATCGAATAAAATTGGTGTTGCCAAGAGAGTACTTTCCTCCCAATTTAATGGGTAATTTTGCCGTATGTGTGTATTTTTCGGAAATTTATTTCAAATAATAATTGCTGTCATTTTACGCCAGAGGCACGTTCAAGCAGCCAACTTTCGTAACTGCAGAACTTTCTCCGTGCACCACGCAGCTTCCCTTTGTTCCCATATGTCCAACTGATCACTTCTACAATAGAACAGGTCGGAATATTTTCTACGTTCTATGTTCTACGGTGGAACAAAACTTTTGAACATATTACAGGTCCCGCTGTTTCAACTGTTAAAAAAAAATATTGTTCAAGGAAGTAGAATGTGCAGAAAAGCAAAATGCCAATACGTCAAAGTAGCAAAATGTAAAATTGCTAGAATGTAAACGTAACAAAATGTAAAGAAGAAGCAGAAAACATTTTGTCCCAATGTCTAAATGTTAAGTTAACAGAATGTCAATTGAATATAAAAGGACGGAATCTCAAATATTAAAATGTCAAGAAAGCTAAAAATTAAAGTGGCAAATGTCAAATAAGCAAAATGTGAAAATGTCATTTGGTTATTCTTTAAGAGTGCCACAGACTCCCTCCAAAAACTTCGAAACTTTCGAAAAGAAAAACTGGAACACGGGCGGTGTACAGCAGACTTTACTGGGAGGTAATGTTAATGGGACAGTCTGGCAGCATTGACAAAAACTAAATCGGCGAGTGCGTTGTTGGTGTGCGGGTATAAATATTTTCACCTTATAACTCTGATCAAAATACTTAGTTAGGTTATGCCATTTTAGGTTAAGAATTATTTTGCTTCGTTTCATCACTTTACGGTTAGATAATTAAAAACTAAGTATGCCACCATGATCTAGATAGTGTAAGAAATACATTACTACAAGTTTAATTACTAGCCATTTCGATTTTCGAGGACAATATGATGGGCCTAACCTTGTAAGGGCATTTGATTATCACCTTTTTGACTTGTGTCATAATTATTTTAGATAATATCCAATCACTCCTATATCTTGCCTATATATCCTATTCAACGCTCCATGGTTAGAGATAACTGGTAGCTGTTACCAACTAACATTCATTTTGATGTTACCTATTTCTATGTTTGACTCAAGTCCCCGCAAGCGACTATTCATTCGGAAAAACGCTCATTGTTGAACAACCTTTTGTAATTTACTTTTTGTAAGCTTGTTCTGAATGTAAGCATTAGGTTGATAAAAGGTGCGGTAAAGTTAATTTATATTTATTAGTCAGCATTTCTAAAAAGTGATTTATTTTTGGAGAATAACCTGTTTAGTAAGTAGTAGAAAAAATGGAAATTAAGAATGACATAATTTAAACAAAAGCATAAATTGAAAATTTTATTAACAGATTGAAGGCGAGTTCGATACTTGATAATATAATGTAAAAAGTGCATACAAAGAGGCGAGGTGTGTGTGTTTGTGTTTGTTTGTGTGTGTGTGTGTGTGTAGACCTAAATAATTTGAATCACACTAAAGGTGCAAGTTTGTCATGTGCAGCCGATCGCAACCGCATGCGGATGCAGCCGTGAGACTAATGCGTGCGACCAATGCGGCTGTAATCGTAGTATGAAAGCATGCGTGTGTCGCAACCCTCAAACGCGGCGTACCTAATACATTTTCATACTACAAGTATAACCGCAGCCGCACATGACGAACTTGCTCAAAGTTAATCATAGCGTATGGCAATCCAAGGTTTTAAGCCTAAAGTTAATTTAATACTTTTTATTACTTTTATGATAACTTAAAATATTAGAACAGCGACCAATACATAAAAAAATTGCTTTGTTTCCATCGACTACTTGTACTATAAGACCTGCAACGCGCAATGAATCGTGCTACGCCACTGCTACAAGTTTATGCTACGAACTTGCTACAGCTACGGAACGTACAACTTCGTAGCGGGACATTGTATTCTAATAGAAGACGTGCATTGCGTAGCCAAGTTGAAGTGCTTTACAATAACTAACGCAACATATAAGTAACTACATTTTGCAGTATTACCGTTCGAATAAACCATATTTGACCATGTCTAATATTTTTTTGATCTCTAATATTTTGCTTACTGACGAAAACTGAAAAAAACTGGAATCTCAGGGGAAGTCAAGGTAAATAAGGTGGTTGAACCGAATGCCATATTTATTGGATTTAAAATTGGTTCAGAATCATACGAAGTTCTGTGTCAGATTTTGCTGATTTGACGTTTTTATACTTGAGATTTTTGACAAGAGCAACCCTGGCTATGTAACAAGGGCCAATCGCGATAATCCGAAATAGGGCCGAGTGAATTTTCTGTAAACTCTCTATTTTGTGGCGATACAATGTGGCAATAGCAAAAAGTGATACCTAGCTAGATTTATTCAGCAAAGACCTCCGTACACGAGACATAAAGAAGTGGTGTCAGACAAATTGGATCTAAGAAAATTCATAAAAATAAATTGCGATCATTTGATAAGAAAAAAGATAATTTGATTGACGATACAAACATAACCTTTGGTGCTTCCGAAATTTTATTTTTACTGTCGGTACTTTTTAACCGAGGAATAAACAAAAGAGGAGGAGGTTCTCAATTCGAACTTTTATTTTTGTAATCGATATTTTATTCAAATTATGTAACAAAGAATACATGAAAAATTATTTTTTCATATTTTTATTACAACTCAGAATGTAATCACATTTAACAGCTTTTAAAAATGTCAAGTGTAGGCTCAAGTTTTTAATAACGAGAGAATAACAGCCTCAACAGCCATTAAAATTATACTATCTAGACAAATAGGCTTCTTATGGCTCATTAAACGATATTTTATGAAGTACGCTTTCGTTGCCATGGAATTAATAAGTTGATTATTTACTACTCGAACGGCTGGAACCATAGACTTTCATAAAATGCAAAGTGGGGCTGAATTAGCTCAAGACCTTCGACTTAGGTTGAGCAGTAAAAGTGTATAATATATAAAATATATTTTTATAAGGAGATAAGTATGAGTTTAAAAAATCACTAGGTTTTTTATTTGGATGGATGGTACGCTTTTCAATTACGCATTAGTTTTCTTTTTTTTTTTTACTATAGAAGCAAAAATTATGTTAAAGAAGATATTTATTCAAAAAAATATTTCAAAGATGTCAAATAAAATACATAAGCAAATTAGGCAGAAACTCTACCAGAATTGGTAATTTTTTATGTTGTGAAACGTTCTTTCCAACTACTACTTGCCTTCATTCTTTCGTTTAGCGGCTAGTACAGACCTAAAAGAGCCTAAACTTTTCTAAAGCGTAGAAATTATATTTTTAAGATACACAGTTCTTCCTTAAGACCACTCAGATAAGTAGCTGGCGATTGCGTGTCACGTTTCCAATTACCATCAGACGTGACGGGCAGAGGCGTCAACGATTAAAACTGCATCTCTCATTCCGAGCGCATTAACACTCCGTTGTAACTCTACGCCGTCTTGCACTTTTTGCAAACGTTAACGACTTAGATTAACGTCTGAAACACGGAGGTGCAGTGGTTGTTTGTGTCATTCTATTTTTGAAAACTTTAAGGCGGCAGTCGCTGATCAACAAAAAAAAATGAGTGACCGTTATAATTATACAGATATTTAAGGCAATACGTACTGCATGATATCCCGTTTTCTATTACCATCGGACGTGACAGGTAGAGGCGTCAACGATTAAAACTGCATCTCTCATTCCGAGCGCATTAAGACTCCGTTGTAACTCTACGCCGTCTTGCACTTTTTGCAAACGTTAACGACTTAGATTAACGTCTGAAACATGTAGGTGCAGTGCTTGTTTGTAGCATTCTATTTTTGAAAACTTTAAGGCGGTTATCACAAGCCGTTGATTCATGCTGCTTGATATTCCGATGCACGTACCGTATGATATTCTGTTTTCAATAATCATCAGTCGTGACGGGTAGACATCAACGATTAAAATTGCATCTCTTAATCCGAGCCCATTTAGACGCCGTTCTAACACTGCGAATACACACTCTTGAACTTTTTGCAAACGTTAACGGTGCAGTGTTTATTTGTATTATTCTATTTTTGAAAACTGACATGCGATTTTCACTCGTTCTGAATTTCTGGTATTTGGTCTAATCCAATTTTGTGAGGTAAAGAATTTACGATAGCCCATACAAAAACTGGATATCACAGAACACATCGCTGCATAAAATGGTGGAAGTCACAGGTTGTCATTTTTATGTTGACTGAATATCGCCTGGTCCTTAGCAAAAAAATACTGTTTTGCCGGCACAGTTGATGCCGCTTTGCTCAGTGATACTAGGGACCATTGTGAATGATTCCATCCGAGGAAATGAAAAATCCATCCACTGGATTTCAAGATGGCGGACCTTCGTTTTTTTGTATGGCACTAAAAAAATAATTCTTCTGGAGCCCATCGTGTGGGGTATCAAATGAAAGGGCTAAACGAGACAATTTCAAAAATATATCGTTTTAATACATTTCCATTGCACTCTTAGAAAAAAATCAACTTAAATTTTTAAAAGTAGTCAAAACATGCCAAGTTTGAGGTCCAGTAGGTACAAAATGGCTGACATATAGTTTCATAAAAGTATGCCAAATGATCCACCATATCCTCAACTCTATTGTGACGAAAGGAATTTTGAAAATAATAAGATTTAATGTATATTTTGCAATAGAAAGTAGATCATTGGGAACTGCAGTAGGTTAGTAAGACCTGCTTGTGCGCCTCCATAAATGTTTAAGATGCAATTCTCATCATGATTGCTTTTACACTTAAAGCTAGATTATGATGTGCCAGATCATTTTGAATATGTGGGCACGGTTGTGCCCCCGCCAAGTCGAGTAAAAAGTGGCTTTGCCGTACCGTATTTCTCTTAAAGCAGTTTCGGCCAAAGTTGAGACCCCTTTAACGATATGTTTGATAAAAATAGAAATATTTAATTTAGCAGATATAGAAGCTCTAAATAAAGTAAAAAACTTAAATTTAAGAATAGAAAAAAAAAACAATTAACTATGTGATTCTATGTGAATACACAGGATTACCATTTTAAATTTACAGCGAAACAGCATTCATTGCAGTTTTAATTGTAGGATCATGTTAGTGTTTAGTGCATAAATATGAAATACAATGATTCTAAAGTTATTTCGTACCGACGACGTCTTGGATTGCACAACGTTTCTGGTGGAGTGGCGGACTTGGCTGTCTTTAACAAAATATATCTTGCAAGTAGTAAGTATATGATTATTTGTTTCTGCAATTATTTAATTTCGGTCGCTCAAATAGGCCATATTTGACAACTTTCAGATATAAGGTTATTTTTCTTTGATGATGTGTTTTTTAGTATGGGCTGTCAAATATGGCCCATTGGAACGACCGTACTCGAAGTCAATATTTTATGTACAAAAACTCTCATTTTTTTGCGGTAGATGTACCTAATGAGTGGTGACACTTGCTTTTTTTGAGTTGTGTTTTGATGGTATCTCATATCTTTACTTAAGGCTTTTTTGAACTCACTTCATTCATATACCTAGGTACATGTAATCTAAAAGTGCTTTAGAAGTTTTATGTTCCGTCGAATGAGTAACAGATTTAAGGGAATTGAATGATTTTTTGAAATATTGAATGTTTATTTAATGACTGTTTGGGGCCTTAACACACAGGTTTCAAATGTTATCCAAAATATCGTTGTTTTGGGCGTCGAAATTGGCCTGAACTGTTTCGAGAGAAACAATTTTATTTAATATAATCATTTATTGTAGGTACCTCACAAAAACAAATACAGGACGAATACAAAAATAAAAACGGTACAGCAGGCACTACTTATTTCTAACAAAAAAAATTCTTACAGGCCTACAAAACTGAAATAGCATTTATGAGTAGAGCAACATGGTACCTATAGCTTTTTACTCAACTTGGCGGGGGCACAACCGTGCCCACATATTCAAAATGATCTGGCACATCATAATCTAGCTTTAAGTGTAAAAGCAATCATGAGAAGAATTACATCTTAAATATTTATGAAGGCGCACAAGCAGTTCTTACTAACCTACTGCAGTTTCCAATGATCTACTTTCCATTGCAAAACATACATTAAATCTTATTATTTTCAAAATTCCTTTCGTCACGATAGAGTTGAGGATATGGTGGATCATTTGGCATACTTTTATGAAACTATATGTCAGCCATTTTGTACCTACTGGACCTCAAACTTGGCATGTTTTAACTACTTTTAAAAATTTAGCTTGGTTTTTTCTAAGAGGGCAACTGAAATGTATTAAAACGATATATTTTTGAAATCGTCTCGTTTAGCCTTTTCATTTGATACCCCACACGATGGGCTCCAGAAGAATTATTTTTTTAGTGCCATACAAAAAAACGAAGGTCCGCCATCTTGAAATCCAGTGGATGGATTTTTCATTTCCTCGGATGGAATCATTCACAATGGTCCCTAGTATCACTGAGCAAAGCGGCATCAACTGTGCCGGCAAAACGCTTTCGGGTGATATTTGACCGTACCCGCTTAGACTATGGTGTGGGTGAAATTCACTAAACCTCAGCAACGTCATACGTCATATGAGTCTATTACATAGTAATAAAAAATTTGGTTCTAGGTATTTTAGTTTCAGTTTAATGATACAATAGTATATTTTTCAGGATGATCGATTATTGAATTGGAAGTAGGTGTGTTACATTACAAATTCAATATGTAAATGTAAATACACTGTTATTATAACAATTTACGTGACGCAAATGGCTGCCATTAAGATGAAGAGCATAAACCCATTACCATTTATCGAAAAGGCACATATTTCTTAATACAAACGTAATTTTATTAAAGTATTGCAATGAAAAAGCGTTTCGATGTAGTGCAATAAAACGAATGTTTCTCCAAAAACAATTTAAGCTGAGTTATTTCTGCGCTAGGGCAATAAGTCGGAGTCTTACATGCCGTATAATGGTATGACACGACAAACAGCTTTAAGTGTGTAAAATATGGATGGTGACGTCAGCCAAGCCCCGCCAGACTCAGATCTAGACTAGACTTTATTGTGGAGCCTAGCATGCGCCGGATGCGACCCCGGGTGCCCGAAGGGCTGTTCTCGAAAAACCGTAAAATTGGTAAAAATGCTGCTTTAAAAATACCGCAACCAACTTATGTATGTAACTCACAACATACTTCTTCTCGTGTCGGTTTCTCAACAGAAAGGCTTCGGTATTAAATATTTTTTGCCAGATACTCCGCAAAATTAATAGTAAAACATAGCGCTACTAATAAATGGTGATGAAATCTTTACAACAATAAAGATACCTATTCAAGAGTGATAAACATTATAGTTTGAGAAATTTTCAAAAATTAGCGACACTGCTTTAAATAGTTTGATGACGAAATTTACTTTAGTTCACATATATTTTTATTTAAATCTATATTTTACTTTGCATCTCATAAACCTTGGAGTTTATGAGAATAAACTTCGCAGTATTTTTATGGGTGTACTACGCAACGGACACCATAAATTTATGTGGACTGAGTTACGAATATCTCCCATTGCAATCTCCACTTAAACGATTAACTACATAAATAAACCCTATTTCATTTAGAAACATTAACCTCTCTGACAAGAATTCTAAAAGAGCAGCGTAGCGCCATCTCTGTTATTATATAGGAAAAATTCTTCCGAGCGCGTTTGAGCTATTGCTAAACTTGGTAGGTAATATTACTTAAAAATGAGTATCCGTATCGGGGAAAAGGCGAATGGGCCCTTACTTCAACGTAAATGCGATGCAATACGACGCACGAATTCTATTTATGGACACTTCATCCGTACATTGGTACACCTAAACATTATGTGCACATATCTACGCATGATGTGCGTGTAAAAAGATATGGCTATCGTAAAAGCCCCACTGAAAATAATTTGAGCGATGTTACCCGAGACATTCAGTGGTAGGGCCCACATAAAACTGGAACATCAGACAGACTAATGGATTAGAAGAATTGCCTCCAATCCGCTCAATATTGGTCTGAACAAGTCTCGGGAAACAATAAAGTCTGAACACGCTTTATTGTTATCTGTGATATATGAATATAGTTGTCCTATTCTGTGAATTATTCAGGGCTCCTATTGTGTAGTCATCGGTGCCGCTGGTTCTCTCGAAATTACAAATTGATGTCAGTCTTGAACATACTATTGTGATATCGAACAACTGGTACTAGGAAACGGGTGTTCAGTTATTCCGCCGTTTGGCAGACAGGTTAATTTGCTTCCCCTACATCTCACTTTGACATGTTCATAAACAGTACAAGATTATTATAATAGGAATATATATGACAGTTATGAACCAATTATTTTAACGATTCATAAGTAATACGTGCGAAATCAAAAATATTTTATATACCTAAAAAAAAGAAGAAAAAATGGGACGTTGGTTATTTTACGCTAGTAGTTTTAATTTAAGACATTGAAATAAGTACCCAAAAACATAAAAATAATAAATTGAACCACTTATACATTAAATAGAGATACGTAATAATAATATGACTGACTATCCTTAACCCTATTGTAACAACAGAGATCAATCAAATCTGTATAAAATACGTTGTTCTACTTAATAATTATTAGTCAATTTCAAAACCTAGTTCAGTTTAAACAAAAAAATATATTCACCGTAGAAAAATTCAAACAGAGAAAGCTAATTCAGTTTCTCTTCGTTTGTGTCCATTAGGCTCCGGGCGGCAAGATTTAGAGTGTAGTCCAGTCTAGCCCATTCTAGTCCAGTCTACGGACGGTTACTTTTTGATCTGGGTCATCCGCCGGCGAATGCGTCCCACTCGATTTATTTCCACTTTTACTGCAGTGGCAATGGGCCAATTCCACAATCTACCCCCGTGTTCTACAACGCGAAACACGTTTTTCAAAAAGCACTATGGCTTGCTTCCTAAAAAGTGTCCTCTTTGTCCGGAGAATGCGCTGAAAAAATAGTGTCTAGGAAATAGTTTGTATTCCGCTCTTGAAAGTTCTTTCCGTTGTATTGTACTTATATTTCCAGAAAAAAAAGGGTTTGGTATAAAAACGCTTTTTAATACCAAAACAAGAATCGGATAAAATAAATCCGGCTTAACATTGAATTTTAGCTACCAATACGTATTAATTCATCAAAGATGGTTGTTGTATTATTTGTTTGGTGTCATAAGACACATACTCAGGAATATTTTATTTATTACGCCGGTCGTTTCTGTGCCAATTAGTGAGAAACTATTATGATTTAACAACTCAATTAGGTCTCGTCCATTAAATAAATGGTCTAATATTGGTCTAACTGAGGTTAATTTTATGAATTTTAGCTGAACACATTCATAGTTTTACTCTTCGTGTTAATTACTTTGTAAAATAATGTGCAATCATTTTTGCTTAGGTTCCCATAATTAAGAGGTGTTCCTAGTTGTAATATGGTCATCATATCAAAGAGTAAAATGAACATTTGTCTCTGCGTTCAAACATGTCCAACCAAACTGTAAGCAGGTTTAGTTCCAACCTTAATTTCACGGTTCTCTAGTTAATATCACAAAGTGACTATTGTTAATATCCTTTGGCTACGTTCCATTTAAAATGTGTTAGAAAATATAACCAGAATCTGTTTCTTTTTTAACAAGAAGGGCACTCGCATTTACAGTTCTTGGCACGTCTTTGAGAGAAATAAGAATATTTTCACGCACTGTGTGTGCCTTAGCGCGCGATTTATGCGCGGGACACAAAATAGGATTTAGATAAAATAAGATACAACTGGGCTCTCTTGACAAAGTGTCTCGCAGCTTCTTTGGCTACTTTGCAAGACTCCTTTTTTTACGAAGGTACGATTGTATTGTGCCTACATTTATCAGATTTTTGTTGACTGTTTTATTAGTCGATTGATTTTTGCCTATTCTTTGCTTTCGTGTATCTAATATCCTAAATAATCAATACCTAATATTTACATTTTACGTCACTTTTACAAAAACGACTACAAGTACAATAATACTTCGTAGGTCTTTTCATTTGTCTTTTTGTGTTTCGGTATAACAAGTTAATAAGTTTTTAGTTTGATGTTAGATTTGAAGCACCTCTAGTAGGTAGATAATGTTTATAATATCTTTTCTAAAAACCACGATGGTATTTATCCTAGGAAATTTAATTTATTTTCCATTAAATTCCTTGCTTCATCTCATCGTTTCTAACCCGTGTCACTGACGCTTTCCAATACAGTAGGTATTGTTTATGATAACAATCTAATCACCGGGTGACTGCACTATAAATAAATAGCTCCAATATATACAGGGTCAAAAGAACGGTCATATTCTGGCTGCAAATCGTTTAGTCACAACATTTCTGATTCTTTGAATACTGCATCGGTTTTCATATATAATACAAATTAAAAATTGTACCTATGAAATATTTCTAAGTATTTCTTGTTTTCATTTAAGAGAATAATATAACACTGTAATAAATCAAAAATTCTGCATCTGTGGTAATACTCACAAGTGGTGACGAATTGTAATCAATAGATTCTTACCAATAGTGGAAATACCTAAGACCGTCAATTGTACCAATTTGTTCTGTTTGTGCCTTTTCTACGTGTTTTTCTGTTGTGGTAGATTTGATTTGATGAATACATACACCTGCAATCTGCATCAAAACATAAGCAAATGACATTGGGACCTTTCTGACCCACCTAGCGAACATTGATGAAACGTACGTAAATTATTAGATTTATCTATGTATTTCCTTAATAAGTTAATTTTTTTCTAAAATTCCATGGGAAAGTCTAAAAAATTATATTTTGAGATGTTCATGTTATACAACGCTACTTTCAATGAAATCTTCTTTGTACTATACTTTTTGTAATAGAAATGCAGCTATGACACTATATGGATGTGGACAGGTGATGTCTACGTCAAGCTGTACTCGTCAGCACAACTACCTGGGTCCCAGAGCCTCAGGTGCATCCCTGGCAGCCATGACCCCGTCGTATGGCTCGAGTCGCTGGAGGCTCTTTTCGACGATTAAATCGCGTCCGCCCTCGTGATCAGGACCTTTCTGTCCTCTTTTAAGACGGCTTATCGTCCGCTCTCTTGTCTTGTGGCCGGTTGGTGTTTCGGCTTCTCCCCCTGAGGTGTACCCTGAGGGAAGCCGACCACATCCAACGGACCCGTGAGTGGCTTTTGACGTGGCTGGCCCGGTGCTTTCCCGTCCCGGGGGGGGCGGGGGCGATGCTCGCCTCCTACGCCTCCTCGGTTTCCGCTTCTTTGTCATCGAAGTTTCGGAGGGGCCGTTCGCAGCCGCCGGGAGCCAGCTGCGTTGGTTTCCCTTTCCGCCTGTCTTCTTCAGTTTGACAGGCTTCGTAAGAGGCGCTGTGCCCCCCTCTCTTGTTCCATACTTCACGGCGCACTACGGGGCAATCTAAGCTGCCGGGTGCGATCCGCCACAGTTGGCACATGCGGCCGGTTTTTCTCGGGGTCTTCTGCAATCCCAGGCAGGGGTGAGGTTTGGCGGATAAGCTGGGTGAAGTATATTAACTCTAGGCGTTCCCGCGAGCCTTGATGGGGCGCATGTAGTCTACCTCGTAGCCCAGGGTGGTCAGCTCGGTCATGCGCATGTTTGGCGCATGACCGAGCTCCTTCTTTAGCTCAGCGAAGTGGTGGCCCCAGTTCGGTAGCAGGTCGACCACTATAGGTGGCGGCTTTTTTATGCACCCAGTCATCTTCATGGATGTCTTGGGTGTAGGTGGCGGCGTCTTGACGGCGTCTTCCCTGGGCTTGCTGGGCGGAGGCCTTGGCGTAGTGAGCGTGGCCGCATATGATATTTGTGATGTCGTCGCTGGGCTGTCTCCAGTACCCGAGCTGTTCAGCAGGTGCATGGACAGCGGCAGCGTGACCCTCGTAGCCGAAACTGTACTCGGCGGGGTCGGTGAGGTTGATCCATGTGTGCGCTTCTTGGCGCTCGGCGCACTGCGCGGTCTTCGCTACCACCTGTACGGCTGTAGCATTCTCCTTGCTTTTTGTTCCTCAGCTCACGCTGGGACAGCGGAGACGGCGAGGGAGAAGTAGGTAGCGGCAGTAGTGCGGGTGTGACGGCGAATGCAGGCAACTATCGCTGCTGCGGCGGCCGTAGGTGGCGAAGAGACAAGCGGGGGTCCATTGATCCCAGCGTGGACTGCGGCGAGGGATGGCACGAAGCCGCGAGTTCATCCATAACGCGCTGCAAGGCAGCTTGCGGGTTCGTTCGGACAAACATTCGCGACCGATTTGCGGGGTGCTGGTGGCCCATGAAGGGCATTTTCGAAGCAGTTAAGAAACCTAATAATCAGGGTGAAGCGTAGGCTGCCCTCGGGGTGCAAGACTCTGGAGTACCCCCCCCCCAGTGAGACCTGCTGGCCGGGGTTACTTGTGCTCGACAGAGCCCTACGTGACTACCGAGGGTAAGCGGGAACGGTAAACAAAAACTTCTGAACGCGAGAGCGACTAGGCAGCTATTCTGGAGTATAGTGTCTTAATATTGTTAAATATCTTAATATTCCCATCCCTCACAAAAATGCGTCTTTACCAGCTAAAACTAGGCGGCTGAGGTTTTAAAATGAGGCATAATTCATTAATGTTTGCAGTAGTGGGTCATTTGTCCATACTTAAGGTCCCAATGTCATTAAAATCGTAAAAATTGTTATGTGTCAAAAATAACTTTAAAAACTTGCGTAGACTTTTGCGTAGACTGAACTGAAACTCTTTGCAGGTGAGATGCATGAGTTAAGCAACTGACATTTGATTTTGAAGTCAAATAACTTTTACATAACGATTTGCACAAATAAATATTTTGAACTAAGTTCCTTACACCCTGTATAGGTAAGAATATGTTTCCGATCTCATCGGGTGAAACTAATGACGTCTTATTCCCCTGGAGTAATGCTTTAATTTCATTTGTTAGCACGTCGGCGATACCGTCCCTTCCGTATAGATGGGAAGTGGAATTTCTTTATAAGAAGCTCTATTAGTTCCTAGAAAAAGATTATTTATTATTTGATTGGATGAGCTGTTGTGAATAACAATAGGAGACGGTACAAGGAATAATGAAAAAGAGAATTTGAAACAACTACGATAGAGCAGCTTTATTAGGAATCCGAAGCTTAATTGTATCTACAGCGAAATGTAATTTTATTTTATACCTGCAAATGGGTAAGTTATTCTGAAAAGTTCAATGCCTTTGCTTTATTGAAAAAAGAAAACATTATTTTCTTATACACAAAAATAAGAGATAGCCATTCACGAAGAGTCTACACCACTCCTAAGTAGCTATAAATTCACTTTTTATTTATATCAAATACCTACGTACTATACCTATCTGGCACGTATTGAATTCGTTTTAACAAGTGTTCGTACTTGCAATTAACTTGTGTAAGTAGGTAATCAGCAGCACATCAGTCTGCCCTTTTAGGAATCAACTTAGGTAAACATAGGTGCTGGTTTTTCTTAGCAGCTGTATGATAAGCCAGTATAAGTTCGTCCCTTTGATGGATAGGTTGATTTACTGGCAATAGTACTTGAATTGGAATATAGCGAGTTGAACCAGAGAAGTTAGTAGACGTTGCCGAGAATAGACAGACTGAGGTAATAGTATAAAGGCAAAGCTTTGTACGTTAAAGGCTAGCTTATAATTGGTTTCCCAATGTAGATAGAGGATTTGGGGATGTACAATGATATATTCGTATTGCGTGGGCTTTAGCAACGCTACTTGCAACATGCTATTGATGGTGTTGAAAGTGGCAGGTATTTATAATCAAAAATAACAATAAAATTATAACACTAAATACTAAATAAAATACTTTTATGCTGGAACAACCACTTTTTATTACCAAACTTCAATAACAAGAGAGAAAACTACTGTCTTTTGTTTTACAAGCGTTGTTCGAACAAAATCAATTCAAAAAAAGAAAACAAAAAAGGCGCGAACGCCGGCTGGCTGGCTAGCACACAGAATGAGGCCTCATTCTGTGAACCACGGCGGCTTGTCTTCAGCTCCGGCTTGGCTGGCTCGGCTGGCTTGGCATGGCATGGCATATACCCTGGCATGGGTGGAGCTGAGACATGGCCGGCTAAGGCTAGGCTGGCTTGCAACTCGCGGCGGCATTGCGAATGTGCAATGGTCTTACACTCGGCCATCCTGCAACAATTGCCCCGCAATTGAGAACACAAATTTAAGTAAACTAGCATCAGCATACATTCTAAGTTGTAATTAGAGATGAAAAATGCCAGAAAAGTGACATTTACTGAGACAATTTACTTGAAAGATTCCAATACTGCTTTTGGTAATGTAATGAAGGTTATTAGTATTCAATATTTTGTCACATTTACTGTTGCCTAGTAGTTCTACGATAGTTTACATTCGGAAAACCCTACACAATCATTAGGCTAATTGATATTAATATCATTAGTTCAAATTATAGCAATATTGTCAGCAGACGCAAGTGCCTAGTGGCTCATTATGTCTGAAAAACAATGGGCTGTGTACATACACTCAATTGTTTTACAGTGACCTGACTGACTGACGGACAAACTAACTGGCTGGCTGCCTGATTAGCTAATTGACTGGTTGTCTGGTTGGCTCATTGACTGGCTGTCTGGTTAGCAAACTGACTGGCTGACTGTCTAACAAGCAGACTAGAAGGCTGTCTGGCTATCTGGCTGACGGATCGTCTGACTAGCTGACTGATTGGCTTTGTGGCTTTCTTGCAGACTGATTGGCTTACTGGGTAAAGAGCAGGCTGGCTGTCTGACTAGATGGCTGTCTAGCTGGTTGCGTGACTAGGTGACCAATTGTCTAGCAGGCTGAGGGTTCGGCTTGTTGACTGACTGATTGGCTTACTCTCTAGCTGGTAGACTGGCTGGCTGACTGTTCGGCTGCCTTACTTACGGCCTGAACGGCTGGCTGTCTTATGGGCTGGCAGGATGTCTTGCTGACCGACACGCTGATTGACTGGCTAACGTTCCCATTGGCTGCCTGATTGACTAGCTAACTGGCTAGGTGACTAGCCAGATGACTGACTGACTGTACACTGGCCTACTGACTGACTAGCTAACTGACTGACAGACTGACAAGTCAGTTGACTAACTTACTTTTGCCCCAATCGTGTGACATTGAATTCGAATGACCTTTTGCCACAAAATAGAGAGTATACAGAAAGTTCACCGTTTCCTAATTTGTGCTTTTGCCGCTTGTTGAAAGGGAACAGGTATCACAACTATCACAATTTTAGCCATTGGGCTGACATTATATCATCTCTCTATCTCATCTGGTCTGCTGGCAGGGATTTGTTTTAGAAATAAGTTGACCTGTTGTATATTGTTTTTAAGTAATGTCCAAATAACTAATACAACTTGGTGCTATTACCTATTTTCTTTTGCAATACCTACAATGCAGAATGTATATCCTGCATCCACATTTATACAGACTTGCCAAATTGACAGAAAATATTTATTGCTCATATTAATATTTAAATCTAATATCTATTGGATATAATGTTTTGCAAAAGGTATTCAGATTGCAATTTCTACCAGGCAAACATGCATACTAAAGTGTATGTTATGTACCTACTTATCTGGTTTAATTTATGACTGGCAAGTGTATATGCTCTAATGCCTACTTGATTAAGCAATATATGTGCAGAACCTATTTCAAAACAAATGGTTTTGAAATTACAGCCTAGGTACTGATTTTGGTTCACAGAACACATACCTAACATTCAAATTTGATAAATTCTATACTACAACAGTTGATTGTCATTCAAGTATTTTAATTGGTTGTGAAACTCTTACACCAGGGTTCATCGGGTCATTGGACGACTCAGTGTCCCACACAAAGATAAGAGATTAACATAACACTCTGTATCAAATATTCTATTTACTTATTGATTCTATCCTCATTATCCAATACTTTCTTATCGTCCCCAGAGAGACATTGATTTTGAATCTTACTACAAGAGTCTACAATGTTACATTATTATAGGTAAGTATCCTAGGTCTACAAGCTATGTAAGACTGTTCTGTAGCATTGTATTTATTATTGCACTGCTGGTAAATGGCTGCAGTATCATTAGCCTCTTTTAACTAAATAGTCACATCACTTCATTTTAATAGTTTTCTTTTTTTTTTATCTTGCTACAACCAACAATTTTGTACAACCTTGTGAATGAATAGTAACATAATGAAAGCATAGCACCTGATATAATCAAGCTTCCAGTAGGGCTTCTAATGCACGTCCTATAGATTCCAATCTTGTGACTGGCCAGCCGCTACACATGAAATGCTTTGTTGACAGTTTAGCTGGCTGCTATGACCGCTCCTCACTCCGTTGTCGCTGACAAGTAAATTCCAGCTAGCCCCGTTCAGATACCAGGAACACTTTCACTTGACAAGAAGCACTTTAATCTATAGCTGTGAACAATTAAAACATTGCATGTAATGACTGCTTAGGTTTTCTCTGAAACTTTTTCATGAATACAAGAAATAAATGAAAACAGAATGTTTACATGACCTTATAACTTCCTTGTAGCGCTGCCTTAAACCAGAACCACTGCTCGCAACCATCAGTTGCAGCTGCTTCATGTCACTCCGCATGGACAGGAATAATTCAGCTTGCTTTGAACAGTTCGCCAGCACAGCACCATGGCAAGTGTAGGGAAGGGGCACATAGTGCACAAGCAGTACAGAACACTGAAACAAACAACTGCATATAATCACTGCGTCGATCTCCATATTTGCTTTCACCTGCATTGCAGACATATATGGAATTAGAACGAGCACATGACCTTTTCACGTCCTTAGAGCGTCGAGGCGCATGTAGGTATGTCTCTATCTGTGATTGTAGCCTCCATCATCACGTACAGAATAGCAGCGACATCCAGCATGACAGTTGTAGGTTAGGTAGCGGTACGGAAATCCGTCAGGGTAGGTATATTTTCATCCAGGGCACATCGAAAACTCTCGTACAGCTCTTCAGGTTAAGTGCATAGCTCTGACAATGCGTTCCGTCGCCTATGATCATAATTATGGGGCTATCAGCACCAAAATTGGATTGCGCAGTTCTTATGTATTTTCTGAATCAAATGTCCTGTTTTCTTTTGTCCGAGAGTTGTATTATTCGAAAGGGCCTATCCGCCTCTGCCACTTCATACAACTTTCACGAAATAGGTAATATTTTGATTATTTCTGTTTTATTTATGTTAGGCCTTGTCGTTGTCTGACAGATAGCTTTTGTTGAATATGGCGGGAAACCACAATTCACGACATAGGTACTCAATGCTCAGCAGATGCACGGCAGCGTATTGTAAAACAGAACATTGTACGACATGATGGATGGATGGTCTTGAAATACGATCGCGGCGGGCACCGGACCAAATGTACAGGCGGAATCTTGACTAGCTTGCTAGCTTCGGCTTGCTTTGACGCCTTACGCCCTCGGTTTCTGTTCTGAACGGCCGCCGCCTGGAACTCCATGTCCCAGTCATCCGCAATTCATGATCATCAGGCCTCGTGGTAGTTTACTCGTTTATCATGTGGGCCGTGTCTTCTAGTAGGTAATTATTATCCCACTCTTCTGAAAATATAACACTAAATACTAAATAAAATACTTTTATGCTGGAACAACCACTTTTATTACCAAACTTCAATAACAAGAGAAAACTACTGTCTTTTGTTTTACAAGCGTTGTTCGAACAAAATCAATTCAAAAAAAGAAAACAAAAAGGCGCGAACGCCGGCTGGCTGGCTAGCACACAGAATGAGGCCTCATTCTGTGAACCACGGCGGCTTGTCTTCAGCTCCGGCTTGGCTGGCTCGGCTGGCTTGGCATGGCATGGCATATACCCTGGCATGGGTGGAGCTGAGACATGGCCGGCTAAGGCTAGGCTGGCTTGCAACTCGCGGCGGCATTGCGAATGTGCAATGGTCTTACAAAATGTAATTTTGATACTTACTATTTTAACGCAAAGGATTGTTTATACGGATACGGCGAGGAACACACGCAACGTCGGTTTGTGCGTCGTTCATTCGATTCTCCACCCTACCTGCATATGAATACGGTTTGTGTCAAACGGCATCGCACAACGCTGCGTTGTCTGTCAAATCGTTTGACATAAACCGTATTCGTATAAAAATAAGGTGGAAAATCGAACAAACGACGCACAAACCGACGTTGCATGTGTTCCTCGCCTAAAGTATGTGTACATACTTACTTTGAGGAACGCTACATTTAGGAACTATCGCCAGCAAATTCAGCTGCCCATTTAAAGGATCAGCTTATACAATTTTTTTATTTAGTATTTGTGTAAAGAACTAGTAAGGTCCATCCGCTATCATAGTGTAATCAGCCTAAGCGAGAGGCCAAGTTACGCTGGTCGCAATACTTAAATACTACGCGACCAGCCTCCCGTTTAGGCTGGTCATGACACTATGATAGCGGATGGACTATTACAATGTTCGTCCCTAAAATGGTCATAGCTAAACTGTCACTGTTCCGATATAGGTACCTTTTAAATATGATAACTTAAGTAAGTAAACTTTCCAATAGAGTGCAATTGGCAACATAAAGTTTAGGCTGGATCAAGGAGTACGTACATTGTTCAGTTATGCAATACGTGCTTGGATGAGGTTTGTTTTTTACGCGACAATACATTCGCAGCTGTAGGCAGTTGCGTAGTGAAGTGCTATGTGGAGCCGGAAAGCGCTGAATTATAGAAAAGCGGCGCGACACTTGCCAAGGATCCCGGAGCCCGGCGACCCGGCAGCCTGGCGGACTGGCGGGCTGGCGGGCTGGCCTCGCGGTCTCAACACTCTAAATAACTTATTTTACCGTCTGCTCAGTTTAACAAACAAATTAACGGCTTAATGTTGTTATTTTTAACCGACTGCCTCAGAAGGAGGGTTATGTTTTTCGAGAGTATGTAAGTATGTATGTAGACAAGAAAATTCTTTTTCACGGGCTACAGCCCAAACGGATAGTTGGATTTTGACATATGAGTGAGTAGTCGTTAGATTCGTCTCAGCAGCGCGAGTGACACTGGCGATATTAAAAAATTATAGATTCAAGATGGCGAGCTTTTACAGCAAAATACTTCTTCAAAATAACCGCAGTCGGGTTTTTTGTTTTTTAACACATCTACTTGTAATAAAAGTTCCAAATTAAGTAAGTTTCTTTCGAGTTCAATTTTTACGACTCTCACCATCGTTGTTGTGGGATTGTTTACGTGTTCAAGTTTACCTTTGTGCAGAGATTTTGTTTACAATGCAATCGCGTCTGATAAATGTTTAATCTGGGTAATGCTGTTCATATTTTGATGTTCATAATGTGTATGAGGGAGGCGGTATCAGACGGCGCGGCGCGAGGTTCGGGACACAAAATAGGGAGTTTACAGAAGGACAGCTCGCCCCTAATTCCGATCACTTATGCCTACACTCTACGCCACATACTAGGAACTAAATGAAGAAATTAAAAAATTCACATTGATCTGTGGTAGCGCTGAATATCTTTCTCTATCCTACTCGAACGAAAAGGCCTTCTGTTTGTCGCGCTTCAAAAAAGTTGAATATACGTGCATAGATTTACATAGCTGGTAGGAAGGATTATTTTATTTCTCGTGTTTGTGTTGATCAGCGCCATATATCGACGATCATACCAACTACCAAGTACATGACTTTTTTTTATAGCTGTCAGAAAAGGCCTCCTAGCTTCTAACCGGTTCCAAACAGTTTGAACTCGCGCATTAATGTGGCGTATAGATATGTGTTTGAGACTTTGAGTGTAGTGACGTTTCCTTGTAGCCGTCTGTCTGCATTGGGCGCTCGCCAATACCTACTATGTGTTCGGGAGCTCGGGAGGCTGCGGCGCGCCCTCTTCACTAAAACTGCTTATTCTAATTTATGGCCGCGAGTATTGCACTGCTTATTACTTCCGCTGCAGTTTCGGGCACCGGAAGTACATTTTATGGCGTTGTAAACCATGAGCGTCTTAGCATAATTGCTGTGTAACATTAAATTAGTTTGCCCATCAATTATGTGTTTATGCTAATATGGTTACGCGGCGGGTGCGAGTCTTGTTCCATTAAAATCACATCTCACAGCTGTGCGGAATGTGTGATAAGAAAAGTCATTTGTAGTATTTGTCTATGTTTGAATGTTGGTGGTTATTATACCTACATGCCTATTTAAATACCCGCCAATCCAGAAACCCTAACTCATTTGTCATCTTTTATACATAGCATAATACCTACGCAAATATTTTAATGCAATGTATAAAATATGACAGCTAGAGCGAAACATATTGATATCATATCTTTTGAAATATGTATTTTAACTGTTAAAACATAAAAAAATATACAAGTATTTGTCGTATAGTTCGTGCATAAACAGCTATAATTTCAAATTAGTTTCATAATAAGCAGCTTAAGCTTGAGCGTAATTTTGAGTTATTATCAGCGAACTGCTCCGCGCTTCACAACTAGCAATTTGCTGATCAGTTTCCCGCCTCATCTATCCATAACTAATAACTATTATTAGGCCTTGCACACTATAATACTTACCTACATGCTACTTAATGTAATGACTCTATTTTGGTAACCATTGAATTATTCAGTAGGTTACTGTAAATGTAGTTACAAATAGTAAGTTCTTTTTTAACATAAACATATTGTTCCATGCACTTCTTTATACAAAAGTAAGAAAAAGTTATTAGGTGAGCTTATTTATTTCTCTAATTATAATAATTCAATGACAGTACGAAATATTGAAGTACTAAATTTTTGGAAAACTTGCAATATTTTCTACTGTAGGCAGGATTTGAACCTGCGACCTTTGGCATCTGTACTGCCGACGCCACTACCAACTGGGCTACCGCGGTTCTAATCTAGCCTGCGAATTAAGCAAGTAGGTACATCTTGTCCACTAACGCGTGGATGGGCTCCATCTACCGGGATTGAAGTACTCTATCGTTTAATTTTCTTTATAAATCATGTTCGGTCGGTCATGATAGATAAATAAGATCTCATTTCAAGTAAAATATGTATAAAATTTAAAGCAGAGATTCTTAATTACCGTAGCAAAATGCTACGGTGCTCTTCAAACTACTACGACTTCAGAAGCCTTGAAAAATGATAATTAATTGATTATGATAGTCTAGCTAGCATTTGTACACTTGTTTGGAAAGATGTTATACGCACTTTATTTTAATAAAATTTAGTCAAAGCTACTATTTGTAAATATGTCTAATGTTAGTAAGCTAGCTAGGTTTTCAATATACTAGTGTTGGTCTGGTCGTAAATCTCCCGTCGCTGCGACAACCTGCATACTGCGCCCGTCGGCACACTGCTTCATTATTACACACAGTTTAGGAACGTTTTACTTACTTTGTTTTAATAGTATAGGTGTCTAGTATTTGTAAATATGTCTACTGTTAGTAAGCTAGCTAGGTTTTTAATAATTAGTGTTGGTCTGGTCCTAAATCTCCCGTCGCTGTTTCATTATTATTATGCTTACACACAGTTTAGTTAGAATAATTTTATGTTTTAATACGATTCAAGTACCTAGAGATTTCACCGAGTATAAGTATGTATTTTTATGTACAATGTTACTATCTGCTTCGGTAACTAGAAATATTGACTGGCCAGCATTTACAAAGCCCACATCAGTTAATGAAAGCTTAAGTCTCATCTCATCACTACTCCCTGCAGTCGTTACGAATCAGGTTGCTAATAATATGATTCACCATAAAATATTTCAAAATCATAATTTTATCTATACTTAGATATCCATGGCTAACATTTGTTCAATTTCATGAGCTAGTTTACGCAGAAAACAAAACAGCGGCCAGGGAAATACGTTTTCTCCGCCCATGAAGCTTTTGTTCAACATTTATTTGTTCCACACAAATGTGAATCAAAAGCTTATTTATTACAAGCATTACATGCACAATTTCCAAAATGCTGCTAACAGACGCCAGAATTCTAATTTCAAATGGCCAGTGAATGGGAGTCCACGTGCAATAATTGAGTGAGTAGCGTTAATGTTTGATCTTAGACCAATTATAATGGTAGAGGTACCGATGATAAAATGCTAGGCAGTGAAACATTTGCTTTTTGCGTCACATGCCAACACAAGCGATCTTCATGTGTACCACACTATTCTGTAGTCTTATGTATCTGATTATCTGGAATTGTCTGAATCCGCATGCTAGCTCATGCATAAAGCGCTTTTCGTGAATTTTGGACATGCCTTCAATGTGATGGTGGAAACCCTGCCGATTTCTAGTTTTCTGAATATGGAGTGGTGAATCACACGGACAAATAAGCCATGCAGAGAGACGAACTGTAAAATGATGATCAATGGTCATGCTTTCTCGCTCGCTCTGATGCTCTTACATAAATCTACAGTACGGTCATTCGAATAGGCCATACTTGACAGCTGTCAAACCCATACTAGAGGACATGTCCACAAAGAAAAATAGACCTTGTGTCTTAACATTAACATGATTTTGACAGCTGTTAAATAATACCGTACCGTAGCCAATCATGGTTTTCTCTTGGTCGTTCATTTCTTTAAGCTCGTTAAGTACGAGTAACATTAAGATCAAGGCATTCTTCGCAGCACTCCGTATACCTTTTTCTCCGGTGCTGCGGCGTTTAATCCGGCGGGCGGCGAGGCGGCGGGCCGTTTATCAATCCACGCAAAAAACAACACATTTCAATATCCTCTGATTAATATCCGCTGCCAGCTCGACGGTCGACGCAAACACGAAATTTATGTACTGCCAGCACTGCCACCGACCGGTTTATTTCGTTGCGCGTTTTTAAATTACGAATGTTTGGCGACAATTGGCCGCGGGGGCACGCGTCCGGCCCATCTGTTGCTCTCGTAATTAACATTAACACTTTTCGACTTACACTTCGATTTATTGATGATGTATCGATGTAGAAAGCAACAACAACGTTTACCAAATAACAACATTATCAGTGTCTCTAATGTTACATGACCTAGGCATTCTACAAAATTACTTATTACTAAAATTCTACTAGTACTTAAACTTATAAAAAAATATGCAAAACAGGTGATTAAAAATAACTTCTTTCACATGCTAAAAAATATACCTACCTCAGCAAGCTTGTGTAATCTCAAGACAACTTTAGAGGCGGGAATAACTTAAAAAATACTGGGTCGGAAGCTTATTAGAATAAAATGTTAATCCCAATTTCCATAAAATCCATCAATCATCCAAAATTCATAATGATGTCAATTTTTAGAATATTGGAATTTGATCATAAATAATGTCAAAAATAAGGATGAGATTTAATTAAATTATGGTAGGGAACAGGGACGTTGTCTTTATCATATTTTAATCCTATTAATATTTAATGAGACAGGTGTGCACTTTTGTTTACTGAATCTATGACCACAGCTTTATTTTTGAATTTTCTCTTGCAAATATTCTGCTCCTAATTGTGTTTATTTTGTAACATAATTCAGACAAATGCAATTTGCCTTTGACATTTGTAGTGGAAAGTGTGATATGACTGTTTCAAAATGCACCTCCAGTTCAAAAGATTAACCTACAATAATCTGTCCCAGAAATTCAGCAAACACAAAACTACTGGTAATCGAGACCTACACATAAAGAACCGACATAGAGTATTACCATATCGATAAAGGTATGCTTACGAAGCGTACAATCCGCCAGATAGACTAAGTTTGTCTATAATGATAGCGCTGGGCGGTATGGGAGGTATTACGGCCGATGGCTGTTTGCGCAGAGATTAATGATGCGATACGCGAGTATCCCACTAGGCACTCCACAAAAGAGTCTCTTCCCCTCTTACTTAGGTGAGTCTCACACGCAACGCTAACGCATGCGTCTATCAGGCTCATACAATAATTGACAGATACACACAAAAAACCGACGTTAAAATAACGCAGCGCAAGTTTTTACACTGCGCTGTTTCAACGCAAGTTTGCGTTGCACTATTGTAACGTCGGTTCTTAGTACGTAACTTCTTCTGAAGAAGAAGAAGAAGAGAAGAAGAAGAAGTACGTAACTAACAGATGTTGAATTCAACTGTTAGACGCATGCCTTAGCGCTGCGCTTAAATAACGCAGCAACGGAAAAAACGTGTGGGTCTCACCTACCTACTCTTTGCCTACTGAAAAGTCTCACGATAAAAACACCCGCCGTGTTTTCATGGAAAATGGATAGGAAGTGACGGGCAATCTTTATTTTTCCGATTTTTGCCCACGAGTATTTTGGATATTCGGGGTTTGTATAAAAGAATTTCATAACGCTCCAAAAAGCTACCTTTGCGGTTTCCATTTTATCTCAACTTACATTTGATATCTATGTTACATGTGGGTATACCTTCTTTCTATAGTTGATTTGAGAGTTTGTCTGACTATAAGGTAATAGGAACATTATTGAATATTGCACAATTTCGAAAAAGGGAAATCTATTACTATGATATATTAGTCTCGCATGCCTATAGTTAAAGTAAATTTGTGGTCTGCCACTGTTGAACTATTTTCAAACAGTAATCGATTTCAAACGACTGCCATCTGACGACTGTTGCAATCTGAAAATAAAATTCTGTAGTATTTTACTCGAAAATGTACCGAAAACGCCCTACGCCCTTGAGAAATATTTGAAATAGGAAGACGAGATGACGTTTTACATATTTAGCTACGAAAAAATATTTGCAAAATGTAATTAGCAGTGTATTTTGCTTTATGACTCTTGAAAAGTAATTGACATTGTAAACATGTTGAAGTAATTTTTTCTAAAAAACATTGTTTTGCCTAGACCAATGTTTGCTTCTGGGGCCAACCTATTAGCACGAAATAGAGCGTTTACAGAAGGTTTACTCGGCCCTATTTAGGGTTTTTCGCGATTTTCCAGGGTTGCTACTGTCAAAAAATTCGAAGTTAAAGAATATCAAAACAGAAAATCAGATACAACAACGTCATTATGATTCTTATCCAATTTTAATTCAAGAAAAATAAGGTCCATGGCAACCAGTTAGTTACTTTCAGTTTACGTCAGTAAGCGTCAAAATCATCGCTAGTACTGAGTGAGCCATCTGTAAAGGCACCCAGCGCGCCGTTTTCCTAATTTCTGGCATTAGCTTCTTCCGTATTACGGCTACTACCCTGGCTGGAAACAATAAATGTACTAAAGACTTTTGACAAAACGGTAACGTATTTATTTGTACGTTTCGGAAAACTAGTGGAGTTTCCATTTAGTCGGGTGGCTCACGTACGTGACAAACGGTTCGTCTTAGGGATCGCCAAATATCGTTTAGTACGTGCAAGAAGAAAGCCAGCCCGCTGCTGTGTAAATAAGCTAAACCAAACATATACGTAACAGCCTGGTAACAGAGTGTTCCGGAGCTTAACAACAGTACCTACTTACCAAGGTTTAAAAAACACTTTGAAGTAGATAAAGATGGGGTTTCAGGGGAAATACAAGCAAAATATCTATCTGACGTAATCTTTCAAAGTTGAACTTATCTAGGTACCGTCTTAAAATCTAATCTGAATCAATCGTGTTTCTGTTTGTGTGTCGTGGAATTCGCTAACTCCTTCTTAACGACGCAACGGATTTTGATGCGGTTTTTAGTAATAAATAGCGTGAAAGAGATAGGTATACATGTATAATGACTACATTCCGGAAGAAGGCCCTTTTTCCCGCGGTAGAAGGGGGAAAATGACTTGCAGCGGATGAAAGTGCTAACGGTCGCTTAGTTTATCTAATAGAGTAGCGACTCGCTAGGCAATTGGTATCAAAGATCTGCTATCACCAAGCCGTGTATCTTTTTGACAGCGTAGGTACATACATCTCGTCACATATTCGTGTATTTTGGGCATAAAAGAGCTCGTAAATAGCATTATGTACATAAGATTAGCGTGCCGGGCTAGCAGTAATATCATCATGTTCTTTGTGTCGCGTCGTACGCTGACCCCATATAAATAAGGCTCTTATCCAGTTTTTCAAAGAAAGGCGCTGTTAACACGTGTTCGCGAGTTGGGGGAAGTTCGCGCCGCGGTCCGTAGCGAGCACTGCCGGTAGGGTTGCTACATTATGATTTTATAAAACGCCTTAAGTAGGTTCCAAACCTGTAATGTTTTATATTTTTTGCTGAATAAACAACAATAAACATGCTGGCAATGAAAATCTTAAGCAGAATAATTTTGGACCCTGTGAGTATTGAATCAAATAATATTACATGAACAATCGAATATTTTTTGTCGTTAAAATAAAACATGGTGCAATGATCGCTAACCAACCAACCTGCTGTATATAGGGTGAAATTTTACTAGTAACCGATAGCGAACACTCAGAACAGGCTAGTGTTAAGGAACAACTTACCCCAAAGAACAGGACGAAAGATCAAAAAAAAGTTAGGACCTCCTCCTATAGTAGATAACTCAAATCAGGTGATCAGCAATTTTGTATGGGAGGACCAATCATTATCATATTTCGACCTATGTTCCTTGGGGAAAGTTGTTTCTTATCACCAGCCGGTTCAGAGATTTCGCTATCGGTCACTAGTAAAAATTCATCCAGTATAAAGCTATAGTATCGTGTGTAGCTCTAATTATACGGCTGAAGGGTATAATAAAATTTCCTTTGGCACGATTAATCTTTAGGTTACTGAGATGGATTTTCGAAGTGGGGCCTCCTGGATTTTTGCTGCAGGTGGGGGGCGGGGGGGTTTCAAAGTTCAGTTTTTATATTTTCTTCGAGCGATTTAGTTTATAGTCATGTTTGGTATCATTTTCGATTAAATCATATGTCAAAATGTCAATTCCGTAATAAAATTTGGGTCATTACATATTAAAATTCAATTTTTTATCTAAATAAAAAACAAGAATTGGTGATCAAAAGATAGTAAAATATCAACGCACAGATAACTTAGGAACTTGAATTATTACGCAAAGGATGTTAAAATAATGCGAAAGAGCTATAAGAAATAATTTTCATAAAAACTCATCCCGAAAGGGGGTAAAACAGGGGATGAAAGTTTGTGGGTAACTTTTTATTCCTTTGATAAATGTCGCTGAAATTTTGTTCAGTTATTACACATCGCAAACTATAAAATACGTGTGTTTTAATTTTTTGTAATGCGCCCCCTAAATGGGTAAAATAGAGGATGATATTTTGTATGAAACCCTAAAGAAACTGGACTAATTTTCTTAAAAAAATTACAACAATAATTGAGGTGGCCCCACTTCTTAAATGGCTCCATGCGCCTTAAGGACCAATCCTTTCGAGAGGAAATCTTGTTATATTCATCAGCCGTATTTTCCGATTTTCACCGGTGTACACACCCGACTACTATGCTACCTAAGCTAAAACAATGGTTTGCGATGATAGTGTCTGGTTTTGTATCTAAAAAAACATACCTACCCGTCAATTTTACCGTCAGAACTACCTTTTTAAAGAATATTCAGCTGTTTTGTTATGGCATCAAATATTTTTATCATATGTCATGAGATCCAAAATTGCGCGACTAAGCTATTTCATCATTCCAGTATTTTACTCATTGGCTTAGCGGCGACCCTACTGGTGTCCAAATGAAATTTGCCCTACTGACACCAGCCCAGAGGACTTGGAGCATCTACCAGGTGTGCTTTATTGTTTTAATTTGCGACGATTGCCTATTCTAGCTCCAGCTATTATCTTTTATCCTCCATTAATTTACGTTCAAACGTAAATTACATAAAAAACACGAAGATTTTTGCCATGATTTCATAATTTACGCTCTTTATTTTTTGGAAATACCTAATGCTGACATTATAATCTAAAAACGATGATTCAGACATGTTTCTTTGAGCTATTTTTACTCTTGACATATCCTTCTAAGCGCTTTACACATGTAACGTCCGTTTCGACGTTATTTTCGAGCTCCGTAACAATTCGAATTTGGACGTGCGATATTTTTGCGCTGACGGATGCGTCTGTGAAACCGTTTTACATAAACCGTATTTGTATGAAAATAAGGTGGAATTTTTCAAACTAAATGGATAACGCTGCGCAAAAATAACGCACGTTGTGTGTTTTTCACCATAGAGTAACAAACACAACACTATGTTAAATAGCTAGCATAGGTTTTGTTTTATTGTGACATTCATGCTCATACAAGTATAGGCTAAACGAAAAACTTATTCATTCATCCATCCATAACTTCCAGTCAGAAACTTTTTTAAATCTTCCCTAAATTTATTGTTCGGCTTATAAGTACAATACCCTCGTAAGGGCACGTACACACGCGTGCACGCCCAGAGACGTTCCGCCAAATTCACTCAGTTCGCCGTCAGACGTGAACGCCGTTATTGTTTTAAATGCGCACGTTATTTTTGCAAAAGCTTCCCATAGGACCAGGCGTCATAAAACACGGAACGATGTTAACAAGTTTTTTATTTTGCTCCGAATCTTGGTTTTCGCTACAATGTTATGCGGTTGATGTTTATTTCTAGACTTGATTTCTAGTTGTTAAATTTTTCGTGGAAAATGTAAAACTTCTTCGTTAGGTATAGTAATAAAGACTCCAGCCACGATATTACAGGCAGTTCGAAAACAAAAAGCAATTTATCCCTCAGATTTCCTATTAAAATTTTAAATTACTGGCTCATTTCTTGGTAAAAATTATACGAGCCCGTCATGTCTGTAGTATGAGCTATCGTCAATGTGCAGTGCACTGCAATGAGGTATGCTGCACTTTGTTGTAACTGCGAGAAATCACGCTCTGACCTGACTTTTCGTAGCCGTAGCAAAAGTCTACAATTTGTCTACGACGACCTACGATGAATTGGAACAAAAAGCGACATGTCCTTTTAGAATAAAATATAAACATGAACTATAATAAATTAGTTTTATGTATAGAAATCGCATCAGCTGCGGTTTCATCGATATCAAGTTATTTATAAACTAGACGAGTGGGCAATTCCGCCAGCTAAATACAGAAACATAATCGCTATTAGCGCATTTATAAAAAGGTGGCTGGAATACTGGCCATAAATATTAAAGCTGCAAACAGCCACGTAGATTAGGCAGGGCACGTTCTCGCCAAACTTTCGATTCCAATTCGGTGTCAGTCGATATTAAATTAAAAGTACCCACGCATTCCTTGCGCGTCTTTTTCCTGTCCATTTGCAAGGACCGTGTAGAACCCGGGGTCACATCTCGCTCCAAACGCTTTCCAACTTGGTTTCGAATCATGTGGATACGAATCATAGTTATTTTGGTATTTTTGTGATTCTCATCGTTGGACGTAATTACCTGTGTTGTAGAATTTAGAAGAATCGTATGATATGACATTAGAAATTTTCCGCCCAGTAACAATTTGTTGCTCTTTATCGGCTGATTTTCTACAGGCAAGTTCAATTCAAACACTAAACCATTCAGTGGCCGTGGCAATGTCAGAGTCAGAGATCTGCTACTTGTAGTATGCCGTTGAAGAACTCTGACACCAGGGTTCATTGAGACGTTGGACGACTCGGTGTCCCACTAGAAAAGAAGAAGAAGTGGCAATGAAATTTTTTCATGTATTTTTGATATCCATGTTACTCTAGCAGGTCGAGGGAGCAAATTTCTAGGCAAGCCAGTGAATGGCGACGCATACTTGAGTGATGGCGGACTTTTTTATTTGAATCGTGTGCGAATGCGGCCGGCACTCGCCAGATGCGTTACCTTCCAGCCAACATATGGAGGAATCCCGATAAATAAATACCTCACGTGAAACAGAAATTCTCCGCTGAAAATATAAATCCTCCTTACTCGTAATTACCAGTACATGTGCTGCACTAGACTCAAAAGAATGAGTCGTTATTTCTTAGAAAGCTAATTAAGTTACAACTATTAGTTGCGCTACAGAAATTTTCCGACCGTCTGTGATAAGATACTTACACTTTATAGAAACTTACTGCGCTGTAGCGGGTAGCTCTTGGAGAAAGGACTTTAAAAATTTAGATTCGAGTTTCTATCTAAGAAACGAGTCAGCAGAACGAATCTACATACGCTTTATGGGATGTTTTCCTACATGTTTTATTTAAAAAGAACACTTTGGCGCGGGACCCTTCCTCAGCAGGAGGGACATGACAGTACAAGGTCGTCGGTCGTCTCCTGAATTTTAATGTTATGCTCCCTTTGATAGTAGTAAAAATGATTTCACGAGATAGAATGGCGTACCACCCTCATGTCAAGCTAACTATATTGACCTGGACGTCACAGGGTAGCTTTATTCTCGACTAGGAGCTAGGTACTCTGTTTATCAGAAGATTGCTTTTCTTACAATATCTTGTTAGCGTTGTTTTTCTTTATTTCAATTTCATTTCATTTTGTTTACCTTCTAAACAATAAATTTTCAAATTGTGGTTACTACTAAAAGGTATTTTTATCTTTAGCTTTTTAATGAACGGTTTTGTATCCATTTCATTTTTATTTTATTAATAAAAATTTTACCTCTTTCGCTTACTTGTTTATTTAGCTCTACCTAGCCGACTTGGAAAAGAACTAGCATAACCCATGATGACGGGAGTCAAAAAGCTGTTTGGCGAATTCAGTGCAAAACTTCTAAGCAGGGTAACCTGTGCTTCCGTTGCTTGTAGTTGACCACTTGAAATTTTCTTTCGGCCTCAATCTTTCTTTATCGATTAGTAACAAAGTATTGGAAACATTATAACAATTCCAAGTCGGTGAACCACCAACGCCTCTGGAAAAGCGCAACAAAGAGCCCTTCATCTTACAAGTTTACAGCGGCATAATGAAAATCTCAGCCACATGCATGCATGCACTCGGGACACGAGTATCCTTAGTGCTTAAACTGGGAACACTACTTCCACAAAAGATCTTTGCTGTGCGCAATATCTCGAGGCTTATTTACTTTGTTCCGCGAAGTTTGAAGGAAAAATACATACAGTGGTAAAGTAACAATGAAACAGGGAAGTGGTGAGAATACTTGCAGCTTTGCAATACTGTTTTTGAGATGCAATAACAGATAAAGAAATAATATTCTACACGTGGTGATTGGAAAAAACATTTTTTTTTTGCGTGGTATCTAAAGATTGCATAAACAATGTGCTCTCGTACAAGTAGGTACGTAGTACAGGGATTTGTCTTTCGATCCTATTTTCTGCTTGTGCTTCCTTCTTCCCGTTAATAGATGTGTCACTAAATTTGCGTTTTCAATTCTGCGGGCAGCGGCGGTGCGGGACGGCAGCGGTGCGGGGGCGTTGCGGCGGCGGTTTCAATCAAAACGGGCACGCACTCGCTCCACATCCTCACCAGCAGCCTTTTAGAATAAGAATTGTCTTTTTCGCAGTACTCAGCGGTGACAGCTAAGTAAGTGTGGAGTGCGCTTTTTACATGATATTAAGAATTTGTTCTCAATTTAAACCCTACGCGAACCTGAGCGAAACCGTCACGGCACATGTGTACTATGCGGTATTCTAGTTGAACCTACATACCTATTGCGGCGGTTACGCAGCGAATCCTATTTCTTTTTTATCTACCACACGATTATTGAAATTCGTTTCTCAAGAAGTTGAACTACTAAGCATTAACTAAGTCTGTCAAGTAGTTATGCTACTTTTTTAATTTCTTGTTTTGTGGCGTTTTCATTGTGATTTCGCCAGTGTCATAGTTTGTTTCGCTAATGGTGCCGTGACCAGTATGCTACTTAATGTTGTTTTTAGAGTCTGGCTAGCGAGTCTTTGGACGTCAAATAATTCAAATATTTCAAATGGCAACATGTTAACACTGAAAAACTACAATAAAACAATTTTGATACTTACTATTTTTTTGTTTTCTGCTCTTCAGTTTGTGTTTACCTTGCCTACCGGTATGTATGTATGATGTATCTACCGGGAGTAACAGAAAGGGTATAACAAGCCGAAAGGAGGTCAAGGTACTCATGAAACTGAACAATATTCCCATGGAACATGGGACGAAATATGAAAAAAAATTTGAACCTCTCAGAGTAAATCAATCAGCTGATCTGCGATTTTGTATGGGAGGTCCAAATATTTTTTTCATATATCGACCCATGTTTCATGGGGAAAGTTGTTCAGTTTCATGAGTACCTTGACTTCCTTTCGGCTTGTTATACCCTTTCTGTTACTCCCGGTAGATACATCATACATACATACCGGTAGGCAAGGTAAACACAAACTGAAGAGCAGAAAACAAAAAAATAGTAAGTATCAAAATTGTTTTATTGTAGTTTTTCAGTGTTAACATGTGAAAGATTTTTAAAATTGGTGCCATTTCCGTGTCCAAAGACTCGCTGGCCAGACTCTAAGAATTAATGATCATTCTTATTTTCCTGCGTATTATATAATATTTTGTTACTTACTCACCAAGGAACACCTCAGTTAATTCTTTCGGCAATTTTTAGACATGTTCAGTATACTTTACCTACTCTAGTTAGCAGTGGCGAAGAGTTCATACATGCTGATTCCCATCGGCTTCCCTTTCAGAACTTTAGAAATCCATACTCTCACATTAATCAACTGTTATTTTGTAATTTTTTCTGCTCCCGCCTACCTTCGCAAAATGTCATCCTTCGCCACTACTAGTTAGTATGATTCTAGGTGGCCATTTTTCTAACTCATCGTTTCGTGGCAGGACAATTCGTTTTTATAAGTTTGGCTTAACTTGTAGTTAGTCACACGTTTTTTAAAACTGGAACTTCACAAATGTGTAGATACAGGATGTCTTTACGAAGCTCATTCCATATCGTCTGTGCCTGCCTCGCTCGGGGCACCGTGCCCACCCGCCATGAAATTAAAGCCGAGTCGCGCCGAACGAATGATTGAATAATAAACGAAAGAATTCGCGTTCTACCCTAGAATTACGTATTCATGACAACTGCCCCACGGTCGCTATGATACCCTGTGATGCCACGCAAGCCATCTCTCTACGCCGCAAATAAAACTCTCTTTGAAGTAAAACGAATTCACTTACTCGTTTCGAGCTCTGTGATAGACTAATCTAGAAGAGACTTCCGTTTATCTCAATCAGAGACATTTGATCAGATTCACATATACTGCCTCCACAGAGCAGATAGAGCACATAAAGCCGATACATTAACATAACCCGACCGACACGGGATATAGCTACAGTCCGCAGTAACACATCCAAATCCCACTGGACCGGACCGCAGAGCAACTTAACCCGAAATTAAATCAAAGAGGGGCTTAACCAATCAGGCCGAGTGCTATCATTGAATCGGCAAAGGAACACTAAAATTACTTCTTGATGCGGAGAAACGAAGATTCATCGTAAAAGTGGTGGGTGTGGGAGGGGAAGCCGGGGGTAGAGGGGTGTAGTCTGAACGGTTTTCCGTGTTTCACAGACGTCCGCGCCGCCCGATTACGCCGCACGTACAACTCGGACGCGGCCCAGCACCTATCTAATGCTGTGTACCAAACATGAAAAACCGTTCCGGTAATGCTGTAAATGTTTGCCAGAGATTTATTCAGCGCAGCGCTTAATAGCTAACAGTCTTTGTGACTCTTTTTACGGCGAGCTCTGAGCTCAGTTACTGACAAATAAGCCGAGAAGTACATAGAGCTTACATGGATAAAAAGTTGATGTCGGTTGTAAAGCTCGAGATATGTAGAGCGTAACAGCTTTCACAGTGATGTCTCATCTAAGCAAAATAGCTACTCATTGTTCTATCTAAACAAACTTTGCTAAAAATTCCCTAGCTTATTTTTAAAATACCTACTTGCAGCGACTTGATCAGACCTTTATAATTAGGAGCTTAGTTGTCGGCTTTAGAAGACAAACCAGGACATAGTAGCGTATCTCGAATATACAAATTAAAATTATTTAAATTAGTCCCAATTTCATAATTAACAAGAAAGCCCTGCTCGTGGGTAACGTTACAAAAAGACAAAGGGTCGCAATTTACTGGTGGCGGTGTCTGGCACCTGGGTCATGTCTCCTTTTACTTTATCCCGTAAAGATTAAGTCCCCCGAATACGTGGCGCCCCCGCGGTGAGTGAGTCATTTGGCCCCTGTTTACTAGATTAGGGGATTTTTTTACACCGCACCGCTTTCTGCGGTAACACCCCCTGCCTCGCCCGACGTGTCATAGCCACTTAGAGCACATACCTTATGGCGCTTCTGAGAGCAATATGCCAGGATTTTAAGTAGCTTTAATAAGAAAGGGAAGCAGATGTAGAGGGACACATTTTCGTCATATAATATGTGTCAGGATTCCTCTGATGGAAAAGGGCTTGGCCCGTGATGACTCTCAGAGCGACAATTTGTATCTAAATAACGCCGAGTCACACTAGGTCTAGCTCTTAGCTGACTCAAGGGCACGTCCTATTTCTAGTCTAGATGGAAAAAAAATCGCAAGTAAGGTATGTACCTAATATTCGTCTTCCATCGCCTGGAAGAAATGTACAAATACTTACCGAAAGGAATTTTCCGTTCAATGGTGCAATAACTTACAATGTCCAATAGAGTCTCTCAAAATTTACCTTTCTCGACGTAAACGAGGAAAGGGCCCGTCGTAAAACCACCCGCACATTTGTACCGACACAAGGTCACTCACGAATAAAGGTATCTGCCGGAATTGAAATATACACTTACGTTTTTTTCCTATTTTCTTTGACTACTTCTTCTTTTTCAATACTTCCGCTCAGTAAACGAAATTTACCTTGATTAGAAATATAAATTAGCGATGAATATAAGTCCCCAATAATTTCAAAAACACAGAGTTCTGCATGCCACACCATTTTGATGGAAGTACGAAGGCCCCGAATACCTAATTGTAGCGACGGCAATAACTCAAAACGTAACGCAATACCCATCTCAATTGCATGCGTCGCTGTAAGCATGAGCATGAGTTGGGGTATGGTGCAAACAAATCAGCCAATAAGCAGGGAGGCTCAACAATGCAGTGTCAACACAAGATGGAATATAAAAGCACAGGAAGAGGTAACGTTTTATACCATGCGATTTGGCCGGTTAAAAATTAATTTTTCTGTATGTTTATTACTTGTATCCCCGCATTTTCTGTTTGGCTAAATTATATTGTGTTGTACAGTATGTAAAAAAAATAACTGCAAATATTTTAAGAGGTAAACCAGCCCATGAAACTGAACAACTTTTCCTAAGAAACATAGGTCGAAATACGAAATTGGTCCTACCATACAAACTGACCCGGCCGGCCAACACATTTTGTTTGGGAGATCCAAATTTTTTCTTCATATTCCGACCTATGTTTCCTGGGGAAAGTTGTTCAGTTTCATGGGCTGGTTCACCCCTTAAAATATTTGCACTTAATTTTTTTACACTTTATATAGAAAAGGTTAAGGAAATAGAGAAAAAATAAAAACAGGTATCTATGTAAAGTGTATAGAGTGAGATGCACTTGCAAGAAACACAAGTAATGTTTTTTTTTGTGCTGCGTTAGTTAGTTGCGTGTTGTCATACAAATACGGTTTAATAATGTCAACCGGTTTGACAGATGTATCAATCGAGGCAGCGTACTTGAAAAATATGACGGGAAATCGCAATTTTCTAAGATAGCGCTGTGCAAAAATAACGCACAAACGAACGTTACTTGTTTTTCTTGCCTATGTCAAAGTCCCCAAGATCAGTGCCCCGAATTCAATAACCGGGCCGGAGTGACGAAAATATGTATTTGTCGAGCCTACTCCGCACAGCACATTACACGTCAAATGTTTATCTTTCGAAGCGATTAGAGAGGTACGGGATCCGGAAACGTGGGATCGGGATCGTACTCATGGTTCGGGATTTTGAACTATGCATGTTTCCGTGTCCCTAGCCAACAATAAGAAGAGAAATGAGTTGTACAGTGTAAATGTCCCCTAGATAAGTGCCCCGAATCCAATCAGCTATTGAATTAACCGGGCCGGAGTGACGAGAATGTATTCCGGGCCCACTCCGCACGCCTCACGTCAAATATTTATGTTGATGAGAAAATGTATCTGTCGAGTCTACTCCGCATAGCACATCACACGTCAAATCTTTCGAGGCGATTAAGTGAGAGGTACGGGATCCGGAAACGTGGGATCGGGATCGTACTCGTGGTTCAGGATTCTGAACCGTTTCTGCGCTGCGCGTTTCTGTGCCCTTAACAAAAAATAAGAAGAAAAATAAGTCGCGCAGTGTAAAAGTCCCCTAGATCAGTGCCCCGAATCCAATCAGCTATTGAATTAACCGGGCCGGAGTGACGGGAATATGTATTCCGGGCCCACTCCGCACGCCTCACGTCAAATGTTTATCTTGATGAGAATATGTATCTGTCGAGCCCACTCCGCATGGCACAGTACACGTCAAATGTTTATCTTTCGAGGCGATTAAGTGCGAGGTACGGGATCTGGAAACGTGGGATCGGGATCGTACTCATGGTTCGGGATTCTGAACTGTGCGCGTTTCCGTGTCCCTAGCCAACAATAAGAAGAGAAATGAGTCGCACAGTGTAAAAGTCCCCTAGATCAGTGCCCCGAATCCAATCAGCTATTGAATTAACCGGGCCGGAGTGACGGGAATATGTATTCCGGACCCACTCCGCACGCCTCACGTCAAATGTTTATCTTTCATCGACACTGCGCTAATGTAAGTGCGAGGTCCGGGATACCGGGATCGTGGGATCGGGAATGTAGCAGGGACTGGACTGGTGGGAACTTAATCAAGGATTATTTGAATTTGTGCGTATCGGTCGGTCCTGGGTGTGAATAGTTCTTGTGAACAGAAAAATGTGTTCTCTCACTATATGGCTCTCACGCACCGCAAAAATTCATTCTCTTGCCGGAGCCAGTCTTTTAACGGAAGGTCAACTTGATGAAGAAGAAAACGGTGATGTTCTCATAACTGAATACAAAAACCGTATAGACATAAGTCAACTCATCAAATTACAGATTATCATTTATTTGATTATGGCTTTCCAAAATCGCAGCATTACCGCTACCCCCGCACCGATCTGCGATTCACCAATATTTACTAGAGCGTTATGCGTAAGTAGGTACTTACTTCTTAATACGCGTAATATTATTTCACAGCTAAACGAATAAGGTAAAAGAAAACTCATTCCGTTTCATCCATTTGTGAGGCCGTTCAATAAATAATGCAAAACCTCATTTTATTTTCCTACGGAGCCAAGGAGCGCAACACATTCTTTCTACACAAGATATCCTTCCTGCCAGTCAATTATTTACCACTGAGTTCGAAGGCATTTTACGAACCGCCCGCTTCCGCCTCGAATCTAATAATGGCGCTCTCTTGGAAGCAAAACATATATAAGGTCCTATTAAATTGACTGCAAATATTTTAAGGGCATGCGTAAATATGTATAATAAAAACATCTAAGGCATTTTAAAAAAATCGACGCGCTAGTTTTTTTTCAAACAAACTTTTTAATTAATTATGTGAACATCCTTTGACTGACCCGACTGACGTTCCGCCACGTAGACTTACACGGCACGCACACTGACAACCAACCAATCACAGCACCTTTTTTTGGCGCGTAATTTAAATTCATCGACGTGTGTGTTTCGAGGACAAACAGGGTGCACTTTTTTCGTTTTTTTGTTAGTTAAATGCAATTTTCTCGAAAACTAGCGTGTAAATTTCTTTAAAAATGTGTCTAGTACATGCTTATTTTTTATTTGATCTGCCCCTAAAATATTTGCAGTGAATTTAATAGGACCTTATATATTTTCCGGAGCCGGGCTCCTGGATCGGCTAAACACAACGACCTTTTGGCCCGGACAATATTTTGCTCGGATCCGGCGATATCGGTTTATTCAAATGCTCCGTGGCCGACCCCGGCTCAAAAAATCAACCGGTACGGTATATTATTATAATATATTGTTGTAATTCTTTCTTACACCCCGCTGAATAGATTAAGTTTATGGGGTCACTAAAATTCAGATCTGACCAGTAAATTTTCTTCAGCCTATTTACTTTAAGTTTTGAATTTTTGCTGCCTGAAATAGTCTTTTCTGCAAATCTTTAATAACCAATTGTAAGATTTTTTTGCACATCCAATTGGCCAAACGATTACCTATGCTTACATATTGAATCATTATTATTTTGTTCACTTGGAACAAGAAAAGTCGATTGGCGATTGTATCCTAGAGAGATTAGAATGTCAAATAAATATTCAAAAGCTTTTTGTGTAGTTTCGCTTTCTTTACTGACTTCTTACTGACTTTCGCGGTCTTTGCCATGTTCATTCTTGTATGTAGAATGTAGATAGAATCTTCATAGATTGCGTGTAATTTCAATCAGAATTCATTTCACATCCGCCTCTTGCTCTACTGGACTGACAAAAGGCGAGTTTGATTATCATCGAGGCCACATCAAAGCGGGGATCGCAGTCCCATACTGCTACGATACGCCACTTCAAAAGCAAAATTTTATTGATAACATTTACATTTTTATTGACACAGGACACCGGCAGCGCCTTCTGAAACGTAAGTGATTTTGAATTTTCTGATGTGTATTTTATTATCTGATTTTATGTGTGTTCGATATGACGCTGGATTACCATAAGAAGTACATTACGGTCACGTCGCCGCGCCCGATACATGTAAATACACGTTGTCATGTGTAGAATGCCGCACTGAAGGCTTGACGTGTGTATTTTTATGCGTTGCTGAGTCTATGGAAAGTTTAGTGCTTGTTCCCTAACATAAAATGTTATTCAAAGCTAGCCTAAATAAAATACAAGAATACAAAAGACATCCCGGCTTGCCGATTTTTTATATAATCCAAGTTTCAGACGCTGCTGTACAATCAAAAAAGTATTGTATCTTAAATGACCAGTAGTTGTCATTTGAAAATAGCCAGTGCAATTTTAATATGACTTGGAGTTTAACTATATTCAATGGACAAGTTGTACTTGACAATTTATTTTCATACATACAATGCAAATCTACATTTGTGTCAAAACGGTCATCAAAAATATAAAAACTTAGGTACCTACTTAAGTTATCATGAATACAAAATGGAACATCAAAAATATTTAGATAGCCAAGATAAATATCTTCATGGAAAGCTATTAAATAAGAAAAGCATTGTTTGTGCTATCTGGTGGGTATGTTCGGGCGGTTCGTGATTGATTCTACTGTAATTTCCATACGCGTGCTCTGTTCATATTAGCCACTTTGTACATCTACCAGCGACGCTAGACCCCCCTCGTCTTCCATGCCAAGCTTATTCAGGAAGTGAGAGGGGAATGTAATATACATCCATAGCTCTTCCTAGACCGGTCGACTGGTTCTAGGTCTACACAATTGAAGGCGGCGGCGACCTCCCGGCGCCTGCCGAGTCACGCACATATATTTTTTCAAAGCCCTAAATTTTGTTCCTACATTTATTATTGCGATTTCTCTAGAACTGACGGCGGTTAAATTTTATGGGGCTAAATTCAAGTATTCAGGTTTACGACGAGAAGTTACATGAATCGAATCAGTTTTATATCCAATAATATCACCAGGTATTGACGTCCAATCTAGTTATCGGTTTTGATGCGCTTTTATTTGCAAATATCATGCACGTGAATTTGTGAATCCGATAGGTCCCCGGGGTAACTTTAATCGGATCTGACCGTCAGAATAATTGAGTATATCCACATCGCTGTAATTTAGGGAGTGACGCCGGGCGGCCCCCATGTTGACGCCGAACTGGGCAAAACAAAATATGACACTGTTACTTTGAGTAATCAAGTACACAGAGGCACACGTGCGCGATATCCGGGGACTAACGACTGTGACCAATTAAAACAAAAGCGGAAGTCCGTTTGTGTGTCTGTTCGATGTGTTGCACTATATAGACTTGCGTTTGGAACGCCGCGTTTGTTTATGTTTAAGCTGTCACTATTGGTATTTGAAGTTAACAGTTTGTACCTAGTAAATGCTGATTTCATAATTGGTGCTAGGTATCTGTCATTATAATTTTATATTAAATGAAAATTTATTCAACGAAAGTATAAATAGATGACCTTTATAACTTTCCTGATTCTGTCATTTAATAATCATCACTAGCAACATGCGTGTGATATTTAGGTAATTTGAGCACAAGGAAAAAACACTAGTATTGTATTGTTGATCACAATAAACCACATTTAGCCGCCCGTATGCACCAACACTAATAACCGCAAAGGGTGACTGTAACTGCCAACAGATATTGTCGTCAATTTGTTAGCCGGAGTCGCGCGACGGTGCCTCAAGAATAAGTAACGAATCTCGCGGAGAAGCGACATTTCTCAGACCAAATAAAAAAGTAAATGTGCCTCTCTTTGCTGTGGGACTCCAAAGTAAAGACCAAGTTTTCGTTGTGCCTATATGAGAATGATACTACTACTCTACTGGCATTAATATGTGAAAAAAGAAATTCAAGGGACTAAAACTATTAAGCAACTTAAAGCGTGAACCGTTTTCGGTCTGTCGTTAAAAATTTATTATACAGGGTGTTAGGGACGGTGTAACGAAAACTTTGCAGGCGTGCTCAGACCATGAAACTGAACAACTTTTACTATGGAGCCAATGGTGGGAAACGAAAAAAAATTTTCGACCTCCCATACAAAGTCAGTCAGCTAATCGCGAATTTTGTATGGGAGGTCGGAATTTTTTTTTCGTTTCCCATCATTGGCTCCATAGTAAAAGTTGTTCAGTTTGATGGTCTGAGCACGCCTGCAAAGTTTTCGTTACACCGTCCCTAACACCCCGTATTTCAACTCCAATTAGAGTTGTTTCGTAGCTTGTAATAATACGTGTGCATTGTTACGGACCTGCTACGAGTCCTTCTACACCATCGTAGCACGCCATAAATGCACACCCTCAAAAAAAGACTAGCAACGTCATCAAAGTATGGTATGATACAATTGATTTACAAATTGTTATTGAAAGATCTGTCTTCACTTTTTATTTAGTCTAAAGGTAGCACTTGACTCCAATTCTGTCCTTGACGGTTTTCTATCTAAGCTAGCGATCAACCTGAGAATCTACAACGGCAACCTACATAAACTAGCCTCACATTTTCTCAACAACCGCAACCTACACAAATCAGCCTCACATGTTCTTTACCCAGACCTGTCTATACTCTTATTTGATCTGAACGTAACACCTGACTCCAATTCTGTCCTTGACGGTTTGCTATCTAAACTAGCGATCAACCTGAGAATCTACAACCGCAACCTACACAAATCAGCCTCACATGTTCTTTACCCAGACCTGTCTATACTCTTATTTGATCTGAACGTATCAACTGACTCCAATTCTGTCTTTGACGGTTTGCCATCTAAACTAGCGATCCATCTACAAGCGTCATTTTCTCTGCCTAGATCTGTCTATACTTGTTATTTGATCTGAACGTAACACCTGACTCCAATTCTGTCCTTGACGCTTTGCTATCTAAACCAGCGATCAACCTGAGAAACTACGACCGCAAACTACACAAATCAGTTTCACATTTTCTCTGCCTAGATCTGTCTTTACTTCTTATTTGATCTGAACGTAACACCTGACTCCAATTCTGTCCTTGACGGTTTGCTCTATAAACTAGCGATCAACCTAAAAATCTACGACCGCAACCTACACAAATCAGCCTCACATGTCCTTTTCCCAGATCTGTCTATACTTCTTATTTGATTTAAACGTAACACCTGACTCCAATTATGTCTTTGACGGTTTGCTATCGTAACTAGCGATCCATTTGCAAGCTTCAAGTGCAATCTACCCAAACCAGCCTCACATGTACTTTTCCCAGATCTGTCTATACTTCTTATTTGATCTGAACGTAGCACCTGACTCCAATTCTGTCCTTGACGGTTTGCTATCTAAACTAGCAATCAACCTGAGAAACTACGACCGCAACCTACCCAAATCTGCCTCACATGTTGCCCAGATCTGTCTTTACTTCTTATTCGATCTGAACGTAACACCTGACTCCAATTCTGTCCTTGACGGTTTGCTATCTAAACTAGCGATCCGTCTGCGAGCTACAACCGCAATCTACATAAAACACCTTTGCTGCGTAGGCGATAGGGAATTCCCGCTAGATTTATGTCTCTCCTTACACTTCCATTACCACTAAATGCTCTTTATTACCTGGAATTTCGAGAAAGCTTGACATATTGCATTAATTATTAAAGTGAAAAGTCATGGTGTAGTGTATAGTTTAATTGAAGAGTTAGATATTTAACATGGATGGAAAAAGCTTTGAAAAAAAATGCTGTTTTAGCAGTCAGCAAGCAAGTTATAGCCTTAGACACCCGCAAGTTGATGCGACGACATGTGTCACCTTTCGTCAAACAAGCGAACAGTAATATACCACAAAAGCATGCTTTGCGTGTGTTTTCCTTCTAGCTGAAGAACCATCTCACAATCTTAAAGTTGTGCCAACATTCAGAGCCTAAAATCAAAATGAACGTATTATGTAGCGCTCGTAGTACTCTGCTATGGCGTAGCTTAAGCTACAACTTACGCATTTTCACTGTCCACAAAGTCCCTATATCTTGTCTGCACATTCTATTCCCGCTGCGGCCTGCTTAAGATGCGGCCGGCGCCCGACGCGCCCTACGCTCGGCTTATGAACAGCGCCAATAAGAACAGTCAAAATTACCTTATTATGTATGCTGGTAGTTTTGCTACGGCGTAGCTCACGCTACAACTTACGCATTTTCACTGTCCACAAAGTCCCTATATCTTGTCTGCACATTCTATTCCCGCTGCGGCCTGCTTAAGATGCGGCCGGCGCCCGACGCGCCCTACGCTCGGCTTATGAACAGCGCCAATAAGAACAGTCAAAATTACCTTATTATGTATGCTGGTAGTTTTGCTACAGCGTAGCTCAAGCTACAACTTACGCATTTTCACTGTCCCTATGTCTTGTCTACACATATCTATTCTCGCTGCGGCCTGCTTAAGATGCGGCCGGCGCCCGGCGCGCCCTACGCTCGGCTTATGAACAGCGCCAATAAGAACAGTCAAAATTAACGTATTATGTATGCTCGTAGTACTTTGCTACGGCGTAGCTCAAGCTACAACTTACGCATTTTCACTGTCCACAAAGTCCTATCCTGTCTGCACATACCTATTCCCGCTACGGCCTGCTTAAGATGCGGCCGGCGCCCGGCGCGCCCTACGCTCGGCTTATGAACAGCGCCAATAAGAACAACAAAGTTGAGATGTCAGCCGATTAGCCGCGAGTCACGTTATCATCCTTTTTTCGCCCAAGTAAATGTATTTTCTTGGTAAACACAACGCGGGGTGCGATACAGAGTGTTAAAATTTTATTTTCTAAACGTTTACTTACTAAATACAATCAAAGCACTTTTGCTGAAATTACCTATGTATTCTAAACAACATTACTTTTTAAAATACAATTGAAAATTACTTCCGCAGCTCACTGCTTCTAAACGCTAACACTCTCGGCTGCCTGATTTTGGCCTAAGTAGTCATTGTTCAGACCAAAAAAGATCTTTGAAATTATCCTTTAGAAATGAGCGCTATTTTCTCTTTACTTAATATTCTTATTATTATCTTTTTATAGATTCTTCGTAATTCAATTTAAACGATCTTTTCTTTTCAACAACTTTTCCACCCTGTATACTAAGACACGCACTCATATGTTCTTCGTCAAGACATTTAACTGACATATTGTTAGTTCCCTGGATTTTCCAGCATTATTCCGCGTCGGTGCCGGGAACACTGAGAAATGTGATAAAATATTGGCGTTTCGTTGACGTGCTCTCAAATTAGGTGAAGACTTCGATCCACCGACTACAAAGCCCTAATAGACCGCACACACGGGCGACTAGGCACTTTTTGGCAACACATCAGTCCTCTTTATTCCATGATTCCTGATGTGAAATCACGTGCATTGGTTATTGGTTCTTTATGTGATGACCCGCCTCGCCAACCTCAGCTACTTGACAGAATTTTTACAGACACATTCTTAATCTAAAAGACAGCTTTCGCGGCCGTATTGCGATCCTAAGGGCTCCCTTTCTAACTTGAGTTTTAAAATCAAGTGAGAAAGGGCTGAGATACGGCCGCGACTGCAGCGAGTAGTATTTTCAATCATAAGCGCTTACCAGAACTTAGTAGTCGATGCTCCGATCATTTTCCGGAGCGAGGGAAAAAATGCCGCACATATTCTCCTCAGACCACGTGAGATGAGATTTTACGGTATATTCGCTTTAAATAAAGTTGTGTGAACTTACCTTTAAAGAGGGAGTAATTTATGTAAAACCTTGAATCAATCATGTATGGATTGTCTTATACGCATCGCATGATTATCCGGAATTATTTAAGATCCAGATTTTTTATAAAAGAATTTAAGGAGACATATGTCCACGACTGAGCTGTAGTTGGGAAGATCTGTTCTTCTAAGAACTACAAAAATCTGCAAAAAACTGAAATAAAATATTTAAAAAAAATTGAAATAAATAGTTTTCTAGATACATAACGTTCTTCAGACATGATATAGGATGCCGTAACATAATACCGTTTTCAGGTAAGTAATCCTTTTTTCTAGTATCCTGGCTTTCGCACTTTAGGCGATAATAAATCTTTATAATGTCGTTATCACAATACCCTTCGTAAATTTCGTGTCATAGGGAGATTACGTAAAACATTATTATGTGTTTGGTGTTGAATAACCCAACATGTAATTTCCCGTGGGTTTTTTTATCCGCTTCTCAGCCTGATACTGCTGAAAAAATAATGATACCTAATTAATACACATTTCTTCTTGCGTATAGTATAAAATCGCAATCGCAAGCAGATCCATAATAAGATTTTGCAAAAGTAGTGGAACAAAAATTGTTCAATGTCAACGTCAGATAGATTGGATACCATACCATATTGAAAGGATCGTAATGGTTTCCTTAAAATTCTGTATGGCAATTTTTTGTCTTATTCCAAATACACTGTACCCAACGAAAACGTGCTAATCTAGCGGAGATGAGATTTCGGCTGCATTTCCGTGAATGTGTTGCAGAATATTGCAGATATCTGATAGTGAATTTATAAACATAGATCGGCGGCGGCTTATTGAAGTCGGTGCGTGAGCTGAAACCAGAAGTGTTAGATTGTGGAGAGAATCCACCGAAGACGATATTGACAATGTCGCAAGATAGAGAATGTAGTATTGTTGGTTAGATTCCAAGTAGATTAGTACTCTCATCAGTACACCCAGTACATCGCGTTTGAGGGGCCAAGTTAAGTTCTGGAAGAATATTTGAGGGACCAAGTTATGCTCTGGAAAAAGAGAAGACAATAAGAAGAGTTATATAGGTTAGAGGAGTCTTACTAGTTTTTCTCAGTATCTGAACATAAAACATTATCATAAATAGTTAAGAACTTTATTTGCTTCTCTAGTAATTTCTGGCGATATTTTCTTTAGGTACTATATGTTTGACCAGTACTAAATAAATTAAGTGTAATGTGCTGCTTATCATCTACATATTTTTTACGTCAGACAAATGTGACAAAATTAATGACTCATTATTATCGTACCACGAATTTGACCTAAGTTCAATAAACACAAAATTACGTATCAGCGAGCGCGCCTAGCTAAACCAAAACAACACCATTTACTGAATAATGCCGTCAGTTTGTTATCTAAATCCACACAAAAGAAAATAAATAGCTGTAGAGCGACGCAAACTTTAAAAGTCACATAAAGCACTAACAGAGAAAAGTCGTCTCGACACCTGTTAGGTGGCGCATTTAAATTATCTCCCTGGATAAAAAGTGACTGGATAATGCTTCGGGATCTTCCAAAGCCGGCCTGTCCTCGCGAATCATTAATTTTAATTCGTACGCCGTGACGACGCTCCTCTAATGAATTATTGGGAATCGCTGGAGTACCCCCCTTCACACCTCCCCCGCACTTCTACACTTTTTCTTCTTTAGCATAATGTAAAAAATGTTGTGGCGGCTCTCTGCATACTAATTGTCTGTTGTGTCGCCTCTGCTTAATAATGCTCAGAACTTTGCGCCTGTAACTTCAGCGGCTTGCGACAAGATTAAAAACTTTTCCTGATCGATCACTTGACACCATCTTGTTTTTTGTCAGCTCCAATATCAGTCACCCTAATCTTTTTCACTTTGTAAGCCAAAAAGCATCCCACCGAAAATTATCAAAGACAGAGTTAAAATTCAAGAGGAATAATGTAAAATAAGGACTCTGAAACTGTAGCTGCTTATTATGCGCTAAATCCCCGATTCTAATGGACTCTCGTTCTTATTCCGGCGAACGTCACGGTGAATGGTCGGTCATCGGCTATGGTGAGTGCATACGAAATTTTCAATCGTTCACTTTCTATTCCGAGTGAAGTTTCTAAAACGTTTACAGTTGAGAGTTTTATAGGGTCACGTATGGACAAACGGGAACACAGTTATTACCTGTCAAACTTGTAAGAGGCGGAGTGCGGGTAGTTGAGTGCAGAGGGCGGCCGGCGGACGTGTGCGCGTGCCGGACGGTCGCCGTGCGTGTCCCGCAGCGTGTGCGCGTCGGTCGACGCCCTGAAGGTCCGCGCTCGCGAGGCACAGAGCTTGTCTTTTTTAAACTTTTGCCTTCTCGTATGCTGGGGGCAGGAAAGTTACAATTGTGTTCCCCCCTCCACCCCCTTCAATATGTGACCTGCTTATTTATTGGAGAGGCGTCGGAGGAGTTCTTAGTACTTCTCAGACAATATGTCGCGAGTTGGAGCGAACGCAAGCGGAACAAACTAAACAAAACACAATACGGAGAAAGTGAACTATGAACTATTTGATTTATATTTAACTTTTAGTTCTCGTTCGCTATCTTGGCAAAGTTTCTAATATATGATGACTGGCATTATTGGCTCGTGTAGTTAGGTTGCGGGTCCTGTGAGCAGGCGGGTAGCTGTGGGAAGGAGGTGGACGCTCAGATGCTCAGTATTCAGAGCGCAGCCGTCATTAGCCGAGCCAGACGGCGGATTTCCCAGAAGCAGCACGACTGTACCCACTCCGTCCTGCTGAATAATGATCACATCGGACGCTCTCAATAGAGACCTGATCTTACGTCCCATCCATTCTCTACTACCTGCTACAATAAACAAGTTTTAAAATCGAATCTCTTTTAAAAACGCAACCAAAACACCTTATGCGTTTAACTTTCGGCTTTGTTTTACGGAATCTTGAAATTTAAATACAGAATCCATTTTGTGTTCAAATGAGTTTTCGGAATAGCCAATTAGTTGTTAGCGCCGGGGCGCCCTCGTTCGCTTTCATTAGGCTATATAGTTTCCCGAATATCTGGCCCCTCACAGATATATCTTTTTGCTGCTTTTCCATTTTCTTCTAACAGTTCGCATAAGCGAGTCATGGGGGGCAACTCAGCTGTAAAATTTTAGTAGTGTTTCGCGGTTTGTTTCTCTGCTGGGGAGTCGTTGCTACCCCTCTGAAGCATACTTTAGAATTGCTGCAGATTTTTTCATTATGAATTAAAATTCCAAAGAATTTTGCTTAGGACTAGAGTTAGAATTTCAATGATAAGTAATATGAATTCATAAGTGAGAGCGTCCACGAACAATTGGAATTTAAAAAATCATTTACATTATTTTATTAGTATTCATTACTTCTTAAATTAAATACGCAAACATAGTTAATTTGATAGGTAATAGGTTATTCACAGAACTCTATCTTACCCACCTCGAATCCAGTCAATTTTCATAATAAGTGGTTAATATTTCGGTAAACAATTTCTTTATATTTCGCTAACCCGTAGACGTCTGAACTCGTGCTACAAACAAAGCTTTTATAATTTAATCAGCCGCCTTATTACGTTGTTCTATTCGCGCTTACAAAGTTGTTTGCAAACGCAATCAAAATCGTATACATAAAACAGATTCACAGTTGAAATATTTAGCCGAAAGCTTCGTCCGAAAGCGGGAAACGTTGAAACGCAACTCTTTAAATGTGCAATTCCTTTCTTATTTCATAAGCAATCTTCCCGGTTCCTTATCTAACAACGAACATATCTCGCCCTCGCTCTCTGGGAAAATCGTCCAATATAAAATCGGTTTAATTTGCGCTTTTCGCACTCAATGGGATGGAATAATATCGGGCAATTTGGTTACCGCGGGCATAAATATGGCGGGCCGCGCTGTAATTGTAACGCGGGCAATTCGCGCCTCGTAACGACCGGGAGGAGAAAACTTGGGCCGTTTGCGCGCTGGATGGCCGACCCGGCCGCCCGCCTCGCGCTCGCGCCCGCGCCCGCAACGTCCGCGCCCACGTGATCAACCTCAGAGTTTGTCGCAACTGCCATGGTATGTAACAAACTACATTCCATTCGAAGGGACACTATATTTGTCGCAAGAGCCTATCAAATAAATGGTCGTCTTGTCTACCTTGCTTTTCTTAGTCCCTACTCATAATGACAAGTAAAATCATTGGGCAGCTTGCGTAGAGCGTTATCGAAAATTACAAATTCTATTTTGGAACTTTTATCAAATAAATAGTTATTCTGCAAAATTACAAACCAAAACCTTCAATTTCTGGTTAAAACCTCATTGGACAACATGGTAGGTAGAGTTTATTGTCTAATATACAAATTTTATCCACTACAACTTCATTATCTAAATTGTAATACAAACAAGCGCGGTGCGATCACGTATCACGCGGAGTACCCACGATAATGCTGGTACTACAACAGCGGACATAGTAAAAGAGAGGAAGGAATATGTTATTGTAAGTCCTCACCTTACAATTAGTGACCAAAGTTAATGTTGCATATTGCTCGTCGAGAATTATATTTTTTCCCTCTACACTGCTTTCAACAAGCCGCCTGGGTGGGTGGCATATATGGACGGCTGTTCTGCTGACTGGGTTATGACTGCTGATTAGAGAGTTTTCCAAGACGGCCTACTGCACATATTTTTACTGTGTTAAGGCACCGCCGAAAGGGACCCTGACTAAAAGTAATTAAGGCTTCCTTCTTTGCTTACGTAATAGAATAACGAATGTCATTTTCTTTCGCCACGAGTCTCGAGTGTCTGACCCTTCCGCGGTTCGCGTGGGGAATGCAAAATTCCCGAAATTAGAGTGAATAAACCTGCGTTTGTAATTAAAGCGGGTGCCGGGGAGCTCGTGCCCATCTTTCTTGGCTGGCCCACGAATTAAGCACCGAATTGCTTCAGTAATTCCAAGTATATATTCGTGGACGCTCTCACTTAAATGTAAATCACTTTTAGTGTTCCGATTTTCGTCACTGACTCCCTAATCTTGTAATGTCTGGCCTTTTAGGCGAGATTTTTAGGTATTCTTCTTTAAGCGTTGATTTTTATCTTTCTGATTTTAATCTTATTCCTGTGATGAAATTACCTTTCAGATAACCTCTTTATCTGGAGCTCGGATGAAACGGGTGTTTATCCTTCGAGGGTAATTATGTAAGTTGGCGCGTTGGCTTACGATAAACTTTCATAATTGGTTACTTGAACGCGTGTAGAGTGGCGACTTGGTGAGATTGTTCTAGTAGAACATTGCCGGCAGCACACTTGCTGGCGAGAGGCAAGGCGAGGGGCTAGTAACTATAACAAGTCGACTTCAAGACCAGATCAAAGAACTAAACTGTTTCTAGATGGAACTCTACGAAGATAATTAGAGTAGGGAAATGGTAGGTAAGTTTACAAAAATTCCTAATGAATGTAAGCTTACCTATGTCATACATAATAGACGATTGTACATGGAAGTATAATGTGGCTACACGCACCGCATAATTGTCCGGTGTATCCTATCCGCTTTTGTAACGAAAGGCGTTAACGATTTTCTACAAATTGCAGTTGTATTGTAGCCTATAGGTATGCGTCATGGCTATCACTAAATAGCGCGGTATCGGGAGGTCAGTGGTCCATCTTAAATCCTATCTAGTAGTCTCAAAAGGATGTGTTCAATACCGTTACACACATTTAAAATCTGACTTTGACGAGTTTTTCATGTCTTCACCGTGCCTTCACTCTGTTTGCTCGAAGGTTTCCCTCTAAAAATATTCTTCAGCCTAAGGTCTTTAACTATGAAGACGGTGTCCGTCTGTAGGCGGGCGGCGACAATCAAGTGGCGCAACAGTTAAACTGGGAGCAGCCCTCGACCGCTTCCGCCGCCCAGTGGCTTTGCGCCCAAACTTGTGCAAACACGAGGCAATTGCCGCAGTGTTGTGCGCGACTCTGCTAATGGTGATATCGATAAGATGTTGTGTTGTATTGCATTGTGCTGTGATCTGCTTTGCAGTGCTTTGCAGTGCTTTGCAGTGCTTTGCAGTGCTTTGCAGTGCTTTACTGTGCTTAGCTGTACTTTGCTTAGCTGCTTTGCTGTACTTTACTTAGCTGTGCTGTATTGTGCTGCGCTATGCTTTGCTATACTGTGTTGTGCTTCTTGCACTAGCAGTTCACTGCTCAGTGCATTGTATTGCATTTTCATTGTATTGTATTGTTCGATCAGTAGTTCTGAATTCCGTATTCGCCTGTGTGGGCGTAGGAGTGGGCAGGAGGTGACGCAAGAACAGTGCAACGGTGCAAACCCGACATTGACACGCTACTTTTATATTTTATTCCTAAAACCATAGCATATTTCATCGATATATGCTTGTCACGTCACTGCGTACAGGCGGTAACAGTTTGCAGGCGCCTGATTGCTCTGATAATCGGCGCGTCGTCGTACAAACGACACAAGAACGGTGTCTATACGGCGCGGACCAGGCAATGACATGCTACTTTTGTTATTTGTTTTTTAAATCAAATTTTTATCGACTGTTGTTATTTTTTTATCGATATATGCCTGTCACGTCACTTCGTACAGGCGGTAACAGTTTGCAGGCGCCTGATTGCTGTGATAATCGGCGCGTCGTCGTACAAATGACGCAAGAACGGCGTCTACGGCGCGGACCCAGCAATGACACGCTACTTTTATTATTCGTATCTAAAAACATTTTTTATCGATTGTCCTATTATATTTTTATCGATATGTGCTTGTCACGTCACTGCGTACAGGCGGTAACAGTTTGCAGGCGCCTGATTGCTCTGATAATCGGCGCGTCGTCGTACAAATGACGCAAGAACAGCGTCTACGGCGCGGACCCGGCAATGACACGCTACTTTTATTATTCATGTCTAAAATTAAAGTTTTATCGACTGCTCTATATATTTTTGTCGATATATCCTTAGTACGTCACTGCGTACAGGCGGTAACAGTTTGCAGGCGCCTGATTGCTCTGATAATCGGCGCGTCGTCATACAAACGGCGCAAGAACGGCGTCTACGGCGCGGACCCGGCAAGAACGCGCTCCAACATGCACATTATTAGGGCGTTCCACTGGCTTACGATTTAAATACCCACAATTAAGCTCAATATAATTGTAGTAAGAGACAAAGGAATATTGAGGCCAAGAAATATTTTGATCACTTTATTACAATTCAGCTTGCAAACTGCTATGGTAAAATCCTCTCTGTTAATCTAAATTTTACAAAATTCCTCCAATATTCTGGCAAACCGCTAAATAGCATCAATTTTATATAAATTACTTGTTTTGGTTTCATATGATCTAAAATTGATTAGAAATTGAAGCATGACAAGTAGGTTGTGGTATTTCTCTAGCTAGGGCTACTTTAATGAATGTCCTTGTTCCAATATTTTACATAAACGATTCAATATATATTTCTTTAAGTGAGTAAGTAAAATTTATTTTAAGCTATATTAAGATCTTCAATAATAATTTTGACATCAGCAAATTATATTCCAGAATCAATAGCGGTGTGCGTGTCTGCGGCTCATTATGGTTTCACTTAGCAATGATTCCTCAATGGTAATAAAATTATACCGCGATTCAATAATTAAATAAGTCCTTATCACGAATCTTTATTGTTTATTTCAAGACGTTCGAAATAAAATATTATTTTAATAGAATAATAAAAAATATTACACAAAAGATTAACTTAAAAAAAACTTTATACTGTTCAAGTACTGAACCACCCTATGAAACAGAATAATAAAAAGATAACAAAGAACTGAATAGCAATGGTTTTTAACAACATTCTTGGACAAAAGAGTTTCTGCCAGTTTCTTTCTACCACAGTTTTACATTCGGTTTATTAAAATATCTGATTTTATTTATAGGAAAGGTACTTGAGCAATTTGAAGCAAACTTATCATGTTAAAGTGTCTCGTAAGTACTTCTCGCAGTGACTATCCCCACTCACGTTACTCAACCCGTCCGTCCCTGCATGTTATTCCAACTCATTCTCAAGTTTTCTCGGTTTGAGTGCACTGACTTATCTCAATTGTCACCAAACAAATGCAGTGAGTGTTCAAACACGGAGTATTAAAATATCTGATTTTATTTATAGGAAAGGTACTGTGTTTGAACAATTTTAAGCAAATTTACCACGTTAAAGTGTTTCGTAAGTACTCTTCGCAGTAACTACCCAGTCACGTAACTCAACCTGTCCGTCCCTGCATGTTATTCCAACTCATTCCCAAGTTTTCTCGGTTTGAGTGCACTGACTTATCTCAATTGTCACCAAACAAATGCAGTGAGTGTTCAAACACGGAGGACACAATGCAAAATAACTCCTAGAATTGAGTTGCCTCCGAGCGGCGGCGTGAACTCCCTCTAACTGGATTCCCTCAATTCCCTCAACTTACTAACACGGGCAATCGAAAAATAGAAAGTTCCCTGGATCGGGACTAACTGTGTAACTGGCATTCTTCACCAAGTTTTAGGTAAGAGTCGGTGCTGAGGGTGAATTTATCTCTTTCGGTCTATTTTCTTTGAGAATGTGATCCTGGAGGGTTAGTACCCCCAGTACTTTTAATGTGATTAAGTACATAAGAGTTTATGATATCAAACTCTATACCCACATTTATTATGAACTTCTTTCGATCTAATTGCATTTTTAATACATATTACTCTTATCAGTCATAATTTCCTCCACGTTGTAAAAAAATACTCCTACCTGAAATCATTTCGCAATTTTCTACGCAATTTTTGTCTTATAAGGAACTAAGATGAATAAATAAAGATTACTTACTCTTGTGCTACTTACAATGTAGCAATAGCAGGTACGTTTTTTTTAGTGTGGTACGTATTTTACTTCGAAAGGAAGTAACACGTTCCCGAACCTATATGTAAATCAGACCTCAAATAAAATTTACAGTCCAAACTAACCAATTGTAAACCCTTTTACTCGCGCAAGTTAATAATAAACTTAAAAGCACATCTACGAGTACAAACAAACCGCACGTTTTGTTAGTATTGTAAATAAGTAAGTATAAATAAATAATTCCAGCAGTGGACTATTGTGTGTGGCTGTAAAGATATTTTACTACGCCTGCTACGACGCTACGACTTAGTGCTACGCCAAATCTATGGTTAGTACTAAGTATGTATTTTCCCCCTTTATTACTCCTCGAACCTACGTGCCAGTACCTACAAATTCTCCGGGTCATACAAATTTCATTACCAATAGCTCCTCCCTCATAACTTATTCAGCTGGGGGCAGGTAACGCGTTTTAACATTCAATTTGCTCCTGAAGAAAATGTTATGTTGTTGATGTAACCTACTCTCTCGACTTCATTGCTTGCGATAACATCCAATGCTTACTAACTTTACGAAAGTGAAAGTGAAAGTGAAAGTTTTTTATTCAAAATAGGATATTAAAATATCACTTATTGATAGTCATTACATTACGCAGAAATGGATTAGGCATTGTAAAAAAGAGAAATTTGCAAAGCACAATTTTCTCTTTTTTATAACAATTTTTATTCCTACTATAAACGCGGCTCGGGCGGGATAAAAAAATAAAAATAAAGGCACTGCCTCGGGGCTGGCCAGGCTAACCACACGTCATGTAACTTTATGCCTTAACGACCAGTAAGCGAAACTAAATTCGATCAAGATTTTAAAAAGGTGTTACATGTGTATAGTTAGTCGGACCTCCTGGACAGGAAAACCCCCCAAAAACCTGCCCAGAAGTGCTCCTATTCTAAAGATTACAATCTTTGTAGGCCCTAAGCTACCCTAGCTAAGATTGAAAAAAACAAGAATAGTAATAGCCGAAAAACGGCTCAACACAAAATTAAAAATAAGTAAAAATAAAATAAAAATTACAGTAGAATATTCTAACTGTATCGTCTTAAAAAATACTGTATATAAACAAACATGTAAAACTACTCCCATGAAGATTTATCTTGCATATAATCGGATATTTCATAATAGCCTTTCTTGCACAATTTATGTTTTATTACTTCTTTAAATTTATTTAAGGGTAAATCTTGGATATTTTTGGAAGCTTATTATAAAAGCGTATACAATTTCCTTAAAGGATTTGCTTACTTTACTAAGCCTGCTCTTGTGTGCTACAAGTTTGTCCTTATTTCTAGTGTTGAAATTATGTATATCACAATTTTTCTCAAAAGTATTAATATTAGATTTGACGTAAATCAAATTTTCGTATATATATTGTGACACAAATGTTAATATATTGATTTCTTTAAATTTTTCCCTTAAGGAGACACGAGGCCTAATTTATAAATTGCACGAACAGCCCGTTTCTGCAGAACAAAAATGTTCTTTACATCCGCAGCGTGGCCCCACAATAATAAGCCATAAGACATTAAGCTATGGAAGTAACTAAAGTAAACTAGTCTAGCAGTATCTACATCCGTGAGATATCTTATTTTTTAACTGCGTATGCTGCTGAACTCAGTCTCTTCGACAATTTCTCAATATGAGGCCCCCATTGGAGCGTGGCGTCCAAAGTTATACCTAAAAATACTGTTGAATCTGCAAGGTTCAACTGTTCATCCTTTACCTTAATAATTGTAGTGCTCGGTTTAACATTTGGCAATGCAAATTTTATACATGTAGTTTTCTTTTCATTTAATAGGAGATTATTTACTGTAAACCATTTTACTACATCGATTATAGTATTGTTCACGTCGTCATAGTCGAGTTGATGCCTCTTTACTTTAAAAAGCAATGAGGTATCGTCGGCGAACAATACTATATCATATTTGTCTTTAACAAGATACGGTAGATCATTAATGTATACAAGAAACAGGAAAGGACCAAGAATCGAACCTTGTGGAACGCCCATGGTTAAATTAGATCCAGATGATCTTTCACCATTGATATCAACCTTTTGGATTCTATTATTCAGATATGATTCCAAAAGGCTTAGAGCCTGGTCCTTTACGCCGTAATGACATAGCTTTCTGACTAGAGTTTCATGATGGACACAATCAAATGCCTTGGACAAATCACAAAATACACCGATATAGAATAGAATATACGATTGTCTCAAGGAAACTTTAAAAAACGAACAGTGTATGTTTTACTAAAGACATTCGGCTTTTGTCGATTGTCGGGAGTAGTTTTTCAACGAAACAACATGTGTAGTTTAATACTCCTCGGAGAGTTCGCGGCAGATTGCGCCGCACGATTTGCACAGTTGCAACTACCAAGTAAGTAGTTTTGTTTGTTTTATTCCCGCCGCAATCACCTTTAAACAATGCAGTGTTCTTTTGCTAAACAGCCTTTTCCTGTAAACAGTGTTAGCTCCTATCGAAATAACTTCATAAATGGGTTCGGTGTTTGCACGGCTCAACTAAGTAATAAAATAAAATATGAGAGTAAATTCCAGCTATCGGAGAGAACATGGTGAGGTGTCACCTTCACGAACCCACACCTTCACGGCGGAGTTACACCCACCCACAGCACTTAAGTAATAAAACCGGGAAAGTAGTTTTAAGGAAGCCCGTATAGCCGCCGCGGCCCCTTATTACCCGCTACAAAACCCTCCTTATTACACGAGACAAACAAGTTATTCGTTTCAAATTGAAAACTTCCACCCCACTAGCCACGGTGGGGCTGTGGCCCATAAATTCCCGCCAATTTTGTTTTATTTCGCGATGCAGGCACGGTAATAAAAGTAAGCTGGACGTGAGACAAAGCCTCCGGGCGGGATTACGCGGCCATCGCAATGGATCACTGCAGCCTGTGATATGGTGTCTAAACAACGGCACCTGACTAACTGCCCGCTTTCCGCTGCCCGCTGCCCCGTCTAGTGCCCCCTGTAATTTAGCTCCGCCACAGCTGTAAAAAATACCTCCGGTCTCACGGTAACTGCCGCCTTGTTCCGCAAAGTGAAATCCCTTTTAAGCCTACGACGCACTTTCGAAAACATCTCCGTGGACCATAAAACTATGCTTCAAGTTTACGGTCTGATACATAAAAAGTCTGTAGCAAAATACACCTCTAAATTTGACTATGCTAAACTTCGCTGATGCTGAAACCTAAATCGAACGATTGTAGTTCAGCGTTTACATGGACAAATAGCACAAGTTTGTTGAGCTTCGTTTGAATTTTAATGAAATGCTTTGTTTAAGCTGCTAGCAGGTGCGTTGTCCTGGATACGCTCCAATCTCATCTGCTCTATTGTTGGCAATATCAGCAGGCCACATGTGTGATCTTTGTTCCTCTCATTGTTCTCAGAGTCCGTACGAGACGTGTCATGTAAGCACAAGTGAAGCTCGATGCAACTAAACTAAAGCTTTTTCGTTTGTTTGTAGCGCGCTCCTTATTTCGAACGGCTACGCTCTCAGAAATCGAAGACCGTCGGGCAACAAAGCGCCAAGCCAAAAGCCAAATAGGGCTCAGCGGTGCAACACTGTAACATTTTTGGATTTGTGGAAAATATTTCAAAATCTTTCAAAGGAAGCGAAATTTTTCTTATGTCAAATATCTTCAAAATATCGAATGAAAACACGATTTGCGTTTATAAAATTACTGAGCTGTTCCTATATTTTTATGTGGTTGGTTATGCTTACACATTCATAAATTATATAGTAGATGGCGAATGTTGTGTGTCCGCTAACGTAAGTAACATTCCAAAAATACAGGTGAAAATAAGAACTCTTTGAAGCGGCGGCGGCAGGATAAAATCGCTACGCGTGACTGAGGAGAGGACCTCAGACCAGTTCTGATGAATATTGCTCTCATCACCTTGTAGACGAAAACCAACTTTAAGACAAGAACTTAAAGTTCAAAAATGCACTATCAAAAAGTTTCTTCAGAAGAAAACAATGCCGGTTTTCTTATAGGATTGCAAACACTTGCTGTGTCCAACAGTTATGATCCCTCGTTTCAGCAACATGCCAAATTTGGTACCGCTATAAAATAAAAAGCAGTCTGTTATAAAACATGCTGTGAAGCGTATTTTTTATATAGCCTAGGAAGCTTGCTGCTTCTTAATTTTAGTGCTTGTTTAAAGAAAAACAGCAGACGCTTTCATATCTTTCGTCGGGAAGGAAACTTTAAGAACAAATGAGCAAACTGCTGACCTCACGAAAGTGAGGCAATATGAACCGCAAAACAACATCCGAAACAATAAACCAGCAAATTATTGTGCGACAAGAAATAGCGTGGGAGCCAATTAATTTTTGCTGAGACTACGGTTTATGTTCTCCGGGATAAATAAGGAGATTTAGCGACGCCCGGAGCCACCTCGTAAACTGGCTGGCTCGTAACCCGCCAGCCTGACCGCCCCAACCAACGTTTCTCGATAACATTAACAACTCTTAGATCTTCCTTAATTGCTACAACGGGGAAAATATCCCTAATAGCGACCATGTAGGTTTATCGCCCGGTTTGACGACGCTGGCTTAGTTTCAGCGTAGTCCAATAAATTAGTGAAGACGAAAGCAAGGAAGTCTTATGGTAGTAGTTTGCGTACGTGGGCCATCGTACGGGAATGATCTTTTTGTAGCAATTTTAGCGAGGGCCCTGTCTGAGAGGAACGCACGTGACTCATCCCTTTGTCACGCAATTAGGTACTTTTTCTCTACGGTCAAACTTAGTTTCGTTTTCAGGCTCCATGGCTACTCTACAACAGGTACTTACTTACAAATAGTATTCCTAAGATTATGCGGAAAGGCAAGTTAAAAATTCGGATATTTCACTGCAGTAAGTAAGTACCTAGGTAATAAAATATGACCACACATGCCTACTATAACTTCAAATACAATTACGCACAATGCATAAAGCTGCAATGTTGGTCCGTAAAAGTCATTCGGTTGCATTTTATTTCCCTTTAATGCGGCGAGGCCGGGCGATGACTAAATAATGACCAGGATAACGCAGTTTTATTGCCGCCTCCGTGTTGAGAATATATAAATGAACCCTCCAGGGAGTGTTAAAGACGCCGCCAAAGAACTCGTGTCGAAACAAGTCGGGCTCTGTGAAACGGCGCCGTAAACCTCCCGGCCCCATCCGCTGAGACGTCATTTTGAGCTCTCCACCTTACTGCTGTTGCAAACACACAAAAATAATAAGAACTGTATATTTTAAGCAAGGATTCCGAGACCGTATTTTTTCTTATTCTAAGTATTATCCTCGAAGTAGTAGGGTCGGGTCGGTGCAAGCCACTTGAAAATCCTGGGTTGGTGCATCTTATTTTAAAGTTAATAGGTAACTACCTAGGTATTTCTTTTAGTGTACCTTCTCTACTATCCAAGAATAGTTCTAAAATACTGAAAATACATATTCGTGAAGAAAATGGAGTTTTAAAACATCTCTAGAATTTTATATTTAAATAGCCCACAGAGTCTACTCGGGGCTTAAAATTTTTATAACTTTTTCTTTGCACAAAACCACATTTTGTTTTTCTAATTTGAAGACAACTATGGCAACTCCAGGGGGATTGTTTTCGAAATTACATTGCTGGCTCAGTACGGGGCCTAATTGAATAATTCACGAGCAGAGGAATGTACAGGCAATGAAATTTGAATGGGCTTTTAGGGAAAAGTTCACGTGTTTGCTCACATTTGTATTTGTAGCTATCTTAGCATTTTACTACTTTGAAGAATATTGATTCTGTCGTCTTCTTGTCTAGGAAGAAACCCTACAAAAGTAGGTTTTTGTACTTATTTATTTCATCCGGAATTATATATTTACAGTAAGATACGTCTCATAATAATATATAAGAAATATATATTGTAAGGCTTGTATCTTGGTCTTTATTAATTATAAAGATTCGGGACAGCGACATCTATTGGTGTCGCCGCTGTGGGATGTGATTCAATACTTGTGGGTTTGGTTCTGTTCTGTCAAGATTGGTATGGAGGTTCGGAATGCGGCTGAGAGATGGCGCTATGTGCGTGAAGCAATATTGAAATGTTTTGTTTATTTTTTTTTTATATTGTTCATATTTGCAAGTCTAAATAATTTTGGATAATTAGTCTGATAGTTGATCAGCGTTTGCAGTGGCATTTATAATTTGTCGTGGCATTTATAATGATAGGGGTGTGTGACTGAAGTGAGGTTGGGTGCGCGAGGTGGTGTAATCTGCTGCCATCTATTGTCGAGTAGCGGAAACTGCAAAGTGTCACTTTAGACAGGGCCCTACTAGGCCTATTATAGTGCCATAGCGACTGAAATACCTAAGGTTTATTCTATTAGTCACACTTTCGGTTTATAGAAAATTGATGTATTTTCTAAAAATTCTATAAACCAACGATAAATGTTTAATAATATTGGTAAACCCATGATTTACTCAATATACACTAAAAGTTTTCTTGGATGTCAGGATGGGTCGTGGCCCCTTCCCTGAATTGGTGTCTGGCAACAAGTAGCGAAACAAGACATTCTAAAAAAATCTAGAATAGTCGAATGTCTTCTAAAATGTGTATGAAAGAGAGGAGAATATCTTCTATCGTAATGAGTAGCAGATTTCGAGAACATTATTCTTCTCGTAAGTTCGAAGCTTTTTGGTATAAAATAGCAAGCCATACGGCCTGCGGGGAGTTCAGTTCAGTTCTAATCGTGAAGTCTCCCAGGACAGAAAAGGAATACCTAGTGCAGTGATTAGTTTACCTATCAGTCCTGGTGAAGTCGCGCCGTGGACCAGAGAGTCTCGACGTTTGCCTGGTCACCCTCGATTCGCGAGTGTGTTTAGTTGGTGAAAAGTGCTTTGAACCCGTGTATGGTGTGTTGTTGGATGCAGAGGATGCGTGCTTCAGCGTGCACTGGAATCGGCATTGTGGATGTCGTCGTTGTTGGTTCTTCGTGTGCTGGTGACTTCAAGTTCCAGATGAATAAGTACAATTCATGCTTTCTTTCGAACCCTATCAGCAGTATATATTCCCTATATGAATGTTTACAAACATATTAATTACCTATGCTTGATAGTTCTGTATTCATTGAAAGCTGATAAGATTCGGAACATGGTCTTATGCTTTGGTTTTTAGCGCTAAGGTCATTTTATTGCAATAACTTTGGTTTGTTGTCGTTTTAAAGAATCTGCGTTCTGATTGTTTCATATAAACTTTATAGTATCCACATCTAATCTTTAATTAGGGAAATTTGGGCTATTTAGTGTGTCGGTAGATAGGTAAATTAGATGTTAGGAATAGGTAGGATACCCTATAATCCCATTACTCCTATTCCTTACTTGTCTATCTATCATGCCATATATATGACTTTAATAACCAAATTAATAACATAATTTATTATTCCTATGCGCTACTAGCATAAAGTTCCTGTGTTAAAACTTACATAAGTAGATATGGTTAGGTATCTACTTATCTATTAATTGCTGTGGTCATCAGTGGATAAATTACTATTCTATAATTGCTGAGCGATCAAGGATTTATTTGATAAAATTCCTGTGGTTAAAACATACTTACATATTGTATCTACTTACCTACTGTTTGGCTTGGCCCATCAGTGGACAGATTTCTATTTTAAGTACTATGGTTGCTGAGCGACTATGGACTTAATTGATTAATGTTTATGAAATATACATAAATAGATATTGTTAAATATCTACTAATTTATTGGTTATGTCCAACAGTGGACAAATAATCATTTACAACAGTATTCTTGTTATACAAAGAAAACAGACTTCAGTATTGGAATATGTCCGGCAGTGGACGAACATTTATTTATAACAATATTTTGTTATACAAACAAAATGTACTTCAGAATGGGAATGTGTCCAGCCGTGGACAATTTGTACTTACCACAATAATATTTTATGGTACTTGCTATAATATCTTAGTTAGTACTCTTATCTAAGAATATGTATGGCTGGTAGAATGGATAATATCCTTTCCTATCATCCTATCCTATAACAGATTCAGATGAATCATATCTAAAGTAATATCCTAGTCATGAAGTTCTTAACGTTCTTCTTATGACTGGCTAAAATGGTGCCCATCATAGTGAAACTATGACTACAACTTACCTACTAACTACAATGGTTGTCATCAAATGTCATGGGACAACTGTTATCATATCTTCATCGAATACCTATCTATTTCTTATCTAGCATTCGATATGGTTGTAATGGCAGCTTTTGGTCATGGAAGCCCATATGCTCTCAGGAAGTTCATGTGATCAACATATCCTATCTACTCTCTATTGGGATGGGCAAAATATTGCTCTCCCGTCTACAACTGATAGGAATGTATGCTCACATGTGATTTGGGACTTGCATAAAGCATTCTCATATTATATTCTGACTTCCGTAGGAGTTAAATGTGGGTGGAGACTGACTGACCAGTGCAATTTCATATTCGGTGCATTTACCGGCCTTGCCGGTACCTCTTTAGGGAAACCTAAAGATAATTGTTGAAATCATGTCATTTGACTGATAACATACCTACTTACAACATACTTACTTACTTAACCAACTAGACACTTGGGTGTCAGTTTGGTCTGTCATAAGAATGTTTATTCTAAACTACTTCAGTTGTTCTGCAAAGGACGTCTGAATCTGATCACCTATCCTTCTTCGTGGTGCTTTTTAAGCACCACAAGCGTCTGTGGCTGACGCATCTATTAGCAGAGACGCACGTCTCACCATATTTTATCCTTCTTCTGGGGAAGCAGATAATTTACCGTTTGTATTCGGTGGACGCTCTAGTGGTTATCTTTACAATGAAGTTTTATGCATGAAGAATTTGCATGCGTAAGGCTGATTATGTGGGATGAACATGGAGCGTTTATGAATACAGAAAGGTATCTATTGGACTTGTGGGCTTCTACATTCCTCGGGCGTAGCAGTGGGGGCCCGTTTGGAGTTCAGTTTCCTGTCCTTTCCTTCTCCTGTTCATCAAAATCACTTTTTTTTATAATAGCTTGTATAGAGATGTCTCAATTACCTTTAAAAGAATTTATGGGTTACATATTACTTTATTTAAACACAACGTATGGGTCAATAATTAACTAGACATCACTTTTATATCACGAGCCATTATTTACACTTTGCTTGAGGTATGGGTTTCTATGAAATCTAGAACTCAAGACATCATCTTCATAACAACAGAGGCCGGTGCCTGTAGGCGTATAGTCCTTCATAGGACCGGGTTCGGGTTTGTTACAATATTCATACATCCAATCCAAGATCTATTACGTATTATTTAAGTAGATAATAATGTTTTGACACAACGTCAAATATAGCGTACATAGGTATATGTGCATAGGTTATACAAGTCAAATTTCTGTTTTAATACATAGCATAAAATTAAGTCGCTTTTTGCGATTCTCTGTCTGTCGTGAAATCCACTAACTCTTCCTACACAACGTAACGGATTTTGCAGCGTTTTTTTTTTTGTGATAGAAAGTGTGATCCAAGAGAAAGATTTATATATAGCTATACCCTATACCTAAAACATGCCGGGTGCAACCGCTAAGGAGCCGCTAGTTTGCTGAATAAAACCAGAAAATGCGTTACGTACGAATATAATTCAGAAATTGTTAAATATTTACATCCGTTTTCCCGCACACGGCTCCAAGATGCCAATGAATGCTGCATAATACCTACTTTGTTTCATGCATTTAATAATGCCGGCTGAGCTCGTCTGAAATGTGATTTGCCGGTGCTAAAATATTAAAACTTTAATTGTATTCGCTCCGCCGTGCTCCGCAGCCGTAAAGAAAGCAGCAAAGCGCCTGGATACTCTATTAATGCAATTGTTCGAAAACACGGGCGCGATAAAATTTAGCCTTCAGGCACTTTCAGGTGGAATACGCCGGCCCACTTTCCAGCCATAGTAATAATTTTTCGCATTGCGGATTTCGAACAAACTTCTGCTTTAGACCGTTTTAAAAGTTGATCGTTGAAAACAAAAGTCTGCAATGGAAGAAATGGTGAATCAGGCTTTTTATGCTTTATTACTGGTCTGGAGTCGGGAACTGGCTGTAGAACCAGGTGTCTGCCTATTGTTTTCTTTGAACTTTATTGTCTTTGGCAAGTTTTTCTTATAAATTTCCTAAGTAGGTATTACCAAACTTTCGTAATACAAAACATTGTTTGAATAGGTAATTGTTTGTAGAGGTACTTATAGGTAGGTACCTACCTACTGCTTCTCTTCTAGACAATTTCCAATAGGTAGGTAGTTAGATTTTTATTTATTGTAGATTTAAGTATTTACATATGATTTGATCTTCAATTTTGAAAATTCGAAAGTTTTCCAGACAGTGAAAAGCGCAGGTGGAAAGTTTGTCTCAGGTATCGACAGGCGATACAGGCGGATACAAATGACAAATGCGCTCTCGCATCATCGTTTGAAGCTCAGTTTGCACACACGAGTTTGAGCCGAGAGCTTCGGATTGTCTAGATATTTCAGTGTTGCCACACTTTATCAACTGTTATTTGATTCCGCTTTACATTTTCGAAATACCGGTAGCCATTAGTTCAATACATATATTAAATTGATTCGATTCTTGCTGAGACTATACCTACTACTGCATTTTACATCCTAATCGTACTTAACCGTTTGATCGATCATTGTTTTCGAACTTTGAAAGCAAACCACTTCATAAAATAAGATATTTTAATGACATTTTATTTATAATTTATCAACACCATAACAATTCATTATTGCTTTTGTTTACATTACTTCAGAGGCGAGCCAATCATCTCTTATAAAAGAATCGATAATACTTATTTACAAAAACATACCTTTATAGGATGTTTACGTCTCATACATGATACAATAATATTGACTGTTACTGCCGCCATAGTGAATAAAAACAATATTCTAATAACATTTTATCACATTCCTCAAAAACATCGTAAAATTTCAATTGCAATGCTTTGGCCGTATAGCTCTCTCAAGTTCTTTTTGAACGTTTCTACGTTTAAATAAAAACTTATGTTTATTTTGGCAATATTTTCTTCAAAATTGAAAATACATCTTCGACTACAAATAAAATATCTTTGGAAATGCGTAATATTCTCACGTTCGCGTCGTAATTCCAGATGCCAGAAGGGTGCAACTTGTAACATCTACTGCTGGATAATATAGAAAGTAATTTTTATTCTAACTGCTCGTATTGGGCGAAGTTGTCTGTGACACATAACTGTAACGTTTCATCATCATAAATTTCAGCCTAAAGCACCTTTTCTTTGTTTCATTGATGCCTTTTGAGCTCTGCACATAATACTTCAAGATGAGCAACACATGTCAGTCGGTCAGGAAGAATTTACTCCAAGCAGAATTGTTTCTCCAGCATAACAAAGGTTACATTTATATGATCTAGGTATAGTCATTAATACCCCATCAACAAGGCTTTAGAGATATCATAAATATTAATGAAACTTGAATTTACAGCACACAACTTTTGTAAATATTTTTTGTCATGCGCAACGTACCTAACCACGACAGACTATTCTAGTAACATATCCATAAGTAAATATTTCCAAAAATGCATCAGTGTAGCAACCGTATGTATAGGTAAGAAATGCTAACAAATCATGCAATAACTAATTATTAAGTAAGTATCAACAAGAATGGATATATTTTGCCTTTATTGATCTATACAATAATATCCTAGTCGTGTGACACAAGCATGCTACAACTTTTACATATACACATGGCGAAACCCATCAGGACATGGCTGCATAGTAGGTATATATCTATAGTGTTATAGTGTATTGTTATTAATACTTGTCCTTTTTAGGATTTTTATACAGGTTTACACACTAGAGTTGAAAGGTGGGCCCTCATTCGCAGTACCATGTGGTTCTACGGAACTTCTTGTCGCCAGCTCTTCGCACCTCACCCGGCACGCCGCGGAGAGAATTATCTGGAACAAAAAATGTCCAAGATTTTTCAAAATATTTTTATGGTATCCTTTATCGATACTTAACCGACCCTTAAGCTATTACACACTTTTAAATTAACACCCTGTATACTTCTTACGTGATACTTAAAAGACGGTTGACTTCTTAAAATATTTAATAAAATTATAGCAATGAGGTAGCCAATAAGTGCCTCTTTAAAGAGCACAAGATTTGACATGTAATTGTTTCATATTTTATGTAAACCTACCTCAACTATTGTAGCTAACAAATAAAGCTTGAAAAAAATCAAAGCACCACTTTATAGAAACTTTCGCAGACACATCACTAAAAATACATAAGTAATAAGCAAATAGAGATAAACAATTTCCCAAAACTCCATAAAACGATACCAGGAAGAGATAGCCCATGTACCTATTTTCAGAAATTTGACTAACCTACCAATCAATTCACTGTCGAAACTCTCACGAATACGAAATCAGACAAACCTGAGGGCAAGAAAAAGTGCTTTGACTGAATTTTGATAAACTGTAGAATAATTTCGTAGTACAATAGTAGTTGCATCATAATGAAAGGGCAATATTTACAAGAGGTCTGTGTTTGACCGGTTTAACCATACAGGAAAACCGCATAGTACAAATTTTTACTAGTCAGGTAAGGATAATTATTTCCTCGGTAGTTTCCCTCTTGTATACCACGCTGGTACCTGAATGTAAATTACTTACATTTGTCGTCACTCCTATCATCTGTTGACTCTTGGCTATTCATTGACACCATCGAAATTCTTTTCTTGCGTTCTTGTAGCAGCATTTCTGGAAGAAACAAAAAAATCTATGTTTTGATTTCTGACTACGAAAAAACACTGCCAAGGAAGCATTATGCTATGAACTAAGTTAATTCTTAAAATCTTAAATAATTAATAAAATAATCTAGAATTAACAAAGCGATGTAAATTAATTAATATATTACGTTAATAACATAATCTTGTGAGAAATTTCTTTGTTTAAACTAATAAGTATGTGATGTGTTTATCCTCTGTTTCGTGATATCTTATCTTTTAAATATCCAAAGTTCATTGGATTAATGAGTCATTTACTGTTTAATATTTTAAAGATATCTGCAAATTTTTCGGACAATATAAATAAAAATGAATTGGCCCCTAGGCGTCTCCCTAAGACGGTGCGTGGGGCGCCTTTACAGGTGGCTCACTCAGTACTCGCGAAGATTTACTAAAACGCTTAATGACGTTTAGAGGAACTCAAGGCAACTAAATAGCATGGTATAATAAGATACTCCGCCTGGTATTTCTTTCCGAGACTCGTGAACCACGTGACCAACACAAGTTTACGTCATCTTGCTTGTGGGTTACCAGAATTACCCACTCTTATGATGTTTTTTGTAAATCATTTATGATACTGTTAACTAAAAAATACAATTGGAGTGTTGTTGTAAAGTTAAAGTTAATACACACGTAAATCTAAATTATAAAATTATTAAGAAATATTTTAACCCATTGTTCTGAGATTGAATTTACCCCATAACGTATTTTATTGAAATAAAGTGGCAACACTAAGTGACGTTGACTTGTTTCTCTGGGAAGGAAAGACCATGTTTTATTAGACTATGCTAAATAGAAGGTTGAGACAAATGTCATATTTATTGCATTAAAATTGGCTCAGAATTATATTGGATTCAGATTTATCCATGTTTTGGTCTCTTCTTTGAGATATTTGGGAGTAATCCTGGATATATATCAAGTGACAATCGCGAAAATTCTAAATGCCACGTGATTCTTCTGCAAACTCTCTATTTTGTACCTTAGGTAAGTTCCGTAATTCCTATGTACTATGATTCATGTTTAGTTTTAAATATCTACGCGTTAGATAGCAAGTTAGTTAGTTGTTGTACACAATCTAATTCTTATGACAGTGGTTAGAAAAAGTAAAATGGCATGGCCGTACCTAACTATTTACCAACCATCGAAGGACGCACTTATTGAGTAGGTACGTATAAGCAGGTACCGATAACAACTGATATGATTAGGTACTGATAGGAACGTTCTGCGAAAACATACTTACAATGGAGTATTAATACAATTATAATAAAGGTTTTAACAGAAACCTTTCAACGTTTTAAAAAAGGCTACGCAATCCATGACATTTGCGTTATTAGGGTTTCGTAGTCTACTAGAAACCCTTATAGTTTCGTCATGTCTGTCTGTCTGTCTGTCTGTCTGTCTGTCTGTCTGTCTGTATGCAGCGCCCTCATATCTTCGTCAATTTTAGAGCTATCGACATGAAATTTGGTGAGAAGATAGATCGTGTTGACCCAAATATAGAAATGTTAAGAAAAAATTATTTTAAATGTTTTTTGGACCCCCTCCCATACAAGTGAAAGGGGGGCAAAAATTTTTTTTTTCTTCTGTAATATTGAGTAGGTTATTGTTGAATAGGTCTTTTAAAACAAAGGTGAGGTTTCTTTGAAACAAAGTCACTAAAGTGTTTCTGTCACGAGATATTTGCTTTTAAAAAGGGCGTTTTTGACCCATAATTTGTTCCAGCTGTAACTTCTAAAGTATAAACGCTAAAAATTTGAAATAAATATGGAATATAGCTTTCAATCTGAAATTATAATGAAAACTATAACGGATATTGTACTTTTAAAGGTTTCAGAAAAAAATGAGTTTTTCTTTTTACGGTTGGTCATCATACTGCTGCTAACAAACCAGCAACAAAATTAAGTTTGTAATGCTGAAAAACCTGATATTTAAACGTTGACTACGAAACCCTATTTGTGGGCGTGTCTGACACGCTCTTGGCCGGTTTTTTTTTTACAAACTGTATGATAATGATAAACAAGTAATCCCTTAAAAGGGTAGTTGATGTGCTGCTGATAGTACCTACACCTAGATAAAAGCGCCGGTTTAATAGCATTTTGAATGGCGCAAAATATTGCACCTCTATTTCCCGAATATCCATCAAAACACTCTTTTGCGCGACATGGATTTTTGTACGGGAGCCAAAAGGTCTTTTTAGGGTTTCGTAGTCTACTAGAAACCCTTATAGTTTCGTCATGTCTGTCTGTCTGTCTGTCTGTCTGTCTGTCTGTCTGTCTGGCTGTCTGTCTGTCTGTCTGTCTGTCTGTCTGTCTGTATGCCGCGCCCTCATATCTTCGTCAGTTTTAGAGCTATCGACATGAAATTTGGTAAGAAGATAGATCGTGTTGACCCAAATAAAGAAATGTTAAGAAAAAAATATTTTAAATGTTTTTTGGACCCCCTCCCATACAAGTGAAAGGGGGGCAAAATTTTTTTTTTCTTCTGCAATATTGAGTAGGGTATTGTTGAATAGATCTTTTAAAACTAAGGTGAAGTTTCCTTGAAACAAAGTCACTAAAATGTTTCTGTCACGAGATATTTGCTTTTAAAAAGGGCGTTTTTGACCCATAATTTGTTCCAGCTGTAACTTCTAAAGTATAAACGCTAAAAATTTTAAATAAATATGGAATATAGCTTACAATCTGAAGTTACAATGAAAACTATAACGAATATTGTACCTTTAAAGGTTTCAGAAAAAATTGAGTTTTTCTATTTGCGGTTGGTCATCATACTGCTGCTAACAAACCAGCAACAAATTAAGTTTGTAATGCTGAAGAACCTGATATTTAAACGTTGACTACGAAACCCTATTTGTGGGCGTGTCTGACACGCTCTTGGCCGGTTTTTTTTCTGACAAATTACCTACTACGATTTAATGAAAGTATGGTAAAGGCCAATGACATATGTAATGTCAAACATCCTAGAACTACTTTCATTTAAAAATAATTTTGACTCGTTGGTGTTCAAAGGGACCGGCTTAATAGGAAGCTTATGTGTATCCTTGGATGGACCTTTTAAATAACGTTAGATATTGCATTCTTTCCAGTAAACTATTTTGCTATCAGTAGAACAGGATAAAATCTAGCAGCATGTATTGGTGCAAATTTTTTAAATTATGATATCGTAAACTTGTATAAGTCTACGCGCTATTATTGTTTTGGTTTGATTGAAAAGTATATAGATTGGATTCAAATTCACAACTATGATTCACTATGTAGGCGTTTCTATACTACTGTTTTATAGCCAATTCTTAACAATGACCGATGTGCCGGCGCATGCCATTTCGCCGGCAGTTTATGTTCGATAATGCAATGTAACACGACTCCCAACCGCCTCGGTCACCGCGTGATTCATATACGAGCACTCGCGAACCGCTAACGTGTTTTCATTTATTTCCTAGACAAAAGCCTATTGTGCTATTTGAGGAAATGGCAATCGTCGCTAAATAGCTGTGAAGTAACAAAGAAACGCGTTACCAGCAAGATTTAAACACCAGTTTGGTGTTATCGACGCAACTAATCTGCGCGCGGCATTGTATCGCGCGATTCCGAATCGCACTTTCGTTGAAGCGTTCCCTCGCGTTATCTAATTTTCCGAAAGGAAAAGTCGTTTTCAATCTAAATGCGTAAGCCCATGCATAACAAAACTCTACGCAAATGGGAGTGTAGCAATAAAACAGAGGTTCCGACTCCCGTGGAGCGCATTACAGGGACGCATTGTCTGGGATAAATATTTCACTAGCGATACTACAAACAAAATCTTTATAATAAAACGAATTAATGAAGTGTGAGAATGTGAACTCAGTCAGTTCATGCAGCCCGTTCGTATTGCAAATGCTTGAGTTTATTAAACAAATGTATGCGGCAAAAAGTGGTAGGTGTTGTTTCCCACAGCCGCAGACGGTGCAGCCGGTGCAAGGCGCGGCGCATGATGCATGTGGTGATGCGTGCGCAAGCGCTGCACACTGTCCAATAAAAAGTGCAGTCGTCGACCCCGCGCGTCACTCGCTGCATCGCACGATAAGTCGCATCAGACTCCTTCCGACACATGGAGCTGACAAACCGGAATAGGACAAAGCATTATCTAAAATATCATATCATATTAGGTTAGGTAGGTACTTACACTAATTTGTTACACTAGTCATCGATAAACTGAATGTGTCACCTTTGTAAAGAAAATCAGGCTATCAAACATGATTACAATAAATTCAATTTCTTTAAATACTTATTTAGCAAGTAAACAATACTAGGCAGAGAACAAAAGCCATTTAATTATTTTATGAATTTTCTACAATAATTGAGCAAATAAGAAGTTTTCTAAAAAGCAAAGTGGCTTATCTCGTCCCAAATCAACATGTCGTAATCAATTCCTCACATTCCTTCCTCACGTACATCGCGTAGCAGATGACGTCCTATTAAAAAGTTTGTTCGCATTAACTACGCGGGTACTACTTGCTTACTGACATCGTGCGTGCCAGATGGAATCAACGGGTCTCTTTATGGGAAATACACTGAATTAACCCCATATCGAGTCGGAGATAGCGCCTCAATGAGCTCGATGACACTCATGCAAGCTCAGATTAAACATAATTTAACAGCTGCTACAAGCAAAGTGAAGCCAAAAAACTCTACTTAAGACTTATTGAAGCAAAATTGACATAGGGTATAATTTGCCATTTGCATCGGCTACTATTTTGGGTTAGATTTCAGAAACAACGATAGAGCTCCATGCCTCCATCCAAGCACAAAATCACTTTTGAAAACAGAAATTATCTAGAAAAACTAGACATGATAAAATATATTTTTGCCAATTACTGTCTTTTTATCTTTTAAAAATATAAATAAATCTTCCTATTTATTTGTTTACAGCACTTGGTCTTCCTTATAATTCGGTCTGAGACTACAAGAGGGAGAATAATAAAATGTCTGTTCATTCATATGAACGCCCGCTTAATGAATTTGAAACTTAATGTTCACTTGACTTCATATTAGGCAATATGTTCTTCTAGTTGGTCAGACAGAATTAAAAGTAATTGGTCAAGTAGTATGGGTTGGAATTAACGTGGATAATTTAACCACAAATTAAAATCTTCTTCTTTTTAGTGAGTAAGTCGACAAGTCAATGATATACCCGATGAACTATGAGTCCTAATGAAACGTAAAATCTGATGTACGGAATCATTTCACATTTCAAACTATATCACATGATTCTGTCCTGCAATGCGCATTGCCATACGATGAAAATGATTAATGTGTGCCGGAATGTAGCAGCTTGCTACTAGTATAGCTACAGGTTATGTACCTACTGCAAGTGTTTATTTTGTTCAGTGTCACAAGAGAATCGTAGGAAATTGAAAGAACCAATAGTTTAAAAACATCTGCTTTACTCATTAGAACCAGGTGCATCCTCACAAGACACCGTGGGAAGTCTATTTTTTGCTCATCTCTCCCCAGTCATAAACAGATTTGATACTTTTTAAAGTTTTTTTAAAGGTAAACCCACATTAATATAGGATAGGTGTTACAAGGAAATATGCGTCAGCTTGTTAGGAAGGAAACGAACTGTTTTCAAAGTTTTCCAAACAATCATATACCTACACTCATATCCACACATCTCCACAATACTGCGAAGGGTATGACATAAGTGCATTCACCGCGATAACATTGCGTAATTGTTAGAATTCCGCGGATTCCGTAGTAAGTTTACTACTGCAGTGAAATTGCAAACATTTTTAACGAGGTTCTAGGAAATACGTAAATAGGAAACAAGCTGAAGAAACATTATTTTTAACAATAGGAATTTCAATCTTTAGAATTTCGCCCTTTCAACGTGTGATAAGAACAATTATGGTAATGTGATATTGATAAATTACCATTTTTGATTGATCCATACTGAAATTAGTTACGGAGATATAGGTAAGTTAATTTTTCATTCAACCCTCGGAAGTTTTGTCGCGGTAAAGTACGGCCGTTGGATTAGACAATATTAGACAGCTGTCAAACCCATACTAGGAGACATGTCAACAAATAATAGGAAGAGGGTGCGTAGGGCGCCTTTATAGATGGTTCAATTAGTACTAGCGACGATTTTGACGCTTACTGACGTTTACTAGAATGAAATGGAATCTCAGACGAACTCAAGGTAATTAAGAAGATTGTTGCCACGAACGTCAATTTCTTTGATCGAAATTGCTTCAGAATTATACTTCGTTCTTGTAGGTATCAGATATAGCTGTATTTCGTTCTCGTACGGAATCTAGCAACCCTGGCTAAATAAGAAGTGATGACAATTGCGAAAATCCTAAATAGGGTCCAGTGATCCCTCTGTAAACTCTCTATTTTATGACATTGATTTCGATTTTGACAGCTATCAAATATGGCCTATTAGAATACGGTCGTACTGTAGGTTTAATTGTTCTATGACATCAAAGAATTTATTTCCGCCCTAGTTGTCATATTTCGTACAAATTGAAAACTCCAATTTTTTACCTTTATAATAATGATGATCTAATTAGGTAACACGACAAAACTTTTAAGCCGTACTAGCTTTTATTTTTGCGCTGCATAACGCAATTGTTGGGACAATACGAGTTTCGACCTTGTTCTCATATAAATATGGTTTATGTCAAATTTTTTGACATGTGTTTCCGTCGACGCAGCGTTTTGCGATATTTTTGCGCTAACGGATGCGTCCTTCAAACTTTTTCATTACATAACATAAACCGTATTTGTATGAAAATAAGGTAGATAATCATATTTTTCTAACGCAATAGATAACTTTGCGCAAAAATAAAGCATAAACGGATATTTTGTATGTAAAACGCCATAGGTTTGTATGCAATGGAAGGGTTAAAATATAACTCATTCATTAGTTTTCCGAAAATAGCAAGTTGAGGGCGTAGAATATACGTCGAAATATCAGGTTGCTAAAGGTCACAGCATCAAGTTGAATCGTTTCACCCACGCCCTGTTACACGACCCGCAGTATCTATTTATTTAGTTAGCCGCATATTCCCTCAATTTCATTTTTATTTATTTACTCAGCAACCAACGACTTTTGCCCAATAGTGGGATCAAACAAGGTAAATGATAAATAATACATATTGACTCATTTCATGGTGATGAGGCAAAACACAATAGGATTTTTATCATCATTGATATAAAAGCCGTAAGTGTTTGTAATTTTTATCTTCTTTTACAAGTTTAGCATCTAATAAATGTAGATGTGATCTAAGCTTGTAGGAACGCTGGACTACTATCGCAACGGGACGGAAGATGCGTTGCTCGAAGCATCTAAGCCATGAATTTAAAAGTATTGTATCTGATTTCATAATTTTCATATGAACAAATTCTAGTTGCATGATCAGTGGTTGCATGTGCCTATCGAGTTAAAGGGCTCCTAATAGGACAACAAAAGAAGGAGACAACGACTCTTTGCAGTCTGGCGATATATCTTATTATGATACCGATACCGACGGAGTATTATTCATTTGATAAACCGATTTAGTTATTTTCATTAAAAAAACGATCAACTTTTAGATTTTATGTGTTGCAACAACCTGTGTGAAAAATCTTTGATGTAAAATTAATATACTTAATCTGTTATTTCTAAGCTACGCGCACCCTGTAGTCTTTATCGTGTAGTGGGTACGAAGAGTGCACTTGTACATCGCCAGCACATCAACTTACCCATTTAAGAAACCCGCTAATACTACTAAGAAACTTTCTCATACAACTAAAAAAGTATAATTTGATGGGTTGTACCGGCTATTACCAATGAACAGTAACATGCTCTCACCTTTCTTGGCATAGCCTGCTCCCAGAGCAGCGACGTGATGTCCTCCACCCAGCGTTCTTGCGGACCGGCTCCCTGGTCTCCGGCTTGCAAGACTAGAGGGTCTCTTGTACCAATCGAACAGTAACATGCTCTCACCTTTCTTCTGCATGGCCTGCTCCCACAGCAGCGACGTGATCTCCTCCACCCAGGCGTTCCTGACGGCCGGCTCCCTGGTCTCCAGTTTGTAGGACTTCAGGTTCCTCTTCTTGTACCAGATGGTGAACTTGTAGTTGTCATGCTCTTTGGCTGTGATGCCCAGATCGTCGACGGGTATGTGGTCCTTGTAGATGAAGAATTCCACTGTTAGTTGCTGTAAAAGAAATATTAAAACGTGTTAAAGAATTGTCTATGTGTCTGACTATTGGAATGTGAGCAGCACGGTTTATTACAATACCTATTGTGCTCTTAAGATTAATAATAAAATGGCAACTTGCATCGAAGTGGATTCAGCAATGAATAAACAAAAGGTTGATATTGGCCTAGATGTGATATTACAAAATGTTCGATACAGAAATGTCGTATCCTAAAATGTTTCTATTCTGCATTACCTGCAGATGACAGTAGTGTTTCAATGTGATCAGGAAATCGAGGCACGCTTTTCGAAGTGCCTACTCAGCCTCTAGCTTTAAAGCGAAACGACCGGAGCGGAGACTTGCCAGGTGCCAGGCCAGAATTTGCCAATGCAGTAAAGTATTAACAAGATTAAATAATTTATTATTTTTTTACGCTCGGTCATAAGTATAAGACAAGCCGGAAATTTGGAAATCTTTTGACATACCTCTACTACTCCTATAAATATGCACTGCATTCAGTATCTTCAGTAAAAGAAAGCTCTTAGCTATCAAAAAATATTTTTTTTAGAACCATAACGCACCTGCGTACAAATGTTAGTAGTTCGGTCACAGAATTTTACGTAGTTATGTAGATAGCAAAGGATATACAAGATATGGAAAATCGGAATTATTCGGTCTTCTTTTAAAACGATTCGAAATTCCACGATTGAACAATTCGCGGTACTTCTACCCTTAATATCTGACTGAGCACAACTACTTTTGATTTGCTTTCAATAGTCTTTCGTTTCTACATATTGAGCGAGGTAATAGCATAGCTGGCGGCAAGCCAGATTATTTCAATATAATAATAAGAGACTGTTTGTCCGTATGTTACGTGAACGTGGACTTCCTGTGTCATCAGGTGAAACCGGCAGTGCGTGGTGAATTAGCGGCCCGGCATTGGGAAGGTCACTGGCTTCTATAAACATGGTACGTACCACAATCGTACCAAGTATAAACATGGCTCTAATGATATCAATTGCATTGTAAACAGCGCCTCCTACCGGGTAACACGATTTGTTTAACAAATAGGTTTCCTTCCGAAAATTATAACGCCTTAGTTAATTATTTTCACTGAATTTTAGGTACCTAGGTACGATGACTTAGGTCTGATCAAATATGGAAGCATTTTAAAAAACAACAATTGAAATACCGCTTGATAAATAAAGCTGATAACATTTTCAGGGGATTTTTTCGTATCAAGTGTATTGGTTAGGATTAAAGAGACAGAGTAGGTACCTCGCTCATACGCATAGCTATGAATCATCTAAGCAACACAACAATATGAATAAAATAGTGACATCCTGGCGCTAAATAACAGTGCAGCAAAATAAGCACAATTAAATTATTTCTCTATTTCACCCCTTATCACCGACAGTGGCCAGACAGGCGTCCGTGTATTTATGTGCTAATATTTTTCACTGTATTGATAAGCTATGACATGAATCATTATGGATGATTCATTACACTATAGATACCTACTTGTAAATACGTAAATAAAATTTGTTTTCATACACACTTGACCCATCAACGGCAACTTTTGAAGTTTATTATGAACAAAACTTGGGGAGTGTTACAGACTGATAACAGGTTCAAAGTTTAAGTAGCAAACATAACAATTTCATACCCAAAGTTTTGCGCAGTTATTACACCTATGAATTTATAGTTTTAGAGTCGTGTCGTTAAAGTACTCATGTCATAAAATGTGTTTCTGTGAGTTAAGCAGCCCACACAATCGGTCAGTTCGCAAAGTCAGTCTTAGACAAGACAAAATATATCTCTGAAAATAAATTAAAACAATTGACAACATCCATAATCTATTTCGGGGAATCGCACACGCACTGGACAAGATTGTGGTTCATGATAACTAGGTACTATACAAATAAAATGACAAGCTGTGACAGGTGTAATTTAATACAGCGACGTTACACGGATATCGGGTTTTGTACGAGATTTTATAGACTCCTTTCGTCAAAACCAGATCCGGCAAAACACCAGTATGTTATGCGGTGCGGTGGCGTAATTAGGTATTTTGCATTGATGTAATTTTAACTCGATTATTCCAATTTAGCACTAGGCAGGCAGGATGTTACTTCCTAACGCTTATATAAATTATGTTCGAGGCCAAATAATAATCACACATCGTTAGTGCATTCCTGAAAAGTGGTAAGTATTTTTATCTCATATGACATTTATTTGACGCTAAAAGAGTAGCATACCTTCGAATAGATATCTTTTGAATAATTATGTATTGAACTGCCATTTTATTTTCACGAATGTTCCTTACCGAAAATTCAATTTATAAGAAACGTTTAACTTTTCAACTAGGTATAATTATAATACCCTGCACAGATGTATTTGTCTCGTAATAAATTTTTAAGTATTTTATAACTATTTAAATGAATTGTTACCTTTCTGTACACTGCCGTGATGAGGACCAGCTTGTCGAAGAGGAATATCCTCATGAGCTGCCGCCGCCGCCTCGTCGTGTCCATCGCGTAGAACTCATGCTGCCTCAGCAGCCGACCCTGGTTCAGCAGGTTCAAGTGCGGCTGAAAGAATGCACCATACGGTTCAATACACTATTGTTTCATACCTACCTCAATATAACAAAACGAATTCCTATATCATGATATCACGTAATGACATGACTCCAACTAATTTGCTGGATAAATGGAGTTTAGAATAACCCGTTTAGAAAGTCTACTTACCGGACAGTCTCTAATGTTTTCTAATGCCATTATTCCATCAACGGCTGTCAATACACATTCGACCATCGTTTTAGCTAGCTTCAGACTTTCTAATGGCGCTTCGTCGTGATCTGAAGACTCCCCATTGCTGCCCCCCGTCTCATCGCTGTCCACGCTCAATTTCGATATCCTAGAGTCCGTTTCAGACTTTTCGTTTTCATAATTTGTGTAAGTTTTCACTAGATCGTCCAAGAACAACTTGTACCGCGGTATCCTTTGCACTGGTTCCAAAAGATAGCTGGACAAGTCTAGTCGATCTCCTAATTCCAGTTGTTTCTCCTGAAAATAGGAATTCAATGTCAATATTTTATGAGGAAGTTGTTGATGGCTATCAAGGTGATCGATAACAATAACCGTCGTCGTTTAGTACCTCATCAAGTTAAAAGCATTGTGAATTAGTATCAATATCAGCGATTGCCTTTCACCGTGGCGGTGTGTGTGATTCGGGCCTCGAATGCGATATGTGATCGGTTGGCGATCAGCCGCGGGAGAACTGGAGCAGAATTGAGCTGCAGTAAGTAGACTGAGAAGGAGGAAATGGCGCGAAACTAGGCTTTCACTGCAATAATTATAAGTTTTAAAAACCAAACGTTCTTAGGTACCTATTCATTAGTTCAAAACATTCTAACTTAAAACAGAAAAAAATACGCCACAGCAGACGTGAATTCCAGTAAGTTATATAGGGTGTAATTTTATTAGTGGCGGATCCGTTAAGGGTGTGTTCTGCCAATGAAACTGAACAACTTTCCCCAAGGAACATAGGTCGAAATACGAAAAAATATTTGGGTTTCCTATATAAAGTAACAATAAAAAATAAATTGGTCCAAAATAACTGACTGTAAACACAAAAGACTACGGAATCAAAGTGTTGCCAAATCCGAGTAAGTATTTAACGTTAAACATATGAAAGTCAAATGGGTGTATATTAAAATTCATAACGGCAGATCTTACAATAGTGTGTGCAAGTAACGGTGATCCAACAGTTAGGTGGATGCTCAACAGCGCTTGGCATTGCACATTTGCTGAAATGAGGGATAGACAGAGACCTAGCCACTTTAGAATACGAGCAATTTGACAACTAATAATATTGGCAATATTGAAATGGGAGTGAGTTAATCTAATACTATCTATTTTCTGATCTCGATGATCTCTCTTAGGATCGCAATCTGCAGAGATGATATGCTGACTGTACCTATATAAGTACATATCAATGTACGAGCATGAACTAAGCAAAAGACGGTTATTAAACTCTTCCATGTGTATTCATAATCTATGATTTCATTATCACCGATATTACCTACTTACTCCAATATCTACACCAAAATTACAAGCTAACATACACCTTCATTAGAATTATTTGTTTCGAACTAAGTTTCTTTGCTTGTTGAATCGTACGCCATTTGACGTGGCCAGCTCCTCGTCTATAATGCGCAAGCGCAGCCACCGCTTTTCTTGCGGATCGATAATGCATCGATCAATTCTCGGCGAGACCCACGACTCGCGGTCGTGACCACACAAACGGGTTTACTCCTATAAAGGCAAGGCTTGAAATAACTACAACTTGTAATACCTAGGTACCTTACTTCGCCAGGTGGTCAATGCTAAGTACGAACCTTAACATATTTGTTGTATGAATAAATTCATTCACTCCTTCCATTTATTTAGTGCAGGCAAGAATGAAATTGTGACAAATACAATACCTAAGTAAAATATGTCGTCTACTACCTACGATAAAAAGTATTTATCACGCACTCTTAATAGGATATGATCAATAAATCTCATCTGAATTCAAAGTAAAGTGGATAAAAATATCTCTCTCTCTCTCATCTCATCTAGCCGACATCATACCACTGCTGGGCAAACGCCTCCCTAAAAATATCTAACAATGGAAAAATATTAAATCTGAATAATGCAAATGGTATAAAGATCTAAATAAGGTGGCCTTTGTCATATCATAGGTACGTTTATGATGACAGGCATGTCAAATGCAAGAAGTGAATGAAAGTTATTTTACAAAGCCATGATAGTTTGACAAGATAAGAATCTATCTATTCCTTTTGGCAAAGTATATCACGATTAGGTAGGTATACTGGGTGTTACAAAACAACCAATAAAGCTGAAAGGAGGTAAAGGTACTCATGAAACTGAACAACTTTCCCCATGGAACATGGGTCGAAATATGAAAAAAAAATTGTACTTCCCATACAAAATGAACTCACTTTGTATGGGAGATTTATTGGTTGTTTTGTAACACGTTGTATAAAAATACTCGTAACTGACCTGGAAGAATTGTTTGTGTTCATAAACCAGTCTCGTAGCTCTCTTGTTATTTCTGGAGTACATCACGTACATGTTGAATCTTTGTTCCTGTAAATAAAAATATTAATTACTTACCTACGTAGGTACCTATGTTTATTACCGACCTATTACTTATAAGCATACATATAGATACATCCTAATGTAGATCGACACTCAAAATATTTATAGAATTAACTACGTAGTAGGCGTGATAAGATAAATAAAAATGCTGCTGGTTTTATTTTAAGGTCGTTGTAATACCTACATAGCGGATAGAATTCCTATTTAAAATCCAAGATAAATCTCAATCCATGTACCTAGATAGTAAGTAACTACAATAAAAAATACTAAAAAAACAGTCAAATAAACCCATATGTAAGTCTAGAAACCGTATTACTGACGTAAAACCCAATACTAAATCTGACTGTAACTAATAGATTAAATATCAATTTCTTCACAACCGCAATCTCAGACAGATTCAATATCGTCCCATGAGGAAACAGATTAATCGAATATGACTATAATGTTATTATTTTGAGTGTCAGTTAATCGGATATACAATTTTGGTTAGCAACTATTAGAAATTGATTAAATTCTTTGACCATACAAAGGTATCGAGTAATGTAGAATTAATTAGTTTTACCACGAGCACATAATTATTTTATATTTCGTGCTCTAGTTAGCCTTTATTTTTAATATTGTCGGAAATACTGCTTTATCTTACCTATTTATTTTTATTTTCAATACTGCATTTTGATATTTTAATACGAAAAAAGAAAACAATTTGAACTATTGTGTTTTCATATTTCATACTACCTGTCTAAAATTCAGCCAATGAACCAACTACCTATATACGCCGATTGGCCGATATCACGCAGACTTTTTGGGTGGAAGCTTTAGGTAGGTAATTCAACCCTGGTATCCGATGTTTGCATTGTGCCTGACTGTACAATGATTTTTGGTCTGAATTTGGTGAAATCAAGACACTTTCACTGAGTAACTTAGCGGAATAAAATCAACGATTCAGGTAACAAGCCATCACCGGAACAACGTGGACTCGTGCGTTACTAATAACACTAATGTTGTTGATTCGACTAGACCATCCAATTTAGGACTATGGTATGGTACCCATTAAGTCCATTACCATTTGAAGTACCTAACCAGCTCGAAAAAACGCTAAAATTGGTATCAGTGTTTGACAGAAATGGTACGCATTTTGATTTTATTTTCTGCATGAATTTTTGGTTCCTTTCTAAGCCTTTGTACATTTGGGCATGGCGGAAAAACGATTATTTTTAGGACAGTTGACAAGGAATAAAGGCGTGATTGTGATCTGTATTTTAACAGTTATCTAATTCCTATACATATACAAGTGCTACTTCGTTCGTACAGTTTCAAACATAAGAAGTTTCCTGCCGGCGCGGCAGTCAGCGATCGGATAGCAAGTGTTATTTCCCTTCCTTCGTTTTTCTGAGTCACGACTCACTGAATTGTTGATAATCCAGTTATAATTCCTAGTTACAATGACGAATAGTAAATATAGCGTGGCATCACGAGCCTAGCCGTCCGTGACACCGATGTTTTTCTAGAATCTCATAGCTATATAGTAATTACATTTCATTATACGCTTTGATGAGGTTAGAGACTATTGCCGCAGTGATCGTCTATTGTTTCTGGGAAGAAATCTAAGCGATAATTGCCTCATCTTTGTCGCTTCTTGCACCATAAAGTGCGTAACAATTTCATTTTGCATCGAGGTCTATTTTACGGAAAAGTCTATTGAAAATATGCCTACTAATTATTACCTACTATCAAAACTTTTGAAAGGCTGTAATAATTTTTGTTTTGGTCATACTGGTGTTACAGAAAAAATGTAACGATTGTAAATAAACATTTTTTATCTCTTCGAATACCTACACATTCATTTCAGTACACCTTTTGAATATTTCAAGTTGTTCCAAGCAAAAATGCAAGGTCTAACTTTTACTACCTGTTGAGCGTAAAAATGATAATTCAGTTCGTGAACTGTCTTCCCGACAGTATTAATGAATGACAAATTGGGCGACGGAACCATCCCCTACTAAATTTAGTAGATGGACTGATAAAATAACAAAAACAGTATGCAATACTTACAAATCTCCTAAAACACTGGCCAAGCTTCCGCAGGTCGTTCTCACAGTCTCTCATGGCAGGGAGGAACTCTTCCGAGTGGAACTTGTGGATCTTCTCAATGTTGGCGAAGATGTCCGGCTTCATGGCCACCAGGGATGGAGGCAGGTCTTCTCTGGCCATTTCTGGTATGTAGTTCTCTACTACGTGCCTCAGTCTTTCTACGTACACGTTCTCTGTATGTAGGAGCTCGTTGACTCGTTCTGTCAGCCGTCTGCGAAAGGAAAATTGTTGTAAAGTAAACGTTTTCTAACGTTGACAGCAGCAGCAGTCCACATACAGGGTGTTAGGGACGGTGCACCGAAAATTTTTCAGGCATGATCGGACCATCAAACTGAACAACTTTTACTATGGAGCCAATGGCGGGAAACGAAAAAAAAATTCCGACCTCCCATACAAAATTCACGATCAGCTGACTCTCTCTTTTCGTGTGGGACACCGAGTCGTTCAACTGACTGACTTTGTATCAGAGGTCTGAAAATTTTTTTCGTTTCTTATCATTGACTCCATAGTAAAAGTTGTTCAGTTTCATGGTCTGAGCACGCCTGCAAAGTTTTCGTTACACCGTCCCTAACACCCCGTATAGTCCAGTATAGGTAGTGCTAACCACTTTCTAAAGACCATTCAAATCATAGGGGCACTGATAAGTTTAAACGACAAATAGATACATTAGCATCCGCAAATGAAGCAGTTGATGCTTTCCCACAAAAAGAAGAAATAAACTAAATCAGATATCAAAAGGGCATCCGGGCGGTTATGGATCACCGCGCTCTAATCAATTCAATTATTGATCTACTTGTTCTTAAGTTTGTTCTTAAGTTAGTATTATAATAAGAAAATTTTGTGTTATTATTGAAAATACTTAGGGGTTCTTAAGAGGAGGAACAAATGCGAGAATGGATTAATAAAATACTGAAAACGGGCTACAAAACCCTCCCATCGATTGATGTTAATATACCTAAGTCTTCTTTTGGTGGCCAAGTACAGCAAAAGTTACAGACCCTAAGGATGGCTAAAACGGGATCTACGTCTAGCAGTGATCTACTAATCTCTGGTCACTCCAGTAGACCAAATTTGACAGATGTCAATATGATGATTATGCTTTGACATAGGATCTCTTTTCCTTGTGAAACTGACAGCTGTCAAATATGGCCAAGGGACTGATGATATGATCATGGCAATGAAAACAAAAAAGATTTTACCACATTTCGCTGCAATCTGAATAAATTTTCCCCATATATACCTATGTTTTCCTACATAACATGCAATCTTCTAACTTTTAACCGACTTGACCTTTTAATAGCTTCCGTCTTTGATTCCAAGGACTAATAATTTAATTTCTCCATTTCCGTAATTATCAAGTCGTAAAATAGTCTCGTTTCTAATCGTAACTCTTCTGTATCATCATGAAAGATAAGGTAATTACGTATTACATTAGCTTTTGACCGCGGCAATGAACCGGCTTGCTTCATCATAGAGAAATCACAGTGTAGTTTATAGATTACACTTTCCACATAACACACAAATCTTAAATCTTTTTCGGTTAATTGTGGATTTGCACCTGCTTTAACTTAGTTTTCTTTTGGTAGGCCGGTAGAGAATGTCATATGGTATTAGGCCTGCCCTCTGTAGGTACTTTATGCGCATAAAATATACTACTAATACTACTAATACTACTAATATTATAAAGGCGGATGTTTGTGTGTGTGTTTGTTACGACATTACGCTAAAACGGCTAATTAGATTGACATGAAATTTTGCACAAATATAGAAGAGTATCTAGAATAACACATAGGCTACTTTTTACCACGGGAAAATGTCTTATTCCTACGGGATCACGCATATTCCAATATTTTTGCAAAGGTGGCGTGACCGAGCCGATTCGCGTTTTAAACGTTTTCGCCGAAAACTAACAGCGACATCTCTTGGCGAGTAATGCTTTTTGCCCGCGGAATAATAGGTTGCAGCGGGTGAAACCGCTGACGGGCAGCTAGTATTAAATAAATCATCAAAAAGTGTCACGTGTTTACTATTAATATCAGCATAATAATTTATGCTTATCATTTTTAGGCGACGACCATGATGTTTAGATATTTGGGTCAAGATCACACGCGAAAACATGCGAACTCAATATGCAAAGTAATTCCTTAATAAATGATAATTTTTATGCCATTTCATTTACTACTTACCGAATTTGGCCATAGTTATGTAAAGCTGTATTTTAAAATCTGCGAACTGCATGCAAATTTGCATGCAAACATGTAGCAACCGTGGACCTGAATGAATTAAATACATACATACATCACGCCTATGTCCCTTGCGGGGTAGGCAAAACGTAAAAAACGGGCTGTAAAAATGGCTATTTACACCACGTTTAACAAAAGTTGGAGAGTCATTCAGAAGTCTATGTATCATATGGAGAAACATATTGAACCCCTATCGCCTAAAATTGCAGTACATAATTATCAACTCTCAAATCCGTAGGTCGCTTCTTACGACACCCACGGGAAAGATATGAGGTGACATCTGGTTTTGCTATTCTAAGCCGACACCATACGAAAAATATTAATTGTATTAAAAAAATATTATTACTATTAATTATATAATGTTTAAGCATAAGTCAAAATAAATATAGAACCTAACTATTAAATGTAAGAGTTTTTGAATAAAAAATAAATACAGATACCTATTACGTAGATAAATGCTAAGTAATCGTCTCTATTTATAAGTTGGTAGCATAAACTTGTTGAAAAGCTATTTTCCACTGTCTATTTACAGCGAAACGCTCAGAGAAAACTATTATAGAAATTACTTCATTGACCTAGATATGATGACAGTAATATACCTACCTAATTACTAAACGTAAACCAAGTAAACTTAAGATTACTTTTCAACATTGTATAGACGATAGATTCACAGAATACGGCTGGATCTGTGTTCGTCTGCAACATCACTCTACACCTCACTCTATCACCAACAGGTGAGATAGCAGCAGACTTATGCCTACGGGCCATTACATGAAAAATGTCATCCATCTTACATGAAAAAAGAAGTTTCTTTTTACTCTGATGAACTTAACTTACCAACAAATATGAGAAGTCAGTAATTAACTAGGTTAGCCACGAGATTAACGTTGTTTATCTACTTTACCATAATAAATAGGTTCTATCGCCAGCAAATCCACCTACGCTTATAAGGGACCAACTTATACTGGCTAATAATAAAAATAATAAGAAAACCAGTATACATTGATCCCTTACGTGGGTAGAAGGATTTGCTGGCGTTAGTACATTATCACTTGTATTACACACAAAAAACACTCACTCACCCAAAAACTAAGTGGATAGATAGTACGATAAAACAAACAAATCCTGTGAAATTCATAGAATGTTTATTATTGAATCATAATTGCATACAGGAACATTAAATATAAAGATATATCCGCATTTCAGCAACGTAATGGGTATCATTTTATAAATATTCTTATGTAAGAAGTTCAATAAGTATTACAGTGGATTTGTGTAAATAACTCTGATAAATAAAGAAGCAACCTTGGCCGCGACGCGTGCGCAGCGTAAAAATACACTCTGACGCCACACAGACTAGTACTACAATTTTCTATATCTGTGTTATTTTGCTGTGTGGTGCCGGCTTAGAATAGCATCACCCCATATAGAAGAAGCGACTAAGGTATTGCGCTGACAACCTATCACCGTGGTAATGCATTTTTCTGAATGGTTCTTGAACCTTTATCAGACGTGGTGTAGGTAAATAGCCGTTTTTACAGCCGTTTGCGCTTTGCATACCCCGCAAGGGATATAGGCGTGAGGTTTGTATGTAAGTGTTATCTTCAGTAAAGGTTTTGAAATATTTAGATCTTGTAGTTTATCTCGAACCAAAAAGTTGTCAACTCCACAAGGTCCAAAACGTTTTTATCAAGAAGACTATACTGGCATAACTACTTGTGTGGCTTGTGTCTAATCTAATGTAATGTTTTTACCGGATTGAAAAGCTATGACGGTGGTGAGTAACTATTTAAAGAGGTATCTGACAAAAGTGACACGGTAGAAACCGGTATTGCTGACGTAAATACCTGATAGTAATAGCTCGTTTTTACCTTACAATATAAAAAAGTCACCAATATTTGCGAAAGCGTTTCACACGGCATAGCTTAAGACATGGGTCAATACTCTGATGATCTCACTAACTCTTTTCAATAAGGCTTTCAGCAAAAACTGCCGCAAAAAATACAACGACAGTAGCGGAGAGAGCATCAGAACTCATCTGCGTAGGTTCTACCTATTGCCAGCAAAACCACCATTTAAGAGACCAACTTATTCTGGTTTACCATACAAATTCGAAAAAAAACCAGTTTATATAGATATAGAACCTACCTATCGTTTAGTCTAAGGAATTTAAAATTGTATGCGATTGACAAGTTTGTGTGGAAATTCTTTGATGCTTAAGTTTTGATATTTTGTCGGTGTCTGAATCAAACGCAGGTAATATTTCTAAACTTCAAAACGCAACGTACCTATATGAACTAGCTGCAAGCAGTCATTAATTTACGAGCACAACGAATCATACACATAATTCCACGGTTCTTTCCCATTCATGTATTTTGGAAGCACTTATAGTGTAATGTGCGTATCGATATGTTATCGCTAACTAAATAAGCGTTATTATTCACTATGACTACGATACAATGAGTACCTCTAGAGATCTAGTTGCGTTTACTTCAATTCATAACTTGTCAGTCCCACAAGATAACTTATTTTAATTTTTCTGAAATGTTTCCATCGAGTATATTTCATTAAAATATTAAATTCCATCAGTACATTTGATTTTATTTGTACATCAGTAACACTATAATCAACTCGCCTAAAGGTTAAACATTATGCTGGTTTTCCATTCAACTATCAAGAATAACCAGTAGAAGCTGATCCCTCAAGAAAGTGGATAGAGGATGAGATGCTGCTGTTTTCTTTATGAAATGTATAAAATACCTGCTTTATTACTTTCCTTATTATTTTAACTTCGAGTCTGTCCTCTACTCAGTGTCTACCAACTACTAAATACATTAGACAGGTAGGTACCTACATGCCAACGTATTGATAAACAACTTTAGAGACCTCACTAAATAGAACCGTTACAATTTTTTCTAAGAGATTACTGATCTACAGTAATTTTGCACTTGCTAACACAATAGCAACAAATTTTAGATTAATCGCCGTTTAATTTACTCTAATGTCCCATACAAAATCCATACAATTTATTAATGATGTGAATCACACTAATTGCTTTTGTTGTCGAGTGACATATTATCAGTATTGTATCATCGTCATTCAGGTAAGTGGTTCTCACAAATGCCGCACGATCTTGCGGTATTTTGCCGGACCGGTTTTCCTAACGAAAGAAGTTCCATGAAACCGCATGTTGAAGTACCTACACACAACACCGTATCACCGTACGGCCGGTACCAGCTGTCATCAGCTAGATAGCTGTCAAATACCTACCACAATTTTGTGTCGCATTATGTGAATAGTTTTAACATTTTCTCAGATAAATGCATTTACTTGAGGTAATTTTGATTGTAACTAGGAACCTGCTTTTACAGTTTGCTATACAACAGTTAATAAGCTAATTCAATAAATCTACTATTATCTTCTATCTTATTGTCGTTATAGATTACAAATCGACATTTTAGAATATAAACAGAAATAGTTAACAAAAGAGTTGTATCTGTCAAAAGATACCTATTTGTGAATACCACTTTTATTTACATAGGTTAATGCTTATATTAGAGGGTTAGTAGTAAGTGTGCGAATCGATTTAATATATTTTCTAAGCTGTGTGCTAGATGGGCACTTTAAATTAATTTCGGGCACTTAGGGTTATTTCGTGGGGTCGTAATTTTTATATAACAAATTATTATACTAAAGTTTTGCTGGAGCTAATAAGTTCCAGCAAAACTTTTTAAACATAAACTAAATAAAACATTGCCCCACAAAACAAAATGCACTTTAGCGCTGTGAGCACGGTTACATGAAAGTGTGCGCATTCCGATTTTTTCTCATAATCGCGAAGCAAAAACAATTAAGTATAAACCCACTGTAATCATTGCTACCAATTATCACGAAAGGGTAAATTATCTATAATAAGCCATATACCTACCTATCTATATGTGTTTCTAACACTAGTTTCTCGCGAGGGGGTTTAAAAGCGAAACTGCAGCCGGAACTAAAGTACTTATTTGGACAAAGAAATATGACGAGTTGAAATTAAACAATTTTCGTAAAGTAAAGTACATTTCCCTAATTCTAATTTTCAAAATGAATAATATTATCAACGCATATCTAAAAATGTATCGCACTTTCTTGCGGTAGGTACACAAAAAACAATAAGATGAGATAATCAATCATTAGCGTTTTGACAGATACCTAAGTATTTACGTTTCTGCTGTTTGACATCTACACGTGTGTACAACTAACCGCTAATAAGAGGTCGGTACTAAAATATTACGTAGGTGTGTAATGTCCTAATTGTTCTCTATAAGATTTAAATAATATTGTAATTGGCTGTCTGTTTCTATAGTTTTTTAAGTATACTGTTTGTTAGCTGTTGGTTGTTTCAATGAAAATTAAATAAAATAAATATTAATAGACGCAACATTCAAAATTTCCATTTTTATTATCTTCTTCTTTACGAGTGGGACACCGAATCGCCCAATGACCCAATGAATAATAATAATATTGCGGCCAACAGATAGGTATGTTTCTGCAGGTGAGAATATCTGAAATCATTATTGGTCTTTGTAACGAATAACTTTCCTTAGAAACAAAGGTAGAAAATTAAAAAAATATGTTTACTTCATTATTTTTCTTAACTTGATTGGTAACCTTTTTGTGAAACAATGTTTCTATAATCTTACTTCAAGGATTAAAAACAGATCAAAACGTATGAAAAATATTTGGGTCCAATACTAAAAACGTAGATTTAAAAGTAACTAAGTACTAACTAAGTCGTCACTGCAATACATAATACCTACACCTAGATTGATACATAGTGAGCTTTTAATTAAAACTAGCAACTTTACTTATAACATTCATTGGTTACTTATAACATTCATTGGTTGAACTGTAGGGATTTTGACATAAGAACTAAACTTGAACATGAATATCAGTGCCCTTCCTTGCGTTACTTTTCTTTCTGCACTCATGTAAGTATCTCTACTTTACACTTATTAGAGGAGTCATGTCACATTTGGTATAGCTCTAGATACCAATACCATTTATAACAGCTGATTAATGCTGAGAGCAATGTCAACATAATAAACACAATCCAAACGACCTTGCGACCCACAACGATTACGTGACTCTACTCGATCATATAAAAACATTCGAACATCAAGTAATGTCGGTTTATCGTATGCTTAATGCGAATATGACAATAGCCAGTCATGTACATCACTCGTAAGGTGAACAATGGCGAAGTGAATAAAAATATAAAAACGGTTTCGATGTTATTGCTGATTGACAGCAGCTAAAGGCGTATCAAATTGTTTTAAAGTTTATCTGGGTAATTCATTACGTTTTAAATAGTACCCTTACGCCTTAACAGGCTTAATATCCCAATGTCTTACATATACCTAGGTCACCTACCTATTATTATTATTATTATTCATGGAAATCAAATTTTCGAATCAAATGTTAGTATGTTGGTAAACCTACAACATATCCTAAAAAATATATGAAATATCTGAGACAAACTACATCAAATAAGGCAGACAATGGGCAAACAACGAATCGTCATGGAGCATATCAGTTATTATTATAATGAATAAGTAATGTTAACTGGGTAATTACATTAGCTGCGCTTAGTTTGCTTTACTTTGGAGAAAGTGCGGACGTAATTACTAATGCAAATATTATGGAGCATGTACACCTATTACATGTTGCTGCTTCGTCAGACCTAACTGTATAACAAATAGATAGATGTAGAATTGCGAACGTGTGTTACCTGCTCTGCCTGCCTCGAACCATATGAATAAACATCCAAGGTGAAACCTCAAACATAGCATGAACATGACAGCTGTGTCTGCAATATCATCCTATTTGACTTCAAAGTTTATGAATTATTTGGAACGTTTATGTAACTCTAATGTTTTCGTGATGCATTTTATGGTTATAGGTAGGTATTTGAAATTTTTTTCTTCATATGTATGTTTTGTTTCATATTCAGAATATTTTGGCAACTGTGTAAGTAACCAAAAGCCAAAATACTCGGACACGCTTGTCGTTTACTTGTAATTAGTACTTGAGCTACGCCCACATCACAGTTTAGCATATTTATGTTGTTACGCTGAATAAATGGCTTCAACAAAGAGGCACAAGTACGCATTATCTTCATATTCAGAAGGTAACAGATAATATTATCAGTTATCAAAGTATGACAAAGCTAAGCAACGATAGTGTACATATTTTCACTGATAGTGGTCAAGTATCGAATACTTTTTCAAAGAAACCTACCTTCGATATTTATCCTTTTTGGATTCCACAGGTCTCATCAAAACCGGTTCCACGGATTTAGACACACACCACTCATTCACTGCACTCACAGTCAGGAACTCACTGCTGGGGGCATGACACACCTCAGAACCAAATTCGTCCGAAGACACTGTAATACTGTCATATTTCTGGTAAGGCACCATGTCGAAGGACGAAATAGATTTAATACTAACATTGTCATAATTGCTACGATCACCAGAAACTTCAGAGTTTATAGATGTGGTATCACCTACTTCATCACTATCATCCTCATTTATCAATGTATCAGTTGAATGGTCTGTAGACATGGTATCAGTTCTACCATCATCATGATTATTGACAATGTACTCTTGTCCAGACTTTTCACTCTCTTCGGAATCATCGCTGCTGGAATCTCGTTCGTGGTTATCTACTCTATCATACTTTTCAACCTCTTCGTTATCTGACACATCAGAACTTTTCAGTCTTAATAACTTTTCTAAGTCACTCTGCCTTACTCCATAAGACCAAAGGGTTTCACCACCCATATGACCTTGATTGTTTACGCTAGATTTCCGTCTTATGACTGGCGGTTGTCGCGTACGTCTCAGTACGACTGGTGAAGTAGAAGGTGTCGTAAACGAAAACCTTCTCTCTCTCAATTTGACCTCCTCCGGTATGGGTGATTTACTTTCCGGAGAGCTGTCATTGAACGGTGCTGGCGGTGGAGGTGCAGGACGGTGAGGTACTGGACAATCTGACTTCCGATCAGAAACAAAACCGGAGCTACTAGATTCGTAACTGACTTCTGAAGTGTTAGAAAGTATAGAATTGACGGATACATTTGAATTTCTATCTTGAGATCTCGTCACCGGAGCGAGATGTTGAAAATGCACATAGATCGGGTTCACGGCACTTGTTATTGTTTCAAAGTCTTTAAATTTTTCTAAAGACTCGCTCGAGTCACTGATTTTACTGATAGTGCTCCTTTCGAAGCGTAGTATCATTTCTTTGACGCTGGCTCTCTCTCTTCGAGCGACCACCTCTTCTTCATCGGAAGGGTGGTCCTCGTTAGACGAATGAAGTTCTTCGTCGAGACGAACACAGCACTCCTCGTTTGTCATGGTGGAAAGGCGGCACTTGAATTAGGTACACAAACGATCACGAGCCCGAGTACGCACGGGCATATCGCGCACGGCGGCGCACAGTGATCGCGCACAATGAACGCGCTGACGGCACTGTCGTCGCGCAACTGACGCGCGCGCGCCCGGCTACCACCCGCGCGCACTTCACATCGCTCTATTGCAACGTACTTGAGTGCAAAATACATTTTACTTTGATACAAAGAGTTAAAATTATGATAAGGGTATGACAGCGTTGTAATGACTGCATTCTTTAGCGAATGGATGACAAATGGGTCTTTAATCTGCATTGATCAATACTAATTTAAGTACCCATTTACCTACCTAATTGTTCAATGGGTAGGAAAGTTACACAAATGTCTCTTTCATGTTTTATACTCTCAAGAAACACAAAATATGAATGAGATATTTTTTTTATTATTTCAAATACATTTTTTTTTATTTACGTATCTTAAACTATAATTACGTAGATAAAATAAAAACATAATTAATCAACCTCCAGTTTTCTGAAGGATCCTTCGACTCCGAAGAGGTTTGAAGAATTCTTTGGAGTGCCAGGTCTCTTGGACTCATCTGAACGAGCTTCTTCTTCTTTGATAAACCACTCTCGATAGTTTTCCACTTTTTCTTTCCAATAATCTAAAAAAAACTTATCATTAGAAACTCTTTGTCTACCTATACGTAGTTGTCGATATTGCAACAGACTTTGTAATAACATTATAGCTTAAAATGTTTCCCGAAATAATTTTACCTCTAAGTTCTTCTATTGAACCATCATCTCCTTCATATTCTACTGGCAACACTGATTTGGGAACGACTTTGTGCAGATTATTGTAATTTTGATTGTGAACGTGGACCTGAAATGAAAACAGTCAAGATGTTATTCCCATATACTTATTCTGTTCAAGGTTCGTTAGCTCAATGTTGTTTAGATAAGATGTTCCAAAACGGACTTAGGCTTGCAATATTTTCACCTTGAAAGTTGTTAGCAAAGAACTGTAAACACAAATGGTATTGCAAATTCCTGCTAAATATATTTCTGACACTTACTCTCTTTTTCATCTTCTCGCCAAGGAAGGTTTTAAAGATGGTGAAAGCTGTTTCGAATCCCGGTGGTGTGTTCAAAATGTGGTTCCCTTTGATCCTGACAGGGAGTGCCTTCTCAAAGCATGTGATCGCCTTCTTGGCCAGAGCCGGCGTCCACTGTGTTAACACGCTCATTCCTAAGTCCTTCATGTCTACTATAATGTCCTGGGGAAAGTATTTTTAAATTTATATTACAAACTAAACTCCGACCTCCGTATTTACAAAAAAAAACAGCAACAAAAATCAGGATTTCAGATTTTGACACTTTGTATTTTCATATACTTAAGTAGATGAAATTAGTATGATGTTGGAATTACAATTACCTCTCCCATGATTGTCAAATTATCGTCTTCCAGCATGAGAATTTCAGTGACCATTAGTGCTACTTTGATGATGTCTGCTAAATGAAACTTCGTTGGATCGTATACACCTAATCTCATAATGGTGACCCTAGTCGAATCCTCATCCTTGACTCGCCTTACTGGCAGAAAAACTCTGAAAATATATTATAATGCAATATTAGTAAATTAGGTTTATGATGACATTTATTTCAACTACGGACGTTTTTCAGTAATTTTAGTTTTTTGTATGAAATTATGACAACTATCTTTGATATCAGTTTGACATAAGTTATTTGAAACAAATGAAAATTCCGCAGCCAATTTATGCGCTATGTGTTACTCACAATTTATTTACTCCCTTTATTCATTATTTTACTTACCCTAATTTAAGAATTTCTTGTATCTTGTTATCCATGGGATCTCTATTTGCAAAGAATTCTGGAACAACTGTTCTTAATGTGTAATACATATCAAACTTTTCTTTACTTCGTTCTAAACTAAATTTGCATCCTCGAAGAAAAGCTACGAGCCATTGATCTGCTGTAAAAAAAAAAGTATTTTAAAAAGTTATATTGCCCCGGCCGTGTGGTTTTGTAGAACGCCATCTATCCAAAACCATCCGAAATTATTTGAAAGCGTACTGTGTAGACTGTGCGATGCGTACCGAGAGTTCGGTCCGTGACTGGAAGCCGTAGCACTGTCGTAGCAGTTTGTAAATACATCAAAAGTATGCTAGATGGCACTGGCACATTATAGTAGTTCTTTTTTGCTGTTAAACTAATATAAATAAAAAATAACATTATCAAGATTTTATTAACGATCCCTATTTGATAAAGTTTTATTTCCCAAATCGTAATATTATTACCTATGTATTCAAGTTTTTATGGATTTACAACTAAGTAGGTAGGTACTACGCTATCTAAATGAATCTTGGATGACTTTGCACGTCATCGCATCGCATCCTTGGATTTCATTTTCCATGTCTATGATATTAGATAGGATATCTTTGAGGTTATCAGTAACTTAATAAAATATCTACAGATTATTGAAGTAGTAGTAAATTCAATTTACTTACATGGTTTGACTGCTTGTAAATGAGGTTGTTTGTTCAGCCATTCCCTTAGGGCTAGAACATCAGAAGTTACTCTTTTAGGGATTTCGTCAATTTCTTTCTCTGCTCTCTTTTGCAGAGAAGCTGTCAACGGTCGAATAGTCATGTTGTTGCTTTATTGTAACTGAAATTGTAGATGAAAGAGGTTATAATATATAGTGTGAAATTTTACAGTGACCGATAGCGGAAACTCAGAACCGGCTAGTGATAAGGAACAACTTTCCCCAAGGAACATAGGTCGAAATACGAAAAAAAATTTTGGACCTCCCATACAAACTTGCCGATCAGCTGATTTCAGTTACTATGGGAAGTCAACATTTTTTTTTCGTATTTCGACCTATGTTTCTTAGGGGAAAGTTGTTCCTTATCCCTAGCCGGTTCTGAGTTTCCGCTATCGGTCACTAGTAAAATTTCACACTATACAACGTGTTACAAAACAACCCATAAAAACTCCCATACAAATGGAGTTTATTTTGTACTAGTAAAATTTCATCGGCCACTAGTAAAATTTCACCCTATATATCTTGTCGTTTATTTTTAATTTAATAGCACTATTTTTTAAGTGTACATATGAAACTGAATATTATCACTTTGGCAATGAAAAACAACTGTTTACAGATTTGTATGACTTATACTAATACTAATTGTAGCTAAATACTAACTAATAGTTTCAATTTCCAATACAAAGAAACCTTGTCTATATGGTTCCTTACCTAATTACCTAAATCACTAAATAATGGGCGTCCGCGCGTAAAGGGTAAGATATTTGCATTTTTGTGAAATTAGGATTTTCACAGTCACATCTTTGGATGTCTGTTACAAAAAAAGTGTTGAAGAAATTGTTCTTATTGGTAGTCAGTAAAATAGAGGGACTATACTAGATTTCGAAATTGGTCATAAGTCTATATCAGCTCACTAGACCTCCGAGATATTTGCATTTTTATGAAGTTGGGTTTTTTGAAGTCAAAACTTTGGAGGTCTATAAAACTGAAAGTTTCAGGATATATGTTGGTTTCTATAGTCAGTATTATAAAGAGACTCTACTAGATTGCGAATCTGACCTTAACTCAATACCCCCACAGATGGACCCTTTACGCGCGGACGCCCACTTATGTTTATGGACTGCGAAACTTAAAAGAACCTTCGTCTATGACGGAGAGATGGTATGTTTAGATAGCTATTTGGCTTCAAAAAAAACTTTTTCGAGGACTAATAAGTTAATGAACTAACTCCGTATAAATACTATGAAGGGAATGTAAATGCAAATAATAATTAAATAAATGAAAGAGCTAAATCCTTACACGTGCATCCATATAACCATGACTACTCGAATAGTACATTTCCAGTGAGTGAAAATCAATAATTAACAAAATACATAATTAATAATAGTGCTATCTCGTACTGATACGATAATCAAAGTGTTTACGTTTCAACACCTCCTTGACTCAATGAAGTAGTTTCAGTTTTTTTTTTTATTTCAAAGATAATATTCAGAAGATGTTAATTGGTACAGCATTCTTTCAAAAACAATGATTATTTTTACTGTATACACCTACATTTGAACCGCCTGACTTATAATATTGTTTTTTTTTATATGCAAATTAAGCAAGAATTTTTTATCATCTATATACTGTCAGCAGCATTTTCAGTTGCGATATAAAGGGCAAGGACGAGGTAGTTGCCTAATTGTCAATGCAGCAATTAAAAATAGGTTATGTGAAAATGCTGCTAATAGTTACCTGCATTGCATACAGAGCAGAGAGATAAAATATAATGGAAATATCTATCTATCCGTTATTTACCGTAGATTAACATTATAATGCTACGCAGATTGTATACTTACTATTATAATTATAATTTGTTAGGACATTACTGTATGTTAGAAACTTGTACAACAATAGCAAAAAAAACAATTTTCTTTACTTATATTATAAGCATAAATTTTACTTACCACAGTATTTGATGTAAATTTTCTATAGAATTCTCCACAAATTGTATAATTTGCTTCCTATAAATAAGTATACTACAAGATACTAGAAATTTACTTGCCCGAATCAATACAATAGCGTTATTGTATAATTTTAACTGCACGATGTATAAGCGATATCAGTGAGGCAACCGCCTGATAACAGTTTACCTGTTCTACTGTGCCTGTTTACTTACAAACTTTATCTAACGAGAGTAGGTAATTTTGTTTTGTGTATACAGACCGGAAACTACAAACAGATTCTTCTTCTTCCACCAAATCGTCCAACGACCCGAGGAACCCTGGTGTCAGAGTTTATGTCAGATGCTGTAATACATGAAAGTTTGAAGTCGATAGTTTAAGAATACCGGCCAGTAAATAAATATGTGCAGGGCCGTTGGACAACTCGGTGTCCCACTCAAAAAGAAGACAAAAGAGCCCCTTTCTGAATACTGATAGGTTGCATTAGACAATGAAGCTCAACGACTTCCCATACATACATATATTACTTCTATATTCTTTGCGGGGTAGACAAACACTCTCAATGACTTCCCATAAGAAAGTATTTTAGGAAACGTCAAACAATTTTTAACCTTACTGACCGTGATTTTGTTTCGGTTGAAGATTTTCTGACATTAATGTTCCTAATGAAAAGTTGTTTGATTTTATAGTCAATCAACCGACACCATATTAGTATTTGGAGGGCTGTTTGTTCCTAACACGATATATATTTGCATATTACGTCGATACAATGTTCGATACGAAAATAGGCACTCTTATTACCTGCCGTTTGATGTTCTATCGATTTTAGACTAAGTACCGCTAAACATTTGTGCTGTATTGTGAACAACATTTCAATTTCAAGATGTAATAATGATACGTACATTATAGCGCCCGTCGCCTTTATCTTCCTTGCTACTTACCATCGAGAATGAATAGACTTTCCTATTTAAGGTTTAAAAATAAAACTCCAGTCCAAGAAATTGAACAACTTTCCACAATGAACATTAACTGAAATATTTTATTGTTTAAAAACACTAAATATACTAAAATTTTAACTCATTCAGTACCCTATTCTGTTTGCTTGTCAATAATAAACCATTGCAATGCAACACGTGCCATCCCAAACAAAAATGCATGTTCACTTTCGATATACCTAAAATTGTGCTATACAAAATAATAAATATATTACAAACGACATAATACATAGTATCATAATATAATATATTATATTAGTATTTTCTATAACTGAAAATGGAGATCAGATTTGCTAATTTCCCAGTTCTGTGAATCAGTCAATGTCAAGTTTCCTGAAGGATCCCTGCACTCCGCTGACTCCGAACATATCTTCAGAGGTCTTGGCCTGGCCTGCGCGTTTGGACTCGTCGGTTCCTAGCGTCACTTCATGTTCCATCCAAGATCTGTACTCTTGTACCTTCTTTACCCAGTGCTCTAAAAGAAAAGAAAAACGAACGCCATATAACATGTCTGAAGTTTTGTTAACAACCAGAAAAGTCTACCATAGCACGGATAATATAACATAACCATAAGTATCTCAGTCTTAAGTGTCGACTATAAAGTAAGTATCTTTCTCCTTTTTATATTTTTTTACTTTTTCATATGATAAAGTATCTAGCTCACCAATAATTTCAGCAATTGTGCTTCCACTTCCACCGTATTCTTTGGGTGCAATTTCCTTGGGGATGTGTTGCAGAAGATCATCATATGTCTTATGAATTTTTAGCTGAAAACATAAGTTGGTGAAAATACAAGCCAAAATATTTTTTTTTCAAATGCAACCGAAACAATAGTTAACCAAAAACTTACTCTTTCGTTGGCTTTTGGGCTTATCATAGTCTTGACCAGGGATAAAATAGTGTCCAGACTTCCAGGCGTGTTAACATGATGGCTGCCTTTCAGTCTTACCGGCAAAGAGTCCTAAAAATCATTGTATCAATTTATAATAATGTTGGGTGCCCTGTGGCTAAAGAGAGCGGCTAGTAGTTACTAGATAGAGAAAACGGAAGATCGTGCCGTGTGGCGTGCCTGTGTCCAAGCAGTGCACTTCTATAGGCTGATTTGATTAAAATGATGATAACATGCACATTGTGTGTGCCGTATTCGGTATAGATTCCTAGTACCGCTCAACCTACCTACCTACCATCTGCATTTTCTACATAATTTCTATTGATTTTTAGATTGTAAATTATGCTAGTTTACTAGCCATGACTGGAAGGATCGAGCAATTATTACTAACGTGAAAACTGTAAATTCTGAATCAATATCTCATAAATGTTTTCTTACGGGGCTACTTCTTCTTTGTAAATGGGACATTTATTGGTCAAAACATATCCTCACCTGGGTTATAGCAATCATCTTTCTGATCATAGTAGGGTTTCCCTGCGATAAATGGCTGATAGTCACACCCTGATAATCCGTAATAATTTTAGTCCCCAAGACACTGGCCGTATCATCTTCAACTATGAGAATCTGGAAGGTCATACAACATTTTGTGTGTAAGTAATTCGTGTATAACAGGTATTTTTGCTGCGAAGTTGCAAACCACTTTTTAGCTGCTTAACTATAGGACAACTTTTTTCCTATCTTTTGTAGTGCTTAGTTTAATTTACCTAGGAGACGTCGTGTATGTTCAGTTTGCTCTTTTTGTCAGAATAAGTTTTGTAGTAACCTCGCGTTGCTTAATACAAACTCTGGTAAGTACTCTTTTAACCGTCAAAACATAAAGTCGCGCTAAAATACGGTCTAGACCACCTTTAATATTTGTCGAAATTAAATCAAAACCAACCTGAACCAAATAATATAGCACACACATCATATCAGCAATGTTGTGGATGGAGGGGTTGTAAACTCCTGGTCTTAGAACGATGTACCGTGGCTGCAGGTCGGATGCTTTCGGCAAAATTACCACCATGCTGAAAAGATACAAATACGAACACTTTCATTGATGTAACAAGTGAAAGTTACACATAAGCTAGAAGAACCTACTTACACTAAAAGTTGCACTAATTCCCATTGCATTGAATTATTGTTTTCTAGATAATATTAATCAATAATTGACAGCCGATGTGGCGCAATGGTTAGTATGCCTGCCTGCCACGCAAAGGTTCCGGGTTCGATTCCCGGTGGGGTCACTCACAAAGTTGATATTTATCACTTTGTGAATTTGTTCCCAGTCTGGTTAGGACATTGCAGGCTGAACCACCTGATTGCCCGCAAGTAAGATGGTTCCGTGCTTCGGATGAGCACGTTAAGCCGTCGGTCCCGGTTGCTATCTATGATGGCGGTCGTTACACAACCATGTCAGAGGCCTGCTACTTGCAGTAGACGGTTGAAAAACTCTGACACCAGGGTTCATCGGGTCGTTGAACGACTCGGTGTCCCACACGAAAGGAAGGAAGGATCAAAAATTGAGAAGGACATAGGTATGGAGAAATCACTTTTATCAACTTTTTTATTATTTTGCTCGATATTTTTGTGAAATTCCAGAATTTGGAGATAATAGAATTTGAAATAAATTACCCTAATCTTATGAAGTCCAGGAACTTGGGATCAGTTGGCTTTATTCTCAAAGTCATGTCAGGAGCAGTGGTTCTCAATGTGTAGTACAGATCCAGCTTTTTCTTGACACGTTCTAGACTGAACTTGCAACCACGCAGAATAGCTAGAAGCCATTGGTCATCTGTAATATGAAAAAGAAAATAATGGTGTTGAGACTATAGGTAAACTACTGAAACAAAGAAGCAATCAAATATTAACACAAGATTTTGCAACAATTGATGATAATAATTTTAAATGTCAAACTTAAACAGCTCTAATAATTTTGTTTGCATAATGAAATTACGTCTTTGAGTATGACATCAAAGATTCTTTGAAACTGTCATTTTTCATGCAAATCAAATATTTTTGCGTCTTAAATGCAGACGTATATTATCCCCTACTTGGAATAAATTGTTACTATTTGTAATGTTTTCTTGCCTGTGCCTGCCCTCAAATACGGTTATTTCGCGATCCATTCCTTCAAACCCCGTAGATAGTCTTGCAGCGTATTTTGGTTTTCATTCAGCTCCTCCTTGGCTATCTTTGCCAATTCTGGAGAAAACTCACGTAGGATGCTTACTTACATTATATGTAATGTTTGCTTGCCTGTGCGAGCCCTCAAATGGAGTTATTTAGCTATCCACTCCTTCAAACCTCGCAGGTCTTCCTGCAGCGTATTGGGGTTTTCATGCAGCTCCTCTTTGGCTATCTTCTCCAGCTATGGAGGCAGCTCACTTACCATAATTGCTTGTAAAATTAGTAATATTTGTTTGCCTGTACTCGAGCCCTTAATTGGAGTTGGTTCGCGATCCATTCCTTCCGACATCCTGCAGCGTATCGGGATTTTACTTCAAGTCCTCCTTGGTTTTCTTCGCCAGACGGGCACAGCTCACGCATGTTTTCTTATATCATAAGGAATGTTTGCTTGCCTGTGCGAGGTTTTCATTCAGCTCCTCTTTGGTTATCTTCGCTTGACGGAGATAGCCCACGCATGTTTGCTTATTATTATAAGAAATGTTTGCTTGCCTGTGCGAGCCCTCAAATGCGGTTGTTTGGCGATCCACTCCTTCAGACCCCGTAGATCATCCTGCAGCGTGTTTGGGTTTTCATTCAGCTCCTCCTTGGCTATCTTCGCCAGCTCTGGAGACAGCTCACGCACCATGTTCCCTGAAAAATATTTTTAAAAGTCATCAAATTTTAATCGATAATAAATATTCACATCAATCTATTGGGATTTTAATGCAATCACAGTGCTATATTATTCTCACAAGTGAAAATAAGAAATAGATAAGATTCACATCAGTAATGCAAAGACATAATTTGGTATATGAAGATCTATTATTAAAATATTATTTGAGGTTGTAGATTGGTATGTACTTATGGTTTCAATCTCGTGATAAAATTTATTGGATCAAATAAAAATAATGAAACACCGAATGAAGAAAATAGATTTGTCCTTCTCTGTCGCACCATAGTAATCCGCAGTAAAACAGTTACGTGAAGTTATTTTACTCAACGGAACATTGAAATTGGAATAGATTGAAAGTGCTGCTGCTGTTATAGCAGCTCTTTGAGGTAGGTTAACCATAAACTGTAATTTCATAGATAATTTTAATGGGTAAATTAATGCGCTACTGAAACAAGTTACTGAAAAATGACATTAAAAACTCAAAAACTTTTTCTTTTTGAAAACGCTTATTATAACTATTCAACTTACCAGCCAGTTATGTCTTTTGTCCCACAATAACGTTGTAACTAGTCTTGATGCACTGAAAAAAACAAGTCTTATCTCTACAATTAATAATACTAATCGTATCTAGGTACTAAGTACTAGATATTCAGCGGTCGACCGGCATTTGCCACTAAGCAAGTATCGACCAACTGATAAACGACGCTTCTTATCATATTCTTATCACTTCAGTGATTCTGTCGATACCACTGTGGATATTTCAAGGACCGTATTTCATGTGGAATACTTCAAACTCAGTACTACTTGGTACTACCATTAAGTAGGTATACAAGTTATATGAATGTATTATTTATTAATTTTTGGAATACTAACAACTGTTGCTATCCATTTACAATGCTCGAATCCAGTAAAAAATCGACATTGGAGAATAATTATAATATTTTCTTATTTTCTATTTATTCATATCGGATCTACGCGCGGATTAATAACTAGGTGAACATGCGGAGATTAACCTTTTTTCTCGACGTTTACCGAGTTATAAATCCGCGCGGAGACCCGAAATAAATAAATATAAAAATTTGTACAGAAGCGCGAAAGTCTTACAGTTCCTTTTTTTTACAAAAAAAATACTTTATTTAATAATTCGGTACATTAAAATTAAATAGGTCTCAGCGTAGAAGGAAGACAAAATCCTGACTACTTCCGGCAGCTACGGACGCTACGGTGTAGCACTGGTAGCACTCGACACAATACCTTACATTAATCTCGGCCACTCTAATAAGTTATTTTTGACAGCTGTCAGTTCCATATCAGGGTACAAAGTCACCAAAGTTAAAATAGACCGTATGTCAAAGCATTAATATGATTTTGACAGCTGTCAAATAAGACTAATTGGAGTGGCCCGAGATTGATATGTATTTTCGACTCATATTTTATTTATTTCATGGAGTTGATTTTAAATAGTATCTAAAGTATAGATGATATCTACAAATTTTTGGGCATTGATAGCACAAATTCTATGGACTGCACGCAATGTTGATAGTACCATACTACGTCACATTTCAATAAATATTATTCACAAACCGGCCAAGAGCGTGTCACACCAGCCCACAAATAGGGTTATGTAGGCAACGTAACATTATGTAAACAATATCAGCAAATAATCATAAATATCAGTTTTTGAGTGTTACACAGTTAATTTTGTTGAAAAAAAACTTTTCTTTATCTTGAAGCTTGGGTGATACATATCCTTTATAGTTTTTATGATAATTTCAGATTAAGAGTTGTATTCCATATACCTATAGTTATTTTTCAAATTTTAGCTTTTATATAATGTCGCAGTACGATGGCAGAATCAGGTTTTTGCCAAAAGCCGGCATATGGCAAAATCGTAGACTTCATTCGGCCATCGTCCTAAGCTGATCCTGGTTTTTGGCCAAAAACCTAGGATTTTGGCCAAAAAACTAGGATTTTGGCCGAAATCCTAGATATGTTTAGTATTATGGCTTTTTTTGCATTTCGGGGAAACTTTTTCTTCTTCGACTGGTACACCAAGTCGCCCAACGACCCGATGAACCCTGGTGTTAGAGTTTTTAAACCGCCTACTGCAAGGAGCAGGCCTCTGACAAGGTTGTGTAACGACCGCCGTCTAAGTGATCATAAAGAGCAATCGGGACCGTGTAGTTCGGGCATACACCTCGAAAGGCAGGAGGTAACATTGGACGTTCTGGAGAGTAGGAGGTAGCGTCAGACGCTCTGGAGGGCGTGGGTAGCGTCGGACACTCTGGAGGATGTAAGATGACGGGCGTTGGATTTTCTGGGGGTCCGACGCTACCTCCTGGTCTCCAGGGCGTCCAACGCTACCACCAATCCGTTCGTTCAGTGGTACGTCCTGCTCTTATGGTGTCTGAAGCTCCCCCCTGCCCTTCAGGGAATCCGAGGCAATCCTGCTGTTCAGACTGTCTGATGTTACCCCCCGTCCTTCAGGGTGTCCATTTACGGTGTCCAAGTCTACCCTCAAAAGATCAGAGGGAGGTGCATAAAGTACCTCTCCACTCCTCGTTCCCCCGAACCACATGGGTACGGTAAGCCGTCGGTCGGTCCCGATTGCTCTCTATGATCACTTAGACGGCGGTCGTTACACAACCATGTTAGAGGCCTGCTACTTGCAGTAGGCGGTTGAAAACTCTGATACCAGGGTCCATCGGCTCGTTAAGTGCTTTGGTGTACCACTCGAAGACGAAGAAGTTCCCCCGAAATTCAAAAAAAGCCATAATACTAAACAAATCTAGGATTTTGGCCAAAATCCTAGTTTTTTGGCCAAAAACCTGGATCAGCTCAGGACGATGGCCGAAGGAAGTCTACGATTCTGCCATATGCCGGCTTTCTGCCATCGTACTGCGACATATATACTTTAGGGCAATGATATTATATGTTACTAGGAGTTATAGGTAGCTGAAATTTTGGGTCAAAAATGACCCTTTTAAAAGCAAAAATCTCGAGACAGAAACATTATGATGATTTTGTTTCAAAGAAACCTCACCTTAGTTTAAAAAACCCTATTCAAAGTTATGTTAGGGGAAAAATAATGCCCCCCTTGTACATGTCCAAAAAAAGTAAATTTACGCTATTACGATCCCCTCAGGACCGGTATGCTACCAGTCTCGCTATGCTACCTTTTTCGAATACGTCTTCACAACAAAAATGACAATTGATCTAAAACAGGTAGCGGCGTAAGTTAATCCCGAATTTAGTCAAAATACTTCGAATCGTCATACCGGTACCAAATTTTAGTATGTCAATAAACATGACATAAGCTCTAGAAAACCGCCGGGAGACAAGCTGATGAGGGCCTGTCTCCCGCAGAAATGACGTCATCAAGATGGCGGCCGCCGCATTTAGAAAACTGCAAATTGTTTGAAAACTATAAGTTACATTGTCATGTGCATGGTATCAATTGAAAGCTAATTAATTGTTCTACACATTTGTCTTGAACTACGACGAGGTACATAGCATGATTTCGAAATTAAAAGACTTTATGTAAAAAAAAAACAGCAAATAGTTTATTTGTGTGGCTATAGAATTCAAAATAATCATTTTTAACAAAAGTGACATAGAAGAAAAGTAACGTTCAATGCAATAGCTACAAAAATCTAAAATCACTTTCTTGTTCGGATAAAGAGAACTTAAGTTAAACTGATTTGAGTACAACGCTATCTCTTTCCGCGCCACTACTATTTGTAGTATATGCACGGGTATGGTGTCAAATATAAGATAATTAATTGTTCTGCATTATTCTTCTGAAGTACAACCAGCTACATAGCATAGTTAAAGAATTAATATTAAAAAATGAACTTTGAAACCTATTTTTATGGGGTTATAGAAACTCAAATAATACTTACTTACTACGCTGACACAGCGACCTAAAGTGGATTTTGGCCTCCGATGCAACTGCACGCCATACTTCCCTGATCTGCGCAGTTTGCTTCCAATCAGGCTTTTGGAGTGAGGGCAGGTCCTTCAGAATTTGGTCAGTCCAGCGATATCTAGGTCATTCGACAGGATCTCCGATACAGGTTAGAGGGTTTGGAGGTCTAAAAATGCATTGAAAAAGGCTGGGAAATTTCCGAACCCGAGACACGTTCTCTCTCTCTTCGTATGGGACACCGAGTCGTTCAACGACCCGATGAGACGCATTAAAGAGGTGAGACTAAGATCTTATGGAGAAATAAACGACACTCAAAGAGAACATGGTGGACACAATGATGCGAAATAGATGTAGAAGAAAGGAGAAATCACAAAATCCTAGCGGAACAAGATAAAGAGTGGTACGATAAAGTGCACACAAGATGCAAGAATACTATAAGAAATGCGAAAAATGCATGAAAGTGCATGAAAGGAGCCTCCCCGAGCGGCGTATCATAATTTTCCATACGTTCTAAATTTACCAAACGGCCCTTTTCAGGGCCAAACCAACGGATTTTGTCCGATCCTGCTCTGTCGGTTATATCCACAAATATTGAAGGTTTTTCACAAAACAAATCTGAGATCCTAGCTGAGTTGTGCCGCAAAACGCAATGCCACCTATTATGCGTTCAGGAAACTCACCGTGACTCCCAACAGAGTAGACCACACATACCCGGAATGACCCTTATTGCCGAAATACCACATCCAAAACACGGCAGTGCTGTATTTGCAGTCCCAAGTTTAAAAATCCTGTCAGCGTGCTGCTCATCCGAAAATTCGATGGAAATTATCACCGTAGACCTGGGTAACTGCACAGTATCCTCCGTATACAAACCTCCAACGATACCATTTCAGTTCCACCCACCCAGAAACTTTCAAAATCAAGATACGCGCATTATTATTGTCAAAAAAGTCAAAAGTCAAAATTGTTTCAAAAGTCAAAATTGTTTATTCAAAATAGGACATAAAAATATCACTTATTGATAGTCATTCATTACAATACGCAGAAATGGATTAGTCATTGTAAAAAAGAGAAATTGGTGATTTCAATAGCCACAACACCATCTGGGGCTACAAGGAAACGAATGCAGATGGTCTCGCAGTTGAACACTGGGCAGAGGCAAATAGTCTTGTGCTGGTTCATAACGTAAAACAACCAGCTTCCTTCAACAGTAGCCGCTGGAGATGAGGGTATAACCCGGACCTCCTATTTGTGACCTCCAATATAAGCACCCAAAGCACAAAGACAGTATGTGAAGCCATTCCAAGGACTCAACACAGGCCTATCATGTGTCAAATTAAAGCTGCTGTCCGCCCTAAAAACGTGCCTTTTAGACGTCGCTTTAATTATATAAAAGCCGACTGGGAGCTTTTCACAAAGAGCGTTGATGAGGCCGTTTTAAACATTGTTCCCTCCCCTCAGAACTACGATAAGTTTGTGGATGTTGTGTCTGCCATCTCTCGTCAATGTATCCCCAGAGGATGCCGAACTGAATATATCCCTGGGTTGTCCTCAGAGTCTGCGAAACTTCTGAATTCCTATGAAGCACTATATGATGGAGACCCTTTCTCCGAGGAAACATTTGCTGCTGGAGAAGAGCTTCTAAAGGAAATAAGTACTAGTAGACGCGAGAGATGGACGGCTACGGTAACATCGATTAATATGACCCACAACAGCAAAAAAGCGTGGACCACTGTGAGGAAACTAACCGATGAGACCCCACCTCCTAACACTCCAGGTCAAGTAACGGCCAACCAAGTGGCTCACCAGCTATTATTAAACGGGAAACCACCCCACCGACTCGAAAAAATCTCTGGAAGTGACTTCCAGCTGTCACCAAATTCCGTCTGCGAGCCTTTTTTGTTGACAGACATCATTGCTGCGATCAAAATGCTCAAGCTCGGAAAGGCTTCAGGTGTGGATAACTTATCAGTCGAGCAAATCAAACACTTTGGTCCCGTTGCAGTATCGTGGCTGCTTAAATTGTTCAATGAGTGTCTCGAAACAACGAAAATTCCTAGGATTTGGAGGAAATCCAAAGTAATCGTCATCCCTAAGCCGGGGAAGCCTGCTGACGACCCCAAGAACTTCCGCCCGATCTCCCTTCTCTGCCACACTTATTAACTGTTCGAGCGAATGCTGCTGGTTTGAGATGAACAAAGTCACCGGGTAGTGTTCGTGGATTTGTCAGCGGCTTATGATACAGTCAATTTAAGGAGGCTGTTGTGGAAGGTAGGAGAGTTGACTGGCGACCGGAAGTTTGTTGGGATCCTTAGCGAGCTTCTCCACAACCGCCGCTTCCAAGTTCACCTGCTGGCGGATAAGAGCAGATGGCGATCACAAAGAAACGGTCTCCCACAAGGTAGTGTCTTGGCTCCAACCTTGTTCAATATCTACACAAACGACCAGCCTCTGAGTCCAGGAACATCGCGTTTTATTTACGCAGACGACCTCGCGCTAGCCTCGCAAACAGTCACTTTTGAGGAAGCCGAACATAATATCACAGCGGCGCTGCACACTCTGGGTCAATATTATGAATCGAATGCGTTGAAGCCCAATCCAGCCAAAACTCAGTCTTGCGTCTTTCATCTCCGCAACAGAGAAGCGGCACGAGAACTCAATATCACTTGGCAGGGAGTTCCGATCTTGCACTGCCGCTACCCAAAATACCTTGGTGTGACACTGGATCGGGCTTTAACGTATAAAACCAACTGCGAAAACGTCAAAAGAAAGGTGAATAGTCGAAACAACCTCCTGAAAAAGCTTACATCAACGAAGTGGGGAGCTTCGCCACAGGTACTAAGAACTACTGGACTGGCACTGTGTTTCTCCGCCGGAGAATACGCTAGCCCAGTTTGGAATCGTTCGTCCCATACCAAACTAGTGGATACAGCTCTCAATGACACTTGTCGGACTATAACTGGTTGTCTAAAACCGACGCCGATAAGTAAGCTGTACCCACTAGCGGGAATTGCACCTCCGAACATCAGGAGGGATGTGGCAAGCTCTATTGAGAAAGCAAATCAGGAGGCCGACTCGAGACACCCTATGTTTGGCGATAACCCGGCACCACAGAGACTGAGAAGCCGTAAGAGCTTTCTTTCCTCAGTGGTGTCTATATCAGACGATCCCTCGCAAGCCAGAACATGCCTATGGAAGGATGCCGCAACGCTGGAGCCCTCGTTCGTCCCGACAAAAGAAGTTCTTCCCCCAGGCAGCGACCTCCAGTGGTCGGTTTGGAAATCTCTAAACCGACTTCGTACTCAGGTTGGTCGTTGCAAGGAGAATCTTTGTCGGTGGGGCTACAGCGACTCTGAGCAGTGCCAGTGCGGCTCCGTACCACAGAGCATGTCCCATGTTTTGGTATGCCCAGCGTGCCCCGCCACCTGCACGCTTGAAGATCTGTGGGCGGCCACTCCAAACGCAGTTAATGTGGCTACATATTGGTCAAAGGAAATTTAGTTTCGTCTTCGACTCGCAAAGAAGAAGAAGAAGAATGCGAAAAAACACCACCTAAAACGCAAAATTGGAGAAATAAAGACACTAATTAGATCAAGTGAAATTCGCAAGTTTTCAGGAAATAAGATTTCGTCAGTCCAGCTATATCTACTTATACTTAGGTTGTCCGACACGACGCTTGCCCGTCGGCCGACCCCTTCCATCTGCTCGACGTGGCCAGGCCAGCCAGCGCAGCCTATCGGCTTCACTCTCCCCGATGATGTTGGGTGATGATTTTCTCTATCTCCCTGTTTTTCTATTTCTAAAAGTTTCATGCTCATTCTGAGTTGGTCCCAGGATTTTCCGTAGTGTTTTCCTAATTAAGAGCTTTTCTTCCTCCGTCAAGGATAACGTCCATGTTTCGCATCCGTACATTATTAGGCCTTAAGGTAAGGTCATATGACGGTCTTGTAAATACGAACCCTTGTTATCCTGCAAGTTTCGATGTCAACACATTGTGCAGGGCTGCTAAGTACCTTGGGGCATTCTGGACGCGAATGTTGATTTCGTCGTACTTAAATTTCTTCACCCCTTTAGGAGGTGTCATTGGCTATAAGGTTCTTTCTCTTAGTCTTGGCGCTCTTGAATCTTCTCATGTATAGGTACTCTGTCTTGTCATGGGTTACCGTGGGACTTACTTTTCTTCCTTCTTCCTCCGGTGTACTGGCCATTGCTCTCACGTCTGCAGCACTTCTACCTATTAGGGCCAGGGCGTCGGCATAACCTATTATTTTATGCGTTCCGTTTAACTCCACTCCATCAACGAACTTTTTGGACCACGTATTTGAGCGTCAAGTTAAACAACATAGGTGATAGCGCGTCTTCTTGTTTGAGCCCTGTGTCCACTTCAAAAGCATCCGAGAGACAAGAAGACAGTACTTTGTAGGCAGTCAGGAGTAGCGCTATAGGTACCATTATAGTTGGAGAATTTATTTCAAGAGCTTCTTTTGTGAATTGGGTAGATAACTCCCATATTCCACTCTTTTGGCAGTTTTTCTTCCTTCTAGAGTAACAATATTCTCATTTGCGACTGTAGTGCTCCTCTGCCATACTTCGACAGTTCTACCGGCATGTCGTCAATCCCTGGACATTTTTTGTTCTTCAGGTGCATAATAGCTTTCCGCTTCATATATATCTCGCTAATTTAGACTGTAAACTACCAGCAAGCAATTTAGCAGGGCCTTAAAATATTTGTACCGTTCAGTTTTCAGCTTCTCCGGGTCAGAAACGAGATTTCCTTCGTCATTTTCAAGAAACTGAGCGACGGGCTGGTATCTTTTCTTGACCAATCTTATTTCCTGATAAAATTTACGAATTTCACTTGATCTAATTGGTGTCTTTATTTCTCCAACTTTGCGTTCTAGGAACTGTCCTTTTGCATTTCTTATTGTATTCTTGCATCTTGTGTGCAATTTATCGTATTTATCCTGCCACTCTTTATCTTGTTCCGCTAGGATTTTGTGATTTCTTCTACATGTATTTCGCATCATTGTGTCCACCATTTTCTCTTTCAGTGTAGTTTCTTTCACCCTAAGATCTTAAGTCTCGCCTCTTTAGTGTGTCTCGCTCGGGTTCGCAAATTTTCCAGCCTTTTTCAATACATTTTTAGACCTCCAAACCCTCTAACCTGTATCGGAGTTCCTGTCGAAAGACCTAGATTTCGCTGGACTGACGGAATTCTGAAGGACCTACACTCCAAAAGCCTGATTGGAAGCAAACTGCGCAGAACAGGAAAGTGTGGCGTGCAGTTGCATCGGAGGCCAAGATCCACTTCGGGTCGCTGAACCAGCGGAGTAAGTAAGTATTATTTTAGTTTCTATAACCCGACAAAAAATAGCTTTTAAAGTTTTTAAATTTTTGTAACCATGCTATGTACCTGGTTGTTCTTCAGAAAAATAATGCAGAACAATTAATTACCTTTCATTTGACACCACATACGTGCATATACAACAAATAGAAGTGGCGCGGAAAGAGACAGCGTTGTACTCAAATCAGTGTAACTTAAGGTCTCTTTATTCGAACAATAAAGTTCTTTTAGATTTTTTTAGCTATTGCATTGAGCGTTACTTTTCTTCTATGTCACTTTTGTTAAAAATGAATATTTTGGATTCTATAGCCATACAAATAAACTATTTACTTTTTTTTTTTTTACATAAAGTCTTTTAATTTCAAAATCATGCTATGTACCTCGTCGTAGTTCAAGACAAATGTGTAGAACAATTAATTAGCTTTCATTTGATACCATGCACATGACAATGCAACTTATAGTTTTCAAACAATTTGCAGTTTTCTAAATGCGGCGGCCGCCATCTTGATGACGTCATTTCTGCGGGAGACAGGCCCTCATCAGCTTGTCTCCCGGCGGTTTTCTAGAGCTTATGTCATGTTTATTGACATATTAAAATTTGCTACCGGTATGACGATCCGAAGTATTATCGGCTAACTAACGGGACTAAGGCGAAGTTATTAAGGCAGGGCGTACAGACAGACAGAATTGCCGAAATGATAAGGGTTTGTAGTAGATTACGTAACCCTAAAATGTTTGAAAAATAGTTCTTTTATTAAGTAGGTAGCCAAATTGTGAACCATTTTATTGTAGCAAATTAACCTACACATTCAAGGGATCAAGTTATGCTGGTTTTACAAGATCAGTATACATAAGTTGATCCTTTAGCTCGGTAGCTGGATTTGCAGGTGATAGTGCAGTCAAACTCACGTCCAATTAGATCCTCGAATCTTTTGTCTGAAATAACAAGCAATATTTTTCCGTCAGTGCGGAAACTTGCATAAGATTCAGTGTGTAACAAAAACCGAGAAAAAACTCGCGTGAAGTATAATCGCTGTACGGATAGAGTTTTACAAAAAACAGAGTTTATATTTAGTTTATTCCATTGTAGGTAGGTATGACGTCAAATTTTTTATGCGTCTCGCAAAGAATTTACAACATCCAATGAATAAAATTCCACTAGCTACTTGCACGACTGGTTATCTGGTTGTACAGTCATTACCACATAAACCGCCCTAGCTTGACACATTGTAGGTATATTGATCATTTCATTTTATCATAACAGTACGAGCCGCGACGGTCAAGCAACGGTTGCTTTGGACTGTACCTTCAAATATTTTTAGTGCATTGAGATAATCACAGATAACACGTTTATATCATACACAGTAAATATATTGATTCTATTGTATCATAAACTAAACATTTGTGAGCGCTAACAGGATAAGATTCTTGAGTAGCGAGAATTATTAAAATATATTATATTTTTAAGCTAAAATTGTAATAAAATGGTGGCAATAAGACCGTTACCTGCTAACCTGGGCTCTAAATACGGTTTTGCAAGATCGCGCGCCGATTTTAACCTGAACATGCTCACTTCCCCCTCGACCAAACTGCTAGAAGGGAAGGCAAGATATGTAACCACAGACAATTTAGCCTTGAACAAAAGATGTACCAATTGATTGAGGTTTCATTAAAACTTCGTATATGCATATTATGTAGACTAGCGGTTACCCGCGGCTTTACCCTTTTTTTTATTATCATTGGTCTATTATATCTGTCTTAGGTTGGTTTAATGTGGTTTAATCTAGTTTAGTGTTGGTGAAGGCTTGCATCAAGGGTCGGCTTTGAGTCCTTACTACTTCCTGTAGCTACAATAGATCTGAAAAGGTCGCAGTAGCTGTTGGTAGCACAGGACCAACCCCTTGTAATCAAAATACCACTTCCTGTTTATAATGGATGCTCTGATGTCGGACATACACACAGTGTTTGATTTGACTCAAAAAATTTCCCTATGCTGTTTATTGCATAAATAGATCAAGAAATGCATTAGAAACGCATGTAAGAAGGTCCCGCGTGTCTATTTCAAATACTTTTTTTTATAAAAAACATTTTGTATTGCGTGACCTTTAAGGTCAAAAAATATTCAAAAAGCTTTGTAACCGTGTGTGATCATGATATATAATTTTTATTTATACAATTTAATAAAGCATCCTTAGGCACATATTTCCACGTTTTTATTTTCAGAATATCACTTATACTTACTGAGTTACGTATATTTTTTCATAATTTTGTTATAATTTTTTTTCTCCGACAATACTCAAATGTGGGACTTGTGACTAGGACTGAAAGATTGTCCTTAATTAGGCCTATCATTAATAAAAAAATCATCTTCCTACTTGGAAGCGTTTACGAGTTATTGAATTTCAAAATATTGGGTCAGGGTTGCCACTCAACTTGACCTTTGATTTTGGCCAAAATTCGTAATTTTTTTCTACTATTACAAACCTTTAAATTATTTTCTTATGTTAGTGTTGTTATGCTATTTTGTTACCTGCACTAATATTTACGTAGATATTTTGTTGAATTTTAGTACCTTGTTAAACTAGCCCCGTGGCGTCACGGCATGATAGAAGTAAGTACTAGGGTTTTCTACCCGGGTACCCGGGTCCGGGTATACCCGGGTATTTCAGACTTTTGGTACCCGGGTATAAACGACGCGCGTACCCGGGTACTCGAGAAAGAGATATATAGACTGATGTTATACAAATAAAAGAGTAAAAAGATTAAAGGATTTATTTACATTTATTAAAGTATTGTTTCTTTTAACGAAGTGACTTCATATTATACAGGGTGGACCATAGAGTGACGTCAATTAGATCCCTCACATCTTGGGGTATTCGAAAATACCCCATGTATGTTCCACGATTATTTTTAGTTTCCGAGTTATTCATTTTTTAAAAATGTATGGCTGATTGATTTACTATGGGAGGTCCAATTTTTTTTTTCATATTTCGACCCATGTTCCATAGGGAAAGTTGTTCAATTTCATGAGTACCTTGACCTCCTTTCGGCTTGTAATACCCTTTCTGTTACTCCCTGTATATCTAGTTTTCTATAGTATATTTTTAAGAGAAAATATTTGTATTATTTTCTGGGAGTATTTTTGTAGGTTTGTGACGAATTTTCTCAAAACATGCGCGTACGATTTTAAGATTTCTTTTACCTTTAGAATGCTAGGTTACTCATCCTGGAATTGTATAAGATAGATGCTTTTTACCATGGAGAAATATCTTACTCCCACGTGAAAACTGTAAGAAGCGAGTGAGATTGACTAAAGTATATTTATACCGGTTTTGTTTGTCTAATTTTACTAAATTATTCCCACTTTGTGAACTTGAATGATAGGTATTATAATTAAGTATGAATAGAGTTAACTTTTAAACCTTTGTTTCTCAATTTCGAACCCATTTTTACTTAAAAAGGTAATACCCGGGTACCCGGGTATACCCGGGTATTTAAAAAATTCGTACCCGATACCCGGGTATCTAAATTGGTCGGGTATTCGAAAACCCTAGTAAGTACCTATGTACAAGTTTCATCGGGCGGGTGAGTGTAATATATATGTTACCGGCCAAACCCGATTTTAGGATAAACTAGTTTTTCCTAGGCCAAAGTAGTTTATCCTACATGCGGTTGGATAGACCGGTATAGACTAGGCTAAACCGGTCCATCCGATGGCCGATAGGAGAACCTAGTTAATCCTAGGCTGAACTAGTTGAGCCTAAAATTAATTAGTACATTTCAGAATAAACTGGTTTGTCTTAGTTAAAAATGGTTAGGGCTACAGTGACGTAGCTCTAGAGGGTAAAGGGTAACGTCGAACATCCTGGAGACATCGGACACCCTGGAGACTCGAACACCCTAGAGGGTGGGGTGTAGCAGCGGACATTCTGAAGGCTCCGACGCCCAGGAGGGACGCTCTAGAGTGATGTAGCTCTAGATAAAGCGTAAAGTGAGGCTCGATTGCCCTGGAGGGTCGGGGTAGCGTCGGACACTCTGAAGGCTCAGACACCATGTAGGCCCTGATGCGAGCACTTTCAACGTCGCTGTCGGCGATAGCTCCCACGAGCTGTCACATCACAGGTGTCTGTGGGAGTCCAGCCCACGGCAGGCAGCGTCCGAGCATTTAGGGTGTCCGACGCTACCCCGCATCCTCCAGGATGTTCGAGCCTTACAGATGTTTGATGCCTCCAGGGTGTACGTATTGCCTCACTATAGGGCGTCCTTCCAGGGCTTACGAGCCTTCAGTATCCAATGCTACACCCCACCCTCTAGGGTGTTCGAGTCTCCAGGGTGTCTGATGTCTCCAGGATGTCCAACTTTATCCTTTACCTTCTAGAGCTATGTCACTGTAGCCTTAACCATTTTTAACTACGCCAAACCAGTTTATCCTGAAGTGTACTTATTAACTTTAGGCTCAACTAGTTCAGCCTAGGATTAACTAGTTTCTCCTATCGGCCATCGGACGGACCGGTTAAGCCTAGTCTATACCGGTTTATCCAACCGCATGTAGGATAAACTACTTTGGCCTAGGAAAAACTAGTTTATCCTAAAATCGGGTTTGGCCGGTAACATATATATAAACCTTCCTCTTGAATCACTCTATCTATCTAATACCTACCAGAACCTTTTTCAAAATCCTTTTCGTTGTTAAGGAGAATTTGGCGAATTCCACGACAGACAGAGGCAAAAAGCGACTTCATTTTATACTTACTACGTATGCGCGCTTGGAGTGAGCCGCTGTAGCCCAGTTGGTAGAGCCAGTACAGATGGCGAAGGTCTCTGGTTCAAATCCAGCCTGCGGTGAAAATTTTGCACGTTTTCCTAAATTTACAGCCTCAAAAAATTACTTTGTCGAATTACTACACAATAATACGACAACAAAGGTAAAAATTACGATTAAATCACGTTCCATTTTGCATTTGCTTACCAGACGATACAATAATCGTTTATGGATTATTCTTTGTATTTATCGCTTTATTTTACTTATTTTCCATTCGTTATGTACAGCAGTATGCGTACCGCGGGTGTAAGATCAATCGCAACCTCGGAAAGTTGCCGCCCTCACTGCGTTCGGGCGTCAAAAAACCTCGGTTGCGATTGATAACTTCTATCCCTGAGTACGCAAACTACTATTTTATCAAAGTAGGTGAGACGAAGATAACACATTTTATTCGTTTCCGGACCAATATTCCTTATAATGTTCAAGTACATTATTTGAATCACCCGTAAAAAATGTTAAATGATTTACGCTGTGAATTTATTTGTGTGACCTTAAGTGACAACCCTAAAATGTACAATTTGACCTTAGTCTGTAACTCCCAAACGCTTCCAAGTAGGAACGTGGTTTTTTTGTCAATAATAGACCTAATTAAGAACAATATTTCAGTCCTAGTCACAAGTCCCACATTTGAGTATTTTTGGAGAAAAAAAATTAAAACAAAATTATGAAAAAATGTACATAACTCGGTAAGTATAAGTGGTATACTGAAAATAAAAACGGAGAAATATGTGCCTAAGGTGCTTTATTAAATTGTATAAATAAAAATTATATATCATGATCACACACGGTTATAAAGCTTTTTGTATAGTTTTTGCCCTTCAAGGTCACGAAATACAAAATGTTTTTTATAAAAAAAAGTATTTGAAATAGACACGCGGGACCTTCTTACATGCATTTCTAATGCATTTCTTGATCTATTCATGCAATAAACAGCATAGGGAATTTTTTTGAGTCAAATCAAACACTGTGATGGAAGAGGTACCCTGGTGCATGATGTTCGCCGATGACATTGTACTCGTCGGTGAAAGTGGACATGAGGTACAGAGCTGGCTGGAAAAATGGCTGGAAAATCTTGAGTATGTTGGCCTGAAAATCAGCAGAACAAAGACTAAACAAATGTTTTGTCATTTCGGCGGTCTCTCCGGCTAAAAAAGTTTGGATAAATTGTGTAAAAGATGATATAAAACAAAAAGGTGTAAACGAAGATTTGACGGCTGATAGAGATGAATGGAAGAGAAAGACATGTTGCGCCGACCCCCAAATGAGTTGGGATAAGGGCAGGCAGATGATGATGTGTCTATTTCAGTCAATTTAAGCAATGTCATATCAATCATGTAACCTGGTTTTTTCGTGGCTGTAGCGGCAGTCTCTGCCACACATCTGCAGGTATATGGGTTTGTATTGACGGCGGAAAAGTTTGATGCTGCCTCAACCTTCTGGCCGCCAAGGTCTCAAACCAGACGTCTTAGTCGTTTATAATGCGTCCGTTCGTTACACGCCTTCATTTGTTTCACGTATAAAAACCTTCCTCAAGCAATTTGGTTTTTGCGTTTAGTGGGCTTAGTAACGGTGCTGATTATCCAGTTTTAGTCTGGTATTCACTATTTCGTAAAGAAACCAAACAAGAAGGACCTGATTCATAATAGGTACTTAACCTGGTCCTATCGCGACAGTCTTCCAGCGACCATGACTGATGAAACTCAGTCAAAACGCCAGGTTTCCGGACCTTGTTGTTTATTGAATATGCAGGAAAGACAAGTCAGCGGACGTGGAGCCAAGTTGGCTAAAGGAGTGTGCCGTAGATCTCTGTACCACGCGCCTGACAGAGAACCCTTTTCGGTTTAAGTATGACTTGTCAGACTCCAAGGCCCTTGTGCTTAGGTCGGGTTAGTCCTCAACCCGACCTCCACGAAAAGAAAGGAGTCGGTGCTATCTTACTCTGCCAGCAACACAACGACCATGATTTGTGTGACCCCTATGTTCCTTCCAAGTTCTGTGACGCCAAAGATTAGATAATATGATTAATGCTTTTACATTGGAACATTTGCAACAACAAGCTTTTATTACCTACGTGTTATCAGGGAGTTCATCATCATCATAACAACCACAATAAAGTCCACTGCTGAACATGGGCCTCCCCCAAGTAGAGGGTATTTGCCATACTCACCACGCTTGGCAGGCGGGTTGGTGAGCGCAATGCAAGATGTTGCAATGCGATTGCGAAATTCATCCAGGATTGAACCCTGGATAAATTTATCCCTTAGTCGCTTCTTACGACACCCACCCACGGGAGAGTTAAGTTAGCATAAAGTATTACGGAGGAAATTAAAATATACGATACAATGCTAACCTTTCGGGATTCACATTCTCTTAACTTACCTTTAGTTAGCCTGCTGTGGCTTTCTGTCAAACAGAGTTAGAAAAGGATATGTCACCGTAAAATTGGATATAACGCTGGATTATAATCTATCTTGCTAAATTATAATCTGTCGAAATACTGTAACACATTCACTTGTATTCCAATTTAACGTATAATTTTTCAGTAGATTACAATATAACGAACTAAATCCGTGAAACTGTGATACGATTACGCAGCTCGCGTTCTGATTGGTCAAGTCGAGCATCATGTCGCCAACGACGCCATCTTTGTTTCACAGCTGATTGCTTTCGTTGGTTCTCAAGCGTAAACAAACCGTTTTTGTTCCATTTTATTATAGTTTCGTGTTGAAAATTGCTCATATAAACTAATTGAATAAGAAAATAATCTCTTAAGCACTGTTTGTTTACGTTCGATACCCATCGAAATGGCGATCAGCTGTCAAATAAACATGGCTGCGCGATATACATGAGGTTCGACCAATCAGAACGCGAGTTGACAGTTTTACTGTTTTACTTCATAATATTGTAATATTTTGAAAATTGATACGTTAAATTGTGATCCGTGTTTATGTCTTACAATATTTCGACAGATTGTAATTTAGCGAGATATATTATAATATAGCGTTGTTTGCAATTTCACGGTGACAGATAGATGTCAAAGTCTTGTAATTTTTTTATTTCTTCTCGATTTCTAGTCAATTTAGTCGCTGTTGTTTATTGTCGTCGCCTTATTTTGAAAAAAAATAATAATTAATTTAGTTGCGATCATGTCCTATCTCGTTCTTACCATTTTTGACGAAAAGTATCAGGACTAATTTAGGGTAAGATATGAGAAAAAGTATCCAGAATTTCCAGCAATGTTTATCCAGTTTTATTATTTTTTCTTCTCCTATCTTGTAGCACATTATTATCGAGTCGTGAGACACCGTCTCTATGTTTTTTTGGATTTCTTTAACGTTTGTTAGATGTTTTTCCGTAATAATAACTATATCGCTTTTCAGTTTTTCAATAACTACACTCAAAAATAGTACCTAAGTAACATAAAATAGTACCTAAAAACATAAAATTAGAAGCAGAAACGACACGTGTAGGATCAGAAAAGATAAATAAACAAACAAACACACTTTTCTATAATTTGATATTGTTGACATGATTGTTGATAATTTTGACAATGTCAAACTGTGAAAATAATAGAATGAAGCACAGGAATAAAATAAAACATACATTTACTAATAAACATGCAAATCATGCAAAGAAAATAAGAAAGTAATTCATTTATAAAAATATAATTAAAAATGTACCTTAATAGGTACTTGTAGGTAAATATGCAAAGAAAACTTCGTTTGAGATGTAAGTAAACAAAATGTTGATTTTAGTCTTTCATTATAAGATGTCTTCTTGTTCTTCAGCAGCTAAAATAGTCCACTGCTGGACACAGGCTCGATTGAAGGGTAAGTAGTTGCCATACTTACCACTATTGCTAAGCGCAGTGCAAGGTGTTTTCTTCAGAGGTAATCGCAGTCTTCTGCTTGACCTATCCAATTTCTCATTTTGTAATGGTCTTGCATTTACAACGAAGCAAAAATTGTATTTACTTAAGTAAACTTTCCAAAATTGCACTAGACGGTCATATCAATAACATAATGCGCCGCTGTTTTCGATACTTGCCAGTTCAGCCTAGTATCACTACCTGTGTCCACCGCGAGTTAGTACAAAGTCTTCCTTCCTGCGCAGCTTACATCAGCCCCCGTGCGCCGGTCGCTCACGTGAGCTGCGGTGGTCATCTCATCATTTAGGCTGTGGTGTGACTTTGTACTTAGAATGTACCATTCTATTCTATTCTAATACTCGTCAACTTGCGCACACTACGCGTAGAGCCCGCGTAAGTTTGAACCCTTCATAGAATTAGCCTCTGGGGAATAAACTAATAAAACAATAAAAAAATGTTTTACAGAGGTATCTTCAAAGAACATTAAAATCGCTGCAAACAAGTTAAGAGAGTAATAGAAGAACCAAATAACCGTATGTCATCCCCGAGCCAGTCTCTGTCGAAGATTTTGAATTTTCCAGAAGTTCTTATGACTAGGGAAAACATTGCATTTGGGGAAGAGACTGGTTTGATCAGAACAATGCAATGCGCTGGGCAACATTTGGGTAGTTGCGTCATGTGCTGAAATCATCCTTGCCTCAATTCCACAAGACTCGATTCGATCAGTGCGTCTTACCAGTCATGACGTCATGGCCAACGAGGCTGAAACTTAGAAAGCTATCCCACCAGCTAGATGTCAGTCAGAAAGTTGTGCAAAGCTCGATACTGGGGTCTCGTTTATGGATACAATGAATAGAATAAAATATCTTATTCATAACAGAAGTTACAAGTCAAATGAGGTAAATACAAAATGGATCTTACCGAAAGTGCGAACATGTCGCAGTACGATGGCAGAATTAGGTTGTTGGCCAAAATCCTAGTTTTTTGGCCAAAAGCTGGTATATGGCAAAATCGTAGACTTCCTTTGGCCTTCGTTACTAGGTAGAGTTTGTTAAGGTGCACGCATACGTAGCGATATCGTTTCATATCACAACACTGCCATATTATATCGATGGTAGTTCTCAGACGAGACGACGATATCATACTTACAATTGGTGGAATTATTGGATTATTAATTATGGAATTTATTTATGATTCCACTTTCATATGTTTTATTGTTATAGCCAAAAATTATCTTCGAAAGGAATAAAAAAGGCGACTGAGGTGGCAATCCAGCATATATATGTCGCAGTACGATGGCAGAATCTGTTTTTTGGCCAAAAACCTAGGTAAAGCTGGCATATTGCAAAATCGTAGACTTCCTATGGCCATCGTCCTAAGCTGATCTAGGTTTTTGGCCAACAACCTAGGATTTTGGCCAAAAACCTAGATTCGTTTAGTATTATGGCTTTTTTTGCATTTCAAGGGAACTACTTTGTCTTCGAGTGGTACACCAAGTTGCCGAACGACCCGATGGACCCTGGTATCAAAGTTTTTGCCAAAAACCTAGATTAGCTTAGGACGATGGCCGAAGAAAGTCTACGATTTTGCTCTATGCCGGCTTTTGGTCAAAAACCTGTTTCTACCATCGTACTGCGACATATAGACCGATATCGTGCGCTATAGCTATTTATGTAGCCACCTTTAGATATATGGTTGGCAAAGACATATGGTTGGACAATGTATGCTAGTATAAATAAAGCTGCCCGCATAGATAGCGATATTGTTGCATATAACGATACCGTTCGATATATCCCTCCACACATATCGCTTACCTTCACAGGCGAGTTTCGTAGTCAACGTTTAAATATCAGGTTTTCATCATAGTAAATTTTGATTGTTTGCAGCTGTACCAACCTCAAATTTAAAATATTTTATCTACACTTCATACATAATTTTCCTGTTACAAATTCGAAAGAATCATATAAGCAACTGCTTTACAGCAGCTTTGCTTTTTTTAAAGAAATAAAACTATCAAGACACGCGGCAGCGTGTCCAGCCAAGTTCAAGCAAAGAACTGGCGGACCGGGCCGTGTGTATATTTACACGAACCATTTAGAGCCACTGTTACCCCTCATAACTCTAAATCTATTGAAGATAGGCACACCAAATTTAGTAAACGTGTTCAGACCTCCGAGATGACTTAGAATACCAAATTTCATAAACATAGGTTGAACGGTTATGAAAATATTGACGATCAAAAATCGGCATTTTTATCATTCACTGACATACCTATAGATCAAAAACCTAACCCACTTCTAGACAAAATCCGAGTCGCACAAAGTCCGATTCGCAGAATGTCCGAGTCGCACAAAGTCCAATTCGCAGAATGTCCGAAATAAACATAGGAAAGGAATGTGTACCTAATAAAAGCCTAAGGTACAGCCAAGGTCTAGACAAGATCTACTAAATGACAGCTGTCAAATTCAAACATGGTTTTTCTCAGTAAGCATGCAAGCTAGATTGCAAGTTTCTTGGAAATAGACGAGATGATGATTTCGATTTCGAATGACAGCTGTCAAACTCAAAATTTGTTTTTTTCGGAAACTATGCATGCTAAACAACTAGTTTCTTGGAGAAAGTTGCTGGTCTTGAACAAATCTACATTTCAGGTGACAGCTGTCAAACTCTAAACGCGTTTTTCTCCGAAACTATGCATGCCCGACAACTAGTTTCTTAGGGAAAGTTGTTACAAATGTACATTTCACGTGACAGCTGTCAATTTACTACTTACTTGTTTTTGTTTTGTTATTTGCGGGATTGGCCCAATCCCGCAAATGAATCCCGCGGGATTGAATCAGGTGCGGGATTGCAATCCCTAATGTTGACCTAGAAAAACCATTTTGAAGTTTGACAGCTGTCATTTCATAGATCTTGTCTAGGCCTACAATTTTCTCAAAGATACTAGTAGTCTAGCATGACACGTATAAAGTTTGACAGCTGTCACCTGAAATGCAGAATTGTTCAAGACCAACAACTTTCCCTAAGAATCTAGTTGTCTGGCATGCATAGTTTCCGAGAAAAACGCGTTTAGAGTTTGACAGCTGTCACCTGAAATGTAGATTTGTTCAAGACCAGCAACTTTCTCCAAGAAACTAGTTGTTTAGCATGCATAGTTTCCGAAAAAAACAAATTTTGAGTTTGACAGCTGTCATTCGAAATCGAAATCATCATCTCGTCTATTTCCAAGAAACTTGCAATCTAGCTTGCATGCTTACTGAGAAAAACCATGTTTGAATTTGACAGCTGTCATTTAGTAGATCTTGTCTAGACCTTGGCTGTACCTTAGGCTTTTATTAGGTACACATTCCTTTCCTATGTTTATTTCGGACATTCTGCGAATCGGACTTTGTGCGACTCGGACATTCTGCGAATCGGACTTTGTGCGACTCGGACTTTGTGCGAATCGGACTTTGTGCGACTTGGGTGCGAAACGGACATCGGACATTATGCGTCAAGAGGTTAAAATTTCGCATACACCTAGATAACTATGTGAATACACAGGAAAAAATCAAACATTTATAATTTTTCAATTTTATCACAAAAAAAACACGAAATTGTGATAACAGGGTGATTACAAACTTATATTTGTAGCTAAACTTCTGAAACTCCCATATACAATGAATGGGATTTTATTTTCGCAGCGGCAAAGGTAAATTGGTCTTTAGTACCGACCGAGTAAGATTTGAATGGATATTTATTTTGATGAATGTAGATAATAACGTAGAGTAGAGCCATGAGCTACTCAGCAGGTTGGTTCTAGAGTGGATGTATATAGGGTGTTATAAGTTGATGTATACAGGGTGTTTAAAATATCATGGATGTACATATACAAGGTGTTCCAAAGGAAATACATTAAATTGGAGACGTTGTGTAGACCATTGTACTGAACAATTTCAGTTATGGCACCAAGTTTGAATTCTTGACAATTAAAAAGTTAAAATTTTCATACAAACTAAATGCCTACATTTACTACAACCATTATGTATTACCCCTTATCCAAGATTGCAACCTTGCATTTTTAACTTGTTGGATTGGAATCTTCGAAAAAGTTTGGAACATAGTTGTCTATGTTTTAAATTTAAACGAAAACTTAAGACAAAAGATCTCTTTCTTTGGTGTTATTTTATTTTATTGCCGCCTCAAACTAAAAACTTGTTTTGACTTAGAGCACCCATAGAGACGCAAAGACAAAGGGCCAATCAGAGAACCAAGTAGAGTCTGTAGTGTCAGTTATGTCAGTTTTTGACGATCATGACATTTGACCTTGGTCTACGCCAGAACTGTTGCCTTGGCAACTAAATTACCGCCAAAACCGTTGCCTTGGCAACAGTTGTGGCGGTAATTTCAAAAGTTTTTCCAATACGGCAACATGACATAAATAAAGATCATGATCAATAAAGCTTCTTTCATAATGTGAGACTCAATTAAATTTAACAAACTTAAGTTGCTAATTACTTCTAAACGAGGGGTTTTCATAACTTGGCCCAATAATGAAAATTATTCGGTACGATGGTCTACACAACGTCTCCAATTTAATGTATTTCCTTTGGAACACCTTGTATACAAGGTGTTAAAAATGCATGTAGGGTGTTGAAAGTGGATGTGTACAGGGTGTTAAGAGTGAATATATACAGGGTGTTAAAAGTATCATGGATGTATAAAGGGTGTTAAAAGTGGATGTATGCAGGGTGCCAAAAGTGGAAGTGTACAGGGTGTTAAAAGTAACATGGATGTATACAGGTTGTTAAAAGTATCATGGATGTATACAGGGTGTTAATAGTGGATGTATACAGTGTGTTAAAAGTGGCAATATACAGGGTGTAAAAAGTGGATTTATACAAGGTGTTAAAAGCCAAATTAAAGCGCAAGAGACTTCTATAATAGTGTAGTAGAGTACAATCGCCTGCGAACTCTTTACCCGCCCTAATTTAAAGTTTAACAATAAGCAGAAAACGCAAAAAGAATGTTAGAGATAATGAATGGGCAATGCGTTCAAGTGTGTCAAAGGTCCAAGAAAATTACTCAAAAAATAATGTGACACAGCGTAAACGCAGAAAAGTCAAATGTTTTAAAAGTCTTTGTATCGTCTTTAGTACTAACAAAAAGTAATGATATCCCACCAAAAACATAAATGTGAAAATTGGTAGCCAAGTTCAATGTTCTACCGAAAAAAGTATTGATATGAACATGGTCGCCAAGTTCAGTAAACATTTCTGAAATTAATTTCTTTATAATGTCGCTTAACATTCTTTACTAAAATAAAACAAACACCTTAAAATCTAGAGCACCTCACAGTTTTGCCAGGCCTGGCGCACTCCGCGGCGTAGGTATAGATTTACAAGTACGTGCGGCGACACCCGCCAGGGAGGTTAATCAGTGGGTTGCCGCACGCCGCTCGTTACGCACGCGCTCCCACGTTGCCGCTCTTAATTCTTTCTTTGTACTAAATTTACGTAAATTACGCGAAAATGAGAATAAGAAAATACTGCATTGCTTATAATTGCTTGAATAATTCTAGTGATAAAAGCCTCAAGTTCCACAAGTTACCGCGTGACCAGTGTTCCCAAACCTACCGATTTTTCGGTAGATCTACCGAATTGGGACTTAATCTACCGATCTACCGAATTGAAACAAAAATCTACCGATTTTTCAGTTTTTGGGGATTTTGCTTAGCAAATGAACGCCGCACCCTTCTGTTTTGATGAATTTTATCCAAATGTGGACGATCCGTGCGTAAAGTTCAGTTTTCTTCAAGCGATTCAGATGAAGCGAGTGAACTACGTGCAATTTCGCGCGAACAAACGCGCGGCTTCACTTGATTGCCATCACCGTGGCACGCGTTTACAGTGCAATTTCGGTTCATTTTTTGATTGTATTTGTTCACGAGTTGCAAAAAAGACTTAATTTTGCTCATTTTCAAAATCTACCGAATTCTACCGATTTTTCGACTGAGAATCTACCGAAATTATTATTTTTGGTTTGGGAACACTGCGCGTGACATCGAAAGGTAAGAAAATAGGTACCTACATAGATTCTAGCTAAGTAATAAAATTATTATTTATTATCTAGGTACCTACTTGCTGGTGTTACCTACGTGTTGGTGATGAACCCTGATGTCAGAGTTTTTGAACCTATCTGCCTTCCTCCTTTAAAATTCGAAAGTGACATCCCCACTGAGCGCGCTGACTGTGACCTTCAGGACGCGCCAGCGGCAGAAGAACTTTCGCGCGCAGCCATTCGGCTCATTTTTGCTTGCGCGCGCGATGAGTAGGCTAATATAAAAGTAGGTATCCAAAGCCGGCGCGAAGGAAATTGTACTTTATTATCGCGCGTAAAGATTTATATTTGTTGAATCGCTATGGCGGAGTGCGTCTTCTGTACCTTTACTATTATGTGCTTGGCTAGTTTTTAATACGACTTCAAATATTGATTAGAGTAGATAATAAACAAGATATTAAACAATTAGGAAATTGTGAAAACTAGCCCAGTCAAACTGTGAGGTGCTCTAGATTTTAAGGTGTTTGTTTTATTTTAGTAAAGAATGTTAAGCGACCTTATAAAGAAATTAATTTCAGGAATGTTTACTGAACTTGGCGACCATGTTCATATCAATACTTTTTTCGGTAGAACGTTGAACTTGGCTACCAATTTTCACATTTATGTTTTTGGTGGGATATTTCATTACGCAGTACCTTTTTGGGATATCAAAACGCGTTTTATATTTCCTGTGCCAGCAATATGACGAGGAAATAAAGAAAGAATGACACCCGGTTTAGATTAGAATTAAAACTAATTTGTTAGTAATTTTGTGCTTAAAATCATTCACAGAAATAATAATTTACCTAAAAAAAATTGGCGGGATATATCGAGCAGGTAGATATTGTGATATGTGACGATATCGCTTCGTATATGGCACCTTTAGACATGTCTGATGGTGGTCTGATGTGACCAACTTTGATTACCAAAGAGTTTATCAATAAAATCCACAGATAAAGTCACTATACTTAATGTCATTCAAATTGAAGGTTCACAAAAACAAACCTTTATAATTCAAAACAATTCAATTATAAAATAAAATAACAGTTCACGTAAGTTTACTCATAGTTATAGGTAAGATAAATACATTTAAATGGATATTCTGTTACTCTAAGCTAGTTCCTAAGTTAGTTTGTACATGCGGACCTCCGAACTAAAATCTGAAGCCGCAACATGACCAGAACAGAATACCATGATCATGATCAAAGCCTTGAATTCATTTCTAAATAACGTTTTACGACACCTAAGAGTAGAAATGGGGTGATGCTATTCTTAGCTGGCATAACACGACAGGAAAAATATGAAACCGGTAAATCTCTCTGTCTCTCTTTGTGTGGGAAACCATGTCGTCAAACGAGCCGATAAACCCTGGTGTCAGAGTTTTACAATAGCCTACTACAAGTAGCACTTTAACAAGCACCAATCAGTCATAGGTATTACTGAGAGTCCTCTGTGCAGAGCCTGCATGAAAGAAGAAGAAACAGCTGCCCACGTGGTACTACACTGCAAAGAGGTGGCAACATACCAGGCAAAGCACCTCGGAAGTCCGAGGTCAATTCCTGGGGCACTCAGTGATTTGGTAGGGTTGCTGAGCTTCCTCGGGGAAAGGAAGAAGGATAGGAGCCCCATTCTTCACGCAAAATAGGCGCACGCATGTAGACGTCGAGAAGCGGAAAACAGCCCGTTTAACCATTACCATTACATATATAAGTGAAGTGCTTAAACAGTTTTTTCGTGTGGGACACTGAGTCGTTCAACGACCCGTTAAAAGTTATGATACAAGAGCGTTCTTTGCGAATACACATGTGATGTTGTATTGATATGGAACCCCAGCAGCCCCAATTCTGCCTTGAATTCATCCCTTTATCTTATCGCCTTACGACGCCATTCTAAATCCAGCAGAAAATAATAATCAAAACTCCCAAATATTTATATTGCCTATGTTCTAACACTCTTATAAAGTAACAGAGCGTCATACCATGAATGATATAACTGTAATTTTTTAATACTCAATAGTTTTAAAATTTCGTGTATGTTTCAGCGCAAGATCAAACATATATTGTTATAAATAAGTATGTATGCTGGTTCATTGATGGATGAATAACAGTTGCAAACAAAAATTATGATGATGATGATGATCTCTCCGGCCAGTTTCGGCCATGGCGACTACTTCTACTCCTGATCGAGCCGGCGCTGATGCTCCCGTAGGTGGCTATTGTAACCGATTTTGACAGTAAACTCCCGTGCACAGTGTGTGCCATTGATATAATTGAAGTTAATGGCAGCGGGAGGACGGGCCTTCAATTCATCGCGTTTATCGTCAAGGTCTGCTTTACGCTGCTCCTCAAAGTCACGGATTCGCCTCATTACAAGACCGCGCCATTCTGGCCGTTGTACTGCCAAAACCTCAAATTGAGAGGGCTTGAAGTTGTTAAGAAAATGTTACAAATTGTTATCTGCCTAACCAATTAATAATATTAAGTAAATGGTGTTTATAATTACAATTTGAATTTTTTTTTACAACAACAATCGAATACTGTTACATATTTCTGCAAAAATAAGCACAAGTAGGACCTTAAAGTTTCAGACATTCTAGAGTGATGGGTATGATGTGATGATTGTATCTCCTAACAAGTAATAAAATAGTTACATTTTGTTATGTCATGTTATGATGATTTTACACCCGAGTGCACCTACGGGGATCTCTATCTTTAGTAATAGCTTTTACTGATAAAGAATATCGCGCGGCAATAGGCTAGCCATTGGCAAGCCGTTGGAATTTGCTATCATATCAAACAAAAATAGAATTTTCGGTCGCTTCCTATGTGTTATTAGTTCCAATAGGTTGATGAGAAACGCCATCTATCGACATTCTGAAGAAGTAAAAAATTTAGTAGACATGTAATAAATACCTAATAGTTAATTATATTATCCAATTTACCTAAACAACGAAAACAGATAATATTATTATCATTCTGAATGAGTAAAAATATAATAAAAATTAATTACCATATTACTTTTACAAATTCAAGATTATTTGCGCAAACATCTACAATTTGATCTTGACCCTGGAAGTGCTTAGCATAGCTATTCGATGCAAGTATATATAGCAAGTGGTAATTTTTATACCTAATTTTAGTGCGTTGATAAACTATCATAACTACTTTTTCAAGTGTACTTATTGTACCCACATTGTCTGAAATATCCTCAAGATTTATAACAATCCACAAAAATGTTATAGTTGTTTTTATTTTTCGATATTTTTCAAAAGTAATTCAATTACGACACCAACCAAGGCGCCGATTGTTGAAACTGCTCTTTGTCGTAGTATTGTCGTACACACGGTTGTCATAGCTCGACCGAGCATAGACAAAAGTGTCAAAATAATCGTAGAAAGGAACAAAAAATCTGATGACGTTACATGTTTTCTATAGAAATTACTTGTCAAACTCTATTTGACATCTCGTCAGGGCTTGGGACGTAAGCCCTGCGGAATGGATTTCCATACAAAACAAGCCGGCGGAGACTGGTCGTAATTAGCGTTTTAGATACCCTGGCAGTGAAGGCACGAGAAGAGCTGAATGAAGAGCCTTTGAGGTTAGAAGAAGACTTGCAGCATCTTAAGGATTGGATTGCAAAGCAGCCACATTTGCGCGCGAGGACTGGTAAGAGTTTTACTTACTACTTATACTATTTTCCGGAGTTTTTATTTTACATTTCATTTATTAAGTTGTCTTTACTTAATTTGCGTTTATTAACCTCGTAATAACCAGAATCATTTTTAATATTAAATAAACATTACATAGAGACCCAACCAAAGAATAAGTAGGTAGGTATATACTAGGGAGGTAGTTCTAGGGTAATTCAAGTCAAAAATCTGTTGACCAAGAATAATCCACGTTTTCATATCGTTGGATCCAACACACTGAATTAATCTTGGGGTTAAATGAAAAGTAATAGACTATTTAACTATATTTTTTATACGACGATAAGATCATCATAAAAAATTTGGGCGACACTTGGTCTTTTCGCAAATTATACACTTTGTTAACGTTCTCATTTTTACACTCACGTTCTTTCAATTTCTGCTGGATTAAATTTCACATACCAATAGCACAATATAGAGAATTTACGAGCCCGCCAATACCTACTTTGTGCCTATAGGTCAGTGTTTTTCAAACTGTGGGTCGCGACCCCCAGGGGGGTCGCGGAGCCTTCCTAGGGGGGCCGCCGGAAAAAGCTAAGAGTCAAGGCAGAACCACAGGTGGGTGGTCGGATAAAATTCAGTAAAGCACAATTTAGTGACAAAGAATGGGCATGTTTATTTTTCAAAACTTTCAAAACGTACTGCTATTTTATGCAGTATGCAGTGTTGTATATGTGTTTTACCTGTTTGTAGCGTGAAAAGTCGAGCTCACTTCACTCGCGATACGTGCACATTTCTGCCTGTTTTACACTAATGGCTAGTGTTAATGCTCCTGACTTGATTGTAACCTGAAAAGTCGAGCTCGCTACGCTCGCAATACGTTTATTTTTCAGCCTGTTTTTCACTAACTTTCAAGCCTTTACGCTCGTTTTTAGCGTAAAAATTCTCGCTCGCTTCGCTCGCGATACATACGGCTGGCTATGGCTTATTTTTGCCTGAAAATTTCAGCCTACAATGAAAAATATCCTAAGAATGCGCACAACGCTTGTAGTTTTTTTTGTATCCGCCATTAAACAATGGCCCATTTCTATGATGACCCAACAGGGGGGTCGCCATTGATATTTTGCCTGGAAAGGGGTCGCGTATTCAAAAAGTTTGAAAAACACTGCTATAGGTAATAAAAACGTGGTAAAATATCTACGTTTCAGATGACCAGTGGTTGGTTGCGTTTCTTCGCGGATGCAAATTTAGCTTGGAGAGAGTGAAACAGAAGCTAGATCTGTATTACACAGTGCGAACCACGGCGCCAGAGTTCTTCAAAATAAGTGTCAAGGATCCCAAGTTTCATGATATTCTTGATTTAGGGTAAGTTGAGTACCTACTTATTCTGAACTATTACAAGTTGATTACTGTGGGGCTGGCTGCTCCTGAATAGCGCCCGAGATTTCTGCCTGTGGCTTTTGTAAAAAGCAACTATGGGATATATCCAGGGAATGGCGGCTGGGCATCAGAATTTTCTGTTAATACTACACGTTCCACGGCTCGGAACGGTAATTTATATTTTTTTAATATTAAGAGGCAGACTATTACCACAGCTATTATACGGGATGTAAAGGACAGCTCTCCGAATAATGATAGGGTGCATCAGACCATGAAATTGATTTTACTTTAACCTAATAATAATGACGACCTCCCATAGAAAATCACAGTCAGCTGACTGCATTAACTAATCTCTCTCTCTTCCTGTCGGTTGCCTCACTGATGAGGATCGTGACTCCGTACACTGTCTTTGGTAATTTGCTTCCATTTAGCTCGATCTTCTGCTTCATGGAGAGCCGTGTTGGTGGACAATTCCAGTTGATCGGAGATTTGATCTAACCACCGTCTCGCGCATCGTCCTCTGGGCCTCTTTCCCTCAATTTTCCCCGTCAACAGCAGTTTTTCCAGATTGTCTGGTTTTCTTCTGGCAATATGTCCAAAGTACTGCAGTATCCGGAGCGTGCATTTTGTGGACAGCCGTGGTGTTCTTTCCAGTCTTAACTCCTCCAATATGGATACATTGGTGCGTAAAGCCGTCCAGGGAATCCGGAGCATTCGACGCCAACACCACATCTCGAAGGCGTCAATTCTCTTTTTATCTGCAGCCTTGATGGTCCAGGATTCCGAGCCGTAGGAAAATATGGAGAAGACCAGCGTTTGAACGAGATGTATTTTGGTTCTTCTTGAGATGTTTCGGTCCCTCCATACCTTGTTAAGTTGGGTCATCGCAGTCTTAGCCATCCCAATACGGCGTCTTATTTCAGGTTCGCAGCTACCTTTATCGGAAATTACGGATCCGAGGTAACGAAATTCTCTGACTCTCTCGTAATCTCTCAACAAATGTGGTTGCTGCAAAGAAGCGAAACGGTCGACTACCATTATTTTGGTTTTCCCCTTATTGATAGCGAGACCCATCTCTTGACTGAACATTTCCAGACGACTTAGCAAATTCACCATTTCTTCTTCTGATGATGTGAAGAGAGTTGTGTCATCGGCATATCGCAGATTCGATATTCGTGAACCTCCAATCTTTATGCCACCCTCCCATCCTTCAAGGGTGTTGCGCATGATATATTCCCCATAGATGTTAAAAAGGATGGGTGATATGACGCAACCTTGTCGAACTCCTTTTTGAAATTGGAAATGGGAAGATGTGGTATTTGCAAGTCGTACAGATCCGAAACCAGACTCGTATAGTCGTCGGATGAGAAGCACAAGATGAGCCGGCACTCCAAATTCGGTTAGTACGTTCCACAAACAATTCCACTTTACGCAGTCAAAAGCCTTTTTATAGTCTACAAAACACATCACTACAGGGGTTTTAAATTCGTAGCATTTTTCAACAATCTGCCTTAGGTTCAGGAGTTGTTCTCTTGTCCCTTTCCCTTTTACAAAACCTGCTTGTTCTTGGGGGATTTGGGAATTTAGAAATGACTTCAGGCGGTTATTAATAATGTGCAGTAAGACTTTGCTTGCGTGTGAGATTAGGGCAATTGTTCGGTAGTTGTTGCAATTTCTTACGGAACCTTTCTTGTGCAAGGGAAGTATTGATGAATGCACCCAGTCTGAAGGCCATTTGCATGATTTCCATACTGCGTTGCAGATAGTGTGCAATGTCTTGATACCTGTGTCACCAAGAGCTTTCAAGGCTTCCGCCGTGATGCGGTCAGAGCCTGGAGCTTTGTCTCTTTTCAGTTTTCGGATTGCATCCTTAACCTCGGAAAGAAGTATGTCAGGTTCTCTTTCTACCGGCGTATCAGTAGCGCTATTTGAAAGTGACGAATCTTGGTACAGTTCAGCACAGTATTCTTTCCATCTATCGGCGGCTTTTTCGATTTCACATATAGGGTTTCCATCTTTATCGTCAATGAGCCAAGAAGAAGGCTTAAAGCTTCGAGTGATTTGCTTCACTTTTCTGAACAGGTCAGCAGTTTGGAATTTTTCGGCATGTGTTCCAATTTCTTGACAGATAGCCTCTATGTGTTGGTTTTTATCGCGTCTGCAAAGGCTTTGTATGCGTTGATCTAAGTTTGTGTATAGTTCGTTCAACGCCTCTGTTCTCTGCCCACTCTTAAGTAATTTCTTCCGCTCGATTAACGCCCATGTTTCATCCGATATCCAATCTTTCCTGGGGGCAGGTGTTTTAGCCATGGAGTCTAGAACTTCGGTTACTTTGGTTTGAAACAGTCGCCATTGGTCTTCAGGCTCTTCAAGTAATGAAACGTTGTTTTCAGCAAGTTTAAACTCTACCTGTTTCTGGAAATATTCCTCTTCTGGCTGAGTAATACGGTTCATACGTTTTGCAGGCTTTTTTGTCAATTTCAAACGCAAGCGCAAATCTGCAACTAGCAGTTGATGGTCGCTGCTACAATCTGCACCCGGAAAAGTTCGTGTGTTGGTAATGGAAGATTTCCATCGGCTAGCTATAGTGATATAGTCAATTTGGTTTCTGAATCTGTCACCGGGCGATATCCATGTATACAGTCTGCGTATATGATGTTGGAAGTAGGTATTTGTGACAGCTAAACTATTATTTATACAAAAGTCAATAAACATGTCGCCCCTCTGATTTCGCAACCCAGTTCCAAATTTACCGAGGATATGGCGGAGGTGGTCATCTTTAACTGTATTTCCTACTTTTGCGTTGAAATCGCCCTGTACCATCAAAAGTTCGCGCTTGGAGATGCCATCAATCGTAGTCTGGAGATTCTGGTAGAATTCACTAATGGCCTCCGGTGTTGACAGAGATGTTGGAGCGTAGGCCTGAATGATATTGAGAGCTACTGGACTACAGTTCAGTCGTATGGATATGATTCTGTCGCTGATGGCTTTGTATCCAGTAACGTATCCGTTCAATTTTGCTGGTATTAAGAAGGCTACACCATTCGAGCTCTGTGTTTCATGGCCTGAGAAATACATTATATTTCCATTTGTTGTTGTAAAATAGCCAGCTCCTTTCATGTGCGTCTCACAGATGCCTAGTACGGAGATATTGTACGTTTTCATTTCTTTTTCCACAATTGATAGTTTGCCTGTCTTTAGTAGGCCCTGAACGTTCCACGTGCCGATTCGGTGTAGGGGACGAATAGGTAGTCGTTTTTGGTGCCCAGTACTATTTACTGCGTCAGGAGCCTGAGTACTCACTCCTGAGCAGTCATCGGTAGCATATTTCACACTCGCCAACCCGGGTATTGGTGAGCGCCGGGCGTCAGCCGGATCGTCCGACATCACAGCATCATCTTGGTTTACTTGCATCATGTCGGAGTTCTCTAGGGAAGATAGTCGTGGTGGTTTCCCATTGCCTTCCACGCTGGGTTGTTTCGAAGGTTACTTAGTTACTTTAGTGTCCTCATGGCTCCCATAGCCGAAACAGGTTATACCGCCCGTGGTTCGGTTCGCTACTCATTTGGCACCACCCGGGGATCACGTGTAGGGTATCACTGGGTACAACTCCTACGGACGCGAGCAGCACTAACCCCCAACTGCATTAACTAATGGGTGTAGTTTTTTATTTGTCGTTTCCTGAAAAAAAAATCATAAGCGAAGTTATTTTATTAAGTTTCATGGTCTGACTGCATCAGTATTCGGAGAGGAATCATTACCCTGTGTAATAAAAAAGTACTATTTAGCATCCTCTTGGATTGGAAAGCCAATAGGGCTGCGTTCAAATTCTATGACATCTTGAGATTTTTTAAGATTCGTTAATCCTCCTTGCAAAATACCAATATCATTTCAGGTATACATGCAGCGTGACTATATTGACAAAAATTTCAAAAATTATGCATGTTGTCATCACTGATTCTATAAATAGATCTTTCATTAGTTCACTGTGATAAGCAAAACTGGAGAATAGCTTGAGTTTGACCGATAATAACAAGTATCAGTGTTGCAATCAGATTTCGGTGCGATTTTTAGCAATGATCGCCTGAACAGATCATTGCCCCACCAATTACCACATTTTTTAGTATTCTGCCGTTTTGTTTTCCTAAGTAACATTAGCTTAATTTTTATGTCAAAGGTGACCACGTAGATATAAACAAACTAGCTGCTTTGTAATTGTACCAACTTATTTCAGTCGTATCTATTGATTATCAAATTAGCTTCAACTTACCTTATTAAAGACTTAGCCAATAACATGGCTTTCTCATCTATTACAGGTCTTACTATATGCTACCCAAGACAACCGGAACCTACCCAACAGTGACAATCATCAGCCCTGGAAAGTTTGATCCTAACACATATCACATATCAGAAATCATGTGTGTAACTAGATCACTGGAAAAGGTAAGTGGAAGACGAAGGATTAGAAAGATTCGAGATGTCAGTTTATCACACGAGACCCAGCTGAGTATGAGAATAGTTTGACACGAGCATTCTATTGCCTAAATTAGTTGCATACCTAATTTTATCTTCACTCTACAAAAATACATAATGAATTATATGTAATCCAAACCTCCGCTCTGCACGGGCATTTGCAAAGGCCACCCAAACTGTGACTTACCTACCATCTGAACTGAACAACTTTTGTATCTAAGCACAGAGCAAAAAAATGACATTCGCGGGTCCCGATAGAGACGCCCTTTGAGCAATATAGCGTGTCAATTTGGTTTACCGAATTGCCATTCCCAGTGTTGCCACCAGCTTATATTTCTCGAACTTGACGTCCTTTTCTGACTCCCACGTGTTATTTGTAATTTTTTCATTTTATGTAGGTAATAGCAAGCTGGTAGGTAAATAATTTTAACTATGAAAAACGATTTAAGTTTAGCACTTATAGTTTCCGATAAAAACCACTTTTTAGTGTGACAGCTGACACCTATCATGTAGATCTCGTTAAGGCCTACAACTTTCCCAAAGAAACTAATAGTCTAGCACGCATAGTTTTCGATATAAACCACTTTTTAGTATGACAGCTGACACCTGTCATGTAGATCTCGTTAAGGCCTACAACTTTTCCAAAGAAACTATTAGTCTAGCACGCATAGTTTCTGATTTAAACGACTTTTTAGTGTGACAGCTGACACCTGTCATGTAGATTTCGTTAAGGCCTACAACTTTTCTAAAGAAACTATTAGTCTAGCACGCATAGTTTCTGATTTAAACGACTTTTTAGTGTGACAGCTGACACCTGTCATGTAGATCTCGTTAAGACCTCCAACTTTCCCAAAGAAACTAATAGTCTAGCACGCATAGTTTCCGATATAAACGACTTTTTAGTTTGACAGCTGACACCTGTCATGTAGATCTCGTTAAGGCATACAACTTTCCCAAAGAAACTAATAGTCTAGCACGCATAGTTTCTGATTTAAACGACTTTTTAGTATGACAGCTGACACCTGTCATCTAGATCTTGTTAAGGCCTACAACTTTTCCAAAGAAACTAATAGTCTAGCATGCATAGTTTCCGATATAAACCACTTTTTTGTGTGACAGCTGACACCTTTCCTGGACCACAGGGAAAAATAACGTACCCGTGGTCCACCAGGTGGACCAGGAGGTGGACCACGGGGATGAAGGGACCATTTTCAGTCCCTTTTTTTATTCAATCTCATACACTCCAAATTTAGGTTTTGGCGACGGATATGTGTATTTTGAAAAGACGGTTGTGGCAACACGCACTCTGTTCCGAACCGTACGCACAGCACCCTAAGTGGCATAGAATTTCATACAAAATTTCAAAATATGACGCGTACGGAACGGTTAAATGAGCTATCACCTCAAATGACAAACTCGTTCAAAAACATTCAAAAATGACAGGCTTGTCTTGTATGAAATTTTGACAATAGGCGTGTCTAGTAGTGCTGCGCGAAAAAGGTTTCATTTGTCTGTGTATCTAAGTTTTCAACGACAAATTAATGGAGGCTCATTTTTTGTTCATTAGATCATGATGATGGAAAACGACAATGGAGTTGTATCTGGATCTCACTTCATCCTTAATTTGGAGAACGTAACTTTGGGACATCTCGTACAAATGACCCCTGCAACTATGAAAAAAATGGTCACTATTGGACAGGTATTACCTATATTTTTAATACATGAATATACAAAGAAACCCTAGAACACGGATTTCCTTCTCGGGTGCGTGAATATTACATCCGTGTTCCGTGAGAGAATAGGTGAAAAGTAGTTAGCACTAATTCAAATTTTTTGTGGCTCTATTGGTCTACCCACTAAATCAAATTAATTATAAATATGACGTAGCGTCGCATCTACGACTAAAGAAGCTACTCCATCATTTAATTGGATAAAACTTTGACGAGGTGTTCAAAAGGATTCAAATATGATGATTTCTGAATATGTCAAATTCACAGATATGCCGATGTCGTAAATAACGCAAAAATGATGTATGTTTTGCTTTGATATTTCAGGATGCCACACCGTTAAGGATAAAAGGGGTTCACTTTTTAAATACTCGACCAGGATTCGAGACCGTATTTAATGCATTGAAATCTTTGCTGAACGAAAAGAATCGACAACGGGTGAGTGTTAATTGTTACCTTTATTTTACGACTAGGTATCCAAAAATTAAAACATTTGAACATCCACAGCAGGAACAATAAAAGTCAGGACTTTTTGATACAACAGCATCGTGATAAACAAACTTTTAATCAAAATCTATTAGTAACTATAACATTTGTCGTTGCAATGGCTGACTAATATTAATATATCTTTATTCACAGTTATACGTCCATAACAAAAACTACGAAGAAATGTATAAATACATTCCTAAGGATATTCTACCATCGGAGTACGGTGGTTACGGAGGAACAGAAAGCGAAATCACAGGTCTGTACAGTTTGAAACATTAATAGAACCTTTAAATTACGACTATACTGGGTGTTACAAAACAACCAATAAAGCTGAAAGGCGGTCAAGGTACTCGTAAAACTGAACAACTTTTCCTATGGAACATGTGTCGAAATATGAAAAAAAATGGACCTCCCATACAAAATGAACTCCATTTGTATGGGAGTTTTTATGGGTTGTTTTGTAACACGTTGTATAAATAATATATTTCTCAAATAAATAAATATACAGCAAAAAACGTAAATATTTCATCAAATCATAGAAACGTTTTGAATAGGTAGGTACATTTAAAAGACTGCTCAGATGTATTGCCTCGTACCTCATATCACAATTTAAAAACTGTTTATTCATAAGTTGCTAAGTTGGTACCTATAATGATACCTTCAATTTAAAAATTGAGTATAATATACTGTCTTACTTATTGCACGAAATCAGATTGAAGACAAAATATTCTGTATTTCCTTGCAAATGCATTTTTTATGATATAATAATTGTTCACAGAGTACTGGAAGCAGAAAGTAAAAGAGTACAGGACGTGGCTTGAAGAAGACGAAGAGTTTGGTACAGACGAGACGCTCAGGCCCGTGAAACCTAACCCTGCCACTACGGGTACCACTGCAGATGTCAATGGCGTCGAAGGCTCTTTCAGAAAACTCGAAGTTGATTGAAATGTGTACTTATTGCTGTGGTAGAAAAATAAAATACGAGATAAACGATGTTGTCATCTATATTAAAATTTCCTTTTAATATAAGTAGTTTTATTTTCATGATTTAGCAATGTGTTGCAGAGATACCTATGAGAGGCAGATAAAGATTGAAGTGACAAGTATTCCATAATAATAGCAATTCCCCGGACCTCACTCGATTGGTACGCGGTGTTCCAGGTCTAAGCTTTGATCAGAAAATCCTGACTTGTCTAGAAAAACCGTACGGTATGCATATGGATAAGTAGATCTCGCTCGATGAATCAGGGAGAGAGGAGCAAATGCGGCCCGTCGTACACCGGGGTTCAAAACACGGCAGGCACTTCAAAATTTAACATGGTAGGTATTATTTGTTCTGCATTATAATCTTTATATGTTTAATACTTTTAAACGAGCAATTCTTGTATATATTTTATATTCTTGTATTAAGGTATAGATAATGTATCGGAAAAGGTTGCAACGATTATCATAAAATTTTGCAAGTATTTAGAGGGTTTAACGAGACAAATGAATCAAGGTCTCATTTTCCAAAAATCACATAAAGCAACAAAAACTGAATCAACGCCTTCTGTGTGTAATGCGGTGATTCACCAATTTATCAATACCTAGACAAACTCTATTGATAAATTGGTGGCGATAGTCGTAAGGGAGATAAAATATCAAACACTGCTCGCTCAATCAACTGAATAGTCAGTATCAGTAAAAGGAATAAAAGTCAAAAATGTTAAGTTTCGAATATTATGATGATATACCTGTGACATAACATAACATAATATTCAAAGTTGTTTTGGTGGCTCCTATTAATCGTTTAAGCGCAGATTAACAGACAAATTTATCACACCGATAAGTAATATCGGTTCTGAGCCTGATCGATCAATAAATTGGTAATCACATAATAACTGCAAAGACGATATCAAATACCACTTCACAATCACAGGGAGTCATTGTGCCAAAGTACATTCAAGTGAAAATAGTGTTACACGCAGTAAAGGCAACACTAAGTTAAGTAAGTAGATTGTAAAATATTTGAACTTCTACCTAAATACGTGTCTGAAATTTGGCACTGTGATAATTCAGTAGCCAAATAATATTCTTAATGCAAAATACACGTGTGTAAGCTTAGTTTGTATCATAACCCAGAGACAGCGTGGTCAACTCATGATTTTGAACCTACATCAAAATAAGAAGAGCATTATCATGAAAAAGTAATATGAGCGTTGCACGCGTGTTTATAAAGTTTTTTTTTTAATAAATATTCTAAGAAGCCTAAGTTTTTGTAGTAAAGGCCGCAGTATCGTAGTTATAGTATCGTATTGTTTACAGTATGCCAGTCCGACCCCTGTCCCCGGAGCTAGCCGAGAAGGCTCGTGTAGAGCTCTTTGAGGACCCGAAGAAGCTGGAAGATGGCATTCAGATGCTGAAAGACTGGATAGCCAAACAACCGCATTTACGAGTGCGTACAGGTATGCATACACGAGTATATCCATGAACTGAAAAGTTTAAAAGAGATACTTGCAACTCAAAGATCCTACTACTAAGATCATATCTACTGTGACATGATGTGACTTTAAACCCTTTATACATTCTAAAAATATTAGTAGTAGAATGATAAAAAATCATAGAGATTAAGGACCATGAAAAACACTCTTTGTACACGTGCATAAACTAAGTAGTTTGATAAAACAAATACAGTGAGATAAAATATCGATTAAATATTGAATATCCAATCCAATGTTTTAGATATGTGCCAAAATCGCGTGTCATTTGTTTTTTTATGATTTTTTGTAGCCATCATTGACTCTATATACCTAATAATACTAGAGATTTTTTTTAAATGTATGATTTTGTATTAAATATTTTATTCTAATATTTTCAAGACGACCAATGGCTAGCAGCTTTCTTGAGAGGTACCAAGCACAGCGTGGAACGTGCGAAAGAGAAGATAGATCTCTACTACACCTTAAAAACCATTGCCCCGGAACTTCATCCCCTCAAACATTCGGACGCAAAGTTCAAAGAAATTTTAAGAATGGGGTAAATATGTTTTATTAGTTACTTAAGTATCTATTATTTGAAATTTTAAATACATGACGGGATGAACCAATAAATCTGCTTTTAAACATTTGAACACTACCTAAGTTAACATTAAAATGCACTTGTTTTCCAGACCAGTGCTTCCCCTGCCTAAAACAGCAAACCCAGCGGATCCTAGAGTCATTTTAGTAAGAGCTGGAATAGAACCCCCTGGCAAATACAAACCAGAAGAAGTTATGTCTGTTGGACACATAATACAAAAAGTAAGTTCGAACAAAAACACTGTGCTAACCAGCGACCCGAGTTACCTTTGAAAATACTAACTTTCTCATCAAAAGCACGAGATTTAATATAAAGTCTTCAGCCGGTCTAGTTTCTGTTCTGGGTCTTAAACCTACCGTATCTATATCTTTAACATTACATCATTTAATAATAATGGTTCTCTTTTTTTCAGATAATGTACCTTGAGGATGATAATTTTATCGTGGCTGGAGGCGTTAGTGTTATGGACTTCCAAACTGCAACTGTGGGCCACTTTACCCAGTTTAGTCCGCTGCTTATGAAGAAAATTGTTATTGCTGGCCAGGTATAACAGTTTATTCTTATTTTTGCAAGTTTTTAGTGAAAAGCAGGTTCGAAGTTCAATGGGAGGAAATAACCCATCAGCTATTACTTTGACTACCAACTTGGAGGAAATACTCCATCAGCATCTTGTTTTCACGTCTCCTTCCTGCGATGCAAACATTTGGTGGACTGTACCTTTATTTTCTGCTCAGCGATCCTTAAAACTTCCATTTCTTTTATTTAGAGCCATTTTCAGACTAACAGTTAAGAACCTAATCAGCAATAACCAAGATCATGACAACACAAATGAAATTTCTTTTAGGATGCTGCTCCAATTAGAATGAAGGGTGTACATTATTTGTATCTTCCATCTGGAGTAGAGACTATCTTCAACATCGGCAAAAGTTTCTTGAACGAGAAGAACCGCAACAGAGTAAGTACCTATAAAGATGGAATTATTATATAGTCACCTGAGTAAAAAACATGAAATAAAAAGTACTCCAATTAAGGGGAAACATTCGTAAAGCTTCAATTAAAACAAAATAAAAATTCTACTCTACTGCAGAGTGTAATTTCCAGCTCTCTTTGATCAGCCCAGCTTTGAATACTAATTATTATATTTTTTCAGTTGCACGTACATGGAAAAAATATCGAAACCTTATATGAGCATGTACCAAAGGATATTTTACCAGTTGAATACGGTGGCAACGGTGGAACTGTACAAGAAATTATTGGTAAGTCGTGAAATTAAAATATAAGCAGTACCACAGAAAATACAATAGTACGCAGTACTAAAGGCACCAAACTTGTCTACAGCCTTTTCAATGCTCTTCAATTTTTTTTTTAATTCACCTTACTTTGAATTCTGTTAAAATTAACAAGGAATAGATTTGAACTCGTCTCCCTACGGTGCATTATGGATTATTCTCAAAACGTCGGATTACGTTATGTCATAATCCCACAATGACTGAAACTAATAAGACTAAAATGCTATAGTCCGTCCAGTTCGTGCGCGACCCTCCCTAGGGGTGACAGACGTTGGGGAGGGAGATGTCAGCGGGTAGCGGTAGGTGTAGCGGGGAAGGGAGAAGCGCGCATCCCCGCCGCACGTCATATTAAAATGACGTGCTTCCTCGCCCCTCCACCGTCTGTACCCCGCAGGAAGGTCGCGCACGAACTTGACGAACTATACCTATCACATCACCAAATCACATATCAATGACAGTAAATACCTATATTTTTACCAAATTGTCATATTCCTACAACATGTCACATCTCTCCGGAGCGGAGGCGACAAATCAGATCAAACTATTTCTGAAAACAACGGTATAAAATCCATTACAGATTACTGGGTGAAGAAGGTGGAAGAATACGCCGATTTCCTGGATGAGGACCTGAAGCACGGGACTGATGAGAAGCTGCGACCTGGCAAGGCGCGCTCGGCCCAGGACATGTTCGGCGTAGAAGGCTCCTTCAGACAACTTGAGTTCGATTAAACTATACTGATAAATAGATCGATGATAACTCTATTGCTTACAACTTATTAATAGAAAACATAAAACAATGCATAAAAGTAATTTGAAAGTAACCAAAGGCGCCCTCATCGCTTGTAGCGATCCTTTCCAGGAAACGTCTACTTTGAAAAAGACAATCAAAACGGATTTGCAAGAAGTTACAGAAGCAAATTAAAGTGAAAATAAAAGCAAATTAAATAAAACTTTAATACCTACATAGGTAACAATACCTGTGCTTCTTTAGCATTGGTTAATCCATACGTATACTTACTATGGAGTATGAAACTGCTGTCAATAATCTAAAATTTAATTTTTCTATATATCACAACTTTAGCACAACGAGATAGTGACATTGAGTAGCTATCTACGAGTAGGTCAGTATAAGAATTTTAGACAATTACATAATAACTTTATCGTTATGTAATAATATAGTACTTAAGTAAGGATTAGTGATAAGATAATTTATAAAACTAGGTTTTGATATTAATTTCTCTTAGTTCTGTGAATGGTTAGTATTTCCAGAGACTAGGTGTGTTGTTTTAAAACGGGGAACTAGAAGTTAACTATAAATCCCACCAAAAACATTTACTTGTAAAAAGAACCAAGTCTCGCCTCTCAGTTCATCTACTGTAAAAAGTTGTGAGATCTATGTGATGCCAAGTCGGTTATTGATTTATTCAAGGACTACTTCAGGGAATTTTCATCTTAAGCTATAGCGTAATTAGGTAACAGACATCATCTTACAGTAACTATATCGATATTTAAAAACTTTTATATTTACAATAACTAGAATGACCCGGCCATCGCACTAGACCATCGTATCTCACAAGCAAATAGTGTGCGATTGCCAAGTCATTCTAGTTATTGTAAATATAAAAGTTTTTAAATATCGATATAGTTACTGTAAGATGATGTCTGTTACCTAATTACGCTATAGCTTAAGATGAAAGTTCCCTGAAGTAGTCCTTGAATAAATCAATAACCGACTTGGCATCACATAGATCTCACAACTTTTACAGTAGATGAACTGAGAGGCGAGACTTGGTTCTTTTACAAGTAAATGTTTTTGTGGATCTCATTCTTTTGTAGATAGTCTTTCTTTCTCTTATCTGGAACTACTTCTTGAGCCTCAGCTACAGATTTCTTCAAAGCCCATCCGCAAAGTTAACTTTGTAATCCTATACATTTGTATGGAAATACAAAGTTAGTTATGCGGTTGCAACCGAATTTTCAGAATGTTATAGTTTTCCCTTTATTCATACACTAAATACAAGGTATATTCTAATTTTCAAGCTCCTCAGTGTGCTAGAAGTACCTTAGAATTTTGATGATCGGTCAGTCAGTCAGGCAGAAAATTAAGAAACTTTGACTAACTATAACTTCTAAACTACTGGTCCAAATTAAATGAAATTTGAAATGTATCGTGTCTATGCAGTGCTTGATAAGATATTTTAAAATGAGGATTCTAAACTTATCGACAAGGGAGTTACGGGGGGGTCAAAAGTGGCCTGAACTGGTTCGAGAAAAGGATGGTACGGCCGTGCCGCTTTCAGCTCGACTTGGTGGGGGCACTGCCGTGCCCCCAGATGGGTAACTGGGCGTCTAAAACAGGTGCAAGTAGGTAGGTAATGAAAACGATCATATTCATACCTAAAATATCGAGGCTTTTCTTACAATAATCGTTTTTACTCTTGATATGAATCACTTTTGATAATATTTATTTACGTTAGATATGAGGACTAAAAATAAAAAGCTTTCACTACCTATGTTGTTGTTTTTTTAAAGAGTGGATCACGGGCACAAATTGGAGGATGGCTCACTCAGTACTAGGGACGGTGCTTACTAACTAACTGAAAATTACCGGAATCTCAGGGGAAGTCAAGGTAAATAGAAAGTTGGTTGCCACGAACGTCATATTTCTTGGATTAAAATTAGTTCAGAATCATATGACTTTTTTGTATCAGATTTTACTGGTTGGATATTCTTATATTGAGAAAGATTGTTGACAGTAGCAACCCAGGCTATGTAACAAATAAATAAAAGTAATCAATATTACAAAAAAATACAAATTGAGTGTTTTGATTTTAATTTGGGCTACAGGTAGTTAGGTACTTGGACTTGGAAGTTCAAGGCCATTACTTAATGTTTTTTTTTTAAAGTAGCAATTTAGTTAGGTCTTCCATAATTAAAATTCAAATGCCAACTAATTGTTACGTAATTATACAGGGTGTTAGGGACGGTCTACCGAAAACTTTGCAGGCATGATCAGACCATCAAACTGAACAACTTTTACTATGGAGCCAATGGTGGGAAACGAAAAAAATTTTCCGACCTCCCATACAAAATCCACGATCAGCTGACTGACTTTGTATGGGAGGTCGGAATTTTTTTTTTCGTTTCTCACCATTGGCTCCATAGTAAAAGTTGTTCAGTTTGATGGTCTGATCATGCCTGCAAAGTTTTCGTTACACCGTCCCTAACACCCCGTATTTATTATACAAATCAATCAAAATCGAGTTTCCTAAATGATCCGTCGACCCCAAACATACTTTCAGCTGTTTTCGGTTTGCCAGGTCTTAGCTTTTCATCTGTTCCAAATTTCTCTTCCTCCTCGAGGAAATCTTTATATTCTTCTACTTTCTTTTTCCAATATTCTGAAAAGAGTATGAATAAAGTTAGAAGGTCGAAATAATCGTGCAAAAGGTCGGATATGATATTGATACAAAGGAAAATAGTTAATCTCATAGGTACTCATACAAAATAATTACATTTTGTAGCTGTTATGCTGTTATACTTATTCAAACAGAAAATTACCAACCTATAATTTCTTTCGTCGTTCCTCCATTTCCGCCATATTCAGCTGGTAAAATATCCTTAGAGATGTATTTATACATTTCGTCGTAATTTTTGTTATGGACGTAGAGCTGAAAGAATTATGGTTATCTATCTTATTATAATACTAAAAAAAATATTTTCTGACTATTTATTTATTAAGTTTTGTTTTATAAAACGTCCTTACCCTTTGTTGATTTTTAGAATTAAGTAAAGCTTTCATGGCATTAAAAATAGTTTCGAATCCAGGCGGGGTATTTAAAAAGTGAGTGCCTTTCATTCTAAATGGGGTAGCGTCCTGAAAAACAAAAATATTTTTTACTTATTATAATTGTCAAAATAGGAAAACATTGTCAAAATAAGAAAGCATGTACCTATTAATTATGCAATTCTAATAAAATAAAATTCATGGAAGATTAAAGCTCATAAACTAAGCAGAACTTTTACTATGGCAACTATGTATTACATACCAAGACCTAGGTATGTTGAAGAAAAAGTTATGGAAATGGAAATCACGTTCCTTAGCATGGCAAGTAGGAATATTCGACTCTATTTTATCAACTACAGGCTTTTAAAAATTCCTATAGTCTTCAATATTCGATTCTATCTCAGTTACTTTCAGAAGCCATCATAAGACTCACCTTACCTAGTGGCTAGATATAACAACGAAAGTTACCTGTCCAATAACAACCAGTTTCTTCATCGTCGCAGGCGTCATTTGTACGAAATGTCCAAACGTTACGTTTTCCAGATCCAGAATCGTAACAGTTCCTGCTACTGTTGAATTGTCATTTTCCATCATCAATATCTGAAAGAAAAACAAAAGGTTTTGGCCAAAAAAATACCCAGAATCGCCAGCAACGAAATGCATATAAATGAGTTCACTAGAGTATTGCTATTTTATTAAAAAAATATACAGGGTCCTACCTCATCTAGTATAGAAAATATTAGATAAAATAGATAAACTTATACGAGAGGCCCGTATAGTGGTTACTCTTACCCCCGAGTATATATTGTACTCAGTTGTAGGTAGGATGTCAAATAAGTACATAAAATATAATCGCGTATCTAGTAAAATGACGACTAGGAAAATTATGTTTGATTCAAAGATTAAATATATTATAAAATATCTTGGATGACTTTGCTAATGTTTATACAAGAAGAACCCAGATTTGTCTGGAACGAAATGTATGTATGCAGAATGTAAAAAAATCAACAGCAAAAATTTTAAGAGATGAACCAGCCCATGAAACTGAACAACTTTCCCTGGGGACATAGGTCGTATGATAAAAAAAAATGTTGGCTCTCCCATACTAATTGACTCGGTCGGCTGGTACATTTTGTATGGAAGTTCCATTTTTTTTTATATTTTGACCTATGTTTCCTGGGGTAAGTTGTTCAGTTTCATGGGCTGGTTCACCCCTTAAAATATTTGCAGTTGTTTTTTTACATCCTGTATACATAGGTACATTTCGTTCCAGACAAATCTGGGTTCTTCTTGTATAAACATTAAGCAAAGTCTTCCAAGATATTTTATAATATATTTTATCTTTGAATCAAACATATTTTTCCTAGTTGCCATTTAACTAGATACACGATCATATTTTATGCATTTATTTGACATACTACCTACAACTGAGTACAAGATATATAAGTACTCGGTGGTTAGTAACCACTGGACCGACCTCTAGTATAAGGTTTATCTATTTCATCTAATATTTTCTATACTAGATGAGGTAGGACCCTGTATATTTTTTTAATATAATAGCAATACCCTAGTGAACCCATTTATATGCATTTCGTTGCTGGCGATTCTGGGTTTTTGTTGTATGAACTTTTAGCCAAGCCCTTTAGACTCGGTATCAAACGGGTCAAAATCCAAATAAGTATGACATTAATCTAAATTCTTTCGATGTCATATTCGAAACTTCCGCACCTGAACATAAAACATTTGATGTCATATGCATACAGTTTGTAGCGAATGTACCTACTATTTATTACATGTGAACTGTGAAATCCTCCACTCTAATTACTTTGGTGATGGTCGAATGTTTTTGGTCCCGGGGGCATCAAAACTACGCCGGTCGGCTTGGTGAGGAGCGATAGCTCACCCGGAAATATTTGTAGAGTTGGGCCGGACTGGGCTTAGGATTTGTTATGAGAAGAACGGATTGGACTTTGGGTGTTTTTTTTTTATACCTACAATAGCCTTTTTAATTTACAGGTTATATTACCAACCTTTTCCAAAATGTGTGTAACAGCAACAGTATCTAAGACAGTAAATTTATCAGGATCATAACTTCCAGGCTTCATTATTGAAACTATAGGATCTGTTCCATTTGCTTTTGGTAGAATCATAAAGCACCTGTAAATAAATCTAAACTATATAAAAAGCTAAATAACTAAGTAATTACGTGCTACAAATCGTCGCTCATCTTACTAATAGACGCGTTGTGTCTAACGGCCCTGTATGTATACTATACCTAAGTATTTTAAATTCATTATTCAATTATGTGCCCCGGTTGGGAATTGAGTAATCTTTTGCCAAAATTATCAAAAACACATTGTTTACTTACTGTGGCAAAAGAGGCTTGAACACGTAAATGTTTATGATTTACGCAAGCTACCCGGCATCGATGGTTGAGAGGTAATGAGGTAATCGGTGCACCTTACCTTTACAGGCAGGATACACCTACCTCTCCACCATCGATGTTGTCCAAGCCTATGGCCACTAGATATATCTACTCTACTATATAAATCAAACAAAACGTCAATGACATATCTACTACTTTCATCATACACATACCCTAAGTCAAGAAGTTCATGAAACTTGGGATCTTTGGCTCCGAAGCTGAAGCACTCAGGCGCGATCGACTTGACAGAATAGAACAGATCCAGCTTCTCCTTGGTTCGCTCCAGGCTGAACTTGCAACCGCGGAGAAACGCTACCAGCCATTGATCATCTGAAAATAAGAAAATATATAAGGTATAACATATTTAGAACATATTTCTATGAATGTTGTGAATGTTGCAAGCGTTGGTCGAGAGAATGACAACAGACTTGTTGTTGATGTTGAAGTCCTATGGTACCCTGCAGAGTATTTTCTGAAAAAGTACAACATGTTGCACTGCAGTCTGCAACACGTCGGTCAAACGTAATGAGAATAGCATACCTACCCCTTAAAAGATTCCAAGCCCCATGTCTACCAAAGACTATTTATTGTGTTTGCCTGTTATTAACAACAGATCCGTTTGAGAATTATTAATTTACTCTCTAGTCTACTACCAAATCTTGACTATGGTACAGATACAATCGCCTAGCATTAAGTCATAGTAGGTAATATTAAATGCAATATTCTAAGTATTTCTTATACCAGTCCTGGCACGTAGATGGGGCTGCTTGGCGATCCAATCCTTGAGGTGCTGCAAGTCAGCAGCCAGCCTAGCTGGGTCCTCGTTCAGCTCAACCCTCGCCTTCTCCGCCAGGTCAGCTGGCAGTGGACGCACTGACACCATTGTTCTGTGATTACGTTACTTCTTATTGAGAGAACCTTTAGTTAGACAACTCAGTATAAAACAGTTCTAGTTTCGAACGATATCAAAAATTGTAGCACTTGTTGGTTGTCACTTGTTACTAACACATTCACTAATTCAATAAGTAGGTATATACCTGTCTATAAAGTAGCGATATGCACTGTTTATCTTTCATTTATCGAATATCATAAAACGCTTAAGTCTAGATAATAATTGATAGTTGGTCAAAGAACTCCATATTTTAATTATGAATTTTATATGTCGATCCAAAAATAAGTCAAAAGTGCACTGTCATTCTTTACCTACGATGTTAAGAAAAGTACTCGGGAATCTGCCCATAAATCTAAACTTTCGACATGGAACATAGGGCATCTTTTTTAATAGGACTTCCTATACAAAACTACGTAGATTCTTTAAGAGGTCTAACTCCTAACTACAGCTGCTGTACTTTGCCTAAGTCAGCGACAGCTTTAAATCGAATTAATTAAAAAACACTGTTTCCAAAAATATCAAAATTTTTCAAAAATCTGTTAGCGTAACGGCCAGGTAACTCCAGAGTAGTATTTATTACTCCACGTTTTATGATCCAGACTGAAGCGAGTCGCTGATTATAGTATAACACTCTGTGTTACGTGGTGTTACTAAGTAATCACTTTAAGGTAATGATTTTCAAAGTAAATATTGGATAACTAAATTTTAATACGCTCGTCTACACCTTTTTCTTGTAATGACACAGGTATTCTTAATTTTAAGTAAGATTAAGTTGTTAATTTAATGAAATTTGTTATTGTAATTTGGTAAACCTGTTATTTGCTGATAATTATGTTTTGTAAAATTGAATTGCACTACTTTACTTTTTAAGTTTCCTTTATAAAGGTGATACAGTTCAAAGCCAAAATAATTTTAAACAACACATTTATTTTACATTTCTAATTGTCTAACTTTTACACTTTACAACCCTGTTACATCATTATAATTTAGTATTCAAATATAAGTAATATTATCTCATCCTTAAATTAGTAGTGAAATAAATAGCTTATCTTGCAGTATTTTACATATATACGATTTTGAAATAAGCAAATGTCGCTGTTATTATATAGATAAACATTTATTATGTTGTAGAACTATATTGTTGACTATGAAGATCACAGTAAGTATTTATGGCCCAACAACACACATTATATGTTACATTACCTACACATTATTATTAAAAAATTAGGAATTAATGACAAAGCGAACTAGGAAGTAAGTTTCAATCGAAAAATATATATACTTAATTAAAATGAATTTTATTTCTATTTAAGATCACTTTTAATGCTATGTTCGAAATCCTTAGCTTAAGAAAAAGAAATCTTTCCAAACCTTACACCATCAGGCAGACTCACTCCCAAAAATATATTTGTAGACTTTTCATCTAAACGCTCCAACCAAACATACATACATACAATACATCTATCTACAGGGTTAACAAATCTACTTAAAAATTACCCCAGGGTTTGAAAATCGGACGGATATGGGAAAACAATAGATGCTGCATTTCTTAAGTATTTCATATTGAACCATTGCAATGCGACAAGAAAACTGTGCAATATTATCTATCACACATAAATTAATTTAATTCTAAATACATATAAGGATGTACTCAAAATAACTTAATACTTTTTGGATACTGGACTGAAGAAAGAAAAATTATAATCAAGCGTTATGCATACTGACTGGCTGACACATTCCTATCCCATTTCTAGAAAACGTATCGTCATTTTTCTAAAGAACAACCTATAATAACTACTTTCTTTAAAAAAAGAATCTATTTAAAGTACAAAATAGTTTATTGGGATTGTAATGCACTCACAGTGCTATATTATTCTCACAAGTGAAAATAAGAAATAGAAAAAATTTCATACATCGACCGGGAATCGTACCCGGGCCGCATGGGTAAACGCCCCACCACTCTGCCACTTTGCTATCGATGCACCTACAAAATAGATGCGATTCACTTACAAAATAGTTATGTACACTTTTCAGCCTCGTCCAGTATCTGAAAGTATTGGAACTTATTAGGTAGGTAAAGTTCAGGCATGGAATTCAAAGTCCTATGATTGAGATATCCTTTGACTAAGTTGTCTTTTGATTATTTAAAAATTCCGCGACTGAACTTTCAACTACCTACTGTTAAGTTCCGACCCTAAAATAAATCACAAACAACAAACCTCCGTCCTCCGTAACTTCTACACTTATAAATAACTTAAAATATAATTATTAAAACTTACACTTTGCACTAGAAAGCATTGGAATCGTAACGCGTCATAAGTAAACTACTCTAATCAAATAAAATATATTCGAAATATTTACAAATTCTTTCAGAAAGCCTCATCGTGAGTTCGAAAAAAAGTGGTGATAAGATTTTAAAAATCAATCCCCTTACAGAACCTAATCAAGTAATTTTACTATAAATGCACATAATCAATTTAGGCCACGTAAAAGATCGATTAGCAGTATATTCGCAATACTATTTTTAATTTTATGTTATTTCCGAACTTAGAACAATAATCTACTTTACCTAAAATGAGATATCTAAGTGACAACAAAAAGAAAATAAATTTTCATCTCTCAATTTAGCTAAGTTACTACAAATAAGTAGGAAATAAACAATCTTCTCTCGCTTTCGTCTTCGATAATGATATTTTTGTGGCTATGCCACAGAAGGAAAACTCCATATTTTATTTGACTCTCGAACATAACTAATCTATCAGATAGTAAAAACATGATTTCATGGATAAACTAGATCCTCTCAACTTCTAGGTTACTAGGTTGACTAGTACCAGAAAGTTATATAACAAGTATGTTTGATGAAAACGATCTTGGTCTACACGATGCTCTGCAGCTATCCTTTCTTCGTTGGGTGTGGTGATCAGAAGTTGGCGAAGAGCTTCAGTTCCTCAGGGTCGAGGGACCGGACCGCCTTCCAGTCGGTCTCGGGGTACTCGTCGAAGTTTGAGGTGTCGCCCTCGTATGATACTGTCGGGATGATGGGGGGCTAGAAAAAAGAAAATCCTCTATTATTATGGGAATAACATATATGGTACTGGATAGTCGTCGTATAAAGCCGACTACGCTAGATATTTCTTTAATAGATAGGTAGATAATGCTTGCTTTTATCACTGATTTTATCCATATAAGCGTGAGTTCTCTCAGGCACTTGTCTATAGAAAAAGCTTAATGATTGATACTTGTCACTAGAATTCTGATTCATATTATCAAATTAGGTGTTGCTTCCAAAACATTTTAATATGCAAACTACTTAGGATAAGGTTTGGAAATAAAACAGCCGACCAACCTGCAGTTTCTTCATGAAGACATCAGCCCAGTCTATGTGTTTGAACCACCTGTGCCTCTTGACGTCTTCGGAACCACACTGAAACAAAAATACAAGATTTAAGTAAGTAAAACACTTGCTAGAACAATTTGTATGCAATTTTACTTGATAAAATACGATATTACCTACCGAAATAAAAATAGGACCAGCTGCTAGTGAACCAAGCATGCATGGTTGTTCAAAAGTCGACAGTTTATTAAAAGTAAAAGACTCTTAAAAAGAGGAGTGAAGCAACAATTTTTGGAAAATGAAACCAATCTAGAGATCTAGATCTAGATTTATCGCCCCTGAAAGCCATTTTCGAGATACCGATTATATATTTCTACCGACACAATTTTTACTCGTTTAAAGGTATTAGATTGTTACGACCGTAAGTGCTATTAATTCTGTGTAGTCCATCGTAAATCCCATAGGCTTAGGTAGGGCTAAACTTTGTCTGGCCGTCGGGCTAAAGTTTGCGTGTAATTACTTTCATAGACGGTTCTCCCCGGGGACCATTACGGAATATTATACCTAGATTAGATACTCCAATCATCAGAGATAGATGACTTCCTCCCATTTAGTAAATTAACTAATTCTGAGATTGCCTTTTATTCAAAATTTTGCCTTGCCTTATTCACTTATCTACTGGTCGTTAATAGCTCGTAGTATCTACCACATCTGCAACTTCAAGTATGGGGAGAAGTCTAAAGAGAAATGCGTCAACTTCATCTGACAGCAAATTAACATGTCCGATCCGTAATGAGTTGTCTGGTTGTGCAAGTCAACGTTTCTTGCCGCCACCTAGTTTTCTAAGTGGCCAGTTATTCTGGTCAGCTGCGTCGTCGAGACTTCGAGTCGTCTCTAGGTCTGTGAGAGTAATCGCACAGTGCCTGATGCCTATAGGTACTGTGACGGAACATTACTCAACGAGCGCGGCCGTTTGAAGTCGCCGCTAGACGCTGACTGATGACTTTCTAAAAGACCGTGCGACAGCAAAAACCCTAGAGAAACTCGTAGAAACTACAGCAGTTTAAAAATAAATGCTCGTGTGAAGTGTAAATCTCCCGAGCTTTTCTCTCACTTCCATATTACAAAGTTGTATAGCCTTAACATGGCGCTAGACAGTAGTTAAACCTCTTTTACGTAAGTATGTGGGTGCCTGCCTATATACGTTTTTTTCGAACATTTATCACAACAGATTTTATAGGTAGGGGTAGTGTAAATCTAGTGCATTGGAGATAAAAAAGTATGTTGGTAGAAAGGTAAATTGTAGTTAAATAAACTGTAAAATCGTGCCGGTTTTACGAACAGACAGGAGCCTAGGGCGACTTGTTTTATTGGCCAGAAAACCACACTAAAGAAATATATATATATTGACCGGGAAAGATTTGGTGCACAACGCAATATACTTTCATTTTAAAACGAACGACGTTTTGTTTGCAACATTAGCCGTGCCTTAGGTGGGTACTCTAACTCTACTTCAGTGTGTATTATTTATTATGTTTCTCCTTGTTTCACTTCCCCAAAAAGATACATATCGCAAACCAACTTAATGGCAAATTTCATACGAAATCCATCATTACAAGAAACGATGCAACTGGACAACGAGACAATAAATATTCACTGAACACAGAACACTAAATCTGTTTTATTGTTTGACCTGGACTGGGGCCAGTATTTCGAATAATAATCGTTTAATAGCGTCTTTCATAATTTGTACTGTTTGAACATAGGGCAACTATTTTAGTCCCAGTACCTACTTACCTACCTACTAATCATAGGTAGGTATTATTATAAGGAATATTCGGAGCATTGCAGATTTTTAATTTTCTTTCACTTTCCCCTCGTGTGGGACACCGTGTCGTAATTTTTTTTAATTGTTTTTATATGGTACCAAAGACTTTTCTCCTTAGTTGTCATATTTTATGCTTGACTGAACTTTCTGTAGGTAGTTAAGTTACCTGGTTTTATATTGAATCGTATGGATATGACATCAAAGCTTTTTCTCTTAAGTTATCATAAATTTCAAACCACCTACAACTGAGCTTTTCGCAGGTGAGTGACCTATATTTTCAATGCTGATTTATTTATGGAACCTTTACAATACTTTAACTAACTCCGCTGACTCAGCGACCCAAAGAGGATCTTGGCCTCCAAAACGAGCTCCCTCCACAATACTTTACATACTCAATATTTATTGGATATAGCATCCATCTGCCATCTGTTCCACACGTGTAATTTGGTGTAAATTTGTTGCAGTGTTTACAAAATCTCTGCAGTCTCACACTTATTTTCATATTAATGTTCCACAGACATTCATCATGTGACAAAATTATGATGATAGTAGCCAGATCTCGTAAATTCATGGCAATATATTGCTAACGAAATATGGATAAATAATTGTTCGCATATCCCTGCATACGAAGTTTTGAACTAATTAAATATAGAGTTTTCACACGTCTCCGGAAAAAATATCTGCAATGTTAATCTTTTTTAATACTTCTCGATATTTTTCCAGTTCTTGACTGTTCAGATATTTTAAAGTCTTGCATACAAGTTGACAAGTCTTAGATTAGAGTTTATTTAGAGAAGCTTCTGGAAAACTGCCAGCCTCAGACGTACCTATTATAAATTTGTTTTTTGTTAGTGCACCAAAATCAAACCAGTGATTTTGTCTTGGATAAACTTAATCCCGTTTTTATTTTGTTAATTGATAGTTACAAAACTAATGTTTGGAAATATATCTACCTAAGCAGATGTAGAGCTAAGTAAACAAAAATAAAATTCTAATGCTTATCTAAAAGTAGCTCTTAGAGTAATGGGATTTTCAGTCAAAACAAACACTCGTTTATAGCTAGTAGTAACTTGTCTTTGCAAAGGCGTACAGTTTCTACCCAGTTTAAAAAAGCAGCTGTTTATTTTTTAAACATAGTTTACAAGAGCTTTTCAAAGTTTCTGAAACACAAATCATGCTAAAAAGCGCTCATATTTCAGTCAGTTCGGCGCGCAGGTCAAGCGCAAGGCTGAAATTATTTTCAGTACCAGCATAAACATTACGTGTCGCTTTGAGTTCAGCCCACTCGGTTGGTTTAACACTATTTACTAAACAATCTCCACTTTAAACGTCAGGTTAAAAAGTTTATCCTAAAATAAAATTAGTATACGCTTAAGTAGAGCTACGTCACTAATTATTCAACAAACAGCAAAAGAGGCAGCACTGGGATGGCTCCCTATTTACGATACTCAGACTACCGTTTACCGGTCAACATTTTCAACTCAGAAAAGATTATTATAATGATGATCTCTCCGGCCGATTTCAGTAATGGCGACCACTTCTACTCCTACTCAAACTCACAAAAAGTATCAACATGTATGTCACACCTATCTATATCTATATTTGCATCCAAAATCACTTTTCAGGAAGTTGGATTACATTCAATTTACGTCCACACTGCCTGCGTCTGCGTCTTCCAGAGATTAAAGGAACACGAATTGGCCCAGAATAAAGAACACTACTTATCTCCTCTCTCGCAAGTCAGTAATGATATGACTGTAGTGACAATTTAATGATAATTTCACTTTTCCAGACACAGAACAAACATTGAAATATTAATGTTATAAAAAAGTCACCGTAGATACGAGTGCAAAGTTTGGGTTGGTGGAAGAACAAAAGTTCGATAACCTTTGTAAACAAAACAATATTTCACGGAGTGTTGAAAGATGAGAGGTGAGAACTGAGTACATGTTAGAAACACTACTTCATAAATAGAGAATATGGACTGTTGTTAACATAGTCGAGTGGTTTTATTGTAAGTAGAAATATTCACAGTATGCATTACTTCCGTCCTTGCCGCGTCGGCGTCACAATAGGGGACCTCTCAATAACTTTCTTTCTTACCAGAGTTTCCTTATGGAAATAACCTTATAGGTAAACAACATATGGTTGCCTTGAAAAGATCTGCATTCGATTAGTGTAACCCAAATAATAACGAGAATTTAGAAACATACGTAATGGAAAGATTGGGAAAATTTCGCATGCTTACACTGTGAAACGCTCTTTCTAGAATGAGCCGTACAAAAGTGATCGCTAAAGAGTGTGCAGGGCTTTTTATTTGGTGCCGAAGCAGTACCAGAAATAAAACAACATTTACCTTCATATTCCCGAGCCTCTTAGTGCGGTCTTGGACTAGAAGTTTCTTGATGATGTCCTTGGCTACCTGGTCGATGTGTCTCGGCCACTCCACTCGACCGTTCAGGATCTTCTCGTAGATGCCGAAGGGATTGTCATCGTAGAAGGGAGGGTAGCCCACTAGCATCTCGTAGATTAACACCCCTGGAAAAATGAGGAACACTGTTTTTAATTCTGCATCGTCCTAAAAAGCTAATGGATAAAACCCGTCTTTTAAATTAAATGTAGGGCTCCGTGTATGTACTTTAATTCTCTTTGTTTGGTGTTTCCGTCCATTGTTTATAATAAATTAATTCGCGATGTCATGAAACGAGGTCGACGCTAAAAAAATATAAGCACGCTATAATTTTTCTTCTGACCTAATTTCTTACTTAACGTGCATATGAAATAACACGCATAAGAGCGTTGTATCGTAATAGTGAAACAAGTATACATATAATTAATAACACTGACAAGGCGTGGTAAGTATGTAAAAGCAAACGTTTGTAAAATATGCAACACTGTATTTCGATCAACTTGCGGTAGTTTTTTTTTGGTACTAATGAATTACTGGGTCCGTTGAGTTAATCTACTAACCCAGTAAAAAAGTCCAGAAATCCATGGCTCTCAAATAAAACCGTGTTGTAAAACCATATTATAATATAAAATTTCAAACTAGTAGGTAAATAACAAATAATAAAATAGGTAAGTAACTCAATAAAAAATAATTGATTTCATAATCATATTAAATATATTTTACGCCCAAGCGTATTCATATTTTTTATCTATTAAAATTATTTTTCTTTTCATAGGAGGTTCAGGCACTGAGTTTCAGGTAAAATTAAAAGTTGGTCGCGAACTGCATTCATTGCACGTGCGTAATGAATAGGTACTGGTCAAGCCAAAACGACAACAGAGAAATATGATCGCCATTTTATTGTGAGTCTGACGCAGGACGCAGTGCCTGCACATGACAGGTTATGACAATGAATAACTCCATGTTTACGTTGGACAGATTTGTACGTTGGCACGAATGCCCATACACAAGTGCAAGAGTCTGGGCCTGAGCATGTATCATCAGCACAATAAATAATTGTAATGTAAACACCATATTAAAACGTCGCAATAGAAGTCAACAAGCTTATAACGTAAATAAAAATTATTTCAACAATGTGATAATTGATGAAGAAGAAAAATATCTAAAGCTTGGTTTTAACAGAACTGTATATTGATTACCTACTTAAGATTAAAAGATCTTTTCATCCCCTCTATTCAAAAAACTAAGCTTTGGTCGCACATAAGTGGGATTAAAATAGGTTCTTTAATCCCAAGGGATTAAAATTCATTTGAATTTGGAACACAAATATTTGCAGCCAATCAATCGAAAATTTACTACGGATGGGTTTTTTCTCTGCAACACTACCTGTTATCTGCTATTTTATTGAGTATTTCACACCTAGTATGTAGCTCTTTAAAGACCTAATTCCTAGCAAAATTTGAAATTAAAAAGTAATGTGTATGTATGTATGTATGTAATAACTTTATTGTACCAAACAGGAAGTAGTTACAAAAAAACACTTAAATAAACTAATGGAACGTGTAGGCACAAAGGCGGACTTATCCCATTAAGGGATCTCTACCAGTCAACCTTTGAGAAATCCAGAGGACATGGTGTGCGCAGGTAAACTATGGTACAAATTGGTGACACGGTAAAATTACTAATAATATATATATTTAACACCTATATGCAGATAAAAATACCACGTATTAAATAAACAATAATAAGAGTAAATACCAGTAATAAATATTTAATAATACAAAGTAAACAAATAATTAAATACTTAACATATATAACATAAATATATATAGTATACCTAAATAAATACAAGCCCTATAAATTGTCATTTGCATCAAAACCCCAGAGTTTTCTCAAAGCAGTTTTGAAAGCGACGATGTTTGTACTTTTCCGAACGTCTATAGGAACCTTGTTCCACAAGCGCGCAGCCCGGATAGTGAAAGACTGTGCGAATGTTTTAGTTCTACATGGCGGCGTGTGGAGGGAAAGATCACCACAGGAACGCAACCGAGTGTCGGCAACATTGTGAAATTCAAACCTCTCTCGAAGATACTGAGGTGCAGCGGGGTTAAAAAGGACATTGAAGAGAAGTGACAAGGTATGGAGATCTCTGCGTTGACGAATAGGCAGCCATCTCAGCCGCCCCCTGAACTCCGTAACGTGGTCAAACTTCCTTAGCCCAAAAATAAACCGGATGGCTTGGTTTTGGAGACGCTCCATCTTATTTAGGAGTTCCTCCGTAAGGTCAAGGTAGGCCACGTCACAATAGTCAAGCAGAGGCAAGAGGAGAGCCTGAGCCAGCATAATCTTCGTTTTCAGAGGAAGAAAATTTTGCAGTCTCTTCAAAGAATGAAGTGATGCATACAGTCTACGACTAACCTCGTTTAGCTGAAGTGTCCATGACATAGTCTGGTCGACAAGAATTCCCAGGTTTTTAACTTTAGGAGAGAAAGGAATGGGAGAATCATCAAGAATAACCTGAGGAGTATCGGCCAGACTTAGTTTTGCTATACGCTGATGACTACCGATGATAATAGCCTGAGACTTTGCAGCATTCAACAGAAGCCCATGTTTCGCTGCCCAAGCAGCTATCGAGCACAGGTCCGAGTTAATTCTGTCAATTGCAAGATGCAGTCTATCAGGGGTTTCGGCTGTATATATCTGTAAGTCATCAGCGTAAAGATGGAAAGAGGAAGTCAGTGCCGACGTTATGCCATCAATAAAGATTGAGAACAGCAACGGAGAGAGCACTCCCCCCTGTGGCACCCCAGACTCAATTCTACACCAGTCTGATCGCCTATCATTCGCTTTAACCAGCTGATACCTGTCTGTTAAATAAGACTGAAACCAAGAAGCAGTTTCGGACGCGAGATTAAGTCTGCGGAGCACAGCAAGAAGGATTTCACTATCCACTGAATTAAACGCACTACTGAAGTCCAGCAACACAAGAACAGTCAATCTACCCTCCTGGATATTAGCCCGAATGTCGTCAGTCACATTAACCAGCGCAGTAACTGTGCTGTGCCCGGCACGAAATCCGGACTGAAAAGGGTTAAAAAGTAAGTGGCGGTTAAGATGTCCAGCCAAGCGCTGATGGACGCAGTGCTCCAATACCTTCGATAGTATAGGGAGGATGGATATAGGGCGAAATTCTGAAAACATGGCGGCGTTACTTTTTTTTGGGAGAGGAATTACATGTGCGTATTTCCATGCCTTAGGAAAAGTGCTGGTAGATAACGAACAATTCAAAATATGGGTAATGGTAGGAGCCAATAACGCACAAAAGGCATAATCATATCTAGACTAAGTCCATCCTCACCTATTGCTCTTGTCTTGATGGACTTCAGAACCCTCACTACTTCATTTACTGTGAGCTGCCTAAGCTCCAACGACACGGGTGCAGATAAAGGGGTGTTCGCAATTTCAGACAGCGTTTGAGATTTGACGTCAGGCGGAATGCTAATCGGAGAAGCACTGAAGAACCTGTTGAGGGCGTCAAGATCCAAGGTGATGGAGGAGTCCGCCTTTGAGTCACCCACTCCAAGAGACTTCAGGTACTTCCAAAGCTTGTGTGGTGGACAGTCATGGATAGACGAGTGAATATGACTCCGTTTAGCGTTCCTGCACGTTTTGTTGCAGAGATTGCGAAGTCTATGGTAGTTCTTGACGTTTTCCTCACCCGGGTCATGACGTGCCTTAATGCGTGCTGCATCCCGCCGAGCCATCAACCTCTTTATATCAGGAGTAAGCCAGGGTGCGGGGTAGTGTTTCACACGGACTTCTTTGAGAGGAGCATGCTTGTCATATAGTGCAATGAGGAGAAATTGGAAAGCACACACTTTCGCATCCACATCACCAGTCTCAAATACCGGCCCCCAATCAGCCGCAGCAAGGTCGCGCTCAAAAGCCTCTTTATCAATTTTACTATAGTCCCGAATCAGTATGGTCTTATGCCTACGCTTCGGTGGCCTGATTTTGAATGAGGCATAAATAAGGTCATGCAGAGAAAAAGCTGGTGCATTGAACTGACCATACGCGGCAACTAGTTCAGGGGACGTACTGACAGCAAGATCCAGAAGTGAAGGTGGACCATTATGAGGAAAATGCGTGGCATTCATAGGTGAAAGTATATTTAAATTGAGAGATTCAACGAGTGAATGGAGCCTCTGGGAACGACAATCATTCTTAATCAAGCATGTGTTGAAATCGCCCATCAAAACAATGTGCTCGTAGAGTGGACGTATGGTTGCTAAGGAGGATTCCAGGGAGTTAAAGTAATTAATGTGCATGTTAGGACTATAGAACACTCCTAGCAGTACCTTTGTGTGGTGCAGGGTAACCTCTACAAACAGATGTTCAGAAGTATTTGCGACAGATAACGATTTCTCGATTACCTTACAAGGCAAATCACTTCGTAGGTAAATTGCCACACCTCCACCCCCTACCACCCTCGATGACCGACTGCCGTTCTTAACAGTGTACCTTCTATCGTTTCTTATTAACCGATACCCGGGAAGCGGGTAAAGGTTCGAGGGAAGTGAGGGCTTGAGAAAAGATTCAGATATGAGTATGGCGTCAATGTAATTGTTACCCTCAAAGGTGGCATGGTCACAATGGTGGCCCGGTACACTCTGTGCATTAATGTGGACAACATTAAAGTTTCTGGCCAGAGAAGAAGAAAAAGCAGCTCTCAGTCTATCCCTTAAGCACGGTGGCGGCGGCGCATCAGACGATTCAGACGTATCCGATCCATCACCATCAACACTAATAAAACTACATGAGGATGATGAAAGCGAAAAGTATTCAGAATCTGAGTTATTCCTTAATACATCAGACATTTTATTTGGGCTTTATATGATATAATATAATAAATAAAATAAAATATTAAAATTAATAAATAGTAGTTAAATATATTACAATTAACTGTTTAAATTATTACAACCTGTCCTCGGGGTTGCTCGCCGGCAGCTGTTACAAAATTACTATAAAAATATTAGCAAGTAAACAACAGAAACACGTAGTGTCAACATACACTTTCAAAAAAGAGAAAATCCTACAAAAGAAAAAAAAACAAAGAATAAGTTTTCGAACGCAACCAAGCAAAACGCCAAAACGGAACACATTATAAAGAAAAAATAAATTAATAAAATGCATTAGCTTATAACGAAACGCAATGGAAATCTGTCAGTCAGAGCGAAGATCACAGTGACAATTGCAATTTGTAGGTTATGTTGTGGTTACTTTTAGAAAAGAAGGTTGATAAGAATTTGGAAGAAAATTCGGTTATAAAACAAAACAATGTGTGACGTGAAACTACAAGTTGCCTAGTGATAATATTGCAGCAATGTCCATGTTGAACCCTAACGAGTGTGCACTCATTTGGATTTAGGCGCTTTTCCACATTTGTGTCATATTTTATTTTTCTTTTGGCGCGATAACTGGCCGGCAATGGGCAACAACAATATAGAACCTCACAATTATATTGCAATAATATGGAATGAAATGTGTGATAATGGTTTTGTAAATATTGGATGTTTATAATGCAATTTATAGGATGTATTGTAAAATAATGGATAACAGCAAGTAAGATTTAAAGAACTTCGTAGATTAAGTAAGTATTTATTGTTTTTCTCATAGAGGGGGATGAAAAGTAGTATGTATCACTCGGGTATAAAGTTATTTATTCTCAGGCGACTTACATTGAATCCCTCGCTTCACTCACGATTCTACTTTAAAATCCCTCGCTACGCTCGGGATTTTACTCTAGAATCCCTCGTTCCGCTCATGATTCAAAATAGCGCCCTCGCCCTAAATATATCACTTTTTTCCCTTGTTATAAAAACTACTATTCATGTAGGTATTGTTGCTTTAAAAATCTTTTGGGTGGCGTTCTTCACCCCTAATTAGATCCAGTGGTAGGAACCTAAGTAGGTAATTCCTGACGAAGTCTTACATAGATAGAAAAGAATTGTATGATTTAATTCGTTGCTCAGAATTTTATTAAGACTATCAAGTATCACGCGCTTATTAAGTTCTACAAAGCGATTTTTGTCTTTTATTGAAATACTAAACTACACCAACAATATACTTGATTATCTATCACCTATTTAAACAAGTGCTGCAAGTGCACCTATTAAAAAATTACATCAAACATGAATTGTTAACAGTGTAAAATAGAAATGCTTAAATAGCAAATCTGCACAAGTTTCCATAAATAATTAAAGAAAATCTTACTATGAAACTAAATAAAACAATATTAAGGTACTAGATTTTATTATCGAAACCAACTACCGCGGCGAATTGGTTTTACGCTTGCTCGATAAATTTCAACCAGCTTTGTGCTTGTGCCTATTTCCGTTGATAAGACTCGAGACAATAGCAAATAAACTTCAGATAAAAGGCGACTTTGAACTAAAATTTACTGACCGATCTATTTTGGGTTGAAAACCTAATTAGCTCAGTAGGTGATTGGGAACAAATGGACGATATAGCTACTATGATCCCGTTTATACTAGTCCACACTCATACCTATGATAAATTCGAAATTATTCATCATCATCATCTTCCTGCCTTTATCCCGAATCAGTTAGATAGAACACAAAATGACATGGCAAAGAAAAAAAGTACATAATTGAATTTTAATTTTCTTATTTGATTATTTATTTACCTATTTTCTATTAAATAATATAGTTTAACTTCGTTTAATCCCCTGAGTAACTATGTTTAATGTGCGGTTTCCAAATCGAATTACTATGACAACAATTTTCAAACTTTCGGTTCGTTAATCTACATTTTTCAACTTCTAATTGATAAATTGTGCATTTCACCCACCCACACACGCCAAGACATTTTATAACAGTCATCTTAGCGTCTGCAATACGTGTGTGGAAATTAAAACGGATGACTCTCCGGTCGCAAACCAGTTCGACTTGCAATATTTATTGAAGAAAGTTAATTAGCTTAAGCTACTAGTTTAATATGAGGCAAACATTTCTAAAATACAAGTTATTTTATTAAGTTTCATTTTTCAGATAAGTAAGCGTGGAATATCATCAACTCTCACTTTAGAATGTCTAATTTATTAGAATTAGAGTAGTGCCTAATGAATTTACGTAATTATTTGAAGAATAATTGAAACACAAACTGATTCGTGAAAAAAATTAATTAAAATATCTTCTGGTTTGATTGATGAAGTTAGTATTTCATTCGTTATTAAATAAAAAAAAAACATAAAGGTACCAACTAGTTAAGATAGTATCTAGCCACATGGACTGTATTTCATTTTTGTAATTTTAGAAGACTTTGTATATAAACATCAAAGAACTACTTATTACTCTTACAACGTACGTCATTGCTACCGTGTAGCCAAGTTTAGAGGATAAAATATTGAGTATAACCATTTATGTCTGTCTGTCTGGCTGTCTCGCCACAGACATCTTGCGATAACGAAATAAGACAAGATTAGTATAGGAAAAAGAATGATATACCTAAGTGCAAAAATCTCTGCAAATAATTTGTCTATCTATCTATCACTTTGATTGTGGTATCTATGTTTTATACAGTAGAGTGGTCACATGAAAAACGTGAGTTAGGTAGAGCCGCCTTTTGTAAGGATTCTAAGACCGTCAAACATCAACTGGCAAAAACTGAACATGTGAAAAAACAGTAATACTATTATCAAATTATTTTCACATACCTAAAGCCCACCAGTCCACAGCCTTATTGTGCCCTTTGCTCTGAATGATCTCGGGCGCCAGGTATTCAGGGGTACCGCAAAGGGTCCAGGTTCTGTCAGTCAGTTTCTTCGCGAAGCCGAAGTCAGTGATCTTCAGGTGGCCGTCCTTCGCCAAAAGAAGGTTTTCAGGCTTCAGGTCACGGTAGACTATATTCCTGGCGTGAAGGTATTCTAATGCTGATACTATTTCTGCGGCGTAGAAGTTACCTGCAAAGAAATAAAGATTGTAAGTTAACGGCTTCAAGACACTATCAATTGTGAATAATATGAAAATTATCTTTTTTGATGAACTGTTACACGCACACAAGCTTAGATATAGGCACATCAGCCTGTGGCTGCTCTCCTATAATAATATAATAAATCGAAGAAATTCTCAAATTCATAATATGAAGTCAATAAGTTCCTACACGTGATACTCGTAAACGTAAAATGTCAACAGTCACAAGAAGCATATCAAAAAGGCCAGATGTCATTATTGTACATCAAAGAAATAGCATGATCCCTAGAGATGTTTACGAGCGTAGCGAAAGCAGCCTTTGATAGCAGATTTCGTAAACATGGTAAAATCTATGCAATTAGAAATGATTTAGCTGCCAGAATATTAGTTAGCTATGCATAAATCCTGATCCATTGAAAGATTTTTTAAAGTCTACTGCCCATTTTTTAGACCGTGGTTAAAAATGTGCGTGTCTTTATCTCGAGTTACGATACGATATGGGTAACGTCCATTCAGATACGCTTTCAAGTATGGATACGAGGCCAATAGCGCGGTGTTGAAAAGAAGAGCAATATAGTTAGTTATGTTCACTCTTTGTATTAATATGAACTATATATTTCAGCATCATCATATGGCTTCCCTTATCCTAAATCAATTTGGATCGGCGCAACACATTTCGTTAGAGCACAAAATCATGTAGCAAAAGGATTTGGCATTGTTTTATGACCGGCCGCCTGCCAGAAATCAACCCTCTTTGGGAATGCTATTGTAGGTAGGTATCACCGGCACGAAGAGTGTTGACCATAATCGGCATATATTCAGCCTAGGTCAAAAACTCTACGTCGCCTTTTACGAAATAGCTAAATGGACTAGGGGTGGCAGTATTCTTAGCCGCTGCCCCACGGCGCTCTTAGCCGCTAACGCACTAAGTACCTAGGTATACTTCAGCATTAATCAGAAAACATTTTTAGTTACAACTTTCAAACAACTTTAAATCTTCTTTTTTGAAGTCTGAGTGAATTTCCACTTTACAATTATTGTTTACGATGATGAAATGAGCCGAGCTTTATTTAGAATGAAAACGGAACACAAATACCCATTAACTGTCAAGATTTACATACGTTGCGTAAGCCTTTCAGATGCGTGCAAAAATACGCGCGGCTGTAGTAAGTATAGACATAAGAAATCACGTTTATTTTTGCGTTCATAAAGTCAATGCCGATTGAAGATCCGATTCGACCAATATTGTAAATGTTTTAGTGCCGGGTGAAGTCTCGTAGGCGTTCCGTCTTCCACATCAGGAAGACCACTGCTGGAGCCAAGACATTTTATATTGTTTGAATAATTTAATTCAGAGCAGATTATGAATTCAAATTGTTATAATGATGGCGGTTCATAGAAACACTCTAAGATAGAAACATAGAAACTTTAAAGTTATAGCACAGAACATTTCTTTTACAGTTCAAAGTTAAATGCAAACGTTCTGAAATATTACTGCCATCAGAAGATAGAGAGTAAAAGCCGCTTTTGCATATATACGTTTGATGACGTAGGTACCAACCTAAATTTTATTTTTGTATATGGTTTGTAAAGTTTATGTCAACAATAAACTATTACTATCTGTGAGGTAATTGGTGTGTTTTGGGAAGCAGTTAAGATATAAGAGAGAAGCATCATTTTGTAAAATCTGTATGATGTTCATTAATCTATGCGCGATGCAATTTATAGGTGCGAAAGAGAAATCTAGGAAATAATATTGTCACTCATATTTCGGGTGCGTCATTTTTCAACGGCGAAATGGCGGAATAACTTTATGCTATTTTAGTTAGAGAATCAAATACCTGTTTTGCTTGACGTTGAAGATTTAAAAAAATCGTATTATACACTAGCTGCCTGTCAGCGGTTTCACCCGCTGCAACCTATTATTCCGCGGGAAAAAAGCATTATTCGCCAAGAGATGTCGCTGTCAGTTTTCGGCGAAAACGGTTAAAACGCGAATCGGCTCAGTCACGCCACGTATTTCAAAAATATTGGAAAATGCGTGATCCCGTGGGAATGAGACATTTTTCCGTGGTAAAAAGTATCCTATGTGTTATTCCAGATGCCCTTTTATATTTCTGCAAAGTTTCATGTCAATCTAATCAGCCGTTTTTGCGTGATGTCGTAACAAACACACACACAAACATCCGCCTTTATAATATTATCAATCTAATCAGCCGTTTTTGCGTGATGTCGTAACAAACACACACACAAACATCCGCCTTTATAATATTAGTAGGATAAAGTACCTACTCTTATTTTTAAGTACTTTTATTGGAGGTTTATATGTGTTTACACAATTTGCATCTACATATCAAGTACGTACCTATGTCGAACGTCTTTCAATAAATACGATATGGTTTGTTTACTCGTACATGGGACCACCAGCTGATCGAACTTCAGCCAAATGTCCCGTTTCCTTATTTACGAGTTACGTGATCGTCCTCCACAAAATCCAGTCGATTCCACGCCAATGGCATATACAGGGTGTTAGGGACGGTGTACCGAAAACTTTGCAGGCATGGTCAGACCATCAAACTGAACAACTTTTACTATTGAGCCAATGGTGGGAAACGAAAAAAATTTTCCGACCTTCCATACAAAATTCACGATCAGCTGACTGACTTTGTATGGGAGGTCGGAAATTTTTTTTCGTTTCTACTTTTTTTTCGTTTTGACTAGACTATTGTATGCCAAATCTATTTTGTCTCCCCTGAGATACATATTATTATAGCAATATATTAATGTAAATATCTAGAGCGGAAGTAATAAGTACTTAGGTACAGAAATAAAGGAGTGAAACCTATTTGAAGAAATTCCTAGAATTCTCGATAGAAGTGGGTTGGTTAACTTTGCAGTAGCTAGAAAAAGGCTTTCTTTCCATAATAATTCATAATTATAATATGTAAAGAACTTACAACACACTGAAAAATTTTAAAAATGATCGAATAAAATGTTCTGCAAGGAAAGTAATCTTAGTACAAAATTCACGCTTAGCTGACTGACTTTGTATGGGAAGTCGGAAAATTTTTTTCGTTTCCCACCATTGTCTCCATAGTAAAAGTTGTTCAGTTTAATGGTCTGAGCACGCATGCAAAGTTTTCGTTACACCGTCCCTAACACCCCGTATAGTCTAAATTGTGATGTGATGACATCACTCTATTTTATATTTAAACAAAGGCAACTAAGATGAATAGGCTTTATTTGGTTACGAATAGAAATCTTTGAAGACAAGGAAGACATAAAAAACAATGGTGTTGTAGAGTATATGGTGTGGATGTGGGCGCGACGCCACGCGGAAGAAACTATAGTTCACTTAGAATGATCTCACCGCTCCAACACCTCCTAACAAAGGCACACCAATGAACCACGACATCTTAATTATCTTTATTATTTACTAGTTCGTTGTTCCACATAATATTTCTAAATTTACATCAGTGCTCCCTGAATACAAACGATCTACTTCAGAAAATAAACGACGCACGACCGTTGCAAACGCAGAATTGCACAAAGTCAAAGAGATCTAGTTAGATATTTCATAATAGCTTTCGCTAATCGAGTGCCAAGAACAGTAACATTAAGAAACGCTTTAAGACTGCAAAACAATTAGCGGATTTAAAAAGGAGAGCGGACTTAAAATTGCAGAAGTTTCGCGTGCGATATTTCGATTATAGTGTCGAGCTGATTATAGAGTTAGGAAATTGCTCATGTTTCGATCATTATATTGAGAAAGAAAAGTCGCTGATGATACGAGATGAGGCACGTTGTGTTATAATTATAGAGTAGACAATAGCGAGGCTGTCGGGCGGTGCGCTGGGGCGCTGGGCGTCACGTTGTCTGGTTGCGCAGACGCAGGCGCGCGGTCGCGGGATCGGCCGACCGCACGCCGCAACCACATCCCTCCACAACCGCAGATCACGCACGACTCACGAGCACAAGGAAAATAAATCTTTCAAAGAAAGATCACACACAGTGCAGTCGTAAAAACTCAGCCAACATAAAATATTCTATTCTACGCAGACTTTAGAATATACTTACCTACTCCTAGACTTGTAAAAAGTATTTATCGGTGCATTTAATGATGTAAATATATTATGAGCGCGCATTATCTGATTGTGCCATGTTGTTATGGCTCTCTATGGTTGTTCACAGGGTTTACTCTGGAACATTTCTACTTATGCTTTACCGATGGGTACGAGACAACACACAGTGGAAATCTCCGACACGCCATCATCACTTATACATTATTCTACGTAAACAACTGCTGGCGAGACCCAAAGCCCGCATATAACGCCTATTTCCGTCCACTTCGGTCTGTCCTTTCTCCAGAAATACGAGCATATATTGGTACGCTGATAAATGTTGTTTGTTTTTCCATACTGTTTGGACTACCGTACCTATATAAGTATTACACACATTTCATGTTTCATTTCGCTCCACGCCCGCTTCTTAGCCGCAACACATAATTAAGCCTGCAATGTCTGTAATACCTAATGATGGCATAATAGTAATTATCGCTAACAGCTAGCCAAAATATTTGTTCAACCGTAAGCTATAACCGATAAATTATACATTACTAAATCGGTACTCTATATCCCTGTAAAATTAATTTTCTGTTTATTTTTAGACCGGATATAATTATTAGTCGCTCGCGTAGTGATGCAAGCCAATTAAAGCTTAGAATAGCAGGTTTGAGCCAAGCGAGTTTATGGCCTAGACTTATCTAAAGTACTGGGTAGATGTTGAGATAAGACGCACTAAACTTGGCTCAACGTGTCGTGCCGACGTCCAAAATCTGCCGCTGATATAAACCACATGGAACCAAGCTTTAAGTATTAAGAAAACACACGACCTGTCAATCAACGACGAACGAAGGTTAATACAGACAGTTTTAAAAATACTCGTACCCAACTTTCTCTTCTCTACATTATATTTCTCTTTCCCAAAAACATTTCCAAGCAATGATCCATGCTTTTAAAATACTCAACCAATTTCCTATTTATCCAAATGTCTGTCATTCATCACATTAGCCATTAATGTTAATACATCACATCTCTATTCGTATAGATAACTAAGTAACAATACGCGTGACACTTTCTTCCGCAGCAAAAACGACAAATAAATACGTGAGTAGTGGACATCGTATGATTGCAGTCTCTTGCGCACGGTTGCGTGCCACCATCGGCTACTCCGTCTACGACTGCTGGCATCTCTCCAATACGCACTTATTTATCGCTTTCCGACTTATTTATTTACATCAAATAGATACTATAGAAACGCTACTCTCTGTCACCCAAAGTAGGCACAACGACATCAAATTAACACGTTCTCGTTCTACACCATGACGAAAATTCTTTTTCACAGCAATTACGCTTCTAAGATTCTTTCGCGTCATTATTTTCCTGGACTAGTATCAAAACTTTGCGCCATCTGATAAGAATTAATTAGCTGTTGTGAAAAATGAAGCTCTCTAGCTTCGTTAGCGGAAAAGTCAGAAAGGAGAAATGTTTTTCAGCTTCATACATAAATTGTCTGTAGGTACCTACATCAGCGTTAGTCTGAAACACGACTCATCTACCTACAGCTCAAGATATAAGAAGACGTCTTTAAGGCATCATCGCAGAAAAAAACAACGAAAAAAAGTGTTATAAAGATGAACTTACCAATGCTATTGCTGAACCTGCCAGCATTTCTTAGATACGAGAAGAGTTCGCCTCCACAGACATAGTCGAACAGCATGTAGATGCACGAGTCGTCATGCGTCCACCACCGTCTGCGAATAAAAATATTTCATCACATACAATTCACCAAAAAGACACATTATTAGAGAATCTAGTTGTTGTCTCTAGTGATCGTAAACTTGTAAAAATAAACTGTCAAACGAATTTAGCATCAATTGCTAAAAGGTTGGCTAAAAGGCTATTTTTCTAAATGTGAAAGGTGCATGTTGGTTGACGTAAACATCAACAAGTCGTCAGATCTCTGCAGGATGAAAGGATGAGCGGCGAAGTGTTTCTAATTTGAAAACCGGTTTCGTGGGAAAATCACATGTACCTAATGTCTCTACTGCTTATGTCACAAAGTATTCGATCAAGCTTCACGTGTGTGTAACACGCGGTGGACTTTTGATAGTGACCACCTAAATAATAAACTTGGCTTCGAATTAAACACACATGTCCTAATAAATTACAAGTGAGCGTGAAATTACGCCGATGGATTATAATAAGAGTGTCCACAAAAGTGACAGTGAGTGACGTGGTGCCAGCTGCGCCATAGAAAACAATACGTAGCACGCGCAAATATAGGGCCCCATTCCCACAAGAATAGCAAACACCTATAGGTTTGGCGAACGAACAGATTTCGTAGAGCGCTCGCTCAAGTGCATACTTTTACATCGAAGAAAAGGACAAATGACAACTATCAATTTGTTGATGTGATGATCAATGATCTTTGTCTCGGTGTCAAATGATCTATACCTACCTACCTAGTAATACCTCTGTTCGAAACGCGTACCTTTAGTTTTCCTGTGAGTCAACTGGTTCTTCTAATTATGAGAGTTAATTATATTTTAATAAAATTCAACTTGGCAATGTACCTACCTACATGCTCTGCCACGATTGATCACCATCATCATCATTAACAGCCAACAGTCCACTGCTGGAATGAGCCTTGATTATATCGAAGTTAATTAAAAGTAAATCTTTCTGGTTAGGCTGAATTTGTTTTTTTTTTATTGAGTCTAAATGAACCTTTATTCAGTACGTACCTATCGTAAATTAAAATGTTTTGGCTTGTGCCATATAAAGTAAGTTTGCAATGTTGGCATAGTGAGTGATGCTACGTGCGGCACGCAGGGCATGCGCATGCGGCGCCAAGGCGCTTGTCTCGCCAATCAACACCACTCCACGGAAGCAAAGCGTAGAGAAAATAGGCGCCGAAATTTAATTTGGCTATATTTCCGTTACGCTTTATAGGACAAAAATATCATTTCCATAAATAGATAAAGTGGTTATCCAGGCGGGGCGAAAGCTTCTGCCTTCATTTTAATAATTTACCGGGTAACCCGCGACAGCTTATGGTAAACTCCGTTAGGTGCCTACTTACAATATTTAGGAGGGTATCTTTTTATCCGACGTTTTAACTATGGATCTAATAAGCAAATTGCCATCCCTCATAATATAGCTTCGCTTTTAATTAAACGTCAACACTCATGTTTTGGGCGCACTAAAATTAATCAGGTAAGTTCTGGAAGATATATTTCCAAACAGATGGCAGTTTGATGAGAGATGCAGCTGCACTTGACGCCGCAGTGATGGAGTTATGATATGACGAATCCTAACATATACAAGCCAATTTAGTTGATCATTACTTCTATAGGCATATATTACGAAAAGCCAGCTGTGGATGGGCTGACAGCATATCAATTGCATGCTTGATCGATATACAGAACCTTTTCTATTATCCTGCTCATAATAGTGAGGCGTGCTTTATTTATGTTTATGTTTTGTTGCTCTCTGTAATAACATCACAGTTTTTTGACCTCAACAAGGATAACATACTTAAATTGGCGAGGTTGCTAAGGCCGTGACTAAGTGCCGACAAACGTTACAGCGTGGGATCTTGTAAGGCCTTTTCCAGATATGATGACACATCAACAACATAAGATAGCAAAAAACGCACATATCTAAGTAATCTATCGGCTCGCACAATCTTGACTCAACGATTTATTTCTGGCTATTTGTGTAAATGATGAATAGAAAAAATAAGATTACTTACAAGTTGACTATGAAGGGATGGTTGATCTCGGCTAGGATGCTCTTCTCGTTCATGACGTGGTCGACCTGTTTTAGGCGGATGACGTCAGCCATGGAAAGTATTTTCATTGCTAAGTACTCGTCGGCTTGCTTGTCGCGGCACAGGCACACCCTCCCGAACGTGCCGGTACCTGCAAATCCAATAGAACGAATATAATATAATCCCATTTACTCCACCGCTCGGCACTTTACGAAATGTATACTGGGTGTTCGAATACATGAAAATCTCGTTACAAGTCTGCAAATAGGCTCAGTCGACGTAAGTATAAATTAGTTTAATTCTGCAAGGTGATTTGCGTCTCCTACATTTTACAAATTGAGCAATTGCGTAGCAATTTTATTTGAGTTAGGTGCCCGACTCTACCTACATAAAATCAAGGTGATATCTAGGATTTTGTTAAACTACTAGGTAGCTCTTTACCACAAAACTCGTTTAGATACCTATGTACCTGCTAGATATAAGTATTTTTTGCTGGTAGATTCAATGTAAAGGTAAGTGAATAAAATATAAAGATTTCCGATATTTTATTTTCAGAACACAATTCCGGTAACAGGATTCCATGTTGAATATAATCGAATGATCTACACTCGATTTAGAATGTAAACAAACAAACGGGGAAATTACGCTCGAGGAAAATCGTTTTTCTTATTTTGCCATCATTTATAAAGTCGGTATGACTCACGGTTATAGGTATCACTATACAGATCAGAACGAAAAAGCCGAAATACTCGTAGTAGGCAATGTTAACGAAATTACAATACTTAAGAAACTCGCCATTTCAGGTCTAATGCAGATCATTTGTAACAGATTACACTCTGGGTTCTTGTTCTGTGTGGATTCGGTCTGTGTAAAAATTGTTTTGAGCTGAAATTCGAGATGACTCACTCTCCCTTCTAAGAAATAACGTTACTCTAGATTTGATACGATATATTTTTGAATAAACTATTTTATTAGGTACCTAAGTATATCTTTCAAAAATATCTTGGACACAGATTTGTGAATTTATCTTATTGTATAAAAAGATAATGCTGAGTTTTGGGAATTTGAGAAAATATGACAACTTGAGTAGCTTATCTTTGATAAATTGATGTCACAACAATCTTTGATATTGAAATTGAACCAAACAATTTACACGACCACGTCACATCACAAGTTTATTTCAAAAGGTATTGATTTTCGTTTAAATATATTTTTAATAATACCTACAAATGATCCACATTTCTTAATTACTTGCCTACGCGTTTTGCAGACAGTGATTGCTGCTTAGAGCATTCATCTTGCGCGCGGTGGGCGCGCCTAGCCATCATTTATTAGTCCAATACCTTGAAACTACTGACTCATCGCCTCTTCAACGTCTTCTTCAAGTCTCATACATCATCAAGCTGCATATTTTTTATAAACACAGATTTTACGCTCCCAACCTTGGTTATTTTGTGACTTTACAATATTTACGTCCTTACAAAAGTTATATTTACTCTTCACATAAATTGTAAAGATTTATTTAGATTGTTTTGTTTTCCTTGCTAGAGCATCATAAGAAAATTCACACGCCGTTATTCAGATAGTGCTAGCATCACGTTTGAAATTAATGTTGAGAGCTCAATAATATCGCACGTAACAATTCGATGTTATTATAATTGGAACAACGAAATGGGGCGGCCTCATTACAGGGGTATTTTAGAGATAACTATTTAGGATAGAAGGCCAGGCTCAATATAGTTCATTTTAAGCTAAATCCGTTATTTGCGTAACACTTGTTAATTCGAGATGTTTGAAATATCAGTGACGCTATGGCCGTGTTCGCCCGTGACGTGGGAAGTCTTTCGAAAGCTCAGAAGTTTTACCGCTTTATATAAACTCTTGCGCAAGGCTTCGATGGGCAAATCCCTTGAAGTGTGAAAATAATCTGTTAACTGGTTGTAAGGACATATTTATTTAGAAAAATCTGGAATGCGAGTGAGGAACACCAGAGGTGCCCCATTTTCGAATCACACCTTCGTAATCGTATTATGTTGATAACCCTGCATACAAGGATGTTTTTCTTGTAATACGTTGCAATATTGTGGTCTGTTTACATTAGTGATACTCTGCCAAGAAACCTCTCCACAAAGAACATTGTAAGCTCCTAATCTGTGTTAAAGACATTGACATTAAAAACAACGTTTCTTTGTGGCTATTAACTGATTATAGAGTCAATTAGGTAGCTATTTTTATCACCTCATACCTATCTATAAAAATACCTAAGCTCGTGGCCAAGAGGAAGGCAGATCGAAAAAATTCGTTCGCAAAAACCAATGCGACTTGTTTTGAATATTTGATGACAGATAACCCTTTTAGGCAAAGTTGGAACCCAGTGAACATTGTTCCCTGCGCCTGCGACCCTGCGGTAATGTATTCAGTTCGGACGCGCGGTTAGCCTTCCTGACTCCGATTGTATGCAAAACACATTGTTACTGTTATGTACACAACTTGTCAGGTTTCCTTTAAACGAATCTTCGTGTGAACATTTTAGAAACCACCAAATCTACAGCGCTCGTTTCATTACAATAGCGTCTATCTGAAAATCTGCACCTGCTATAAACTATTGAACACAATAGGAAATTTGCATTAATGGCGTGATGGTTACGCGTGCAAAAGTTACGTCATTAATTTGAAAACTGGCTAAAATCCTCCAAATCGATTTAGCTTACGTAATAACCGATTAGTGAAGGGCGTCGAGATGCGCGTGCGCGTGTAGACTTGTGATGTCGGTAGTGACTTGACCACTTTCACTCGCCGCCGGTAACGCACAGCATGTTTGTCTACGTCTATTGACGTCATAGTAATCTTTTCTTTTCGGAACTGGTCATTTATTATGTCGATGGTAGTCTGGTAGTGTTCAAAATTAAGCCACTTTCGATTTCTTGTTTGTAGCGTTCTCGTTATGATTTCGTAGAGATTTTAACGTACGCAATTTTTGAATAAGTACTTGTTCATTTAATGTTATTGGTATTAGGGTTAATTTCATTATTTAATTCTCGCATCTCGCATTTCATATGTATTTTAAATAAATGCTGATTTACAATTTTGATTAAGCTTTAATCTACCAGTAGATAATGGTGATATTAATAAGGAAATGTTACTTATTTCGATATGATCATAGTTTTTCAATTTTTTGCATGTACTTAATTGAAAAGGGTATAATTTGACAAAATGACAATCATTTTTAAATAGATACAAAATCATTCATGAAAAAAGATTGACAGGTTTTGTTTTACACGAACAATAATTCATGCCATCTCTGTTTTGTCCAAATTCTATGAATAAAATATGAGTTTCCTGCGTTAGAAAGATAAAAATTATGCAGTGTGTTGAAACACTGCTAGTCTAGGTATCAATAAAAAAATACTGGCGCCATTTATAGCACTCTCTATCTACGGACAGGTAGGAAAAAAACTAAATGATGCAAATGAGTTTATCTTTAAATGGACTGGGTAGAAAATAATCCGTTTTGTAGAACAACAAACTTTCACCGTCGATGCAATCTCAGTAAAAATAGAAAATATCATCGGTAGTGTAGCAATAAATTCATTTATCTACAAAAACGTTTACGACTAATAATTTTTCTTTCGGAAATATAATTTCAAGAGATGAAGTTTTTATGTATTTATAAACCTTGGTAGGTTAATGTATCCATGGTAATATTTTTTTTATAAATAAAGTAGCACGCGGTCACTAAAGCGAGAGATGATCGTCACTTAATTTTAGACATGTAAAAAAACTTCCACGGTCATTGCGCATGATTTGGGCACTGAACTGTGATAACCTCATCCTATTATTATCAATATCACGTCAAAATAACCACCTAAGTATATTTATAATAATAATGTTTGTTGACATTGGAAAAGCCCCTTCAAAATATGATACAGATAATAATTATATCACGTATTGTATTACTTTGGCAGGGTAACAGAATGATAAAAGTAACTGGGCGGAATTGATACAAAGGATTGAAGTAAGTAGGTAATTACATTCCATTGGTTTTGAACACAATCAGCAACTTGTGAATGTTAATTGTACCTACCTACACAATATAAACTAAATCAGCGACACCTTAGAAGCAGGAAAACAGTATATTGTAAAAAAATTAGAACCAAAAACTATCCTTTAATGACTATACCTTACCTACACGAACTATGTCTGGAATCGTACCTGACTATGTATTTTCGGTACAAAAAGCAGACACACGCCAGCTACCACCAACACGCCAAAGGTACGAGTGACATGGGTCGTCAATTCGCCTGACATTGCCCGGAATATTTACTGGGTCACGAAGAAAAATACTGCTGGTGTTCAGCATAGCCCGGCTGGTGGCTGCCTGCTAAAAGTGACGATGATAACTCAAATATTCTTATTTACAAACGAAATTTTTCATTCACGGATTAAGACATCAAAAGAGTTTTAATATCGTAAACCTTCGACATGTTTTTGTTGTAATTAATGTAAATACGCTCTTTATTAGTCGTAAACCGCGCATATGAGCGGAATTCACGCAAAACGCGATCGATTCGCGTTTAAATCCCGTAAAGTGTGTATTAGTAGACTTATAAACCCGGTTCGCAAATAGAGTTGTATTTTTGAGAGGTCTTTATTGTCGATAAAGCGTTTGTGAGAGATCCTTGCCCTAATTGAGGTTATACGGTAGTTACGATTTTCAAGAAAACAAAGATAATTATTGATCCAAAACCCGACTGGGGTAATTTTTAAAAGTTACATTCTTTTTTTGCATTTAAATGTCGTTTTCATTTCAATTTATTTTGATATCACCTCATAAGTCGACATCCGCCTAGCCGTTTAGGTTATAGCCCATAAAAAAGAGCTTACTTCTCCACATATAGGGACATACATACACAGTAACATCATACTCACGAAAAACATAGCCCTTTTTCTGCAAAAACATCTAATCGTTGATGCATTTGGGAACGATTCGCACGGCTGGGTAGTCGGTACACACGTAAATTCGTTTATATTTACCAATACAACACGCTCTATTGCCGTCTGAGGTCAAATGTTAAAACGTAGAGTCAATGAAATGCATTCAATGTAATTTTTTATATTACGCATCTGCACCACTTCTGCGATAGCATATCTTTTAACTAAGCTTTTAAGAAAATAAAGTAGTGTGTTGACAGATAAAAAATTGATGACACATGACATTGAATAATTGACATTAAAATGTCGATGACCTCAGATTCGTAGCACAAGGTGCATTTCAGAAACATGCATTGATTTAATTATATTATTAAACAAACGATTTTGAAAATGATCTATGGGCCCTACTTACCCGAATGTTAATTTACTTTCTTTCATTCTTTTACACTACCTACCATTTTAATTGATAAGTACTCGACTAAGTACAGATTCAATACCTAAAAATCTTTACATACCTTATTTATCTACTTACATATCTAACTATATTTTTGCACATAACTACAGGTAGGTGCGTTCCTACCGGCCTTAAAGTACTGATCGAAAATATCAAAGGAATTCAGAGTATTTCATACCTCGACCGTACAATGAACGGAGTATTTCTGACGATAAATTTTTAAAATACCTATTCTTTTGTAGAGGATAGAAAAGAGCACTTCACAGTAGCCCATCAGACTAAATATCCAGTTAAGTAAATGACACCGCTGACAAAAAGTAAGCTTGATTGATGGCAAAGATAGAATAAACCTCACACAAAACCACGTAAAACATTTATTAGGTACAACTAACAGTAATTACCCAACAAAAACATTACTTAGAAATCAATTACATTATGTCACTTCCTGATCTGATCCATCTAACCACAGAAGATTATATGCAGCGATCGTATGTCATCGTCTCATTATATCAAACAGATCTAAATACACCGCAATATTGCTACTTTATAAGTACCTAAGTAGTGGAGCTGCTATAAGAAACTATTAAGGTTGTAACGTTACGTAACTGTTCTTACTCACATGACATAAGCTACTTATTACTGAGATTATCACCTTATCTTGTACATTGCAGATAAACCACTTTATCCTTAAGTAACGACATCATCATAGACAAATGCTTGTTTGTCTTAGCCACGTACCGGGCTTACAGGTACGTGAGTTCATTATTCTTTGGACGGGGATCCGATTCTAAGTTTTCCGTGTTTTTAGTTGCTGGTATTTTTTGTTAGCCTACGTTCTTGGCCCGAAACACACCGAGCGGTGTGTTTTCCAGACGTGACATCAGCACAGCTGTTCCCGCCCCGTCTACCAGCCGTGTAACTGACACTCCATCCATTTATTACAATTTAAAAAGCTTTTAGCTCCATTAATCTTGAAATTCAGATCACATAAAGCAATCATCGCGACATCCTGCCATCGCACGCGCAACCTTCGCCGAAGGTGAAACACACCGTGACCGATGAAAAAATCAAGTTCATGATTAATTCAAGGCTCTTTATTAAGAGATAAATCTAATCCGCTTTTGAGAAATTGCTGATATTTCGTTTTGGAAAGCTGTATAATTTAGCTATATGTCTTTGGTTGAAGGCTAATTTAGCTACTCCGCCTAATTGAAGATAATCTGTTGCATGTCTTAGGTCTTAATAGCACAAACATGCAAATACTAGATAACTAATAGGTATTAGTTTTTTGTTAATCGGTATATTGATTTCACGTCAAATTAAGTACATAGGTACATACGTAAGTATAAAACCTACTGAACAACTCAATATTTGCATTGCAATAGCGATAGATAATGGTAGCCAGTGTATTTTACGACAAATAGATACAAATGCTAAACAAACAGATAAATAAATAATGGCGCCCTAATAGGAGAGTTGAGCAAACTGAAGTAGTACCTACTTGTTACTCTGTTACTATGTAAAGAATAGTTTACATGGTGTCTACGACTACTACCTTTTGTCATTTATAAAAGACCTCCGTCTGTAGATTCGGAGATAGTGAAACCGTATCCAATCACACTCAATTAAGACATTACTGAATAAGTACCTAAATACTTTTAAACGCATTGAAATCATACTACAAACAAATGATCGCGTGACTTATATGAGTTGATATGTCGCTCTTTAGCTTTAAGTTTCTATTGTAAGTTCTATGATTTGCATTGGGTACTTGGGTGGATAGATATAGGTAGGTACAAGTTAATAATTTAACGTTAAATTAAAGTTTTAATTACTAATTAATTCAACACATTACAAGCAATAAAATTTGAAATTATCTACTGTTCACGATGAAACAATTTGCACTCATGTTACATCTTACAACGAAGCTCATGTTACTCATGTTAAAAATGTCTTGCATTGTAACCCGCAACCGTGTGTCAAGGATGAAATCCGAAATTGTAGTCTTTGGACCATCTCCAATAAACCTCGTGTTTAACAGTTTGAAAAATGAATGGGCCCTGAGTGAGGCGTCGTGAAAAGTAATGCTTCGAATTATCAATTCTCCATGCCTAAAACATGACGTAGTGTTCTACGTGGGAAGCAAAAAGAGCTTGTTGAACAAAAGACCGTGTTCTCGGACGTCACTAGAAATTAGCAGCCAAAAATAAAGTCGCCAATCAATATGGTAGTTATTCGTTGCGCTTGATCACGTAGTGCTGAGTCAGACACAATTACTGGAAGTTTTAATCAAGAGTGACCTAAGAATAGAGCACTGGCCGAGCAAGGCTGGGGAACGTGAATGTTCAGCCAGCAGCCACTCACTGAAGCCGTGGCACGCCACGCAGAATTAAAGTACAAACTTACAAACTTTGACTCCACTGACCTACAAGTTGTTTAAAAGTCGTTTGCGATAAGCAACTGTATGAGGATTCCTTGTAATAACTTTCTATTTTAATTAAAATGTTTCGTAACATTTCCAAGTGGATATTGTAGATACGTAAGCAAGCTCTTTTGTTTTTGCGTAAACTTGCGCTATTGAGATGGTTTACCGATACTTTGCAGTTAGTAGAGAACAAAGTCAGCCGCTCAAAAGTCTACATCTTTATAAGACGGTTCTATCTAAAACAGAAATGCATTCTTAATACAGTCTCTTCTTTCGTCAGGTCGTTGACGTCTTATTGAAATACCTAAATTAGATTGTTATTATTACAAGTAAGAGGTTTTTACATACATACATACATCACGCCTTTATCCCTTGCGGGGTAGGCAGAGCGTCAACGGCCGTAAAAGTACGGTCGTTATCGCCACGTCTGACACATATTTGAGGGCCGTTGTAGCTATTGTCGTGTATCGCTATAGTGACAGGTTGTCAGCCTGTCGCCTAAAATTGCAATACACATGATACCCTCGAGTCCTTTAGTCGCTTCTTACGACACCCACAGGAAAGAAATGGGGTGATGCTATTCTAAGCCGGCATCACACGGCAATTATATATAGGTAAATGAAAGAAGGTAAGTAATTACAGTAATATGTTAACAACTATCTGTATCAGGAAATGCAACATTATCAAGCATTTCGAACAAACAGTTCAGAAGGGCTTTTAAATATCAATCGGATAAATTCGGATATAACCGGTTGCAATTACATTTCTGCTATGAAATGACATAATCTGCGCAAGCGCAAGAAACGGAGCATTTTGCCTGCGGGCCCATTTACTCAACTCCACTAAAAACCGGTCTACACAATAACCAGTATAATCCAATACTAGGTGCATAAACGTATTAGATAATACTAGCGCCCGTCCAACAGTTTTACCCACTTCTTACCGTTTTCACGTGAAAATATACGTTTCCATTACATTTATTACTTTGGTATACTTAAAGCTTTCTCTTAAATCACTCTATTTATTTAAAAAACCGATTCAAAATCTGTTGCGTGGTTGAGGAGGAGTTAGCGGTGTCCATGACAGACAGACAGAGAAACACAAAAAGTGGTTTCATTTTATACTTACTTTAATACATATCATATGTCGTATTCGTATGTATTGATCTATTGATACCGTGTATCAAGAGGTGTCAGAGTAAAAGTCGTTGTTGGCAGTGTAAGGGGTGGACTCTATCGATCAATATTTCGACATCTTTAATTGCTCGCAGTTGATTAATCTGCGTAATTCTTAATTAGATCAATCACGTCTTGTTATCTTTCACGTGATTAGTATTTTGGCAGAGATAGATATCTACAAACTATTACTCAAGCATAAAAATATATTTAATGAAAGACAGAGGACAAATGGATACAGATTGTTCAAGCCGCTTTATCTTCGTAAGAATATCTATCCCAAGTTATTTTAGAACAAAGATAAGTCTCAAGTAATCAATCAATAAAAACAAAATTGAAATAAGTAGGTATGTCTATGTGCCCTACCTACATTGGTAAGCTACAAAATACTCACGAATTTATTCATTGTAATTGTAGGTACAATTTAGCATCGGAAACCAGACTACAGCATGCTTACGCAAGTAAATTTAAACAAAGACACTATTGTTCAGTTGGAATCCTCGATGCATTTCCGGTTTGGAAAATTTACTTACAATTTGCTCCAACTAAATACATTTTAAGCGCGGTTTCATTTCAAAAGAAGAGGATTTAGTTTTATCTAACCTTCAAATGTTTATAAACGCTTCGATATTTTCCTACGGAATCACTTCGATTCGTTCAATAACTTCCAGGAAGCATAGTAATACAACTGATAAGTAGTTTTTCAACCTTATTCTGCATGAATCAGCTTTAATTGTGTTTATGCAAAGTTCAGTTAATTCCATAAGCTTTCTTTCATGCTTTGAGCGGCTTTTTACGCGGAAATAAAGTTCGTGACGAAGGTGAAGGATTTTTTTATGAATTTCAGGCACGTTCCTATCGCGTGCAATAGGCGAAGTCACGACAAACAATCGGCTTATAACATGCACCATTTATAGCAAAACTCTGTTTACTAACAGTTTAAAACAATATTTTGCTCCCTAGTCATTTTCAAAACCGTCTATTAGGTAAATTGGAACGAAGGGTTGAAACCTAAATGCTGCTTTTACGTACCTAGTCAGTTCGAACTACTAAATTACAGACCACTTAATCATTCTAAGTAATAATTTTTACGAGTAGACCTAGGTATAAGGTACAGCTAAACAGCAAAGCGATCATTCTAAGTGGATATTTAAGAATTTGTTCGGTTTTAAAGAAAAATCTTTTTGTGAGCGATTTAAACTCCCAGACGTATGATGCAAGAGATTAAAACATTGTATCACAATACGAAGACATGAAGAGATAACGAGACGGTAAAAGAACCGCATCCGATTCCGGCAGCCGCTTCCGAGGGAACGACACAAACGAAACAAAAAGACACGCACAGATGTCTCGTGTTTAGCATTATTCACGCAACGACGATCAAGAACCGTTCGAAATCTGAAACCGCTTACCATCAATAACAAAAGTAGGTGTTTCAAAAGAAGTAGATATTTTGTCTGACTGTCATGGACGGACACCGCTAACTCTTCCTAAACCACGCAACTGACTCTTATAAAAAATATCGAATGTTTATCTTTGTTATTTACGGGAAAACGATTATGTACGGATGCAACCGCCGGGCAGGCCGCTAGTTGAATATAAAGCGCCTCTTTTCTGCCCAATCTCATTAGACATTCATCGTTTACTCGTCCCGGCCGTAAATCTGCATACGGCAAACAGATTCTCGGACGTCATGCATGAAAAAGGCAATATGCCGTCCAGCCACTTAGGCAAATGTTCCTGGAAGTATTATGGACTGTCTTAGAGAAAGTTCAGATTGGGGAAACTTGTGCAATATGATTTGCATAGCATGAAGATTTCATGTTAAACTGTGTCTCATAAAATTTTACTGCGACGATTGGGGTTATTGGTGTAAAAATATCAGAAACACTCTCTTCTTTCTATTTAACTAAAAATTACATTTCTCTACACTGTTCTTGGAAGGCAGTCCATAAGATACATTTAGGTTTAAAGCAGGTACTCAGACAAGTACGCTGAATGTCCAATGTCCATACCTAATAAATAATTATAGCTACTGAAACATCACAAAAGTACAAACTAGCCTAATGACGTGCGAGGCAGGGGGCAAGATCCTGATGTTAATATGTATGAATTATATTCAAACTTCTCAAGCGGACACGTGTTGGCAACGGAGGCGGTTAATCTTTCAAAACAATGTAGGTATATCAATCAGCTCCATCGAACAAACCTCATCTATAGTCCGACATCTTCGTGCGCGACCCTCCTGCGGGGTACAGACGGTGGGGAAGCGAGGAAGCACGTCATTTTAATATGACGTGCGGCGCTGGTGCGCGTGTCTCCCTTCCCCGCTACACCTCCCGCTACCCGCTGACATCTCCCCCCCCAACGTCTGTCACCCCTAGGGAGGGTCGTGCACGAAGCTGTCGGACTATAATACTGAGCTTCTTCTAATTTTTTTTATTGATTGATATAGTAAACTGGAAATAAGATTAAAAATCCGATCATACCGTCGTGTCAGAAAATCGGTTACTTCTTTTCATATGGTACCTATGGGAAAATACATGAAGAGGTGTTATGATATGACAGCAGATGTTTGAAAAGAGCCAGTTCAAGCTAAAATTCAATATATGACGTCATAGATTTTACGCACGAGTTGTCACGTGCATATCCAAGATCTATCTAAAATTCCGCAAACAATATATGTGTAAGGGAATTGCGATCTTTAGATTTTGCAAACATAATGGTGAAAATACCTGGATATTTATTTTCCGTCGGTCGTAAATGACTCCAGCTTACAGCCTACACTAGACTTATCAAAGCTTTTTCTCTCCGAACATCTATTACTGGAGCAATTGACGTAAAGATACATCTCATCATAAGTCAAACCCGTGCCAAGCTCGCTCCAAGAAAAACACGATCGAACCGGCGATATGTTCATCCGATCACATTATGTTTGAAGCGTCTGATGTTTATCAATATAAAAGCTCGATTTAATCCATTATGCGTGTTGAACTACGTCAATCAGTACATCGAATCAGTCAGCAGAAGTTTAACTATTTGCAGTACCTATCAGTTTGCAATCCATGGTACCTTGTACCTATAGGCATCACGTTATTGTTTGTTTTACATCAATAACTTGAGGCGCTACTATTTCAATTTAAATTTATGATAATGGGTCCTTATATAGTCGATAAAATTCAATGAACAATTGTAATGGATGTCACGTCACGTTCATTTGCATGCCGTGCTCGTACCTACTTAGGTACCTACTAATTGGCGCGTGTACGATAAAAAAGCGAGTTCAATTCTTTTACGGCCGGTTAAGATGATGGCTCTTTTATTATCTTTTACTGCACACACGTCGCACACGCACCCGACATCATAATTATGCGGATACTAAACTGTCAAATGTGTTAACTGAAGATTTCCCAGAAGCGTGGGAGAGCGGTGTTGGTCTCACAGAATGTGGGTCAGCGACTTCACCGGAAGAGCGAAATTGCCGAGTTTACTTTACCGATATCGGATAATTCTATTTACTTTACGTTGATTAAATAGATAATCCTTAGCGGCTTTAATAGTGTTAATATTAGCGGATTTGAGTAGCTAATATTACATAATTTCAGTACCCTTTAATTATCAAAGTCCATCTCTGGAAGCGATATTAACAAAATATTTTACTTGCATAAAAGATTATCATTTTATTACGCTACTGATTTCCAAAACAAACAACCTGCTCATAAATCTTATTAGAAGCCAGCGAGACCATTTACATCATTAACATACGCTCAATGCACAGTTGCAGATAAACGAGTGAGTTTCTAACCTGCGCGTGCGTCGGACGGAAAGCAGCCGAGCGTGCTAAACATCTTCAAACACAGGATGGACTGTTGTGAAATCTGTCCACAACACATCGCGTCAAGTTTCCGCCACAACAACACCCGTCTCGCCTTTTGCGCGTAGTTGTAGGGTAGCCACTTAGCTCGGTGTTTAAATAACAAGTAGATGTGTTTAAAAACAAAAATCCCGAGTGCGGTAATTTTAAAATAAGTAGTATTTTGCTGTAAAAATCCGCCATTTTGAATCTATAATTTTTTAATATAGCCAGTGTCACTCGCGCTGCTGAGACGAATGTAACGACAACTCATATTTCAAAATCCAACAACCCGTTTGGGCTGTAGCCCGTGAAAAAGAATTTTCTAGTCCACATACATACATACATACTTACATAAATACATACTCTAAAAAACATAACCCTCCTTCTGAGGCAGTCGGGTAAAAAAGTCGGAAAGAAAGGCCATTTTATGCTGAATTTTAGTAAAAAGTAATCAAAATTAAGGCCGGTCGCCAATTCTGATATGCTTCTGTGCTTCGTAAAATAGTTTTTCAGTAATAAATCTTGCCTTTCCTATCAAAAAAATACCCGTAAACCAAACGCCTGTCAGCCCTAACACTCTTCTCAAGTTTCGAGTGTTGACTCTACATTTCACTTTTGCCGTCCATCACCAGACCCTCAACCGAAATCTTGCTCATCTCTTACGGTAAGTTGCGTAAGGCAAAACCTGTCGACAGAGTTCGGTTCGTGTGTTGATTGAATCATATTACATACCTACTTAGTTACAGGCAGTATGTATCTACTTTCGCTTGTTCTGCTTAACAAGTTTTTTTCTTCAGACTTTGCATAATACTTAGATACTTTACATTGCAATATTTGCAATAAGTAGATGCTTGTTTCCTCATCTTGACCTCAGGCAACTTAATGCAATTTATGCGATGTTGCTTCGTTATAAAAGCGTTTCACGAGAAAGAAAAGGATTCAATTTTCTTTTACAAGAAAAACAAGAGCACTTCTTTACCTCGGTTATGCAAATAACCAGGGGCGGAAAAAAGTTTTATAATTACGATAATATTGAAATATCAACCCATGTAAGCATTTCACAGACAATCGGTATACATACATTTTTGCTTTGCATTTCCTAGCTACTTATTTTCAGAACACAATGGCAATTGAACTCATGAATAGAGGCGATAACAGCCAATACTTCTGTATGGGTACAATGTCACGGCTGTACGCTCGTGTCAGAGAAAGTAGTATTGGATCTCGTAAATCGCGCCGAGACGCAGCGCAGGCGCAGCTGGGGAGCTTACGCAATGCCCATTGCATCCACGCCGGTTACCGGCAGGCGGCAAAGCGACATACATACTTACAGTCATACATCCACACTGCATTAAATCGCTTTATTTTTACCCACACCTGTTCGTACTGCAAAAATATGACGAGAGCCACACTTAAGTAAACAGAGTCATTGCGTTGGATTACGGAGACAAAATTGATAAACAAACGCCGATCCTGACCCAATAACGTTGCCAGTAACATAACATGATTTGCAAGGTTAGGTTACTGCGCTAATACTTATAAGTTCCATGCCGACGATATGCGGTTATGACTAAATGACACTGAATTGTTATAATAAATAACCGCCTTTATGACCCTCAGAGCCCGCACAGGTACAGTGCATATAAGTTAATATTAGTTGCAATTACTACCTATAACGACAGGTAAAATACTGCTGCAGTGGAAAACTGCCAAGGGTGCATTGCATACACTGATATCGCCTGCATATTCTTTGTTTTTAATTTGCAAGTCACAATAAGGTGGGTTCACAAGACATAGCTTTGGATTAGCTGTTTCCTGTTTTATGATTTTGTCATTTTAATTACGGAAATTCGCAGATCTTTATCTCCAAGAATGATGATGTAAAGCAACCGAGCATTATTTGATACAAAAGCTCATAAAAGTTTGAAAACCTCGTCTATATTTCGTCAAGAAGCTTTCTACATGAAAGTATGTCTTTTGAAACTGCAGATGTTTGTGTACCAACTTCCCAAAATAAATCATCTGTGACACAATGCTATCTTTCATGTTTTTGCACGAGAATGTCCTAAAAAGTAGGATGTTATTATATTATGTCACGAGTGAACTGTAGACCGGTTCTGTCTGGACCCCAGTCGCCGGTCGCCATTCTCCGACAGGCCATTGTTCATCCTCGACTTTCCATTCTTAATTTCCGTGACTCTACTCCCATAGGACTCTATACTGCACTTTTAAACATCGGGTGCCCTCCAAAACTTCTAAGCCTCATTAAATCCTTCCACGAGGACATGAAAGGATCTGTTGTTTTTAACGGCAATACATCCGAGCCGTTCGAAATGCGTAGAGGTGTTCGCCAAGGCTGCGTGTTGGCTCCTACCCTGTTTGGTATTTTCTTCTCATTGCTTTTTAAAGTTGCTTTCGGCGATGACCAACAGGGTATACACCTGCACACTAGGGCTGACGGGAAGCTGTACAATATCTCGCTTCTTAAGTCAAAGCGTAACCGCGATGACTTATTCGTCGATAGCCTTTTGTTCGCTGACGATGCAGCCTTCGTTGCTAATTCTCAAAGTGAGCTTCAAGACATTGTTGATAAGTTTTCCCACGCGTGTTCTCTGTTCTCAATGTCCATTAATGCCAAAAAAACAGTAGTGCTAGCTCAAGGTGGAGAAACACCACGTATTTTGCTCGGTGGCGTTCCCTTGAACATAGTTGACAAGTTTTGCTACTTGGGGTCGACTGTGTCGAACAATCTCACCCTCGATGCTGAGATCAATACTCGTATCGGCAAAGCGGCGACCATGTTCGGCAGGCTCAGTACAAGAGTATGGAATAATAAACACCTGACCACAAAAACCAAGATAATTGTTTACCAAACTTGCGTTCTAAGCATACTCTTGTATGGAGCTGAAACCTGGACTTCGTACGCAAAACAAGAACGTCGACTCAACACATTTCATATGCGCTGCGTAAGAAACATCTTGCATATAACTTGGCAGGACAGAGTCACAAACGAGCGAGTTCTAGAAATTGCACAGCTGCCTAGCTTTACCGCTTTGCTTAAGCAAAGACGATTGCGGTGGCTAGGGCATGTGTACCGCATGGAACCTTCGCGTCTACCGCGGCGTGTCCTGCTTGGCGCCGTAGCTAACGCCAAAAGAGGAGTTGGAAGACCGATGCTACGTTTCAAAGATTGCGCCAAACGGGACATGGCTGCGTTTGACATCGACCATCAAAGCTGGGAGAAGCTTGCTGAGAATAGGGATGTATGGAGAAAGCGTGTGATTGATGGGCGTAAAGCTCACGACGATGCCTGGTTTGCTGGTCTCGCAAACAAAAGGCAAAAACGACATCTAAACATGCATGTGCCAGTCTCTAATTCCACCTTCGTTTGTAGAGCGTGCGGAAAGTCATGCCGCTCCCGTATCGGCTTATACAGCCATGAAAAATCTTGCCTCAGACACTGAATAAATCGTCTGTCACAGACGTATGAGGCCAATGATGACTCCCATTGTGCACCGTCATGTGTGCGTGAACTATGAGAACCACGCTTCTCAAATTTCGTGACCACAGATTCAATTGTCTCATATTATCTCATGTGTTTATCAAGAAATTAGCGAAGAAAACGCGGCCAGGTCCAGAAAAATCTTGATGAACTCGTATTGAAAACACCCGTACCCAACTTTCTTTGACAGCAGAAATCTTCACAGATTGCCCCTCAAAGCCTACTTTTTTCTTCCGCCTCTACCTTTGCAAAATTTTCTTCATGTTTATTGCCGCGGGCGATAAGAACATAAGAAGTAGGTATCAAAAGGTTTTATCGTATACTTTTCCTGTTAGCTTCAGGAAATCGGGAGTGGCTTTTGCTCGTTAGCTAATAAAAAACGGGATATTATAAATTGCATATCAAATAACTAATAGCCTATCAATACATATTCATCATTTATATTTTTTTACATCAAATATCTTACTTCACTACAAATAAACTAAATGTTTAACATGACATAAACTGCAGATAATTCGAAATTTTACATCAATATGACATAACTTTTTTCCTCATAATGCAATACAGATAAATTTATTTTTGTACAAAAATACTACATACATAGCATGAATACTGACTGCACAGCAAATTTTCCATATTTCATGGCAAAATAACTATCCCAGTCGCATATTAACCAGTAAACATACGTAAGTAGACATAAGTTTTTAGGCCCGTTAGGTATAGCCTAACCGAACCTGGCGCGGAAAGCGCCAGGTTAGGTTAGGTTAGTTTAGAACTTCGACCACAACGCACGAGCCGAGCGAGCGGAGCGGCAGCGGCCGGCGATGTGCCAGAAACGACACGCTATGCGCCTCAGGCGAATCACATCGTTTAATAGTCATCGAACGTCACTTACAGGTAAGTTCGTTTGATTTTCTATTATCGATGTGTATGATTAACAATGATGGTTCATATCTAATAAAAACTGCTGTAAATAATATAAAAATAGAAGCTATATTTAAAAGAAAAAGAGTTAACAGGTATAATGTGCATTAAGATTATTAGCTGTGCATTGATGAAAAAGCTTTTGCTTTAGGAAAAATCGCTGTACGCTGCGAAAATAAATTGTAGTCTGTTTAGTGATATTTTGAGTTGAATATTATGCTGTGCAATCAGTAATTTTGATGGGAATTTGGAATCTTATTGCATAGAAAAAAGATATTTTTTGATTTGCGTTTAAATACTACCCATAAAAAACCCTTTGAAAGCGGGCTATTTTTTTATCGTACTATTTGGATTGCACAGTTGCAAAAACAGAGTGAAGATAGAGTAGCGTAATGGAGTGCGACATGCGATAACGATATAACATTCTCATTACCCCCGAGTATTTAATACAAACAAAACAGAGTAGGTAAAGTCGGCACACTGACCTAGTTATTTGATGATCGCGCGCGACGGTACCGATAACTGCAAGTGATCGCGTGCGTAAACAATTGTGTTTTCCTGTGCGTTTCATTTACTATTGAAAATAGCGTGAAAATTGCATGCAGATATTCGCAGCAATAAGAAATTTTCATCTATCGGTATTGAAATATTGTATGTAGGGTTGTCAGTCGAGCATTATATCTGGCTAGCCAAACACGTCGTGCTTTTTAAATTAGAGGTTTAGCAGTGTTCTCCTACAGTTTCCGACTAATTCAATTTACACGCTCGTGTCGTCCCAGGATAATCTGTTGGTGCCGTGACCAGGATATAAAATTTTGGAAGGAAACCGTTGTTTAAGCTAGAGCGAGTGTAGGTAATCTAGTAGTTCCGGATTGGCTGGCAAGTGGTCTTTGGACATGAAATTCTGTCAACCCTGGTGTGGTGTGGTGCTGCCTTAGAGCATTTTAAATGATCTAAGCAAACTGCGGTCTTTATTGGTGGAAGTAAAGCGCCGGGGCACCGCGAGGATGAGACTAACCTGATAATATGTGGTGTAATTTCATATTTTGGGAATAAACGTTTCTAAGGGACACACAGCTAGCCATTGTTAATTCGAAAGATTGTAAGAATTGGCGTCTGGCATTGGACATTGGACATGAATTCTGTCAACCCTGTGGTGCAAGTGGAGCGCCGGCACCGTGAGGATGAGGCGAACTAGATCTGTGTACTTAGCGTCGGTGTCGTCAACTGTCGAGACGCTTTGTGCTCTGTTTCACCGGCACAATTGGCGGCGGCCGCGACTAAATACTTAAACAAGTCTATACGGGCCAGGCATTATTTATCATAATTATTCTAGAAAATTATCTAGGTTAGTTCAAGAAATAGCGCAAATCTTTCAGGTTGTCACACTGGCGAAATTTCATAAATCACCATTGTAACTTTGGGAAATTCTAAATAAAATACCGACCTACCTACCAAAGCATGAACCCCTTACAAAAACTTTACAAATGTGAATTCAAGCTATTTTCACTGTAAAAAATGCACCATGAAACAAAATCTTACTTTCTTGAGATAGGTAGATACCCGCAACTGGAGATAAAAATAATGACTTTACCACTTATGCTTTTTATAATGGCAATCCATACGCCACATTTAATTAGGTACCTACGTGTAAATCGTAGAGTATTCTAAACAGGTGCTTATTACTTAGTTATAAAACTCGGCTTTTACTTTGAAAACACCTGCTTTTACATTTATGACTTCGCTTAGCTCGACTATCTTTGAAATTGTAAGAAGGTATGTGCATAGGATGTGAAATATTAGCAATTTGAATATCAATAAACGTTCATGCAATAATCATACCTAAGTAGGTACTTGTTGCACCAACATTTCTAACTTTCCTCAACCCCAATCTTCTTGAAGCGAGAATAATACCTACTTATTTTCAAATCCGTCCCAGTTCGCACAAGAACTGAGTGAATTGAAAGTTTGAAATTGATTTCGCTAACGATACTAAAATGAATTTGCAGCAGTTTTCTAACACGGTGACTAAACACTTATTTATTCAACGAGGCTCTGTATGCCTATCTAACTTTTCGGAATAAGGGATTTAAAGTTAAACCTCTTGTGGCTTTACTTAGTTTTATATTGAACAACTTTTGTTGTAGGTACGACTATCATTTTCTACTAACGTAGGCATTTAAATTACCCCGGTCAAGTATGCTCAAGTAACACTTTGCGCATTAAAATGCATGTTAGCGTGGAGATCATCGCAGAGGCAAAGTTTTTATCACTTCATTATGCTCTATGAAAAGCCTACCTTTTTAGGAATATTGATTATGCAAAGGAATAAGGTAGTCTAGTTATGAATATTAACCTATAAGCAAATCCTTGCAACAAGTCGGAACGGAAATGTCACCGGGCCGGCTGAGTGGGCTGATGGGCCGAAGCAGGCAGGTCAGCTATGGCTCGATTGTCCTTGGCCCATATCTTCGCTTATTTAGGTCACCTCTATTATCGAGCTATGCACTGCACTGGGATTCTCATTACGAGATAGCGTATCACCTGTTGATCGATGTCAAGATACGAGCCATTCCACACCAGTGTGATAAATACGAAAGTAGGTAACTTAATATGTGTTACGTCGTCGTCACCACTACGAATAAATCGTGCTTATGCTACGGTTGAATTTTTCATAAGCTATTTTTGCTATCCTACGTCTAGACTAGACCACCCATATTGTAGGAAGATGTGAGAGCCAAGATCTAGATGGGTGATCTTATGAAAAAAATACAGATTTAAAAGTAGGTAGATAGATTTTATGCTTAAAGTTTTCAAAGCGTAGGTATTTACCTATTAAACGCGTAAATAAGCGTAGGTTCATGACACCGTAAAAAGTTGGCAAATGCTACTCTTTATGACATATTAGTAGCAACCTTGGAAGTGCCCTTTGCATTGTTAGTCCTCCCATTTATAAGTCTTACCTGAAGCTCTGACGCAGAGGGATATGATATCACTAGCTGGTGCCCGCGAACTTCGTTTCGCCAAGAGAAGTTTTTGAGCCGACAGAAGCGGCACATCATGCTAAACAAATTTTTCAATACAGACATTTTCGTATGCTTGACGTGCACGTCATCACGCGCGTAGAAATGACGTTGTATCGTATGGGATTGTATGAGAGGCCTGCCTATGTATGCGTGCACGTAATCACGCGAGTAGCACGGTGTGCGGTGCCTCATACAATCCCAGACGATACAACGTCATCTCTATGCGCGTGATAACGTGCACGTCACGCATACGGGCCCGGTGTGTGGCGCCCTTTAATATTTTGCCGAGTTCATGGTGTTCCGTCACGTAGGTAGACAGAGAGTACCTCCAGTGCTGATAAAGGTTCTCACTAATCATAAAATATGATCAGAACGTTTATCTTCCACCATACCAAACATCTAAAAACATCGCTTAATTTTTGAGTGATTCATGCACAATTTTTACACATAATGGTACGTTTTCATTTTCGATGTTTGTCTCATGGTTATTTATTATTTTATGCGTGATTTGTACGATTAGGGCATGCAAAGATAATGGTGATGAATGACGATGATGATGGAATAACCTGGAGAAACCCCAGACTACCGCCGATGTGAGTTTGTGTTACTTGACTTTGAAGGGGAAAGCCCACTTCGATCCCTCCTGTTTCAAAGTCTGAGCGCCTGAGTTAGGTACATCTTGATGATATAGATAGGTAGTTGGCTACAGTACCAACACCGGTGTTCTTTTATTATTTTTATGTGAAGGAGCAAATCCGAGTTGACCCATGTCGAAGGATGCTTGTTTCTTTCTATTTCTTCTACTTACTTATTTCACTTCTGTTTTTGTTTTCTTATTAAATATTTGTGTAGGTAATAGGTATGAATACTTTTTATTTATTTAGGTACCTACCTACCAAAAGTGATAGGCCTGCAGGAGCGGCCCATCAAGCTGTACATATTTTTTTTGTAGCTGTTTCTAAGACACGCTATCGAAATGTTCTTTTGAAAACTATTGCAGGGGTACTTGACACCGACCTGTAACAGTTTTAATACATGTACATACAGATTTCTGTACTATCGCCAGCAAATCCACCTACCCATTTAAGACACAAACTAACTGTATGCCCCGCCCTCATAACTTCGTCATTTTCAATCGATCGACATCTTTGATGTGAAGATAGATCGTGTTGCATGACACAAATTTAGAATGTTGGGAAAAAAATGTTTTTATTTTTTGGCGTAGGTACATGTGAAAGGAGGATAAAAAATCCATCTGCTATATTAAGTAGGGTTTCGTTAAATAGATCTTTAAAAATTAAGGCGAGGTTTTTTTAAAAAAATCACAAAAGTGATTCTGCCTCGAAGTATTTGCTTTTATGGGGAGTTTTCTCTTCCTAGAACTAAATATTTGAAAAAAAAATAGTTCTTAGTCTGAAGTTACCATAAAAACTTTATCGGATACTGCATCCACGCAAGTTTCAAGAAAAATAAAAGTTTTTTAATTTGTGGTTCGTAAGCATACTTACTACTGCAAACAAACCAGCAACGAAATTAGGTAACTTCGTAACGCTGATATTTAACATTGACTACAAACCCTATTTGTGGGCGTGTCTGACACGCTCTTGGCTGGTTTTTTATTTTGCTTTACTATTATGTTGGTACGTGTTCGAATCTCGACTCCAATATGGGAGTAAAAAAAACTGCAAATATTGTAAGGGGTGAACCAGTTCAAGAAACTTTTAGTAGATATCAAAGGTGAACCAGTTCAAGAAACTTTTAGTAGATATCATAAGGGCGCAAAACAACACTTCTACGGCGAGGGCGCTTTTTTGAATTCAGAGCGAAGTAAGGGATTCTAGAGTAGAAGAATCCCCGAAGCCAAAATATATTTTGCGCCCGAGTAATTCACTCTACTTTTCATCACCCTCTATGAGAAAATAAAAGGCGCCTCATATTTTATTGCAATGTTATACTTTCACTGTCGCTTGAACTAATTTTTCAAAAAGTTAAATAAAATTCTAACATACGTGTAATTTTTGGTGAAAATTACGGACTGTGATTCGCGCGTATCTTTTTTTTAGTTCTATTGGGGACGCGCGGCTATGGGCCGTCGTCCCATACAGCCTTTATTCGAACAATGTTTGCGTTCTATTTCTTTGGCGCTGACTGAACATCTAGATGTTCTAAATTCAAAGTAGTTTTATTCGAATTTGTTGAGTTCTTTATTTAAAAAGTTCAAATAAAAGAACTTTGCGGCGCGTTCTTTTCGAATAGATAGGATGAAAACAACTTTCCCCAAGAAACATAGGTAGTTCAAAATACGGGGTGTTAGGGACGGTGTAACGGAAACTTTGCAGGCGTGCTCAGACCATCAAACTGAACAACTTTCACTATGGAGCCAATGGTGGAAAACGAAAAAATATTTCTGACCTCCTATACAAAATTTACGATCAGCTGACTGACTTTGTATGGGAGGTTGAAAATTTTTTTTCGTTTCCCGCCATTGGCTCCATAGTAAAAGTTGTTCAGTTTGATGGTCTGATCATGCCAGCAAAGTTTTCGTCACACCGTCCCTAACACCTGTATAGGAGTAAAAAATTTACTGCAAATATTTTAAGGAGTTAACCAGTCCATGAAACTGAACAACTTTCCCCAGGGAACATAGGTCGAAATATGAAAAAAGAATTTGGACCTCCTATAGGGCATTCAAACTGAACCGGCCGGCCAGAACATTTTTATTCGTATTTCGACCTATGTTTCTTAGGAAAAGTTGTTCAGTTTCATGGACTGGTTTAGTCGTAAAATACGTGCAGTTATTTTTTTACCTACTGTAGGAAAAAATAATTGGACCTCCCATACAAAATGCTCCAGCCGTCTCGATAGCCGACCAAGTTCAATTTGTAGGGAAGGGAAGGATTTTTTTTTTCATTATTCGACCTATGTTCCTTGGGGAACGTTGTTCAGTTTCATGGACTGGTTCACCCCTTGGAATAGTTTGAGTAGTTTTTTTTACATCTTATAGTAACTTATTCCTCTACCGCACGCAACGCACGCAATATCGATTTACGTGCAAACTTATTTCAAGTATAGTGGCAACCCCCCCTTTTAGGGGTCGAATTTTTTTAGCCTATAACCTGGTCGGTTATTTTCCCGACATTTTGGTATAATTTGCATCAAAATCGGTTCAGTCGTTTTTGCGTGATGCTTTCACATACAAACAGATAAACAAATAAACAAATAAACAAATAAACAGATAAACAGAAAAAAAATCTAAAAATTGCTGAAACGTGTTCTGTTATCAATTTTAAGTATCACCAAACAGTTTTTTTTCGAAAATCTTCTATGTACAGACTTTCGACCCTCTACAACTTTATTATATGTATAGACAAATAAACAAATAAACAGATAAACAGAAAAAAAATCTAAAAATTGCTGAAACGTGTTCTGTTATCAATTTTAAGTATCACCAAACAGTTTTTTTTCGAAAATCTTCTATGTACAGACTTTCGACCCTCTACAACTTTATTATATGTATAGATAGGATGGAAGGCGCGTTTGGGAATGGGATATCTAACTTCAGTTTTTTTTGTTTTGCAGTGTGCGATGGTTCCTTTCTTTTTGCAATTAAAAAAAATACTATAAGTTAGCAAAAAATTTACACTGAAAACAGTAACAAAGCTTCTTAAAATCTTAGTTACGTTTCATTACTAAATATTAAATGTTCAAACACTAGGTAAGTATTATTTTGTACACTAACTTAATCAATATTGGCCAAGCCTTCATTACGGCTTCGGTGCGGTTTAGGTATAATTCGATTAAAAGGCCCAAATTGAATGGATTGAGTATCGATGGGGCACTTTGCAAACTCAATTACTTAGCCGACACAACGAATAACAATAGCTGAGGCGATATAATGCAAATATTGTGTCGGTACTCGTCCTGGAGGAATTAAAAATTAGTTAAATTGGGTTTTTGACCAAATTGAATAAAGACGATTCCTTAAAGAGTGATAGGTAGGTGTATAAAACTTTATCTAACAAAAACAATAGTGGACAATAGCAGATATATTGCACACTCAGAAGACAAGTAAGTGGGGTCAAAAAAGCGTACCTAGGATCGCCTCAAAATATCTCTTAAATTACATTGTTATAGTAAATTATTTCTTTTTGCTGCTAGTTAAACTCTATTAATAAAAGTAAAAAACATTAATGTATACCTTGGGAATGCATAATAAATTAAATAAATGACATGAATGCATATTTAAAAAAATGGAAATTGAAATAAAAATATATTTTGAACTATTTAAGGATGTCCTAGGTAGATATGCCCTTTTGATCCCGACTCAAGGCTCTAACCTAACCTAACCTAGTTAAGGTTTATGCCGCTCATTTTACTTATTATTCAAGTTTTTACGTGATCTATCAACATCACAAGAGAGTGCCGCAAAGAGCTTTCGATGACAGCCTCAGGTCGCAAAATGGCATTTACTACCCTAAGGTTGTAAAGCGAACTTTCTCATATAGTGCAACCATAAAATTGATGGACTTTTCACCACGGTGATAACACGACAGCGTAAAATTAAAGACTGCTGACATGGGCAACGTGTAAGAAAGCAGCTTGTCACTAGACGGAAATTATAAAACCGATAAAACTTTACAACTACGGCAGTAAAAACAGAATCTTGAATAATGCAATAAAAGAAAAATCAATATCTGTCGATTGCAGAAGGTTGGGTAAGCCGAAATCGCAGCCTTTAATACCTTCTTAAAGCATAAATCATATCCAAACAAATAAATAAATTGCTCTGACGGGTATTAAATGTTGGATCTGCAATCAATCGCAAGTGTAATTAATAAAACAGTGAGGAATTTTTCACTATCTAATGACATGAACATCTTTATGCTCATTACAATAAAGGAAAAACTTATAGATGACTTTTGGGATGCTTTTGATGAGGCTTTTCGCGTGGCTAAACACTGTTTGTCCCTATCATTCGCTTATTTATTTTTACTTCCCGATCACAATATTGTGCCCCTGACTCTGAATATGCGGATAAAACTTTTTTTAAACGATAATATTCAGGGAAAAGGGATAAAATACACGGCAGACAGCGAGTCTTTTCTTAATGTGTCTGTAACACATAAAAAAATACGCGGGACTAACGCGATGTCCAGTGTGGGTAGAGATGACAAAATTATATTTTTATATATTTTAAAACATTGCTTATCTATATCGGTGGCGTGAACATATGATTCAGAGATGAAACCGCGTTTTAAAATTATGTAGTGATGAATTTTGATTTATTTCTTTGCGTTTTTAGAACGAGTTGCCTAGGTGGTGGTAGGTAGGCCGAGGTGTAGCTTATACTTAATTATAAAATATCGGCGCAGTTGAAGTATAAGAGCGAATTTATTAAGAGCAAGGACGAAACAATAAAGAACTATAGCAACTTATTTAGATATCTGCTAGTCTAGATCTGATTTCATGACTAATTTGGTGCACGTACCTAGTTATTGAACTCAATAAAGATGACTCTATCTAACGATCATAATAGGTATAGATAGGTAGGTAAATATTAAAGCGGTTGTTTACTATAGAACAAAGGGTAAAAACATAAAGAACAATGCGAAACAGATGGACTTTTTTCTGAAAAGAAATATCTTTCGGCAAACGCAAACCTAGCCTTTTCAAGCGTGTTTTACCTACCTACAAAGAGTCTTCTTTTGTTACCTGAGATTTTTGAATAGGTTTTTGCTATTGCTATACTATTCAAATAAAAATAATAAATTAACTAACTAAGATCTACTTACGCATTCTTCAATTCCAACACCTCTACATACTTAAGAAAACATCGTAAGGAAATTAGTGTTAATAAGAAAATAATGTGCAATAAGTACGTAAAGTAAAATGAAACTTACCGATAGTTTTCAAAATCTGGAGATCATCAAGTTCGTATTCCTTTTCTTCTTCAGTGTATTCTGACTCCGACTGCGAGGTGGTGGACTCCTGCTCCTCAGTCGATGAAGCCACTGACAGAGACCGAACCTCGGAGCTCAGCTCCGAGCTACAGTCCCGCACCAGCTTAGCACTCGCCATCATCATCGTTACCAACAACCCTCAAAACAAAACTTTACCGTTCATAGTCAAACTTTTTAAACTGTCTAGATTCTGTCACTGGCCGAAAACTCAAATTCAAATCTTTCCAAATCTCTTTATTTATTTTTATGTGCGTCCTTGGTAGTTTTAGTTTTTATTTATTTTCGGAACTGCGAACTCCGTGCGATCGCGAGCGTAAGATACGGGCAACGCGTTCTCTCCGGACCGCAGTTTCAAACTCACTGCTTCGCCCGCTACTATAACAACCAGCGAGCGTACTTCGACTCAACTCACTCCATTCTCGCTCTTTAATATTCTATTTTAACCTGAAATTCTACTCTGTTACCGGCAATATAAAGTACAATTTGGAGTGTACAGTATTAAGAGTAAATCCGATGCATACAAGTTCAATATCAGAATTAAATTGCAAAACAGTAACTGAGTTTAATTTCGCGGTCTTATCTAAAAGGGTTTTCGTTAAAATAAACCAGGCGATACTTTAAAAAATGTATTCTGTTAACAAAATTATTATCACTAATAACGAGATATACAAGAGAGTTCAGATATAAATATTATAATAGTATCACTTTACATTCCCATATACTGTTTCTTTTTAACTCTAAAATAAATTAACAATGCTAAAAGTATTATACAGCCGCATAATGTACAGAATGAAGCAACCGTTAATAATTTGCTTTTGCATTAATATTGCATTTTCTTAAAATAAACTTTAGAAGGGTACAACCAAAATTGAGATAAAAATTCGTAGGATTGGCAAAATTCATTGCTGAAATAGGACATAGGATTTAGGACACTCAAAATTATCGTTTGAAGAAATTACGTTTTAGACTTTACTGAAAACGATCGTTCTAGGAAAAAGACAGTGTTATATCGCTAATCATAGTAAATTTTGGTAAAGCTTGCCAGTCCTCCGAAATTCTTATCCAAACATGTCCCCACTTCACTAAACGTGAAAAATAAAGTATAGTAAGGATAGTTAAATGCTAACTAACGGACAAAAGCCTAAGTTTAAGATTAGTATGGCAAGAAAATAAATAAAATTACTTTGTGATGTTAAAAAAAGCTTAAAATCTAGCAACACTGTACAATATGTACACATATGGGTAAAATTAGATCAACATCTGATAAAAACAAAGAATGCCTCTCCGCAATTTTGGCGTGGCGAATCAATACGCGCGTACCGGACACGCGATATACTACTGCTCTTAATTATACTTAACTCACTAGTATGAAATGGTATACCTTTTTTATATGGCTACTATACTTTTTATAGTTTACTTACTTCATGTCCAGAAAAATGGCAAACCATGAAGTCAATGGTTAATGCCCTGGTTTAATTTATTAGTTCTCAAAACAACTCAGCTCAACTAAAACAAGCTCATATTAGCTTGGTATGTGGTTATTTATCCCGTAGTAGAATTCTATGGGTTCTTTTGCTTCTTGTTTAATACACCAAACAAAGCATGTTTATTGAAAATATTGAAAAAAGCATGTTTATAAAATACATGTTCGAAAAAGTCTTACCAACTTAAAGATGCGTAAACTCGTACGGTCAAGAAATGCAGAGAAATATATTTACCATTTAAATGCCTTAAAGTAATATATACCTAGTTTGAAGGAAACGTAAGCTTTACTTACCCTACAGAGATCGTGAGTCTAAAAATAGCAAATGTAATTTGCGACATTCGATTAAGTCCTTGAAAACACTGGTAAACAGAAACACTCTTAAAAATAGTTTCATTGCATGAACATTTGGTCTTTATAATTCTTGACATAAGCTTCACTTGGTCTTTCCTTCCCAGAGAAACACAAGACAACGTCACTTAGTATTGCCATTTTATTTCAATAAAATACGTTATGGGGTAAATTCAATCTCAGAAAAGTGACCTAAAATATTTCTTAATAATTTTATAATTTAGATTTACGTGTGTATTAACTTGAACTTTACAACAACACTTCAATTGTATTTATTAGTTAAGAGTATCATAAATGATTTACAAAAAACATCATAAGAGTGGGTAGTTCTGGTAACCCACAAGCATGATGACGTAGACATGTGTTGGTCACGTGGTCCACGAGTCTCGGAACGGAATACCAGGCGGAGTATCTTATTATACCATGCTTCACTCAAGTCGTTCGTCGACTTGGTGTACCACATGTTATGATAAAGATACCGAAATTTAGTGTAACACTTTGGTCAAACAATTTTATTGAAGCTTATCATATCACTCAAGTAAATTAGGTGTCCGCACTATACTCATATTGATAAAAGCCTTTATATTTATCAATCACAATATATCTATAGTCCTAGGCATATCCACCACTCAGGTAAAGAGCTTTATCCAATCCAAACTAACACAATCATAATATTACATACAATAACTAAGTACTATACTAACTAAGGTACGTACTAAAGGAACTCCAACAATTTTATACTCCAGGGAAATCAAGTAGCTTTGCAAAAACGTTAAGCTATTTGAACGTTAAAATAAATATACAATAACTTTCACTTTGAAAGAATAAGAAAAATACCCCGCTTTTACATACATACTAAAATTACCTACGTGTGTTTCTAGGTTATACAAATATGTGACAGAAAATCGTAATAACATTTCCTGGCTATCTTATTTGTTATCTATTTATATCTACAAGTTAATCAAACAGGAACATTACAAATACAAGGTCCCCTCAAATTGAAAACGACACTCTACTACTATCTATTGGCATTGGCAGTCTAGTAGCTTATTTAGATACAAATATTTATCTGACGGTTTTGCGTACGTATTTATAGTTACGAATATTATACACAATAGCAACCACAGAATACTGACATATCACTTTTTTATCTTTTATCATAATTTTGTGATATAAGTTGAGATAGCACCCTATCCCTTTGTGGAGCTGTCACAAAAACTAAGGGATGATGCTACCGCCACGGTGTTAGCTCCAAACATCCTTGCATTTATTACTTTTACACTGCGCTACACTTGACGATTAATCTTATTCGGTATACCTAATGACAAATGGACGTCTTGCATCTTATATGAAACAGACTAAGTAACATACCTATGACTATGATGCACGTAGATCATATTTGTATGAGGAAGATGATCCCCGCGTGTGTGGCGACGGCGAGTTTCTTGTGATGCGCCGGGTCAGGACAAAACGCCATGGAGGTGATGTCTCCCAGGGGAAACCGCTCGGGACAACGTTCCGGGTACGTTTCACGGGGCTGTTTTGCGGCCTGTGCTAGGCTTTCCTGTATGAAAGAATTTTGCTATATTCTTTCTATGCCACAATCAAGCGATACATGCCGCGGGCATGGTCGAACATAAACGTGCTTAAGTTTTGTAAGGAGGGTCTAATGTTTTACGATTAAAATATTTTTTCCGGTACATTATAACTGGGGCCTTTTCAAGGCAAGAAGAGACAAGCATGCTCCAACATCGTCTGCATCATCACTTACGAACAGGTGAGATAGTAAACAAATGCAGGCTTATTAAAAAAATAATAGTTATTATTATATTAATTATCTCTGAGATATTTAGATATTTGTAGCAGAATTTTAACACGCAGTATTTTTACACGACTACCCACAAAAAAAGGAGTGTAATGTTTTTAGGGTTCATGTATGTATGTGCGTTTCTTTAAAGCACTGTAACTCTTTAACCACTGAACAGATTCGATTGGGAATTGTGTGAGAAGAATCCTTACATTATCCCGATTGTCATAGGCTATGTTTTGTATAGGAAAATTGATTTCCACAAAAGCAGGCGTTTTTTTATTTTATTAAATTATAAAGTTATTTGATTTTTTATTTCCAATAACGTTCCATTGCTCTACCTACACAGAGGTATCGTGCTCTGTGGCTAACTGTTCAAGCCCCGGCCGAAGTGTGTATTGTAGTGTGTAGATTTTCGATTGCTTATTTTCATTTCATATTTTATTCGTTTACGTAATTTTATTGATGTTACCTAGAAGGCCCTATAAGCAAAGTTATGTCGAGCGAAAATGAAATTCTTGATCATTATATAGTTTTCCAATAACGCGTACATAATAAACCAACCGTAACGTTTGACTTTAATCTCAAAGGACTCAAGGGTTGTATTGGCGATTTACGAGCCAATATAGGTAATAATGTTACGTCATACCTTTTTGGAGTTTCATAAAGGCTCTTCGGACAAAGTAGGTATGACGTGATTCAGATAAGTGGATTGCGTATTCCAGATTAAAAAAATCGGGACAAATATCGTATAACGTACGGCGTAACAGTACGGTGAATTTATTGGGTAATGAATGGTTCAGTTTCTTGGACAAGCCCTTCAATCAAATCCATAGTCTTGGCTGCAACCATATCAAAATTCTAATCTCGTACATTTGGCACATGTGTATCTCTTTCTTAGATCTAAATTAATACTTTTTTGCCAACTTGAATTATATTATTTAAAAATTTTAATTAGTTTTATTTATTTTCAATTTTAAAATGTATAATGAATCTTGGTACAGAAGCGGGTAAAGTTTAATAATAGACTGTAAATATTGCAATAAATTATGTTATGTAATCGACTATGTAACAGATATGAAATGATTGATCGGTGTTATAAAAATTCCGTACAAAAATAAAGTGTATTTTTACTCATATGTTGACTTACCCTATCCATTCTTAGCTCGATGCCGTACTGCCTGACTGCATCATCGTAGGTAGTCGGTTCAATTATGGTCTGAAGTTCGTCGTTTGCCAACTTTTTCCGTTTCTTCCCGAAGGGAGTCATTCCAAGGATAGCCGCGACCTGATGTTAATAAATCAAAAGTTATATTTGGTAAAAAATAAACCACCTTCATCCACTGAGGAAAAGCATTGTATGTTGAAAACTACTAAACCGATAACGAAAAAGATATAATGTGAATCCTAATTAAAACACATATTACCTACATCAACTTTGGGAATTTGTTCCCAGTCTTGTTAAGACATTGCAGGTTGAACCAATTGATTTTCCGAAAAAAAGATGGTTCCGTGCTTCGGAGGGCACGCTAAGCACGGCTGCTGTCTATGAACAGATCACTTAGACGTCGGTCGTTACACTACACAACCATGTCAGAGGCCAGCTACTTGTAGTAGGCGGTTGAAAACTCCCAACACTAGGGTTTACCTGGTCGTTGGACGAATCAGTGCCCACTCGAAGAAATTAGAGTGGAGACCAACTTATTAAATAAAATTTTGAAATTCTTATAACGCCGAATATTATTAATAAGGCAGTTGCTCCTCTTTTGAAGAGGTTAAAAATCCAATACAGTATGGGTGTCCAAATGATCCATAAGATTACACATAAAGCAATAGATATAAGGTGACCTTTCATGTCAGTACCGGTCGAAGTAGAGCGTTCACTCAGAATACAGTGTGTCATACCGGCTCGCGATCACTTCCATACATTTTGCTCATGAAGGTATTTAGGATTTTCTAGAAAACAGCTTTCTTTTCTTCCTGTTTTCACGTATCGCCCGATAGTATTAAGATGCCCAGAATCACCAGCTTGAATAAAAGATCGCGTATCAGTAACACGCTGTATAGACTGTCCCAATAACCTTGTAAATTTTTATGCCGACAGGAGCCTATTAGATTAGCGTGCCCAATCTTTGATCTTGGTTCGGCTTGAGTGCTGGATATACCTGTACATTATACATATCTCGCTAAGATATTATGTGACACTAGATTCATCGGTTCCTTGGCATTATTTTCTGTCTGTATTACTATACCTACCTATTTTTTTACTGCGGGGGTTTGGTCCCGTGTATTGGTCAGAATATCGCAATATTGACACCTAGCATTTAATTTTTTTCAACAGCAAAGTTTTTTTTCTATAATAGCAAATTTTCTTGTTTTCTAAAGTAACTTTTGAATTTCCAACTCCACAGTATAGTGTAACTTTACAGTATATTTATACATACGCAAGCTATATCGTTCTGTGCTCAGCGTTAACAAAACGTCTATCTATAGAAACATGAGCTGAAGTCCTTTTAAAAGGCCTACGGGCCTTACGAGGTTAAATAGTAGATGTCGTTTTGTTACAAATGGACAGAAAGGCAGCCCTGTAGACGTCGAGTAGGCTGTAGTAAGGCGTACTCTTGGCGTACTCTACTGGGTTATTTTTTAGTCAGTGCGCAAACTTTGCAGGGTGTTTCTACTCGTGATTCTGAACAACTTTTATTATGGGACCACCTGCGAATTCGCAAAAAATAATTTGGATGTTCCATAGAAAAATTCATACCTACTCTGCAAAAATGTATGGTACAACCAAAAATTTTTTTTAGATTTCGCAGGTGGCCCCGTAGTAAAAGTTGTTCAGAATCACAAGAGGAAACATCCTGCAAAGTTTGCGCACTGACTAAAAAATAACCCTGTATAGCATGCTAATATGCCGAAGAGTTTAACCAACCTGTTTCCCAGCCGAGTTGTCAGCCGGGTGCGGGCAGCGCAGGATCAGCAGCGGCGACGCGGCGAACACGAAGCGCCCGCAGCGCTGGCACCCCGCCCCCGCGCTGCCCCCGCCCATCCGCCGACCCCCGCTGTACCATTCTACCTCACTAATACAGTACTGTGCGAGCTACCTGCTTCCCAGCCGAGTTGTCAGCCGGGTGCGGGCAGCGCAGGATCAGCAGCGGTGACGCGGCGAATACGAAGCGCCCGCAGCGCTGACACCCCGCCCCCGCGCTGCCCCCGCCCATGCGCCGACCCCCGCTGTACCATTCGATCTCGTTCACTGCGGTCGGCACTGTGTGAAAAGTAACAAGTTTACAAATAATTTTGCTAGCAGAAAAACCTCACACAGTATTGAAATAGTTTCGTCTGACTAAACCGATAATGCGGGACTGTCCAGGGCCACATTAGTAAAGAGAATAATATAGATGCCGTTCTCTTTTGCTATATGCTATATCTACGTGGTGATGGAGCGCGCCATCAATTTTTTTTTCTCAATAACGTGGCCCTGGGCAGTTCCTCATTGAGGCCTTGATTAAAAATAGAGCTGTCCTATCTAAAACAGTCTATGGTTTCTGCGCCATTTCACACAATTCATCTTGTCTCCATGGATCCGTAACATCATATACATTTTAAGTCGCGCTCGCGATCATCTCCTTTGCTCTTAATAAGCGATAATAGACGGTAACGTGGAATCGAGACCAAAGTTCTCTATAGGAGGCATGAATACTTACGGTTGCCCTCGTCGCCTACCAAGACCGCAGAGGGCCACAGCGGTTCGAACTTTGTGCCCGCAATGGCTGAACTGACGTATTGCTGCGCCGGCCTCACGCCCGGTCGAGCCTTCAACACCACTCCCGTTCCGGAGGAGAAACATGCTGCACCCCCCGGTCCCATGCCGTCCATGGAAGGATAAAGGTCCAAACCTGGTGTAAATTAGAACACATTTTGAATAATGAGAGAATGTATGAGATGGTGTACCGAAAACTTTGAGAGCATAAAACGGAACAACTTTTACTATGGAGCCTATTTTGGGAAACAAGACAGTTTTTGAGTTTCCGAAGAAAGTCAGTCAACTTATCAGGAATTTTGTTTGGAAAGTAAAAAAATACCTCGTCTTGGTAGAACGAGATATAGCCCCTATCAGAATTTGTTCAGTTTCATGGTATGATCATTCCTGCAAAGTTTTCGATACATCGTCCGTCCCCTACACCCCGTATACCTTCAGACAGAACTAATAATACTAGTTATCTTTGTGTCATTCGTCAAATCCGGTTGCTACACGAAAAAATAAATAAGAATTATAAGATTGATTGATTTTATATCCGAACGAGGTAATAATCTAAAAATATGATCTGTCTGTACATAGTGAAGGTAATGCAATAACCCGACAAATTAATGAAACAACTCCCAATTAATACGACTGTATAAATAATCTTTTTATGAGCAATAATAATCAAATCTAATATTTTATTAGTTTCGCTAAGTTTTGTAGGTGTCTTGGGCCGATGGGTTAATTCGAGTAGGTGCCAAATGAACGTCTGCAATATCAATTTATTTTACGAGTTCATTGAACATTTACATCACCTCTCGCAGACGCAACATTCTCACCGGCCGAAGTACTTCCGACAGCATACTTCAATAAATGGTACAAGTATGTTGTCGACCGATATCGCGATACTAAAGTTGGTTTAACAGCTCTATCGTAAAACTACACGAGTGGGGTTCAAATTGGTACAGCACGATTGATTTGTAACGTTCATAAAGGACAACGAACTATACAGAATATAAGCTATAGAGAAACAAATAGAACCCACAATTTATGTAGTCGATTTATCCTTATGAAATCTAGACACGCAAAGCTTGAGTATCGTGTACCTACACTAATACTAAGTTTTGTTTATGGATCGATACATATATCTACTTAATTTATTGATTCAATGAATATAATTAAGTGTATGTATGACCAGATTTTATTTCTAAAAGTTCGTTTACCTGTCCTGATTTAGAAAGAGTTTAAGTCAGTCGAAGCCAATGAAAGAAGAGTAATATATACCGTAATGTACCGTCGTTTTGACTTGCATACAATATTTAAACCTTTTGTTGTGTCGTGGGTATTTAGTTCGCCAAATTGTACAATTGATTTGTTATAAAAATAATGTTAAAATAAGATTGCTTACCAGTAATGCATTTATTCAGAACTCTCTCATCATGGTACGGGTACATGACGATGACATCTTTCTCCGCTGTTTTCAAGAAGGGCGATTCGGTGTTCAAATCGAAATATGCCGTCGTTCCGTCACCATACCCCACCACTATCGACTCGTAGGGCTTTTGCTGAAAATTTAATTGTAATTTAGCTTGGTATCAAGTATGAACACACCTGTAGATAAGCCGACGTATTCTATGTAACTCGTATTACACGTATTAATGTAACTGAACAAGAAAATGTATTATACAACAAAAACCCGACAGAGGTAATTTAAACCTTGTATTTTGAGATTAAAATCCGCCATTTTTATTTATTTTTTATATACATCACTCGCGCTGCTGAGACGAATCTAACGACACCTTACATGTAAAGATCCGCGCAGCCATTTGAAGCCCGTGAAAAAGAATCTCTTGTCCACATACATACATATTACATACTCTCGAAAAATATAACATTCTGTGGCACTCGGGTAAAAGTAAAAACTTGTACACTAGGAAATAATGATTACTGTACCTTAGACCAACAAATAGAAGTGGCTTGATATATTTGTCTTTCAGGGTTCATCGTCTGTCTCAATTCTGCTACAGGTTTCAATTTTTGAATCACTTTGTCTCTGGAACAAGTTTTTTTTTTACTTCATCTTCATGGCGAATACAGTATTTTTTATGCAAGCTATATTAAATACTTAATATTTTAAATTTAATTTTTATAAAATTGACCTTATAAAATTGTTTGACATTAGCAATTAGTTCTTAACTTCTTCCCTTGACATTTAAATTAGGTAGGTATATTATTATTTTATTCTATTGATATTGATTGTGATATTTAATTATGGGATATATCATATTTTTATTTTTAGTTAATTGATATACCTAGATTAGGTAAATTATTTTATAAGAAATCACCCCACTTTTGGAAAAAAATTCCAAGGGTAGGCAACCCGATTTTTTTTTACCTACCGATACCAACACTAATATAACTTTATCAAATTGTTTACCTTTTTAAATGATAAAGACCAGTGTTCATAATTAAAATTAATAATGGAAACAAATAAGTGTAATACAATAGATTAAAATGTTTGTGAATGTGTGTTGCTCAACAACTAAGTACCCCTGATGAGGCTCAGTGAGCGAAACCGGTAGGGTTATTATTACCAACAATAAAACCGCGAAACTAGTACAAGTGTTGTAATAAACAAAAAATGTCTAATATTAAATACAGTCCAAAGCTTGAAGATAGGTATGATAATTGTAATAAAAGTATGATATCGGTAAGCTAAAATTCCGTCATAAACAAAACTTACCGTTTAGCTAAACAATCTGGATAAGGAACAGCAAACACAGCGACAGTGCCACTAGAGAAGGCCACAGCGAGGAGACCCAGCCTTAAAACGTCGCTTGTTGCGCCCTCTGCCGGGAACGGGTCCCGTGCGCCGTACGGGCACCAGTCCATGGCCCATGCGGCGCCTTAGTCAAGTGCGATTAAATAAAACTTACCGTTTCGCTAAACATGCTGGATAAGGCACAGCAAACACAGCGACAGTTCCACTCGAGAAGGCCACAGCGAGGAGCCCCAGTCTTAACACGTCGCTTGCCGCGCCCTCTACCGGGAACGGGTCCCGTGCGCCGTACGGGCACCAGTACACGTGTGCTATTAAACAAAACTTACCGTTTGGCTAAACAATCTGGATATGGAATGGCAAACACAGCGACAGTTCCACTAGAGAAGGCCACAGCGAGGAGACCCAGCCTCAACATGTCGCCTGCCGCGCCCTCTACCGGGAACGGGTCCCGTGCGCCGTACGGACACCAGTCCATGGCCCACGCGGCGCCGTAATCGTGTGCGATGCCAAGGGATAGTTCCACTTTTCTGTAAACAAACACAATTTTTCTTACCATAGCTCGAATTCGAAAAAATTGGTGTGAAGGACGTCTTTTTAGTTCATTTATGTACCGTAGACGCTTGGGACGTAGTGGTTTAGTCTAGTTAGTGGGCACGGAGTTGTGTTGGATGGTATCCTGATTTACTTCGACTCGTTACGAAATCTTTTGCAATGTATTTACACACATACGTACATATATCCCTTGCGGGGTAGGCAGAGCGTAAACAGCTGTAAAAAACGGCCATTTGCACCACGTCTGACAAAAGTGGGTGTATCACCACAGTAACAGATTGAAAGCCTGTTGGTTAAAATTGAAATACACGTAAACTCTCAAATCCCTTTGTCACTACTTACAACACTCACGGGAAAGATATGGGGTAATGCTATTCTAAGCTGGCTCCACACTCACTGGCTAAAATCGCCGAAGTTCCAAAGCTGTATCAACCCTGGTCAGGCCGGCGTCTCGTGTTGTTCCGACCGCATGATATCGGGCCCCTGATGGCACGCCACGGCGAGGACGTTGCCGCCAACATTCGATTTGTCAGTGGACAGAGGCGACCATGCCACGCATTGAATGTATTTATATTATACTCACTGGCTAAAATCGCCGAAGTTCCAAAGCTGTATCAGCCCTGGTCCGGCCGGCGTCTCGTGTTGTTCCGACCGTATGATGTCGGGCCCCTGATGGCACGCCACGGCCAGGACGTTGCCGCCAACATTCGATTTGTCAGGAGACAGAGGCGACCAATTATACTCACTGGCTAAAATCGCCGAAGTTCCAAAGCTGTATCAACCCTGGTCCGGCCGGCGTCTCGTGTTGTTCCGACCGTATGATGTCGGGCCCCTGATGGCACGCCACGGCCAGGACGTTGCCGCCAACATTCGATTTGTCAGGGGACAGAGGCGACCATGCCACGCATTGTATGTATTTATATTATAGGTACTCACTGGCTAAAATCGCCGAAGTTCCAAAGCTGTATCAACCCTGGCCCGGCCGGCGTCTCGTGTAGTTCCGACCGCATGATGTCGGGAGCCTGATGGCACGCCACGGCGAGGACGTTGCCGCCAACATTCGACTTGTCAGGAGACAGGCGACCACACCACGCATTGAATGTATTTATATTATAGGTACTCACTGGCTAAAATCGCCGAAGTTCCAAAGCTGTATCAACCCTGGTCCGGCCGGCGTCTCGTGTTGTTCCGACCGTATGACATCAGGCCCTGGATGGCACGCCACGGCCAGGACGTTGCAGCCAACATTCGACTTGTCAGAAGACAGAGGCGACCAATTATACTCACTGGCTAAAATCGCCGAAGTTCCAAAGCTGTATCAGCCCTGGCCCGGCCGGCGTCTCGTGTTTTTCCGACCGCATGATGTCGGGCCCCTGATGGCACGCCACGGCCAGGACGTTGCCGCCAACATTCGACTTGTCAGGAGAAAGAGGCGACCAATTATACTCACTGGGTAAAATCGCCGAAGTTCCAAAGCTGTATCAGCCCTGGCCCGGCCGGCGTCTCGTGTTTTTCCGACCGCATGATGTCGGGCCCCTGATGGCACGCCACGGCCAGGACGTTGCCGCCCACATTCGACTTGTCAGGGGACAGAGGCGACCATGCCACGCATTGTATGTAGCCTCCAGCGAATATGCTTTGGTATGGCACTGAAACAAAGTAACTCTAGAATTGGATACAGAACCCATAATCTGGATAAGAAATCGAAAATGTTGCGGAAGGGATTTGAACATGGGCAAGGTCAAAGCAGGTGGAAACACAGAACGGTTCCGAACGACCGACTCTCCCGAAAATGGTAAGCTGTGCGTAAGCTCAATAAGACAATCTGAACAACATTCCCTAATATAAGGACCAAAGCGTATAAGTATAGGTACATAAAAATTGGACTTACAAAAAATACAATTTTCTGTAAGAGGCAACTTTTTTTTTATTTGGAGTTTATGTTCTTAGGGGAAAGTTGTTCAGTTTATCTTTAGAGCATGGCGTTTTCGAAGAAATCGGTCTTTCGATATCTCCCTTAATACTGACAGGACAGATGAAGATGTATCTATAAAAAACTGCAGACAGTCTGAAAGCTAATGTTAATAACATCAGGATAGAGTCGGATATTATACTTACTTGAAACTAATTTTGAATTCAAAAAGTTTTTCTTTTCAACTTGAAACCTTGTATACGTATTCCAGTCTTCATTGCCGAATTTAAATTTGCAAGACTGTTCTAAGGGAGGCAGGTACTTTGGCAGCTCATCCGATGGTATAGGCTCGCAGTCAAATGCACGTAGATTAGGGAATAAAATATCGTCACTGTGATGATGTCGTAGGCTGCAAGAGAAAAATATTGAACTTCAGTAAAATTTTACTAGATTAAGACTAAAAGATGCAAAGCGATTGAAAACTAAAGTATAATGCCGATGCCTGTCAAATTTTAATCTCTTGATGCTCGTCTCCAAGGGTAAATTAGACCTACTTGACACCAGGGCTCATAGGGTCGTTGTCCCACACGACAGAAAGAGAGGCATAAATGAAAATTAAAAAGCTCAATATACAAGAGTGGCATACTTACAACTCCGAACCAGCTTTCTTGAGGAACAAGTTCAGATCTTTTGGTACGAAAGGAAATCGTTTAATGTGATTATATGCTAGGCCTGAAAAACAGAAACAAGCTTAATATTTTTATCTGATAAATATAATATAAATTTTGATTAACTGAACCATATCGTAGTGTGACATCAAAAGGGGATAACGGGGATATCATAAGGGACATTTTGCGAAAGGGACATTCTGCTAAAGAAATATTTTGCGATGAGTAAAAATTTTTCGGAACGTACACTACGCGCACTACAAAATAAACACTTATAAAACGTACCGGATTTATTTCTCTTTTTTCTCTTGGAATCACCGTCTAAATCCTCGTTGGATACGTCGCTATCCACCAAATCATCATCAGATTCCTCATTCTCTTCGCCGGCGGAGTAATCATCAATTTTAGCCGATTCTCCAGAATCACTAAAATGTTCCTCTTCCTCTTTCCCTTTGCAAACGTGGTTCAATAGTTCCTCTTTGCTGTCGCCGCCGAATTTGCAGTTGGGGCATTTGATTGTGAACTGCAATAACATTAAGATAACGTGAAATTGGCATTATAGGATAGAAGCATAAAACTCAAGTTAGGTACAAGAGACAACGAAAACAGTACGTACGTTTTCCGTTTTTAAGTTTTCGATGACGTTCTTTGCCCTGAAACAAAAAAGGTTTGCTAGGTTACATTTTATCAAAAGTCCAAAGTTGAGAAAAACATTCACGTTGTTACAAGGTGTTATCCTAAACACCCAACAAAATGGGTACCAAAGTGTGTAGCTCCTAGGTTAAACATAGGTAAGTTTCAGTACAAGCAATTTTATACAACAAATATCCAAATATCGTAGGTAAACTATTCGAATGCAAAATCGATATCGATAATAATAATAAAATAGAGTCGAACTAGATGGACTCTTAGATGCAAATCTGAGAGGCATCGGTCTCACAAGTGTCTTGCGAAAATATGTTAGTTTTGTTCTCTACGATAAGCATATACTCATCCTTAATTACTAATGATTTATTGCATATACTCACTTCTGCGCCGCCTTCCTGCGTCCAGGAGTACCATCATCTGTAACAGTTCTCGCAGCCTCTTCTTCTTTCACTTTCTTTGCCTGTTCTTCGGCCAGTTTCAACTTCTTCTGAACGTTGAGCTCTTGCTGATTGTGCCACGTCATGTGCTGGTTGTGATACACGTACAGGTATTTCTTATTGCAGACCTTGCAAGTCGTTTTCTGGGCGTCGATTTCCTGAGAAGATTAAAGTTTTTTTCTGCCCATGTAGCCTCGGCCTACCCCTCCAAGAAAGAGGCGTGGTTTTATGTATGTATACAGGGTGTTAGGGACGGTGTAACGAAAACTTTACAGGCGTGCTCAGACCATGAAACTGAACAACTTTTACTATGGAGCCAATGGTGGGAAACGAAAAAAAAAAATCCCGTCTCCCATACAAAGTCAGTCAGCTGATCGTGAATTTTGTATGGGAGGTCGGATTTTTTTTTTGTTTCCCACCATTGGCTCCATAGTAAAAGTTGTTCAGTTTGATGGTCTGGTCATGCCTGCAAAGTTTTGGTTACACCGTCCCTAACACCCCGTATAGTACGTATGTATTATTAAGTCTTACCTCTTCAGTTTTCCCGCACTGGATGACGTGAGCGTAGAACCCTATTCGACTGACTCTTGTGGCTTTGCACACTTTGCAAATCATCTTCTTGTATTTCTCCACGTATTCCTTCATAAGCAGATCAACCACGTTAGGGTTTTTAATATCCTGAAAATAGTAAAACAGTTTTATAAGCATTCTTGGTCCAATAGCTTAGTATTGTAAGCACTACGGCTTACAACTAGTTTTGAACTGTGAAACAGACATACAGTGCAGCAAAAAAGAGAAGAAATTAAATAAAATGGAACAAAAAAATTTTCATACGAAATTGTTGCCATTCATAGTCAATGTTGCCATTTAATTTTGATATTTCATACAAAGTGGCGCCCTCATTTTTTGTCTACTCTTTTTTGCTGGACTGTACGTTAAATGCAGTTAGTCTACGATCCGATACTCAATGGCAAAACTTGTTTACTATGTAGGTATAGGGGTGAGACCGGACGTAAATCTCGCAACGAAAGAGCTTACATTTCCATATTTTCTAGTTTTAGCCCTTAGTAGCTATTTACGTGTTGAAATTCTAGTCGTCCAATACCCAGCAATATAATTTTTTATGATTACCTACAAAGCAAAAAAATATTGGTTACACACCACAGGAACACTACCGACGGTCCAAGCAATATTGTAATGTTTCTCCATTTTGTGAGTCTTCCATTTCTTCGGAGTCATTTCTTCAGAACACACCGCGCATATTAGCTCTGAAAAGGATTTGAAGGTTAATGTAAAATGTACAAAATCTAGAAAAGTGGCAATTTCAGTAAATTTTATCTTAGAAAAGATAGGTAATGTACTTTACTGTGATATGCAAGGGCATAAATAAGAATCATGTACGCATGTTAAAAAAGATCATTAGTGTGCAAGATACGGGCATAAATGACAAAACTGTTCGAATAAAAAATAACTGTTTTGAATGTAAAGTGTAGGGTCACAATTAGTGATGGGCCGAACACAGGTTTTGCCGAATCCGAATATTCGGCCGAATGTTCGGTAAAAAGTTTGCCGAACCGAATATTCGGCCGAATAATTCGGCAGGACATGATGTCCATAAAAAATTGTTATGATTATCACTTGTTCACGAATTACGCGCTGATTCGCACAGACCACTCCGCTCTTTACCCTCTAACTTGTTACATTGGAAACTTTCACAACAAATTAAAATAAATCTGCTTCACTGCTTGTCTTGACATAAAAATTTACCACACAATTTAAATATAAAGGATACATTTTATTCGGCCAAATATTCGGCAAAGTTCGCCGAACATTCGGCCGAAACCGAATATTCGGTAAATGTGCCGAACATGCCGAATACCGAACATAAACCGAATATTCGGCCCATCTCTAAAGTCTATTTTTTTTAGAGAGTCCTTAAATGTAAACAAACAACTTGCCATAACCACGTCGATAGATTTCGCCATAATATATGAGAACTGCACGTTATAACTGTCATACAAATACATATTTCACTTGTTTCACATCCCACATAACTGAAAACACTTAATTTATGACTCAATTATGTATAATTCTATTAGAAATTAATAAATTATTATACAAACACGGACATTTTGACAGATCGTGAACATACAGCCATCTTTGAATAGTGCTGTGCCACATCTTTGAATCCATTGTTCTGATTCAGTTCAGTGAGTCGGTCAATGAGTCGATTGATTGATTACTTTAAGGTTTCTATTTCTTTTCTGTTTTAGTCATTATTATTAGGTATGATCATAAAAGTTCAATCTTATTCTTTGAGAATACGTAAATAACATCTACAAACATTTATAAAATGCCTTTTATCAGAAAAAATCGCGACTTACTTTCTCTTATGTAAGGATGAAAGTACCGTTAAGGTTGGGATAGGTAAAATTAATAAAATAATTTATATTAGAAGTATTTAAGTATAGAAATAAATACATAAAAAACGAATAAATAAAGTAATAAATACATACCTTTGCTAAAAGTAGCAGTTGCTGCAAAATCCAATTCGGTAGCGAGGTCGGAGTCCGGGAGGCACAGCAGTAAGTCGTCGGTTCAGATAAAAACAACGTCCAAAACAAAAAGCAAACACAGGAACCAAATATCGCCAAGTCGTAAGGGATCAAACACGGAAGAGCATTCGGAACACACGACATCGGAACGAAGCGAGGAAACGAATGACGGTCAATCGCAAGCCGTAAAACGCTATTGCTTCAGAATGACTTTCTCTTTCTAACAGTAACAATAGCGAGCGAGAGCCAAGAATTGTTTTAGCATGCCGTCTCTATTATTTAGTGTTCCAAGTACAGTGCGACAAAAATAATTTGTGATGAAAAACATTATTTTCTTAAACTTAGATTCATATCAACGGGGCTTAAAAGGGACGACATTTTAATTATTACTCCTTTTTATAGCACTCTATTTAAGCTACTATGAACGGCAAAATTATATTACGTTTACCAATAAAGGTTGTTTTTTTTTTAAATATAAAAAGCAATGATAATGCGGGTAAAGCCACAGGGCATTTGTTTTTAATACTGTGTTCAAACAATCAACAAGTTACGATGATCTTACTCGACTCAGTTATAAAGATTTTGAACTGACTCACTCTGGCCTAGCCCTACCAAATCTAATATTAGAGATTTTTAGTCTGTGGAGATTTGTTTGTTTACCTTTCTGGACTCTCTAAGAAAAACAGACTTTAGTCACAATCACAATTGAGAATAATGTCCTTACGGCAAAATCTACTATACCAAATATTCAACAACCCACGATAGTTTTTTATAGAGGTATAGGTATAGTATAGGTATAGGTATAGGCTGGAACACTCAAACAAGGTAATAATACCTACTTCCGTCAGTTTCCTGAACTTCCCCGTCGCTTTGGTTACCGCTCATTGTACTTTCAACATTGCAAGTATTTATGTGTTGAATGAATGTCTTTACATATTTTCGCAACAGACCACATTTTGTGCATGTTAGATGGCCAGCCTTTTGCAAAATTTCATACAAGTAATTATGGATTACTTCTTGGTCATTTAGATCCTGGAACGAACAACATTGATACGTGAACATCGAAAAACAATTTTTTTTATCAATGTCAGGGCAAGATCACTGACTATGATCGCATTATCAATGACTGACTTCTTCTAAATTTGGATATTTTGAAAAACCTGGATGTAGCATTATTGGACAATAGTTCAAAGGGCGCAGCACACTGCCTGTGTATGAATTACGTTTGCGTGCACATTATCACGCGCGTACTGGTTGCAACGTATGAGATTATCTGTATGACATGCGGCACACTGCCTGCGTATGCATGTAGGTACATCATACCGCAGTGTGCTGTACCTATCTCGTACAGTCTCTTACATTACAATGACATTGTGACGCGCGTGATGACGTCACTTATACGGAGGCAGTGTGCTCTGCCCTCAAAGCATAGCATTTTTGTATTGCATGAATGGCCCAATCAAGTATAGAATTTTGCTTAGGTAAATAAATTTTAAAAAAACATCATAATTTAAAAAGTAGACTTAAAACTCACTATTGTCTGTCCCGTATGGTGCGCCATGTAATTGTGTGCCCTGCCGATGTGTTGGATCCACTTCGCAGACGACACCTCCTTGTGGCAGACAGCGCACGTCACCAGCACGTCCTGGTCGACTACGTCCAAGTAATTGATTTCCTCTTTCACTAATGCCACAGATTCATTATTCACTTCAGGCTCCTAGTAAATTAAGATGAAACAAGTTATGGGGCAATACGTATGATTTAATAAATAAATAAATATCCCTGAGACACACAGCGCCATCTAGCCCCAAACTAAGCAAAGCTTGTACTATGGCAACTAGACAACTGATATAATACATAGATACTTTTTTTGTAAATAAATACATATTATACATAGAAACTTCGAGCAACTCATCTTCCGTCCCGTTCCGGCCCGGCATAGAAAACACCCAGACTAAACACAAATATTTGAAAATTGACTTTACAAATATTTGTGTCTGGTGGGAATCGAACCCACGACCCCCGGCGTAGAAGACAGGGGTACTATCCACTACGCCATCAGGACAGTCATGACAAGTTGATATTTATCACTTTGTGAATTTGTTCCCAGTCTGGTTAGGACATTGCAGGCTGAACCACCTGATTGTCCGAGAAGCACGATGGTTCCGTGCTTCGGATGGGCACGTTAAGCCGTCGGTCCCGGTTGCTGTCTATTATGGCGGTCGTTACACAACCATGTCAGAGGCCTGCTACTTGCAGTAGGCGGTTGAAAACCTCTGACACCAGGGTTCATCGGGTCGTTGAACGACGCGGCGTCTCACACGAAGAGAGAGAGAGAAGCGTTGACCGGCTTTTTCTAATGGTAAAAAAGGCATAAAATCTTACCGGCGGCGGTCCTGTACATGATTCAATGTGATGCAGATAGACCTTCACATATTTACGTTCTAGTCCACACTTGTTACAAGTTAAGTTGCCAGTCTGTTTACATATATTGTACAAGTGATTCTTGACTGCCTCCGGATCTTCCATGTTCTGTAAAGAAAAACAGTAGGTAATGATTTAGACGAAGGTAATATAGAATTATAGTTAATACGGGTAAAGAACACTCCTCTGAATAGTGATACACAGTGAAACTGATCAAACATGAAAAGAAAGTTGCTCCCATACAAAATCACGATTATCTGTCTTTATCCTGTAAACTATACATTGTATTTAATTTACTATGGGTGGGTGGGGTAGAAAAAAATTTAAAATGTTATGACGTCTCCTAAAAATATACTCCTCATCAATAAAAAGGAGATACTTTCGTTTTCATAGTCAAACAAAATATGAAATAAAAAGTTGAATGGAGAAAATCGACATTAAGATTTTGAAACCTCGTAATACTCACTATTGAACTACATTAGACATTTTATTCCAAAATAAAAATATTATGACTCAGATAATGTGATCCCTACAAAACGTAAACTTACTAAGTGTCTCGATTTTTCTGATGAGCAGTGTAGATAATATTACTTGGGAAATGTTGTTCATTTCAAAGTATTCGAAGGGCTGTCCCTTACACCCTGTATATTTGGAATAGAACATACCAACGGCGGATCTCCGTCACGCCAAGCCATATACTGATGTTCATCAAAAATATGCTGATGCCAATCTTTCTCCAGCATAAATTTTTCACACACCGCACATTTCACTTGATCATTCGGATTCCGGGGTATGATCTCTACAGTCGTATTTAGACTCTCATCTTGGTTTACCTGGAATAAACAAAAAGCATTAAAATTGCTATACAAATACATACATACATACATACATACATCACGCCTTTATCCCTTGCGGGGTAGGCAGAGCGTCAACGACCAAAAAAGTACGGTCGTTATCGCCACGTCTGACACATATTTGAGGGTCGTTTTAGCTATTGTCGTGTATCGCTATAGTGACAGGTTGTCAGCCTGTCGCCTAAAATTGCAATACACATGATACCCTCGAGTCCTTTAGTCGCTTCTTACGACACCCACAGGAAAGAAATGGGGTGATGCTATTCTAAGCCGGCATCACACGGCAGTATACAAATACAGTCTTCGTTTATGATTATGAATGAGGACAGTAACCAAATACTAGTGGTAAAAGAAACTGCAAATATTTAAGCAATAAACCAGCCTATCAAACCGAACAACTTTTAATAAGGAACATAGGTCGAAATAAGAAAAAATGTTGTTCCTCCTCTACAAATGTACTCAGTCATCTGGTACAAATTATAGGGGAGGTCCGAAGGAAAGTTGTTTAGTTTCTCGGACTGCTTCAACCCTTAAAATATTTTAAGCATTTTTTTAAACAGTACCTACCATTGGCAGTGTGTTGAATGCATAATGAAGCAAAACACTAAAACACAGTCTTATAATTATAATTTTTCAACTGTACTTACATCCTTGCCGGTACATTGTTGAACATGCACCATGTAGCTCTTTGGATATTTACGAACAATATCGCATTTGGAGCACTTCAATCCTCCAGTTATCCTCACCATTTCAAAAAGATGTGCACGAACTTGTTCCTCGTCATTTAAATCCTGAAATTCAAGTTACAATTTCATTTTGCTAACTATTAGGATTAATTTCTAGAGGGTTATTTGTCCTTACTTCTTTGCAAGGTGGTTCTGCCCTGAATTATCTATGAACAACTAAATACTATTCGACTTTAATAAATCGAAAACATTTACATACATTTTAGTAGTAGGTATACCTAAATGTTTCGTAGTATTCTAGGTTTAGAATATAAGAAGGGTATTTATTCATAATGAATGAAAGACAAGTAGGATCACCCTGCAAAATAAACTAAAATAGTATCTACACCATCTTATACACAAAAATACTAACCAAAGGTGGATCACCAGACTTCCAAGCTAGGTATTCATGATTCTGGCATATATGGTCTATCCAGGCAGCCTCGGCTACAGTTTCCTTGCACACACCACATTCCACTTTAGTTTTAACATCTTCTTTATCATCATCATCTAGTTTCCGCTTCTTTCTTTTCAGATCAGCTAGTGGTATGTCATCGAAAGATTTTTCTTTCTTTGACTTCTAAAATTGAAAAATAATACTATTATTGATTATAAAAGGAAAGGAACTTCGCTTAGCTAATAAAAACTTTCAAACTTACAAGATATTCTGAAGAAATAAAAGTATAACAAATCATTAAAAATGACGTGCGTACACACCTTTTTCCTGGTACATTTTTGTTTGTGATCAATAAAGGGCTTTGGGTACCTAAAAGATTTTCCACAATTGGAACACTTCAAATCTCCAAACATTTTTGTTAAGTTATTGAAATGTATCCTTACATTATCTTCGTTATCTAAATTCTGAAATGAACAATATTATATGTCTCAAATTGTTAAATTAAATATAAATCCTAATGTAGATGTTTCAACTTCAAATTAAAAAAAATGGTTTCGTTTTGTGTTTACTACAGTTTCTCGATTTTTCTGATGAGAAGTGTACGAAGTTTATCAACAATTAACATTATAAACGTACCAAAGGTGTGTCACCAACTCTCCAGGCCAGATAATCGTGTATCTGAATATGCTCCATCCAGGCAGCAGGTATGACAGCTTTATCGCAAACACCGCACACCCACATGTCTTCAGAGGAGGCATTCTCAGTCACTGTTATTTCTACGGAGTTATCCTTATTATCAGGCTGTGATATATCATGAGCTGTTTCATCTGATTTTACCTCCACCGTAATTGCAAAAGATGAATCCTGTTAATAAGCAGGTACATAATTTAATGCATTAACACGAGCTGTAATAGTTTTGCCTATAAATATAAACATCGGCCCGATTTTGGCACGTACAAATTTTGGGCTCGCCGAATAGTAATTTGTATTTCGAAACCCTAAAAAGAAGGAACATAACTATATCTGCAAGTTTCTTGTTTTACTTACTTGTGATTTCGGGAAGTGCTTCTGTTTTACATGTTTCAAGAAAGATTTTGGTTTTGTCCGCTCAGTGCCACAGAAACCGCATTTTAAAAAACCAACAGTTTTTATTCTTTGTAGTAACTTTTCTAATAATATATCTTCTTTATTTTCCAAATCCTGAAATGTAGTAAAATTTGATCAACGCTTTTTTGAAAAGAAATTCCCATCTCAAAATATTATTCCGAAGTACAAACAAGGTTCATTTTAGCACCTGATTCACATAGACTAATTCGGCTCTCCTACACCGATCCTACGACATAAATCAAATATTGAACTTACGAAAGAACTCCCAGACTTCCAAGCGATGTAACAATGTTCGTCGGCGATGTGGCTCTCCCATTCTGCTTCCGACAAGACTCTTTTACATACATCGCACTTGACGGATTTTTTGTTAACCGGTTCGTCTTCGTCACGTATTTTCTTCTTTGACTTTTTACGCGTCTATAAATAATTGAAAACTGCCATCAAAACCCATAAGTTCAATCTTATCAACCAACATTATTTTTAATGAAATACTTATAAAATGTATTGATATTTAGTTTTACCTGTCTTTCTATGGCAGTAATTTTTTCCTGTGTATTTTCTATGCCTGACGCAACATGATCTGTTTGCTGCTCACAATTAGCATCATCTTCGAAAATCAATTTATCAATACTCCGTACACTCACACGACCAATTGGTCTCAGCTCATTTGTATCCTAAAAATAATAAAATCATCGGTACCTATGTTTAATCCCTAAAAGTAGGAGATCCTCTCTCCAGAAAAACCATATTAAAAAAATACGAGGAATAGCATGATAAGTCAAAACAAATCCCGGGTTTTCAGCAGTAGCCTTCCAAAATGCTCAAGTGATCTGTAGAATGTATTGGAATTTCTTTGGATATATTTTTAGTGATGTTGACTGCGGATAAGCTTTCAAAATATTACCTTTTCCGTTTCCTTGCTTTCCATTTTAACCTTTATAGATTCGAATGATCCGGCAGTCTTAACTTTTTGGGACTGTTTTTCTTTCAATTTTGGTTCCTTTAATGTTTTAGTATCCTTCACAATTCCTTTGGTAGTGGTGGGTTTACTTGCTGTACTTGTATTTGGGCTCTGTAAACATTAAAGATTTTTAAATTATGGTACCTACCTATTGCCATTACATTGATTATCTCTTCAATATTGAGTTGAATTCTCTGGTTTACCTCCTCTGATGACGCATTTTTGATGTTTTTATCTTTTAGTACTGGATCTAAATCTTTTTCGACATGTGGTGATGAAGGTTCTTTCTAGAACAGAATAACGTTATTTTTTTCGATAAATGTAAAAGAGAGAGAGCAACTCCTGTCTTCTTAAAACATAATAATAGGCATACATGATTTTATGTTGTTCATTAGTAAAAAGAAATTCAAAATGTAAATGTTTCTTAGAATACAATTTTCTTTTATTTGGTTGCTAAAAGTTGGTACATTGTTATACTCACAGAAGTATCTAAATCTAGTAGTTCAGATTGTTTGCTAACAGCAATGGAAATACTTCCTGCTTGCAAGTCAGATTCTGCCGCCATAGTAGTATTATCATCATTGGAAATTGGTTCTATTGTGTCTTTAGTTGTAGTAGTGTTTTTTATAGCACTAATAATTTCTTCCCTATGGTTCGGAATTACTCTTTTACACGAATGCCAACAAATACTATCAACATGCGTAATCGAATTTTGTTCACATTCTTCCGAAAATTCAACACTTTCCTCTATTTTAGAATCAACTGTCACAGCAGATTCATCTGATTCATTGAATATGCTAAATAAGCTTTCAAGATCACAATCGCTAACTTTATGCTCCCAAAAGTGGATATGCTCATACGGATAGTTTGAATCATAATATGCCAGTATACCGAAATCCCCACACAAACAAAATTCTGGATTTTTGTGACTTTCTTGTATTAAATTATTACTCTTTTCTAGATCATAACAAGAAGTAGTTATATTTTGTGATTTTTTTGCAGGTGTTGCTAACAAAGGTCTGCTAAAAGATCTTTTACTTGATTTGGTTACTCTAGCGTAAGTCTTTTCGACTTTGTTCACTTTGAAATCTTCATCGGGGTTTTCTGACCCACCAGGTTTTTCTACTCCTTGTATGTATTTTTTTGATGTTAAAGCATTATGTTTCGACCGCTTTGCAGGTATTTTTATGTTAGCTATAGATTTCCTTTTTAATATCCTAGCCTCAGAACGAATTTTAGCGAATTGACATAAATACGTAGCAATTTCTATAACTTTTTCCACATTTTCGGTATCCACGTCTGCAGGGGCAATTTCTTTACCCTTTTCTATATTTTCTATATGTTCTTTGTTAGAAGCCATATCTTTAATATGGTCTACTTTTTCGGTATTCAATTTCTTAGAAGCAGTTCCTTTACCTTTGTCTATTTTTTCTTTATACTCTTTGTCAGTAGCAATTTCTTTAATATGGTCTACTTTTTCAGTATGCACTTTCTCAGAAGCAGTTTCTATTTTACTCTTGTCTACGTTTTCGACATGCCCTTGCTCTGAACCAATTTCGTAACTCTCGTCTATTTTAATGACATGCTTTTGCTCCGAAGCAATTTCTTTACTCTTGTCTATTTGTTTAACCTGCTTTTTCTTGTCTATTTTAGCGATATGCTCTTTTTCAGAAGCAGTTTCTTTGCCCATACCTATTCTTTCGACTAGCGCTTGCTTCGGAACCATTTCTTTACTGTTGTCTATTTTTTCGATATAGCCTGGCTCTGTTACAATTTCTTTAGTCTTGTAAATTTTTTCGATACACTCTTGCTCAGAAGCAGTTCCTTTATCTTTGTCTACTCTTTCGATGTGCTCTTTCTCAGAAATAAATTTATTAATATGGTCCACTTTTTCGGTTTGCTCTTTATCAGCAATAGTTACTTTGTCTATATCTATTTTTTTGGCATGGCCTTGCTCTGAAGCAATTTTGTCACTATTGCCTATTTTTACGACATGCTTTCGCTCCGAAGTAATTTCTTTAGTCTTGTCTGTTTTTTCGACATTCCCTTGCTCCGGAACAATTTCTTCACTCTTGTCTATTGTTTCCACATCCTTATGAATATGCTCAGAACTAAATTCTAGTTTTCCAGTACGCTCTTTTTCAGACACAATTCGTTTAGCCTTATCTCCTTTTTCGGTGTGCTCTTTCTCAGTAGTCTTAGGTTCAAATTTTTTTGGACTATCATTTTGCTCTTCCGATATATGTGACTCTAATGGAATCGGATTTATTTCATTTATGTCAAGGTCAGTTTCGTCTTCCTCTGTATTATTTAATATATGAGAAAAACCATCCAAAGTATTTATTTTTGTAACATTTGATTCTATAGTTATATCCGTTTCAAAATTAAGGCTTTTGTTAGTATGAACATCATCATCCTCCCTGTTTTTTACATTGCTATCCTCTTTGACCATATTTTGATTAATATTTGTGACCATATCTAATACTTGTGATACTTCATTACTTTGATTTAACTTTTTAAACAAAATGTCTGTTGCATTGGATTCTACCGTCAATTTATTAAGTTCATAATTCTTTTTCTGAACCTGTGCATGTTCAAATCTGGTACATGTAACTTTCTGTGGCACTACTGACTTATGTATTTTAACAGGTGAACAGTAGTTTTCACTTTGCTCTATTTTTTTCAATATATTATTGTCATCATTTGAAGTTATCTCATGTACAAAGTTTTCTAAAATGTCTTCATTTTCTGCAATATCCATTCCAATTACGGCTAAATCAATATCCCCAAACGTATGATTTTCTGGCGCATGCGTCTCAGATGCTGTATCCGGTTCAGTTATAGTCTCTTCTGTAGATTGAGATAAATCTTCAATTTTCACATCAGTGATAATATCAAAATTATTATTATTTTTAATAACAGGTAATCTGTTACCATGTTCATCATAGAGAGCAAGTAAATCTATATCTTTATTTTCATACCCAAATGTATCTATTACATTATCAACAGCCTTAGTATAATTTTGAGTGATTTCTCCCTTATTTCTTTCTAAAATGCAGTTTATCGAAATTGGTATAAAGCTTGTTCTATTTGGTGACAGCATAATTTGTATATCTTTTAATTTTGAGGGACTGAGTATTTCTTCTGATAAAATTTTTACCTTATTCTGACTTTCTGTAGGCATTTTAAAACTATACTTGTTTGGAATGTTTGGAAGACAACCTGTGGTATCTGTAGGACTTATTGTTCTGTTACTGCAATCTGACAAATAAGCTTCATCAGAATGGTCATCTGTAGACTTGCCTCTGGTACATTTTTCTGGCATTTCTGTGACAGCGTAGTTATTAACTGAGATTAAATTTTCATCTGATGAATTTATTATTTCAATATTACTATAAGGATTTGAGGTACTGTGTTTGTATCCAATATCTGTTGTACATATAGTATTACCTATAGCAGATAACTCATTAACATGTGTTGTATCATGTGTTGTATCATTTACACCAATTTTATGTAAAGCTATTTTAATCTCGCGTGTTTCTGCCACATTTGTTGTTGAATTGCTACTAACTGTCATTTCTTGGGTTGAGAATGAAGTTGAATTACCATCTAGTGAATTCAATGTTTCTTTACCAATATCAGGATTTAAACTACTCTGTTCGTTATTGATACCCATTGTGAAATCTTGGCGTTCAACATTTACTACCACAGACATTTTCTCAATTTGGGGCAAAGGTTTGTCAACTAAAACTTGTGTTTCCAAAGCTACAATTGTATCACACAGTCTAGTTTCTATGTCATTGTAATCTATGAAACTTTTTTTGTTACTGCTCACTGTTGTGATTTCTTGAGTACTTTCTAAGACATTATGGGGAACATGTTCATCTATTGCAACATGCGTTGGCATATTATCAGCTACAACTGTTTGTGTGGCTTCTTCTTTTCCAATAACATTAGAAATTTCCAATTCTCCTGGGACAATATTTTCTGCAGTTACAAAAGTAGGGCTCAAAAAAACAGATTTCTTCATCAGATCTGCAGTTTCCAATATAGTATCTCTTTGTATCTTCTCTTTAGGAGGCTCAGGGGTATTGTCAGGCTCCTTTCCATCATGAGAAATATCAGGCACATGATTGGAATTTATATCACCTGAAATATAACAATAAAATCAAACAATTTGTATTTATAGATTATGTAATATTATTTACAGTACTAAAAATAAAAGCATGTATACTGCCAATATTGTTAAGTTTTTAGAGCCATAATTAAAATAAATAATTAATTACCAGTTTTACTCTTGGTATTAGTTGGGCATACAGAGGAACTTTGGACAGAGCCCAAGTCTATGCCCAACTTTTGCAACAGGTCTGGAGGTAGTACAAAGACCTCTGCTTGACCATCCTGAGTCTTGGTTCTAATGCCTTTCTTTTCCCTTCCCTTTTGCCTTTCCTCTGGTCCCTTACGATGTTTGTTTCTTTTCCTTAAGTTCATTGTGATACAACTGACATAGGTAACAAACAAAGGTAAAGAACTGCTCTGAAAATAACGAAAAATATTGAATTTTAAATGTGATGGATAAATATTTTGGAAGAAAAAATGCTAATTATAATTACACCTGCATTTCTTAAATCCTTTAAAGACAAGTGGTTGGTACCTATATGGGTACATGGGTAGCAGAACTCAATTGCTTGACAATTTGTACCATATTTGTACCAACTAGAATAAAGCTTATTACAGCATATACCAGCTTTAAGCTTATTACAGTCCAGCAAAAAAGAGTAGACAAAAAATGAGGGCGCCACTTTGTATGAAATTTCAAAATTAAATGGCAACATTGACTAAGAATGGCAACAATTTAGTATGAAAAATTTTTAGTTCCATTTTATTTAATTTCTACTCTTTTTTGCTGCACTGTATTTAATTACTTTACAGTAGGTAGATTAATTAAAAAACTGACCAGAAAAAAATTAAAACAATAGTACCATAACTTGAAAGGACATTAAATTAAAGGGGTTTTGGCATTATTATTATGTTGGTATCTTTTAGCTCAGGCCCATAGGGACCTGGTCCTTTTGAGACATGTATGGGCCAAAGCCAACAGCACAGAGGCCTTTCAAATTAGTATTATTCTTGAAACACTAGCAGCTATGGTATGGTTAGGTCTTTACTTTTTGTGAAGGTTTGTTTTATTAAGGGGGATCGTTACGTCATACAAACTGAAATCTGAACTTCAACCGAGTTACACATGAGCTAAACACTAATTTTATCAAAAAATCTTTATGTGAGATGAGGAAGGCACACGTAAATATGTCGCAAAACTGCTTAACGTAAAAAAATATCAAGTATTTTCTCCACAAAAAAATTAAACGTGTTTATTGCAGCAGTAGCTCCATCTATGTTCATTAAGTGGCGACACGGTTTTTACAGAGAAATCTGATAGTTAAAAAATTATTTGTTTTATTTTGCGAAAATGTTATAAAAGCACGGGACTTCCCATCAAGTTTTTTAATCATAATTTTGTCTCATTTAAAGACGTAACTCCATTTAAATTTTGTATGGAAAACGATCCACCTTAAGCACAGAATGTCATAGTCTAATAAAACATGGTCTTTCCTTCCCAGAGAAACACAAGACAACATCACTTAGTATTGCCATTTTATTTCAATAAAATACGTTATGGGGTAAATTCAATCTCAGAAAAGTGACCTAAAATATTTCTTAATAATTTTATAATTTAGATTTACGTGTGTATTAACTTGAACTTTACAACAACAATTCAATTGTATTTATTAGTTAAGAGTATCATAAATGATTTACAAAAAACATCATAAGAGTGGGTAGTTCTGGTAACCCACAAGCATGATGACGTAGACATGTGTTGGTCACGTGGTCCACGAGTCTCGGAACGGAATACCAGGCGGAGTATCTTATTATACCATGCAGAATGTAAGTGGGTATTTACTGTTTTTTGGTGCTGGTCTATTTCATTAAGATTAGGTAGGTATAGATAGATAATTCAAATACATTGATAATCAACTGTAGGTATTAATTACTTAGGATATGAAGAAACTATTTTTTCTTTAAGATAGGCAAATTTAATTGTATTAGTAAAGTAGATACTTTGTTTAATTTATACCCCAACATAATTTAATAATTAAAATATGTAAACATGTAAAATAAATCTAAGACACAATGATAAAAAAGAAGGTGGCGAAAAAAAGAACTAAAAAGGTGACGTAAGAACACGTAGAGCTAGCGCCACTGTACAACTGCAAAAGTTAACGTGGTTTAGACAAAAGAGACGACATGTAAAACCTATCGTAATACAAAGTAAAAAATATTCATAAAAATAATCTAGCTTTAAGGAAAGAATCAATATTACTTGCAAAAATATAAAATAAAATTACGCGAAAGGGGATTTGAGCCAGAATCGAACCACGGTCGACAAAAATGTACCTGCACGTGGTACCCCTAAGCCAAAATGGACATTCCGCGTAGTGCTGTAATTTCGATACCTATCAGCTCATTGCGAAAATCTTACAAAAAAAAATAATCCAGAACAAACTTAAAATTTAAACACATGAGATATATGAACAATCGTACTTACGAACTAGAATTACTGCTTGGGTTGCGTCGTAATAACGTGATGCATTTCACCGTATTTCATTGACAATTGTTTATAATCATAAAAACACACTTAGAATTTTTTGAAGAATAGAACAATACGTTACACATCACATTCACAATTATTAAAAGCAGAAAATATAGTGAAAAACACGACACTTGCACGGCACAAATCGGAATTTGCAGGTTATCTTCCGAAGTTTTTCATCCGATCAATTGACATGACATGAGTGAATGGAATGAAGTTAGCTGCATGCAAGCAAGCACGGGCGGAGTTCGTATTCTAATGTTGCAACTTTGCTCTTTTCTCATTGGCTACTTCAATAGAGATGAGACAATTTATGTTTTTTTACCATAACCGGTTTCTACAAATAAAATATATTCGTTTTGTGGCAACACCGTGAAGTGATTGATGGATTGACAATTTGTCATGTTGATGTTGATTAATTGGTATTCCGCGAGCGAGTATTCCATATTTAAGTTCATCTGTGGAGTATTCCGAGAAAAACTGAGAAATATAAACACGGAATTAGGCTCGTCTTTTGAATACCAACCATGAGCAATCACTCCCATTTTTTTTTTACAGAATCCTTACCATGTCACTAACATATCTGTAAAGTTTTAACTTGTGACAACGTCTAGAACTCGAGTTATAAATTTTTAAAGTTGTATTAATTTCATACAAATTGAGGTTATTTTCGCCATTTTTCGCCAGTTTGATACAAAACGTCATTGCATGTTGCCATTTTGTAATTTTAGACTAATTTAGGTCCGTTAGGCACAACCTAACCTAACCTGGCGTTCAACGCCAGGTTAGGTTAGGTTAGGTTAGAACGGTGACCACAATGAACCGACACAGGTCATCCCCAAAAATGGGGGTGGGGACCCCCCCCGAGTGGGGGGTCAAGACCCCCCATGGGGGGGTCCTACCCCTCCAACCTATACATTCTTTTATAAAACCCCTTAGTGACTTACAGGTCATTTGCAGGGGTGGGGGGGTCGGACCCCCCAAATGGGGGGTCGTCACAGGTTGGGACCCCCCGGGGGAGGTTCCCCCCCCTCCCCCCTCCCCTCCACCATAATTTTTTTTTAATTATTTTATGGTAGGTATTCAAAAGTCCTTCCCGGAATTATTTCTCTTGGAATTTCTGTGTTCTTTGAATCTATTCTATTCACTATTTTATCAATTTTACATTTCTCGATTTACACAGTGTGCTACCTCCTAAAGTAACTGCTCACTTTGAGCTTGAAAATCCTTTATTTCTTTATTCGTTGTAACTAGCACGTACCTAATTTATCAATTACCATGTCTGCACCGACGGCGGCAGCTTTAACATTCCAAGTGCAATCAGAATGTACTGTGAGTAAAGCTCGCGCTGGGCTCATGAAACTGCCACATTATAATGTCAAAACACCAGTGTTTATGCCCGTAGGAACACAGGTATAGTTTTAACTAAGGTTTTTACACAGCAACAATGTACCTACTTACATTTCCTTCATGTAATTTACAATTTCTGATATATAACTTAATCATTTTTTTAATAATTTTACTAGGGCACTATGAAAGGCCTGCTACCAGAACAGTTAGAGGAATTGGACTGTGAAATTATATTAGGAAATACCTACCACTTAGGCAATAGACCTGGCACTGAAGTACTTAAAAAAGTAGGTGGTCTGCACAAATTCATGGGATGGAACCGAGCTCTACTTACAGACTCTGGTGGATTTCAAATGGTCTCATTACTAAAACTCGCTGAAATTACTGAAGAAGGGGTAAAGTTTAAATCACCTTATGATGATTCAGAGATAATGCTAACCCCTGAAAAGTCTATAGAAATACAAAATTGTATAGGTGAGGTTAGTAACAAACAATGCAGATTACACTCTGTAATTATAGTAAAAGATATTAATCATCCTATGATTTTCCAGGTGCTGATATAATAATGCAGCTGGATGATGTAGTACAAACCACTCATCATGATCCTCATAGAATAAAGGAGGCTACAGAACGCACTAGCCGCTGGCTTGACAGGTGTATCAAAGCCCACCAAAGACCTGGGGAACAGAGCATATTCCCCATTGTACAAGGTCTGCTTGATCCAGAGCTTAGGCTTCAAAGTGCCAAAGAACACATGTCAAAGGATGTAAATGGTTTTGCTATTGGTGGACTTAGGTACATATTGCTATTTTTCTCTAGAGATTTATTACTTGAATAGCTGCTTACAAAGAATAATTTTTCAGTGGTGGAGAAGCAAAACAAGACTTCTGGCCTATGGTGAAACTAGGAACTGATCATCTAGACAGGAATAAACCAAGATACCTGATGGGAGTGGGACTTGCAATTGATCTTGTTGTGTGTGTGGCTCTTGGTGTAGACATGTTTGACTGTGTTTTTCCAACTAGAACTGCTGTAAGTTTAAATAAAATTGTGATGTTGCCTTACCAGAGAGATGTGTGCTCACTTCAGACATGATACAAAAACCTCCTGTGGTGTGCCTGTGGCTAATAAAAGAAAGTCGTGTATCACCAGTCCAGCACACATAAAATTATAAAGTACAATCTGTAAAGGTGATAATATTTTTATCATTTCAGAGATTTGGGTGTGCATTAGTAACCAAAGGCCAGCTGAATCTAAAGCATATATTTTATCATTTCAGAGATTTGGGTGTGCTCTAGTAACCAAAGGCCAGCTGAATCTAAAGTATATTTTTTATCATTTCAGAGATTTGGGTGTGCACTAGTAACCAAAGGCCAGCTGAATTTAAAGCAAAAGCAATATGAAACAGATTTAAATCCAATTGATAGTGACTGTTCATGTTCTACATGTGTGAATTACACAAGGGCCTACTTGCATTGCATAGTCACTGTGGAGACAGTGGCATGCCACTTGATTTCAGTCCATAACATTGCTTTTCAGGTGTGTATTGATTTATAAATTAGCTTAGACAGTTGCCTGATTATGACAGCACAGCCCATATTGTTGGCTATCAAATCAAAATTCAATGATATTTTCATGATTTGATCACTGGTAGTAAAGGTTAATTTAGATACATTTCATAATCTCACCAATTTTGCAGATGCGCTTAATGAGGAATATGAGAGAAAGTATTATGAATGGAACATTTCCTCAGTTTGTCCAGAAGTTTGTGGATGAAGTTTACCCTGGAGGCAACTATCCTATCTGGGTTGTCAATGCACTGAGTTCAGTTGGAATAAACATAAGTAAAAAGTGAAAAACAGTATTGTAATAGCATAATATTATAATAAACAAATTGAACAGCTGTACACACTTTGAATTGAAGATTCTCTTTCACATGAAGTCATCAGAATCATTTCCATCATAATTAGTTTTCATGTTCTCTTTTTTCATAAGTGTGGAGTAGCTTCGCAATTCTTGTTCTTCCTTCTTTTTTCGTTCTTCCTCTTTCTCCCTTTCTCTCTTTTCTCTTAGCAATTTCTTTTTGTCCTCCCGTTCAGATCTGTCCCGGTCTTCTCTTTCAAGTCGCAAGTCAGGGAAGGCTTCTCTTTTAGTCTTATTCAGTCTATTTACAATCTCATTATTTCTTTTAGCAACTCTCACTTTTCTTACTTCTCTATCTTTGTGGAATGCAACTTGGCCTACCTGAAACAAAATAATATTTGGAAAATAAAATCCTAACAACCAAATAACAAGAAAAAATAAATATTCTAATAAATTGAATAATAAATCAAAATTTAAGGATGAACATTAAACTTTTAAATCTTACCTCCATAGCAGGAGTTTTCTTTAAATTTGCCCACATTGTATAAACAATATCGATATCATTCATTTTGTTTCCCATTATTGAATTAGCTTTAACCAGCTGGCATGCATCATCCAGGACAGAATTTGGTATATCATCTATAGTTTGACCCTGAAAATAATATTTAGAAAATATAGCTAAGATGAAATTTCATAAGAGTGTACACTCACAAAATATAAGGAAAGTTTTCCTTACTGGTGCCAAGCGCAGGTAGACATGAGCTGACGAAACCTTGTCCACATGAAACCACACATCTTCTGGCCAGCCCCATTTGATTAGATCTTCATCTGCAACAGGCATATTTCAAATTATAGCCAAATTTATTCATGAAACACAGGTATACAACATAAATTAGGCATAGTTTGATGATGCGACTTACTTTCGTGTTTATCAGCTCCCATGAACAAAGTGACGGGTGGAGTTACCACGTCACTCGTGAAATAGAATACCATGGTTTATTTTCGCTGTCCCAATAACTAATTATAAAGGCAAAACTACAAATTTTTGTGTTTTATTCTAACTTAACCTCAAAAATCTCGAAATGTCTACGAACTGTCAAAAATCTTTTGTTTTTTTATGGGTTTCTGACCTGGATACGAGTACATTTGGCCTTACACCTTGTTGATGATGTTGCCATTTTTATACGCATAAAAACTACCAAAAAGTGATCGATCGAATTTCATTCATTCAGCTGCCCATTTCTGTCAATAAAATGTCAAATTAGTATTAGTAATTTCACTCGTTCATTCACCTCGTAAAATTTCGTTTTCGTATTGTTGTTTATTTAATTTAATGAATTGAAGTCCTATTTCTGAAACCGTTAGTGATGGGGAGTCCTGAACGAGAACTGTGCCCTCCACCTTCAGAAGAAGACGAACTGACTTTGCCTAGAGCAAGTATCAATAAAATGATAAAAGAGTTGGTGCCATCTGTGCGAGTAGCCTTCGAGTCCAGAGAACTTATTCTAAATTGTTGTACAGAGTTCATACATTTGCTTAGTTCAGAGGCCAACGAAGTTTGTAATCAAAGCAATAAGAAAACCATAAATGCCGAGCATGTTCTTGCAGGTGAGCGACACTGGAGTTCTGGCCATTGTCAATGGTTTCCTATCCTATTTGTTCTATACGATTTCAATAATATACTTTTTTCAGCCCTCGACAGACTAGGATTCAGTGACTACACTGTAGAAGCTGAAGCCGTACTAAAAGACTGCAAAGCTGTGGCTGCGAAGAGAAGGAGGCAAAGCACTCGGCTTGAAAACTTAGGCATTCCAGAAGAAGAGTTGTTGAGGCAACAACAGGAATTGTTTGCAAAGGTAAAAGCAGCATCAAAATCAGTTATGTGATTAAGTAGAAGTGAAGTAAATCCTGGGTTTTCAATATTGGTCAAAAGATAGATCTCAGCCCATGGTACAAAGTTGTTGAATATCATAAGCAAATTCTTTCTGAAACTATATATTTTTTTAATGGTCTACTTGCAGGCTCGCGAAGAACAGGCCAAACAGGAGCAGCAACAGTGGCTCCTCCTCCAGCAGCAAGGTCTTGGGGCTGAAGGTGCTCCTCAGCCATATATCCCACCACCAGCTGGCCTCAAAACTGAAGATGACGAAGATGATGATTACTCCTAGGTCGTCTGATATCCTAGTACCATCCAGCAGCAACCTGTTATTCATTTAACATTATGCTAGGGTTCTGACTGTGTGATTTTACCCCTATAAATTGGGTAACATAAGCTGCTGCAAGTATCTACCATTTGTATACTAAAAACAGCATTGTTTCTGTTCTAATTTTGTATGTAACCCAAGCATAAGAAATTAGCAGTATTCTAATTCTCGGGTTACTAAGGAAAAATACCACCAATTTTGTTTTGTACAGTTTTGTTGAATGTTTTTATTTGTACACAACTGATATCTAATATGATAAATGCTGTATCTATTTTATTGAAGAGCTCACAATAAAAACCAAAGTAATTCATTTACCAAGTCTATTATTTTGGTATTTCCTGTGGGTACTATTTAGGGGTTTTAGGAAAATGTAGAAATCCAGTCTAGGATAAAAAAATGAATACACTTCTGTACTCAAAATAGTAAAAACTGGGTTCTTTTACCGCGCGCGAAAGTATTTTCATTTATTGTAATGTAAGAGAATAGAGAATGACATCTCTCAAAATGACAATTGTCAATAAGCACTACTGTTGCTGTCGTTGCTGTTGACGTTCCTTGTGGCTGTTGACTATTTGCTGAATTCCCGAATTCCCGTTGAAATCTGTAATTGAAATATTTTTTAGATTGTTTTTGTGATAATAAAATATCGGATAAAATAGTCTTCAACATGGTATAGTTACAGTATGTCCGATAATTTGCAAAAGAAATTTAAAAGACCGAAACATAAAACACTTGCCACTACAAATCCTGAAACACCCGTAAGTATTGTTTTTAATAACTGAATAAGAGAAGCCAGAACTTGAAACTAACAATAACAACACATACCTACACCTACGAATACGCGTTGAATTCTTTTACACGTGCGTTCACTTAAAAGACATCAACGCGTTCCACTAAAACTTTCACATTCCCTGCCTCTGCCTACGACAACGCGTTGAAGTCCTTTAAACGTGCGTTCATATAAAAAACATGAACGCGATCTTTTTCCTAAATAAACTATACCTTCCACTAATACTCCAAAGAAGAAATAATGACGCTTCAATTCACATCAATAAACCATATTACTTTACTATTATAAAGTACGTACCTACCTACATGCTGATTAAAATTGCAGAGAGCCCCACCTCCGCAAAGGGACAATGAGGACCGGAGCGAGTGCCCAGAGCACGTGTGCCCACTGCTGGCCAAGGATTCCGAATGGGTAGACATCATGCAGTCGCCGTTCCCCAACACTCCCGCGCCGTCTAGCACCAGTGTCGGCGACGAGGAGGACTTACTACAACTCGTAAATATACAACATGTTACAAAACAACCAATAAAGCTCCCATACAAATTAAGTTCATTTTGTGTGGGAGGTCCAAATTTTGTTTGTCATATTCCGACCCATGTTCCATGGGGAAAGTTGTTCAGTTTTATGAGTACTTTGACCTCCTTTCAGCGTTATTGGTTGTTTTGTAACACCCAGTATAGGGTGTAGAGCTAATTTTTAATTTTCCTTAATGGTCGTAATAAAAATCTAGATCTGTAGCTACAGTCTGAAGACCTGTTATGCTTTCATTCTACTGGAAGCGATTCACGAAAATATGAAAACAATTTGCTCTCATCGCTTTGATTTTGTTAATTTTCATTAAATTTCAAATTCTTTATCGCCAGCTGATACTGATCGAATAGGAGTTTTTGCTCTATGTAGTCTGCATCTTCTCCTGTCAAATCCACCTACAGACTTGCTACAGGCATATTGAGATCCTATTTATCGTATGACTTATCGATATGCTTCCCCCATCCACATGTTACTTAATAACATTTTAGGTAGAATGTGAAGATGGGCCCGAAAGCGAACCTTTGGCCATAATGTTTCCCGGACTGCTGGAACAAGACCCACAGATGCTTAAAGGGATTATTACAAAAGCCATGTCCACGACCGAAGTAACTAGACATTTAGTGGACTTGGGTGCAAAAGCTAACTTTCAATTTATGAAAAAATCTAACAAGTTGATTCCTCGTGATAAGGTAACTATGTTTTTACGACTGGAAGTCATCACATTTAGTAACCAAATCACTATTGAATAAGAATTAACGAATTTATATCAACTTTCAGCCCAGGTTAGAAAAAGTTAACGAATCTGACTATAGTCCTTCACATTGTTCTTTCGATCCCAGTTTCCTTGGCAGTAAGTAAATTATGCTTCATTCCTATAAAATTACTACTACCTAATTGATGAGAAAATAAAGAACTACACAAAAAGTACCCTTAATATTGTTAAGGTTCTTCGAGCAATCAAGAAGACGAATTCGGAAATGCAGAAAGTAGCTCATTAACTACGAGAAAGAAGAAAATATTAGCAACCAAAAGAGCTTCTACGAGTAAAGAGGATATCGAACCAGCGTCGCCAAGTACAAGTACCCACAGTGAACCAGTCGTATGTACCACAACTATTGTTTTATGAAGTAAAATAAATGGTGATAGGCGCGTCCACACCTAGCGAGGCTGCTCGGGTGCTCATTGCCTCGCGCGGCAAACGACCAAAAAATTACGTGGCTCACCCGAGGCAACGCATGCTCGTGCTCGGGTGAACGCGCGCGGGCCGAGCCAAAATCAACGCGCCTCAGAAGTTTGCTTAGTAAACATTGGGCCGAACTGGGTTGCCTACGCACGAGCGTATGCCGCGTATGGGCGAGGCAATGAGCACCCGAGCAGCCTCGCTCAGTGCGGACGAGCGCCTAATGATGACAAAATTTAACTCAGCGAAGTGAAATATATCTTTACTTTTACAGGGGAATAATATCGTTGAAAGTGCAACGGTAGCAGCGGCGGGTACGTATTTTATTTTCACACGTAGCAGCCGACAAACTTTTAGTGTAGGTACTTTGATTTGAATTTTTTTCATATTATCATAGGAGGAGTTATAAAACCTAATAAAGGCGTAACTTTCATCAAGATATACTGGGTTCTATCTGGCTTTTCTTTGATTAAACACCGTAATTTGTTTGTTTAGTTTATTGACAAGTTCACTGTGTTTTTAGTAAAGAACCAGTCAAGACCAATACGCGACGTGAGACGGGAAAATATGTTTCTTAAAAAGTAGAGCACGAATATGAAGAAAACTTAAAATGAGAGAAAAGATGTGTAATGAATAGAAATTCTAGACAATTTGATTTATTAAAAAATAATAATGTTACGCAGTTTCTCATTCTACCCGCCGATTCACAGTCGCCAGGATATTAAATATTTAGATACCCCATCAGATATTCGACAGTCTGTGTTAACTTGTAAGGTGATACTTAACTACGACTTTAAGATCAAACAGAAAAATATATACAAGTACTTTATTGTAATTAATTAAGTACAGCCAACAGCACAACTTTTTACATTATAGTGTTCATTAGTATAAAATATCTGGAGTCGGTTACATACACATCACAATAAGCAAATGGAGCTGACTGTACAAAAATGAGCTATTTATTTCTAAATCTATGTTTATGGGTCTGATTCTGAAGAGCACTTTAGTTGGGTCTATTTCTCGTCCATACTATCATTTATAAGCTGTGAACATTTCCAAGCAGTATTCCTAAATAGCATTTCTAAACCTCTTTACTATAGCCCTTTCTTAAAATACTAATATCTTTCATGAGTTTTATATTTTAAGGGAAAATACATGCCCACAGGGCTTCTTTACACAAGTTCCTACTGACTAGATTATCAGGAAGGATATCTCGTTTACAAGGAGTAATATAAAATAAAGAACTCATCCATCGCAAGCTTATTCTAATTATAATGCTCAAGTAATAATGGAAGAATTTGTACAAAAATAGTACCATGTACTTTCATACACATAGCCGTGATTCGTGAATGGTAAGTCATACATAAACTATCAAATAAGGTATTTCTGTTATTTGTAAAAATGTATTCATGAAAAACCTCGCGTGGGTAACCTCATTCAGTGACATGCAACTGAACAAATTTTGAAAGAACATATCTTCTAGTAGACCTATTTTAGTAGATATCCGACTATCCATTCAGTTTAACTTTTATTCTCAGCTATGTTTTCCTACATGTTTGACCACATCTATATTTGGTAGTTTACTAAATGTTTGGTTTACAGCAGTTACTCATCATTAGAGAAGTTAAAGATCTACAAAACTTGAAACTTCATAAGCTGCCAGTCTATGTATTACCTATATAATCCGTCTAAATGTATCTGCTTTTGCTATTGCTTTGATTTTCGTTGATTTTTTAAGTTCTACTTCTTATATGTAGTAACTAGATCAAATCTATAATAAACTTTAATCATTTAGTATGTAAAGTTCCAGAAATACACAATAATAATACGAAAAATGACTGTCTAGCTTCGAATTTCTTTAAAAAATATCAATGATAGGTACTAATAGTACTATTAGGATGCTAGAATTATGGTTAGCAATATAAGAATTGTTGTCTTTCCTCAAATATTTAAAACACACAACCACTAACACCGTGAAGTTACATTTTTGACACAATAATGATTTGATTCATTTTCTTTCTATTCAAAATATCATACAATACAAATTACAACTTATTAAAATCTTGCGATACTTAGAATTATACAATAAAAACAACACTATTCAAATATCAAGTCATTTCACGAGGTTAATTAATAATAATTATTGCAATGGATACGTCAGCGTATTAGATTTTATCGAGTGGTTTATCTTATTTATCATATAAATATACGAGTTATCTGTCGGGTTACCAGGTATAAAGGTAAAATTTGGACATCATTTCAATACCTTTCTGGCAAAATAAGATGATTTGCTTTACAAATTAGGGTCAAATTGGATCAAGTTTATGGACCCTTAATTTTTCTTTAAGACCTGATAACCCTGTAGATCCGACTGCATGCAGCAACAGCAGACGACATGACGCAACAACACTACTTCTAAGCATTTCTATAAAATATTTTCCGTAGATTCCTACAATTTTTCGACATCTCATCTGCTGCTGCTGCTGCATTTATATAATACGGTCACCGCACATCTAGGTATTTATATTCCACAGAAGAATGATGAACCTTATTGCTACTTGATTTTAGTAGCAATAAAGTTCATTTTCTATCGGATTGCGTGTTTGGCCACTAAATGTGCGATGATTTTATTGGGCATGTTACATGAGGCAAGTAGAAGAGACAAAACAATCCAGTAACCCACTTTAGCATCGACTGCAAAAAGTAGAGTCCAATACAGATACATAAACCGTTTTTGTTTATTAGGCCGTGTGCTGGTTGTACGCGCGTACTGGTCTACGTGCGAAGTTCACTTAACTCGAAGCGGTGCAGATGAATCGAGTGAACTTCGCACGAGTCTTTGCATTGCGGGTCCGCGCCTGTGGTCCGCGCGGACAATACGCGTCACGCAGCGCACGCCCGATTGTATACTTACTGGATTATCCCTACTACTGATCTCGTGTAAGGCGGCCACTATGCAGAGTAAGGCGCGTATTCATTTATCAACATTGTTAAGGAGCATTTTTTATCTATCATCCTTATAATATTATACAAAAGCTGCGCAGCTTTTTTTGCCGCGGGTCAACGTTTATAAACAAACACCGTCCACACTATTTCAAATGTTGCAGACATAATTTGTATAAACATGTAAATAATCGTCACCGGCAACACAAGTGACGTCGATACCCTTGATGATATAGGTATAGTAACAGAAAGGGTATAACGAGCCGAAAGGAGGTCAAACCCTTTCTTTGGTAAATGAATACCTGCCGTTATGCAGCTCAGAACTGTATGAGTAGCGAGGAGTGCGTGATGGCGAGGCCGGTGAGCAGCGCGACGGCCGCCGCGGCCACGTACCGCCGTCACGCGCGGCCACGCACGCGCGGGTCGCGGCTCACGGCGCACGCGGAGGCGCACCTGCAAACAGACACAAGCATCACATCAGGAATCATATCAGCTGCCCTTGGGCGGAAGAAGAAGACGGCTACATATCAATGGATGTGTAGTCAGTTAAAACAATCGAATCATAATCCGTAAAACGAAACAGGTCGCATAATAATCCGTGGTTTACTCTTCCTTATGATGTTTTGCTACTTCTCGAGGCAAAACGCGTGGTACGACGATTGGGTACGACGCATGTATCGCTAGGCTGCTACGCAGTTAATAGATGGCGTTAATAACAAAATACCGAACACCGTACTACCATGGTACACTACTGTATGATACTTACCGTCATTGCGTCGGTTTGAGCGCCGCCATCTTGCGTCCGCGCGCGCGCGCCTCCTGCCGCGACGTCGTGTACTCGAACCACAGCACGTTCGGAATCAACGTTGTATCCCGGAGCATCAACATTTCACAGAATTTTCTGTAATGAAATGATAAAAATTAGGTCATGTAATACATTCAAAGTTTTAAAAAACATCTTACAACAAAATTAAAGAAAAGGACGAAAGGGATATATTTTGACTTTAACCATTTGTTTTCAAAATAGGCGCGTCCACAACAAGCGAGCAGCCTCTCCAGCCTCTTTGCCTCGCGAGGCAAACGACCAAAAATTTACGTGCCTCACCACAGGCAACGCATGCTCGAACGCGCGCGGGCCGAGCCAAAATCTACGCGCCTCAGAATTTTGCCTACAATTTATTTAGGCGTCCAAATTGGGCCGAACTTACCTCACCTGCGCACGAGCGTATGCCTCGCGAGGCAGTGAGGCAGCGAGCAGCCTCGGTTGGTGTGGACGCATCTAATCAAGCATTAACAAACGGAACTAACAAAAATCACGCATCTGACAAATAACTGATGCCCAAATTGAGTAACGGCACTATGGTAGCAGTCATGACTACATGAATATGATAGTCAATGTGTTAAAGTTTCCTTTTACTCACCATTTAAAAAATTCAATGATATTAAAGTAACAGACTTTTGCTGATTAAGATAGTTCATATTCTTAGCTACAAATCTAGAAAGAAAACTTACAATGAAACCAACTGCGGAAATAGTGGGGTGAAGACTCTGTGTACAATCGCAAACCACACGGTTGCAAACAGGAAGCCCACAACTGCACCAACCAGCACTTGCGCCGTGGTGTGGTAATGCAAGTACACTCTGCCTATGCTGACTAGCAGGGCAAGCGCCATACACCCACCCACTATCACCACCCGCCACAGTGCTGATATTATGCTGTTGTTGTTTATGTGATGCAACCTGAAATTTGAAAATAAGTACAAAAATAAGTCCTGTATTATTTTTAAGCAATCAAACATACATATACCGGGAGTAACGGAAAGGGTATGAAAGCCGAAAGGAGGTCAAGGTACTCATGAAATTGAACAACTTTCCCCATGAAACATGGGTCAAATTATGAAAAAAAAATTTGGACCTCCCATACAAAATCGCCGATCAGCTAATTGATTTACTATGGGAGGTCCAAATTTTTTTTTCATATTTCGACCCATGTTCCATGGGGAAAGTTGTTCAGTTTCATGAGTACCTTGACCTCCTTTCGGCTTGTTATACCCTTTCCGTTACTCCCGGTATATCATGCTAACGCAGAGTGTAAACTGCTGAAAAAAAAACAGTTATTTACACCATGTCTGAGAGTCATTCAGACTGTGTATCACCATAGTGTCTGGTAGACAGTGTGTCGCCTAAACTTGTAACACACATCAACTCGTCAAATCCCTTTTCTAACAACACCCACGAGACAGATATAGAGTGATGCCATTCTAAGCTTCGACTTTATGTTTATTGAGATAATATGATAGCATGTTTAGTGCTAATACCTTCCTACACTTCATTGACTTTCTCAACTGGATGACCACCCAATTCATTTTTATTTTATCACCATGTCATTTTGTAGCAGTCAAGAGGTTAAGAATGGTACATTTTGAGTTTTTTTTGTTTTACAGGCATGATCAATTTTATTTCTTTACATCTTTAATCCTTACATTTTTTAATTTAAGACTTTCAATGCACTACTGTACTCACCTTATTAAAACAAAATATAAGACATAAAAACTAAAGAACCAAACAAATTGAGCATGTGATGATGGCATTCCATATTCATTATACAGATTCCCTCTTGCTAAAGGTCTCGCTTCACAAATAATATGTTTCAATATTATATTTAGCACCTCATTGACTAATGTACCGAGGAAAAATGCAATCTGGAAATAAAAAATAAATTATCAACAGATATCCAGATCCTTATCTTATTATGAAGAAACAAAAATGTCCATATTCTTGAAGTACAAAAGCATGTTAACTTGCAGTTGGCTGAAGGCAGCTGAATTTATGAAATTACTAGAATTATAGAATACTACTTTTAGTTTGTTTACTATGAAATAATAAAACATTACAATATTTGGCATAATACTTACAGTATGCAGGTCTCGCCTAAATAATATCAGTGCTACAAATCCCGCACCAATACCAAAGGGCGATAAACTTATAAATGCGAAGAATTTACCCAGTAAATCACCTGTAATAAATTATGTAGGTTTTATTTATATGTGTGACGCAAAAACACAGTGCCGTAAAAAATATTTTCTCATAAAACTACAGTAACTACTCTTGTAGTTTAGGAGGCACGCTATGAACATTATTAGAGTAAATAATTACCTTTCGGGTATTCAACCAAAGTGAGAGCGAGTGGTTGCCACTCGACATCGTTATTGTGCAAAGTATGTCGCACTGGTAATTCTGTATCGTCCATGTTTGCGTCTTATGAGTAAAACCCAGCTTATTTTAACACATCACAGATTTAAGCGTACTATTTATGTTTCGAATTCATATTTTTGTGTAATAAATGCAATACAACTCCCCTGCAACCCGCCCGCCGACGACGAGAAACTGACAGACAGAAGTGACGTTTAACTTGTGACGTCATAAAAATATTCGGATACAAAAATAGTGCCCGTTCACACAGTCCGAAATTCCATTCACTCGCTTTGGATAGATAGAGAAGGCCGATTGTCGCCCAGCCAGAAAGTCGTATTTTTAAACGGGTTTTCAGGAATCTTATCAGACACACAACAACACAAACAGTAGCGAAAGAAAATCCCATTATTTCCGCAAGGAAGTTCTCTAATCTTCTGAAATCATTCATTCATTCGTTCTTTGTGTATCCGAACACCGCTACTTGTTTAGAGCTGCTCTTTACACTTCGTTGATACGGTTTGACACACACAACACAATCGATCGATTTAAAAACCGGTAGAATAGTTTACCGGTTATGTAATGTTATGACAAACTCTAGTAAATGGAAATCTTTCTTTCTTTTGTGATTCCGTCGTCAAAATAGAGGACATTTTATTACAAAACAAAAATTTCCTGATTATTCCAACACTCAAAAATGGCAGAGTCCGACGTGGTGGATTTGGATTTAACGATTGATGATTTAGTTCCAAAAAGCCCTGAAAGGTAAGTACCTCTGAGAAACAAAAGTGTCACACACACTGAACCTCAAATTTTCGTGAAGATATCTTTGCGGACAAGGAAGTAAATTTTTGCTCATTCGTTATATTTCAATTCTCATCATAAATGCTTTTGATAACTTTTATAGAAAAAGGGTATCAAAATCTCTGAAGAGAGTACCTTGACATTTGACCTAGTTGGAGAGTATTCATGCTATTATTATGGTGTAGGAGTGGGTAGAAGTCACTGACTTATTGAGCAAGACCGAGATGCATTTATAGCGTAGGCGGGAGGAATCATTTTCCAATGCCAATTTTATGCACCTATACCTGTAGTACTAAAGCTCACCGTTTAGAGTACAAAGTTTAAAAAACCTAATCAAGCTGGGACTACAACAAAACAATCTACCAAATATTTGAGAGATGTTAACAAATTATTACATTTACAGACTGGCTGAAGAAAAAAAAGAGAGCGGAAACCATTTGTACAAATTCAAAAACTACAAAGGGGCATTGGCCCTGTATGATGAAGCAATCAAATTGTGCCCGGAGAATGCTGCATACTATGGAAACCGGTCCGCCTGCTACATGATGCTGGGCATGTACAAGAAAGCCCTGGAAGATGCTCAGAAAGCCATTGCCCTGGACCCTACATTCACAAAGGGATACATAAGAATTGCCAAGTGCTGTATAGCCCTAGGTAAACATTTTTATTACTTGTATAATAACCATGATATTTTTTTCTACAGTTTACTCGTTTAATGAAAACAAGACTGCACTTCTGCGGCATATTATACTGATGTGATTCTGATTATTAACACAAGAAAGTAATTTAATCCTTAATTTACAAAATAGTATTAATTTTAAGTATTAAATACCTATTTTGGTCATACTGAAATGAGGTCATAGGTTATAAACTTGTACTGTATTTGTATAGGAGTACATGTTTATGATCTTGTTTATAGTCATGCTACTATAATATAGTAACTATATTGAACTAGATCAAACATATAAAATGATCCTATGTAGGTTATGCTTTGAAATAGAAATCTAATTATTAGGTATATTACCTTTATCAAGAATAATTATTAAATATGTAACAGGTACACTACTTAGACATCTCTTATTCATTCATTGATAGTCATGAATAGTTTATTATGAATATGTTTTACTTGATACTGTCTGTATATTTAATTTAGGTTTGAAAACATCACATAGCTTACTGCACTAAAAGCTATTATTAAGCAATGTTTAAAAACATTCAATAATCAATGCTTTGAAATTCCAGTTGCCATCATTGTCAACAAGTGATTCATCTAGGATTTTCTTAAAAACTAGTATATTCATATTATTGCATGTAAAAGGCAGAAATTATGTTAAAAACTTTGTTCAGACTTTAAGGGCCTTACCACATGCATTGAATGTGTGTCAAGCATTTATCTTTTTATGACGTTTAATTTTAAACACGCGATCAACGCGCGTCTTAATTTTTTTGTGGTAAGGCCCAAACAAACATGTGTATCTCTATCTGTATTTTCATCTCATGTTGGGTGTGTCAGGCGATCTATCGGGCGGCGAGCAGGCAGTTCGCGCCGCGAGCGAGCTTGGAGGCCCTGACTGCGCGGCGAGCGAGCGACGCGCGCTCGAGTCCCTTCGACGCTTGCACGAGGACGCCCAACGCGCAATGGACGCCGGGGACTACCGCCGCGTGGTGTTCTGTATGGACCGCTGCCTGGACTACAGCCCCTCTTGCTCAAAGTGAGTGTTCATACATCGAGCTGCTTGAATCCTTGTGATGTCTACATGAGGACGCCCAACGCGCAATGGATGCCGGCGACTACCGCCGCGTGGTGTTCTGCATGGACCGCTGCCTGGACTACAGCCCCTCTTGCTCAAAGTGAGTGTTCATACATCAGCTGCTTAGTTCCTTGTGATGTCTACACGAGGACGCCCAGAGCGCGATGGACGCCGGGGACTACCGCCGCGTGGTGTTCTGCATGGACCGCTGCCTGGACTACAGCCCCTCTTGCTCAAAGTGAGTGTTCATACATCCAGCTGCCTGAATCCTTGTGATGTCTACACGAGGACGCCCAGCGCGCGATGGACGCCGGGGACTACCGCCGCGTGGTGTTCTGCATGGACCGCTGCCTGGACTACAGCCCCTCTTGCTCAAAGTGAGTGTTCATACATCAAGCTGCTTGAATCCTTGTGATGTCTACACGAGGACGCCCAGCGCGCGATGGCTGCATGGACCGCTGCCTGGACTACAGCCCCTCTTGCTCTAAGTGAGTGTTCATACATCAGCTGCTTGAATCCTCGTGATGTCTACATGAGGACGCCCAGCGCGCAATGGATGCCGGCGACTACCGCCGCGTGGTATTCTGCATGGACCGATGCCTGGACTACAGCCCCTCTTGCTCAAAGTGAGTGTTCATACATCAAGCTGCTTGAATCCTTGTGATGTCTACATGAGGATAGTTAGCGAGTAATGGACGCCGGCGACTACCGCCGCGTGGTGTGCTGTATGGACCGCTGCCTGGACTACAGCCCCTCTTGCTCAAAGTGAGTATTCATACATCAAGCTGCTTGAATCCTTGTGATGTCTACATGAGGACGCCCAGCGCGGGATGGACGCCGGCGACTACCGCCGCGTGGTGTTCTGTATGGACCGCTGCCTGGACTACAGCCCCTCTTGCTCGAAAGTGAGTGTTCATACATCAGCTGCTTAGTTCCTTGTGATGTCTACATGAGGACGCTCAACGCGCGATGGACGCCGGGGCCTACCGCCGCGTGGTGTTCTGTATGGACCGCTGCCTGGACTACAGCCCCTCTTGCTCGAAGTGAGTGTTCATACATCAGCTGCTTGAATCCTTGTGATGTCTACATGAGGACGCTCAGCGCGCGATGGCTGCATGGACCGCTGCCTGGACTACAGCCCCTCTTGCTCAAAGTGAGTGTTCATACATCAGCTGCTTGAATCCTTGTGATGTCTACATGAGGACGCTCAGCGCGCGATGGCTGCATGGACCGCTGCCTGGACTACAGCCCCTCTTGCTCAAAGTGAGTGTTCATACATCAGCTGCTTGAATCCTTGTGATGTGTACATGAAGACGCTGAGCGCGCGATGGACGCCGGTGATCACCCGCGGCGTGATGTTCTGCATGGACCTGGACTACAGCCCCTCTTGCTCAAAGTAAGTATTTCTATTCATCTTGGACAAACTATTCATACAGTAACCTAGAGTCCTTACGACGTATACACGGGAGTTCAGATGAGATAGCATCTTATAAAACTTCGCAATCGAATCGAACTATTCTTGTAAAAATATGCTGTATTAAAAAATATTCGCTTATACCTATCTATGAATGAATCAGTTCATTGATCAAGTTATTTTAGGATATTACCTATCTAAAGTAAGAACTTGTATGAAAGAAAACACAACCAAGGAACCGAGTCTAAACCAGTAAAATACAGGTAAGTAGGTACACAACATACATACACAATCACACAGACATCACACCTTATTTCCTGGCGGGGTAGCCAGAGCGTTAACGGCCGTAACAGGTACACAATCACGCCTTTATCAATCAGACAGAGCGTCAACAGCCGATAAATAGTTTTCCTGAAGTGGCTCTTAGTCAGCCAAATACATCAGAACCATTTCAGATTTCAGTTTGCTTTTATCGAGTTTCATCTTAGCCTTACATAGTTAGCTGCCTCTCACTACGCCCGCGGTAATGCGGTGATTCTATTACACACATCAGAAGTAAAACACAAATATTTTAGGTGGCATAGATTTCCACCGCATATTCAAATTAGTGGTCAAGGCTACTTTGGTCATCATCAATATTCGTACGTCGCCGTATTGACAAATTTTCACTCTTCTAATAGCTGTTTTAAAATTAACTAAGTAAACTACTGTTTGAATTTGTCTGGGTGTGCCAATAAGATTAAAAATAAAATCGGCACATTATAAGAATGTATTTTTGACTAATTTGTATAAAATCATCCACGTACGAGTTCTTCTGTCGCGTTTATTTATTATCTTTTGTGAATACTAAGTTGCTGATTACGACGATATTCAGTTTCAAAGTTCTTTGTTTAAAATACTTAGGTGCCTATTACTTGAATGGGCTTAGTCATTTCCATAATAACTGACCTGGATCCATACGGCAGATATCGAATGTAGGTGTAAATGCAACATTATACAGAAACCGGTACAATCAGATACACCTAACTGTACAATCTGCGAAATTAATCATCAACGATATGGACAATCGGGTCATGTTTTTCTACCATTACTGAGCAGAGATCCAAAATATAAAAAAGAAATAAGACTTATTGCATACGCCACTATTTGTTTGAATTGTGACGCAGTTTAACAACTGCTTGGCAAAAATACATTATTTATTCTGAATTATTATGCCAATTATATGTTCGACATTGTCCAATGACCTGAAAAGAATACTATTTGTAGCTTATTTTTAAAAACTGAGCTAAGTGTGGATACTGCTGCTACTGCTTTCTCCCCACCTGCACCGGTCCTGTGTACTTCCCACATGCACTATTCGCTTCGCCGCTAAATATTACTAGGTTACCTATTCTGTATAATATTACTTATTTTGATCCAGACAGCCAAGTTTGAAGCAACTATGTGTTTAGTTACGTAAAACAGTCCCGTTGGTTCCAGTCGAGCGATTATTTGGCTGCACTGAGTCTGAAACTAGGTCGCAAGTTAATGTGGCATAGACCTAGATATCCGTTGTAGAATGGTCTAAATGTACGTCTCAGGATCTGAAGGACCCTAGTTCATTTCCTGGGGTGAGGTGAGGCAAATGGTGGATTAAGATATTGCAGGCTAATCATTTGACGCATCATCAAAGTTTTCTCTCGACCTGACCTGTATCCCGCACGAAATTGAATCAGTTTAGATGATTCAACAAATGGGGCGTCAAATCGTAAACTTATCAACTACATTACGGCTCATTGTTGTCTAGGTTTTCAATATCGATCATTGTCACAGTCAATCGCTTCCATGTTTGAATGGTCAGGTCCTTGTGCTCTCGTTACGGAGGTCGTGAGTTTTTTATTGGCAGACGTAGCGATGATGGCTGTTTCTGCTCTATGTAACTTATAAGGAACTAGCGGCCTACTTACCTGTTTTCCCGTAGACATTGGCCATTACTGAATCTATTATAGTTGAGATGAGATGCTGGTGGTCTACATCAGGGACTCCAGACCCTCGTGATCATGTGCCAGCAGAAGCGGCCCGTCATGGTGTTTTTTTTTGTAGGAAGCCTCGACCGTATTTCTTATAGTTTAGATGGGATGCTGGTGGTCTTCATCAGGTACTCCAGATCCTCGATAACCATGTGCCAGCAGAAGCGGCCCGTCATGGTGAACAACTTTTGTATGAAGCCATGACCGTATCTCTTATAGTTTAGATGGGTTGCTGGTGGTCTTCATCAGATACTTCAGATCCTCGATGACCATGTGGCAGCAGAAGCGGCCCGTCATGGTGATCAACTTTTTGTATGAAGACATGACCGTATCTCCTTTAGTTTAGATGGGATGCTGGTGCTCTTCATCAGGTACTCCAGATCCTCGAGGGCTGGCAAAAAGTAGTCCATGTCCGTCTTTAATATGCTAGAAATATCAGTGCTAAGTTTCGCAAAGATCGGTAAAGCGGTGTGGCTAATTTGGGTAATATCCGCTATATTTCCCGCTTTTCCTGCTGCTAACCTTTTTCCCGTGGGAATGAGGAATTTTCCCGTATTAAAAAGTAGCCTATGTTACTCAGGAATGTTGTAGCTTTCTAATGGTGAAAGAAATTTGGAAATCGGTCCAGTTTCGTAGTTTATCGATTACATACATACAAAAAAACAAACAAAGGTTTCTCTTTATTATATTATAACTTAATAACTTATAAGGAATAAATGGGTAATGTGAGTGAGTAATGTTCTCGGCGAGCGTAGGATTAAACGTCTTTCGGCTAGATGTGAATGAATATCTTATAGTATAGTGGTTGCGGATGGCGAAAAAGTGAGATCGGGCCTTATGGCGTACCCCGGGGGAGGCCAACGTCCAATAATGGACTGCTACATGTTGATGCGTTGAAATGCTATGCGTGTGTATGTACATATGTGTATGCACAAACTGCTGCTCGGAGAGCAATTTACCGATTGTAGGTCTAATGTTTATTGATAGTTACAATCTAGGTCAAGATATGAGTACTGAGCATCAAAACAACATCCCACGACACAAGTCAAACCCACGTGAAGATGATTACTTAGATAGGATTTGAATTACTTAGTAGAGTTGATTATAATAAATAATAAAAATAAAATCGTTAAATTCAGGCCACGAGAGGCCATAGATTAAGATTAAAATAAAACAATACAATAGAACTTAAAACTAACTAACATACTACAAGTACACTACAATATAACTTAAATGCTAGATCGGTACTTTTTTCTACGGCGACTCACGTTGCACGGGGTTTGAAAGCGCCTGAATTCGACTCCCTGTGACCAGAAATCTAAATCTCCCCAGCATTTTGCTCATCATCAACATCCACAGCAGTTTGTCCTTATTCCTATATTTATCATTACCTGTCTTTTTATGATAGCCACGAGTGATACTATTCCGTCCACGGAGGAAAAGGGGAGAGGAGATGTCGTAACAATAATAACAATTTGTTTGAAAATAGTTGTCGCCGAGTAGAAGGGAAGCGAGGGGAATAAAACGCACCCACACAGTTATAAATTACATTAACATTAACTCAAATAAAAAAAAAACTTTTCCATGGTGACGAACTGAATTACTTCTCCGACAGCGCTACTGGTGGACAATAGTGGAACTTAGAAGTAGACTCAGCTCGCCACCTTCCCTTCCTTTTTCCTCCGTGATTACGTCATCGGCATATATTTTTATCATAATTTGTTGTTCCAGGGCAAAACTCACAAAAGCGGAATGCCTCGCGCTGCTTGGGCGTTGTCAAGAAGCTCAAGAGATCGCAAACGATTCCCTCAGATTCGACAGCCTAAACGCCGAAGCTATTTACGTACGAGGACTGTGTCTGTATTTTGAGGTATGATATGGCACCCTTATTTACTATACTGTTTTATCAATTCTATTTCAAACAAATTATCCTTGGCATCACCACTCTGCCTTTCCTTGAAGAATCACACTTCAAATTTTATGTGTACCTTAGGTAGGTTTCGTAAAAGCCTGGTCGCCTGGCTTGCGACCACTCTTCTCTCGAAAGCCTGCTTTTGCTTTAGAACTACTTAGCTGACTCTGTTTTTGTCAATCTATTTAGCCTAATCTGGGGTCGGGGTCATAAATGAGAAGTCAAATTGTACTTGTTTATACATAAAAAGTGTATATCTTCTTATAAAAAGCTTTTTACCAAAACAATTATTTATTCTGTATGTATAATTTCAGGACAAAGATGAGCAAGCGTTCAAACACTTCCAGCAAGTGCTGCGCCTCGCTCCGGATCACAAGAAAGCTATGGAAGCGTACAAACGAGCCAAACTACTCAAACAGAAGAAGGAAGAAGGTCAGCCTTTTACTAATACAAAACTATAGTTGAGAATACTACTTGCTGCATTCGTCGTCGTATGGCGCTCGCTTTCTCACTTGCTGATTAACTCAAGTGAGAAAGGGAGCGCTGTACGGCCGCAAATGTAGCAAGTGGTCCTCTCGACTACAGAATAATAACTTAGTAGCACTGCCCACTGTTACAATCGCGGGAAATTCGTGTCACTCACAAAGAAAATGACGCCGCAAATCACTGCAATGCTGCCTGTTTTATATGCAAGATCTCTACTTCATTAGACTAATATCCAGGTGACAAACAGGTGATAATCATGAGTATGTCATGATGATTCATGATCATGACAAACTTAGGAAGAATATAGTTAGTAGGTTTGGAGAGGATGTTTTTGATGTTTCGTGATTTTATCGAAACCTGTAAAAGCTGCCGCTTCTTGGAAAAAGAATTTACGACATACAAAATAATGTAGTGTATGTAGCTCTTTTAAAAATATAACTTTCATACTTTCGTGGTATTAATCGATGTACCACTCCACAGGTAACGAGGCATTCAAAATGGGTCGCTGGCAACAAGCGCTGAACCTGTACAACGAAGCTCTGCAGATTGACAAAAACAACAAAGCCGTCAACGCCAAACTGTACTTCAACAAGGCCACAGTCTGCTCCAAACTCAACCAAGTCAGTATTTCATTGGTATTATTGTTTCTTATTCAAAATGGGTCGCTGGCAACAATCACTGAACCTGTACAACGAAGCTCTGCAGATCGACAAGAACAACAAAGCCGTCAACGCCAAACTGTAATTCAACAAGGCCACAGTCTGCTCCAAACTCAACCAAGTTAGTATTCTTTTCTATTTTGACTATTTATATTGTGTTTAGCGTAGCAGCGTTGGACATCCTCCGACCAGATGGATCGATGACTTAAACAGAGCGGCTCGTAGCGACTGGAAAGTGAAAACCGGAGGTCATGCCTTGCGGCGTACCCTAAGGGGGGCCTATGTCCAGCAGTGGACTGCTATGGGCTGATGTGATGATTGTTTTTAACCGTGTTTCTTCTTTTCTCTCCTTGCCTTAATATCCCCATCTATTTCGAGATTTGATACTCAATATATTATGTGCAATATGACACAATCGCTTCCCACAGTTCCCACTTACTAAAGATTTATAAAACTTTTTTTTTTCACCAGATCCGCGAGGCCGCGGATGCATGCACGGCCGCTCTGGAGCTGGACGAGAACTACGTGAAGGCTTTACTTCGGCGCGCCAAGTGCTACACCGACCTCGGCGAGTTTGAGGACGCGGTAAGACCAACATGAACATGTGCATGTATTTTCTTGTTAAAAACTTTCAATTGTTTACAGGATATGTAAAACATCAACTGGTGAAAATTGTTCGAAAATTGTCGTGTCTGACACACATTTTGAGAGCTATACAGGGAGTAACAAAAAGGGTATAACAAGCCGAAAGGAGGTCAAAGTACTTATGAAACTGAACAACTTTCCCCATGGAACATTAACACAAAAAACAAAAATGTAGACCTCCCATAGTAAGTAGGTATATCAATCAGCCGATGTGGCGCAGTGGTTAGCATGCCTGCCTGCCACGCAAAGGTTCCGGGTTCAATTCCCGGTGGGGTCACTCACAAAGTTGATATTTATCACTTTGTGAATTTGTTCCCAGTCTGGTTAGGACATTGCAGGCTGAACCACCTGATTGTCCGCAAGTAAGATGGTTCCGTGCTTCGGATGAGCACGTTAAGCCGTCGGTCCCGGTTGCTGTCTATGATGGCGGTCGTTACACAACCATGTCAGAGGCCTGCTACTTGCAGTAGGCGGTTGGAAAAAAAATCTGACACCAGGGTTCATCGGGTCGTTGAACAACTCGGTGTCCCACACGAAAAGAGAGAGAATATGGAAAACCATTATGCATTAATCCCTCGAAAACCGGATATGTTTTAACTAACCTGTAAGCCTTCTTGATGTCATCCTCGGAAGCGGATTTCTCGACTCCCAGTATCTTGTAGTAGTCCTTGCGCTTAGACTTCTTAAGGGCGATCTTCGCTTCGTGCAGCAACTGCTTGTTCTCCTTGCTTTTGTCGATCTTGTACAATCTCTCGTAGTCTTTGACCTGTGTTGACAAAATACAATGATCGTTGAATGATTAAGGCCTCCTATCCTAAGTGATGCCTGCTTTAATATTATCACTCTATTCCGTGGTATAGTGAGAGGCGACTAAGGGATTTAGAGCATGCGCTGAATCGTACGGACTCGCCATACGCGGACGCATGGAGTTTAGTTTGCGCGCAGATCTGCGTAGGCAATCCGCACGACACAAAATTGCCGATCAGCTAATTCTTCTTTTCGTGTGGGACACCGAGTCGTACAACGACCCAATGAACCCTGGTGTCAGAGTTTTTCAACCACCTACTGCAAGTAGCAGGCCTCTGACATGGTTGTGTAACGACCGCCATCATACGAGGGCGGTGTGATAAGTAAGGTAAAAATAAAACATGGAATGAATTTTATTTAATTCTTATTTATTATTTTTTTACGTAATTTCCCTCTAAGTTAATTCAATACTCTTCATCCAGCGTTTCTCTAACTTTTCTATCCCTGCCATATAATACGATTTCGGCAACCCTTCAAAATAGGCATTGATTTCCTCCATGATCTCCTCGTTTGATCCAAATCTTTTTCCACCAAGCCATTTTTTTAAATTCGGGAACAGATAATAGTCGCAAGGGGCTAGATCTGGCGAATAGGGTGGGTGAGGAAGCAACTCATAGCCCAACTCGTGAAATTTGGCCATGGCAGTCGCGCAGGTGTGAACTCGTGCGTTGTCCTGGTAAAACAAGATTTTCTTCTTGGCCAACTGCGGTCGTTTTTTAAGTATTTTGTGAAATTGGTCTAATAAATTAGCGTAATACTCGCCATTGATTGTTTTTCCCTTCTCTAGGTAGTCAATATGGATTACCCCACGTACATCCCAAAAAACTGTAGCCATAACCTTATTGGCCGATAAAACTGCTTTTGCCTTCTTCGGAGCTGGTTCGCCAGCAGCAATCCACTGTTTTGATTGTTCTTTGGATTCTGGTGTATGGTGATGGCTCCATGTTTCATCAACTGTTATAAAACGTCGAAAAATTCAGATTTATTACGCTGTAACAACGCCAAATTTGCCTCCGAAGTAGTCACACGCACGCGTTTTTGGTCAATAGACAGTAAACGCGGCACCCATATTGCGGACAGATCTGCACAGATCTGCACAGACATTGAAAAGAGTGCAAGAACCGCCCACTCGAAAGACATGTTCCAAAAGATTAAACTCCTTACAAAGGATTCACAATTAAAGTCATGGATAATCGATGATGAACAAGGAAATGCAATCTTGGTAAAAACCAGGTATTGGATAGGTGGAAAAGTTACTGCCAACAACTTTACAGTAGTCTTAAGAACGCGGATGAACCAACTGCGGAAAGGTTAGACTTTTCAGTAAAAGAGCCAGTTATCCTACTACACGAAGTTGAATCTGCGATCCGCAAACTGAAGAACAAGGCAAGTGGTGGTGATGGCATTACGGCACAACTCATCAAACACCTAAGTCCGGAGGGCATACATTTTTTGCACATTATATGCCTTAAGGTTTGGCGAACAGGTCAATGGCCAGATGATTGGAAAGAATCCATTGTGATACCGCTTCATAAGAAAGGTTCAACGCGCAATTGCGGCAATTACCGAACGCTCTCTTTAATATCACATGCGGCGAAAATTCTCCTTCATATCATCAACGAGAGGCTTGAAAACTACATCAGCGGCCAAATAGCTAAAGAGCAAGCTGGGTTCGTTAGAGGTAAAGGGACAAGGGAGCAGATATTTAACATAAGACAGCTTATAGAGAAAAGCAGAGAGTTTAATATCCCGATGGTCTTTTGCTTCATCGACTACACGAAGGCTTTTGACTGCATAAGCTGGTCTAAAATGTTCACAGTGATTAAGGAGATGGGAGTCCCGGAACATCTGGTTTTCTTGGTACAGGAATTATACATTGAAGGTCAGTCTAAGGTTCGACTCGATGATTCGGTGTCACAACCCTTCAAAACCGAGCGTGGCGTGCGACAGGGATGCATCCTCTCCCCCCCAGTTATTCAACCTAGTGGGTGAGCACATAATGCGCAAAGTCCTAGACCACTGGGAGGGTGGCATTCGTGTTAGGGGCACCTCATCAACAACCTTCGGTTTGCCGATGATACCACAATTATAGGTGCCAACGAAAGGGAACTTGCGGAATTGTTACAGCGGCTAGAGACTGCAAGCGCTGATTATGGCCTTAAAGTAAACTTTAGCAAAACTAAACTGATGTTCGTCGATAGAGGCAACAACGTAAGCAGGACGTTTAAACTGCGCGATCTGGACTCGGTCGAACAGAGAGCGAACAGAGAACAGAGAGCGCCTACCCGCTGGACAGATCCCATACTGGAAGCAATCGGCTGCAACACTCAACAAGCGATGCACCGGGCGCAGGATAGAGTGGCCTGGAGACAAATCATCTCTGGAGCTGCTTTTGGTGGTCACGACCCTCAGCCTTGAGGAAACGACGCAGAAGAAGAAGATATTGCTTCTTCATGTCTAAATGTTGGTGTAAGATATTGCGCCCTCACTTTAATTCTTCGGTCGTTCAAAACTAAATCGTGGATTTTAGCGATCATTTTTGGAGTAGTGACCTCAATTGGGCGCCCTGGACGTTCAGCATCACTTGTGCTTGTACGACACATCGGAAATCTGTAAACCACTTATGGATCATCTTGATCGACGGAGCAGATTCCCCATAATATTTATCAAGCCTTTGTTTCGTTTCTGTAATAGTTTTTTTGCGCAAAAAATAATGTTTAATCAACACACGAAATTCACTTTTCTCCATATTTGCGACAATGCGTCCATTTGTTTTTTTTTAATGGCCGCCAAAATAAAAGTAGCCGGCTGTACTGCCTGAAAAATTGAATTAAGAACTTCAAAAGAGTCGCAAACAAGGAGGTTGCACGCAATAGGCTTTTTTCCAAAGTTAAAAATAAGGTCCTAATTACTGTTTTATTTATAAATTTTATGTTTAAAAGCCATTATTTAACACGCAAAATTGAAAAGATTATTTAATTTATTTCCAAATGCATAATTAAAAATGATTTTTTTTTTACATTTGTCCCGCGACACAAAACGCTCCTGATTGGTCGGGTGTGTTGTGACGTCACTTGCGCGTAAACGTCTCTGCGGCTTTATGTAAACAAGAGGTTTTAAATAATTTTAATTATTTTCCACGATTAACGTGGGTTTATTGTGGTCACAGTGTACCTTCTGTGTCGTGTTTCACAAATCCCAAAAGCATGGAGGACAATTTCGTGAAAGCGGACAGTAGAAACCTACCCAAAGTCGACGCGATAATGGTCGGATGTTTTTTCAAAAATAACTCCAATTTTTATGCTTCGGAGCTAAGAAATGTAAAAACAGCACAGTAAGTATGCATAATTACACTTATTATAACCTCAAACCAATAACAAAATATTTACATTCTGAGTGTATTTACTGATTTATTACAAATAGGTATTCTATTTACTTACATCGAAATGGTCTTCACAGAAGAATGCGTTTGTATTACGCGATATGTGTCTAGGATCCCTCCTAGCAAGTTGCAACCACTTTCGACGCACTTTGACATCCTTTGGAACGCTGACAAATAGTTTTTCCGGTGTTTTTATCGACGTGTTTGTACATTTAGGAACTGCACACCATTTGTAACTCATTTTGTCACATAAAACACGGGTAAAATGTAAATACAATCGCGTTTTCAAGTCTGTTTGCATATAGTGTACCACAGATACCAGCTGTTTACCAGCAAGTGACGTCACCGGCGGTCACCGACCCCGCCATTTTGTCAAAGTTGCGTTTTGGCGCGCTATTTAAATATTCAAAATCTAAATTGATATTTTTCTGCAAATATGCACCAGAATGCACAAAATCAGCTTTAACTGGCTTCTATAGCCTCCATACAAATAATATAACGACATTTTAAAAACTAGGAAAAAAGCCTATTGGTGATAATATTCTTCTAAGATTGATTTTTACCTTACTTATCACTCTGCCCTCGTAGACAGCAACCGGGACCGACGGCTTAACGTGCCCATCCGAAGCACGGAACCATCTTACTTGCGGACAATCAGGTGGTTCAGCCTGCAATGTCCTAACCAGACTGGGAACAAAATCACAAAGTGATAAATATGACTTTTTGAGTGACCCCACCGGGAATTGAACCCGGAACCTTTGCGTGGCAGGCAGGCATACTAACCACTGCGCCACATCGGCTATATCGCTAAGGAAGTCCGTCCGGAATCCGCTTCCGAAGATGACATCAAGAAGGCTTACAGATTAGTTATCTTAGCATATCGCTTCTTCCGGAGATCAAACTATAACGGTTTTCCAATTTTCTATACGGTTTTAATAATATCTAGTATATGTCAATGCCTCAAACGGCTACCTAACTCGCGTAGCATATTTTCCAAGAAAAATATTATGTTCGCGGTCATTTTCCCACGATTTAGCGCAATCGCTTGTAGCTTTGCAGGATGTGATGATAAGTTGTGGTCGAAACCAAATTAAAATTGAAGTCAAATTTCATGAAATATCTAAAGCGATAACTGTATGTTTCTGCCTTTTATTTAGTAGACGGTTGAAAAACTCTGACACCAGGGTTCATTGGGTCGTTAGACGACTTGGTGTCCTACTCGATAAAGAAACAGACATGCGACACTAGCGTATTATTTATAAAGCACAAAAAGACTGATCACTGCAATGCTTTATTCGGCTTGTACACATAGAGGAATACACATTTCCTTGCTACCAAATGAATAACTTAGCAGATTTTTGATAAATCACATTTTCATCGAGTTATGAATTTTTAAGTGATGGGGGCAGCACTTAGCAAGCTAGCCTCTTTAACTACCAAAGCTAGAAACACGGGGTATAAAGCATAGAATCCTTCACCAATGTTTCTTTTTCGTGTTATTCCAGAAAGCGCGCCCTAGTGCACCACCCGGACCGGCACGCCGGCGCTTCAGACACCGAGCGTCGGGAGCAGGAGCGCCGCTTCAAGGAGGTCGGAGAGGCGTACGGCGTGCTGTCCGACCCCAAGAAGCGCGCGCGCTACGACCACGGACAGGACCTGGACGATGACGGCTCCGGCATGGCAGGTTCGTAACTGTTCTATACAGGATGTATACAGGAGCGCCGCTTCAAGGAGGTCGGCGAGGCGTACGGCGTCCTCTCCGACCCCAAGAAGCGCGCGCGCTACGACCACGGACAGGACCTGGACGATGACGGCTCCGGCATGGCAGGCGAGTATTGAAGCTGTTACATACAGGATGTAAGGAGCAGGAGCGCCGCTTCAAGGAGGTCGGAGAGGCGTACGGTGTCCTCTCCGATCCCAAGAAGCGCGCGCGCTACGACCACGGACAGGACCTGGACGATGACGGCTCCGGCATGGCAGGTTCGTAAACTTTGGAAAACCAACAATAAAGGCAAATTCATTGGGGACAAAATCCACGAAACTTTGCATCAGATACAAAGTATCAATTCTAAGCCGGCGCCACACGGTAATTGTTTTAAAACGTGAGTATTTGTTTCAGATATCGACCCGAACGTAGTGTTCCAGACGTTCTTCAACCGCGGCGGACAGCACTTCGACTTCCACTCCGGCGGCGGCTTCCCCGGCACCGCCTTCAGCTTTCAGTTCGGATAAATAACAACACACGACACAACAAACATTAATATTATCCAGGATGTGAGAAAATCTACTGCAATCGTTTTAAGCGGTGAACCAGTCCATGAAACAGAACGATATTCCCAAAGAACATTAATAACAAATTGGACCTAGCATACAAAATGTACCTGCTAACCGAGTCGATTTGCATAGGAGGTTCAGATATTTTCTTTCATATTTCGACCTTCGTTACTTAGGCGTTATTGTGTGCGTCTTTGGACGACTCTGTGTACCACACGAAAATTGGGCGATATCGTTCATTTTCATGAACTGAATCACCTGTTTTAATATTTGCAGTGGATTTTTATTACACCTTATAAGTAAATTAGAAAATTATTTCGGCTAAAAAATAACTCATTCCAAAAACCGATACGAAAAATAACTCGTTATTATTTTGTGACGCGATGTCTGTAAAAATAGTAAAAGTTTATCACAAAAACAGTATGATGCGAATACGATTACAATAGGATGACATCAAGAAAAATCGGGTGACGTGTATAGCCAGATTAGATATTTGTAAAAATAAAAGTTTATAAAAGATACGCCTAACTAGAGTCCTATATTTCAAAATATTCAAAGTGATAAGATATATTCAATTTATTTATTAACCTAGGCCCGAATTTCCGCTCATATAAAACGTTTCAGTCGTTTATAGAATTGGCAGTTAGATTGTTTAGGCTGATAAGTACTATTCTAGAAAATAAAAGTACTCTATTCGCAATAAAGTTATCGAACGGTGTTTTCCTTTTGTAATTATTACCGCATATAACAATGTTTGTTTTTGCTATGAAATGACGAACCGTAAATGTATGTGTGACCGCGACCATTGTATGTTTTCATGTATGATATTCATGTGTGTAGCAAATAACGGGTATGTGAAAGTTGGAAATTTTTATTATCTTCTTAAAAAACGAATAACTAATAACTGCCTTTACGGTGCCGTGATATACCGTGGCGTCAATATTCAGACAAATATTGCATAAACTTATTTAGTGTTATTTTAATATTGACTGATTTGGTTAAGTATTTTTCATTATTATTCCTCCTATATTTTTTAATCGATATATTATATTTGTGTGTATTTATCACCATAATTATACGTGTATGCAACTTTCTCGTATGTATTATCGACCAAGCAAGTTACTCTAGATTACTTAGTTGATTCTCCCTAGTTTTGCGATATTACTGTTAGAATATTTTTGTAGGTATGGAGCCATCGATAAATGTCATGCTAGTGTCAAATGTCATGGTTGTACAATGTCATGGTCGCATAATGCTAATGTTATAAAAAACGAACACTCATAAGCCCGGTCTAGGATAATTTTGTTGAAATTTTGGGAGGTGGGAGGGACAACCTACATTCAAGTTACGCAGTATCACATTAGACACAAAGCACAACAAAATCACGCCTTTATCTCTTGGGGGGCAATATATGCTCACAATATTAAAAAAATAGTGACACTATTCATGTCCCTATGCGACTATGACATTATGCTGCCATGAAATTGTGTATCTAACGAATGCCCGCTTTTTAGTTAATCGTTTGATATTTTATAAAACCACTATTGTAGCTGGTCTTCAGTAGTTTATACAGGGAAAAAGGGATAGTTTAAATAAATCATTTTTATTTCTTATGTGTGCATATTATTGTTTATTTATATATATGCTATAATCGTTCAGTGTAGATGTATGTAGTATTCATTCATTATACCAAAAAATAGAAGACGACTATGAAAAATGCTCCATATCGACATAAAATATGTATGAGTCTTTTTATAATTACTAACCCCATAAGTTTTAATAATAGAAGCGGCATACTTTAGGATTGTTTTGTATATCCCAAAAAAACTATAATTTTTATTTTATTCTTTTTGCGAACTGTGGCCATTCATTCCAATAAAATTTGTTTATGGCTCGGTCACACCGGATGAGTGTGCGTCACGTATGTAATGTTTTTATGAAACAAGATGTGCGTGTTAATTACTCCTGCTATTTCCAGAGTCCTGTTCACGGATCACTAAAAGGAAGGTTCTTTTGGTCGAGTCGGTCACGGAGTTGACGATGGACCTTTTGAACCCTACAGGAAGGTTTAATAAACGCAGGCATTAAAGTTTGCTGCGACTGCGACTAACACGGTCCGCACGTGCATCCGATGTGGCCAAGCCTTTAATTATGATCCTACCTGTTATCGAAACACCGGGCTCAAGTGATTCATAGAGCCATATACATTATTTTAATATTATTATTAGGTGAGTAATTACACTCAGATTTTAGAAAAGACCAAACTATGCCTTGTTCCATGTTGAAGGCGAGAAACGTTTAATATCTCATGATTTTTTCAATTCGCACGACCAATGTTACGGTCGCCCAATATTTCTATGACTTAAATGTACCTAGTACCTTCGTACCAAAGAGAAACTATGTATTACAGTACCCTACGCTTTTAGATCAGTACGGTTTACTAAAATGTTTCGCAAATATTGCAGTAGACTTTCCTTCGTTGCCGCTCCGCTCATGTTTAAAATGAGGTGTAAAAAGAACTGACTATTCTCATAATAATGTGAGAAATCCAATATTGCCAATTAACAATGTTATAGACACCTTGCTGTTTGGTTTTGGTTTTATCTTAGAATAAAAGTTTCCACGAAATTCAGTATTTTATTTGTAATTTTGAACCTGCTAAGCCAACGTTGTGAACATTTCAATCATTCTGCACTATTTGATATTCTCTGCATATAATATTGGCTGACTGGTAGTTAAGGTAAATTGAATCACATAATGCTCTAAATAAAATGTATTTCAACTAGTAAGTTTAAAGTAAACTAGTAAGTACTTATACAAAATTAAATAGTAGCAATAGGTAATAATAATTATAGATAGGTATATAAATAGATAATCATTATGGATAGGTATAAGCTTGGGGTATAAGATAAACTACTGATTTTCCGTTTCTTCTTTTTCGTTGGTCTTCACTTTTGGGTTTTTGGGGTTTATAGTCTTGATAGCTTCATAAGACATAGCTTTATCATTAGATGCACGCCTCGTACTCGTCTTTGCTTTGGCGTTGTCGAATCTATAACAAAAATGGGTATTATATCAGAATAATCTGTGAAAATAATCAGAAAAAGAAAACTGGTTATATGCAATGTTAAAAAATAGGCGTCAACTACACAGTTCATGCAAACCCGGCTTCGTATAAAATTTTGAGAAATATACTAACTTCTTAATTTTAAACGGTTTCTTCTTTTCCTGTTTAGGAGGCTGATGGTTCGTTTTGAATGTAAGAACGTATTTCTTGACGATATCCACGTTTTCTACTAAATTCTCTGGATACATTCGCTTCTGCCAGGCCTCTCGTTCCTCTAGCCACATCCTTTGGTATTCGTATGACAATAGATGCTCAACGCGAGGTGGGCCCTCCTGTAAAAATAACGGAAAAAGCTTAGAAAAAAATTCTTATACTCCGACCTAAAGTTGTAAAGATGGCGTGATATGAGCGTGGTCGCGCCAGGAAGCGGATGCTTCCAGGCGCGGCCACATTATAATAACTCAATAAATTGCGAGGTACAATCTTTTTCTCTTTAGGTACTAAATAGTACAATTTAGGTACAATTCTTCTACAAAAGGACCCGATGCGTGACCGTGGCCGCGCTGCGGAGTCCTACTAGTTCTGAGTACTACTTTTATAAAACCTGCACAAAGAATATTTTAGCAACAGCATTTACTATGTCCCTTGCCTTGCCTATCTCAAGCCACAGGTTGTTTTGCTGCTACTTGCTTTTGCTTACCATAAACTTCCAGGGGGACGGATTGTACTTCGGAAAATCCGAAGATATAATGTTATGGTTAGGACGACATAGTACCGCTTTGTCCCATTTTATACCTCCCATACGAGGCATTATAGCCCTATTAATTTTCTTTTCAATTTAAATAAAAATTACTAAAATGTTTTTCTGTTGTAAAAATATAATAACATGTTGTCGGAGATGACAGATAGTCAGTCATATTGACTGATATTGACTTTTAGCTTTTAGTTTAAAATTTGAATAAAAACTTAAACCTCATAATCTCCTTCAGTTTCTAAAAGGTTATACGGGGTGTATTTTGTATCCCACCCAAAACATAAATGTGAAAGGCTGCCAAGTTCGATAATATTGGAATGCTTCGCCTATAAAAGAAGTAAGATCTAAATAAGTACCAAGTTCCATACACAGAACTCAGTTAAAAATAGAATCTACTTTCCAAACTGCGGAAAATCAAGTGTGCATTCCTGTAACTATTTTTAACTGAGTTCTGTGTATGGAACTTGGTACTTATTTAGATCTTACTTCTTTTATAGGCGAAGCATTCCAATATTATCGAACTTGGCAGCCTTTCACATTTATGTTTTGGGTGGGATTTCATTTATTTTTGTAAGGTTTATTTTCTTTTTTTCTTATGATTAAGTTAGGTAAGGAAATATCTCATTTATACTTTACTTTGACTAAATACAAACCTTCGTAACGAATTTTAGGTCGATACGACGACGATTGGAAGATATAGATAAATTTTTTGTTTTAGTTCCTTAGGGGTATGAATTTACACCTTCATTATTTTTAAAACCGACTTACACTTGGCCATTTTCAGATTTTTTCCTTTACCTTGACCTAAAGACCTACCCCCATGCCAAATTTCAAGTCAATACGACCATTGGAAGTGGTCTAGGTTTTTGATGAGTGAGTCAGTCAGTCAGTCAGTGAGTGTATAGTAAAAATAGCGATTTTCTGACGTCAATATCTCAAGACCTACAATAGGTACATTAATGAAATTTTGTATTTTAGATAAGTAAGTAGATCTCGACAGATACTAGAAATTTCATATGCGTAGATAAAATAGATTTTGAGTTATAGGTGGGTCGAACTTGGCCCGAAATGGTTCGTGTAATATAACCCACGGCCGGTGTGTCGCTTTTTTTGCTCGAACTTGGCGGACACACTGCCGTGTGTCTAGATAACGAAAACTTTGCAGGCGTGCTCAGAGGTTCTCTATCCATTTGCATAAAAAGAATTGGCATAATATAGTTTGGCACACTGTAATTAAACTAATGATACTTACGCATAATTCATGTACGCATAAAAGTTTAGGCATAATTTCTTTACGCACAAAAAATATTGCCATAATAGTACATAGGCCTAAAATACAAAACCATAAATTGTCATATCCATAATCAAAATAGGCATAAAAATCTGATGCATTAGAAGAACCCCTAAATTGTATAAAAATAACCTAACCTAACCTATACTGACCTAATTTAACCTAATATATTTTAAAAAATACTAAACTGACTTACATTTCCTGCCATTTGAACTTAATAAAAAATATATTATATTAGTCCTAAAAAATTATTACAAAAGCAATTATGCCAAAATATTGTTAGTATAAAATAAAATAGTCTAAAATATGATTATGCCAAGATAAATATTATGGCAAGAAACTATTATGTCAAAGCAATGGTAGGCGAAAAAAAATTATGCGAAACATGTTATGCTAAAACATATTAGTGGAAAAAAAATTATGCCTATGAAAGGGATACCGTGCTCAGATCATGAAACAGAACAACTTTTACTATGGAGCTAATGGTCTAAAACGAAAAAAAAAAACATACAAAGTCAGTCAGCTGATCGTGAATTAGGTATGGGAGGTCGGAATTTTTTCGTTTACCACCATAAATGTTCCATGGGAAAAGTTGTTCAGTTTCATGTTCTGAGCACGCCTGCAAAGTTTTCGTTTCACCGTCCCTTACACCCTGTATAATATGAGGTTATGGTTAGATTAGCCAAGTAGTTTGGTTTGAGCTTTGGATCTTTGGATAAAGAGAGAACAAACTTTTGTAGCAGTCACAGATGAACTTAAATATGTAGACTAGGTAGCAGTCAGCTACGAATATTAGGATACGGATATGCTTTTTGATGTCTTTATGGCCAAAATAGTAGCATGGCGAGACTACGCACTTAGGATAGGCGTTGGCCTGGTTTCATTGGGACGCGCCTCCCCAGTAGCACTGCCCAGGCCCGCTCACTAAATTCGTAGCACGAGCCTACGAATTTAGAAGCAGGATACGCGTTGATATCAATAGCTTGATTGAACCATAGCTTAAGGGCCGCCGCAGACAGAGAGCCGTTTTTCCGCGCGCCGTCGCGCGACTCTAATAGTAAGCAAGATCGCTTAAGTGAGAGTTCCCGCGCGTGTAAAAGTTTGGCCCCGCCTTGGAAACGAATCTGTAGGCTATTCTTTAGCTATTCCGAGCCGGGGCCTTGCTAGCATACTTACAAAAAAAAAATGGGAGACATTTCAAACTTTTTTTATAGGCCAAAATTTTGTTATTTTGTAATAACTCAAAACTGGTAAGTGCTATAAATGAACATTGTATAGAAGAAATGTTACGCGTAAATTTCTGCACAACCTTGCTTTAATAACTTTTTCGATAATCTAATAGTTTGCGAAAAAAACGCTTTAATACATGGCAGTTTTTTCTAAAAACTCACCAAATCTAAAATATGAATTAAGTAGTGAAGTTGGGGATTAAGAATTACTTACTGTGTGGGTAGACCTTGCTACGGTATCCTGACTGATACTTAGTAACAAGCTTTCTGTCCAGAGGTTTTACCCGCTAATATATTTTCAAGTAAACAAGCAAATTTTTGCCAATTTACACCCTGAGTTTTACCACCTTATGAGATGATTTTCTTAAATTCCTTTCCTGGTGTTAATTCACCCAACCAAAATAACCTCTGCGCAAAATTTCAAGAACCTAGGTCCAGTGGCATTGCCTGTGCATAGATTTACAATTTGTAAAAAAAATATTAAATTTGTTCGTAGTTGCCACATTTATATTTTTTTGCAATCCCTTGAGGCTGTTCTTTAATAGTTCTGACCCAAGGTCCTGTTAGGATAGCAAAAAAGAACAAAATGTGGCAACAACGAAAAAACTCTACTTTTTTCATACAAATTGTATACCACGCACAGGCAATACTACTGGACCTAGGACCCTGAAATTTTGCACAGAGGTTATTTGAATAATCTTAATTAATATCAAGAAAGGATTCCAAAAAAATCATCACCTAAAGTGGTAAAACAGAGGACGAAAATTTGTATAAAATTAACTTGTTTACTTCAAAATATATCAGCGGGTAAAACCGCTGGGCGGAAAGCTTGTTACTAAATATCAGGCAGGATATGGTAGCATGGTCTACCCACACAGCGAGTGACTCTTAATCCCCAACTTCACTACTTACTTTATACTTTCGAATTTGTGAGTTTTCAGCAAAAACTGCCATGTTGTGCTACGTTTTCTCGCAAACTATTGAATTATGAAAAAGTTATTGATAACATTCATATGCAGAAATTTACGCTTAACATATCTTCCATACAATAGTTATTTGTAGCTCTTACCATTTTTGAATTATTACAAAATAACAAAATTTTGCCCAGTGAAAACATTTTGAAACGGTTGCCATTTTTTTTTTGTAAGTAGGCCAGCAAAGCCCCGGTTCGGCATAGGTAAAGAAAAGCCTAAAGATTAGTTTCCAAAGCGGAATAGACCTGTAACACGCACGGGAACTCCCAAAATTTTTTTGTATAGAAATTCTAACCTACTATAACAGAGAAATCGGAAAATGAACCGTACGCAACTGACGTAACGGCGATAATGGCCGGCAGCGGAAAAAGTCCGAGCGCCATTTGTTCGCGCGGCGCCGCGCGAATTCGCGAGACGGCGCGCGGCGCCTCTTGAGTGCGCTGCTTGCGTCCGCCGGGCGACCCAAGGCCGCGAGCGGACATTCTCTCGGTGTTGCCATCACAATAGGAATCAAAAAGATAATGTTTCATGAAAGAAAAGTATCGATTAATAAAATAAATCAAAATGCAAAATATCTAACCATTCTTTTGAATAAATATTTATGTTATATATAATAACCTACATCCTTGGAGTTTGTTGGGTTGTAAGGGTTAATTACGTTGGTCGTTGGTTTTTGTTGGGTGGGTCGTAAGGGATATATGTGTGGGTCATTGGTGTTTGTTGGGCCGTGAGGGTTTTTATACGTGGGTCGTTGGTGTTTGTTGGGTCGTAAGGGTTTATTACGTGGGTCGTTGATGTTTGACGGGTCGTAAGGGCTTATTACGTGGGTCGTTGGTGTTTGTTGGGTCGTAAGGGTTTATTACGTGGGTCGTTGATGTTTGATGGGTCGTAAGGGTTTATTACGTGGGTCGTTGATGTTTGTTGGGTCGTAAGGGTATCTTACGTGGGTCGTTGATGTTTAATGGGTCGTAAGGATATCTTACGCGGGTCGTTGATGTTTGATGGGTCGTAAGGGTTAATTACGTGGGTCGTTGATGTTTGATGGGTCGTAAGGGTATCTTACGTGGGTCGTTGATGTTTAATGGGTCGTAAGGATATCTTACGTGGGTCGTTGATGTTTGATGGGTCGTAAGGGCTTATTACGTGGGTCGTTGGTTTTTGTTGGGTCGTAAGGGTTTATTACGTGGGTCGTTGATGTTTGACGGGTCGTAAGGGCTAATTACGTGGGTCGTTGGTGTTTGTTGGGTCGAAAGGGTTTATTACGTGGGTCGTTGATGTTTGACGGGTCGTAAGGGTTTATTACGTGGGTCGTTGATGTTTGATGGGTCGTAAGTTTTTATTACGTGGGTCGTTGATGTTTGATGGGTCGTTAGGTTTTATTACGTGGGTCGTTAATGTTTGATGGGTCGTAAGGGTTAATTACGTGGGTCGTTGGTGTTCGATGGGTCGTAAGGGTTAATTACTTGGTCCGTTGGTGTTTGTTGGGTCGTAAGGGTTAATTACGTGGGTCGTTGATGTTTGATGGGTCGTAAGGGTTTATTACGTGGGTCATTGGTGTATTTTGTGCCGTAAGGGTTTATAACGTGGGTCGTTGGTGTTTGTTGGGTCGTAAGGGTTTATTACGTGTGTCGTTGATGTTTGTTGGGTCTAGGGTTTGCATTATCCGTTAATTTTTACTATCCGGATAATTCGGATAATCTATTTTCTAATATCCGGATATCCGAATATCCGGATAATTGAAACATCTTTATGAAAAAAAAATGGATTCTTTAGATTTATTAAATTCTTAGTAAAAATATGGTCTCAGTTAAAAACTAATTAAAAAATCGTTAATTTAATATTATAAACGCAGAAGGAACACTTTAACGGCAACCCGCTTAAAACGAACTTCATTAAATTTTGCACAGAGATTGCGACCATTTTGCAGAAGGATAAGTTCTATATTTTTCAGAACGTGAGCGTTTTAGTTCTTGATATAGACCACCAGGAACTTTGGTCTATAAAATGTGCGAAAATAGCTTCATAGCGAAAGTTGTTTAACATCATGGTCCGTTTCTGCTGGCTTATAGAATAAGACATCCAGATTCTGAAATACTCGTTGTGGAACAACAGGAGCCCAGCTTAGCTACAAGAGATAAGGAAATAGGCACATTGCATTTTTTTCATAATTACCGGCTTGTTTTGGCACATAAATGTTGAGGGTCTAGAGTACCTGATGCGGAACACCAGGCGCCCAGCTACAAAACACGAGAAACGGAAATAGCTTCATAGAATAGGTGGTTAGGTTAGCATGATGTGCTGCTTCTGCTAGCATGTAGACATCGACGAGCTAAGTTACGTCAAACTATAAGACATATAAAATGTGTGATGGACTGCGTCTGCGGGTACATAAACGTCAAGGGTCTAAGGTACTAGGTGTGGGTGGCACTCCAGTAGTCCAGCTAAACTACACGAAATACGGTAATTGAGCCATATTAAACATTGTTCAGTATAATGTGATGACCCATTTTTGCTGGTACATAGGAATCAGAATCGTGAATCATGATTGCATCTCTAATGAGAGCTACTGCATCACAGAATTTGACTAACAAACAACCCATTGAATTAAGGTTAAAGAAATGCTGCCACTGCCTTTGTGAAATTAAATACATCCATATAATGCGAGAAAAGCCAAATATTGATTAGTGCCATCCTTATTTTTCTAAGTTTTATTAGGTCTTTTACAATATTTTCAATGCAGGCAAATGCGGTATGAATAATGTGATGAAATAGTATGTACTTTCTGTCATCATTTGGTTAAAATAGCTCCTCCAAAGTAATAACTGAATTATCCGGATATCCGAATATTTAGGTATCAACTATCCGGATTTAAAAAGTGGCGGATATCCGGATAAAACGGATATCCGGATATCCGGATTGCAAACCCTAGTTGGGTCGTAAGGGTTTCTTTTTTTTTTCAATTTATTTTTAATAGGTAAGTACAATTTTGAAACACTTATATTTAGTCGCCAAACTAAACAGTTTGATGGCGAGATGCGCTTGAGATTTTTCTCTTAGACCTACCTTAAACAAACTAATTACTTATACTACTAACATGCATGCAATAACTAACTACCTACTGGGGCACTACAGGCATTGTCTGTGGATACGCCACTCGATGCAATAACATGTGTGAATCAGCTGATTAGCGATTGGCATCAAGAAGCGAACCCTTCAACTTTGCCTTCAGCACCCTAATAGTACTAAATCTAGGTTCTCTTCTTAGTACAATATGCTTATTAAATAATTTGGGTATTAAATATTTGGTTACCCTCTCTCCATAATAGTTATTAGCTTTCGGTTGTATTAGCTTACATTCTCTAATACTTCGCGTGTTATACTTATTTTCTTTCTTTATTTTGTATTTATCACTATAATAATGTTCAATAGCTAATAAATATTGCACTTTACAGTCTACAGGTAATATTCCGCACTTAGAAAACAATTTTTCATAATCTTGTTTACATTCTAACTTTGCCTCTTTACTTACAAGAAACTTTAATAATCTTATTTGTAGCTTTTTTATTTCATTTTTGTATGTATCAAAGGTACGGCCATATACACTTAAACCATAGCTAAGGATTGAGTCAGCCAGAGCAAAGTATACTACAAATAATGTTTTTTTATTAACTAACCTACATAACTGGTAAAACTTTCCTAAAATAGCTCTAAGTTTATTGCAGACATTACTAATGTGCAATTTCCAACTAAAACTTGAGTCAATGGTAAGTCCCAAATAAGTAAACTTATCCACATATTGAAGTCTGGGGCAGCAACAATGCACTTTATCAGCATGCAAACATTCGTACGAGTGCCCTATAATGGCTATATCGTTTAAATTAACAAATTTAACCCACATTACGTGGGTCGTTGGTGTTTGATGGGTCGTAAGGGTATTTTACGTGGGTCGTTGATGTTTGATGGGTCGTAAGGGTTTATTACGTGGGTCATTGATGTTTAATGGGTCGTTAGGTTTTATTATGTGGGTCGTTAATGTTTGATGGATCGTAAGGGTTAATTACGTGGGTCGTTGGTGTATTTTATGCCGTAAGGGTTTATAACGTGGGTCGTTGGTGTTTGTTGGGTCGTAAGGGTTTATTACGTGGGTCGTTGATGTTTGTTGGGTCGTAAGGGTTTCTTACGTGGGTCGTTGGTGTTTGATGGGTCGTAAGGGTATTTTACGTAGGTCGTTGATGTTTGATGGGTCGTAAGGGTTTATTACGTGGGTCATTGATGTTTGATGGGTCGTTAGGTTTTATTACGTGGGTCGTTAATGTTTGATGGGTCGTAAGGGTTAATTACGTGGGTCGTTGGTGTTTGATGGGTCGTAAGGGTTAATTACTTGGCCCGTTGGTGTTTATTGGGTCGTAAGGGTTTATTACGTGGGTCGTTGATGTTTGATGGGTCGTAAGGGTTAATTACGTGAGTCGTTGGTGTATTTTGTGCCGTAAGGGTTTATAACTTGGGTCGTTGGTGTTTGTTGGGTCGTAAGGGTTTATTACGTGGGTCGTTGATAATTGTTGGGTCGTAAGGGTTCCTTACGTGGGTCGTTGGTGTTTGATGGGTCGTAAGGGTATCTTACGTGGGTCGTTGGTGTTTGTCGGGTCGTAAGGGTTTATTTCGTGGGTCGTTGGTGTTTGATGGGTCATTAGGGTTTATTACGTAACGAGCCACGTAAGAAAACCTTACGACCCATCAAACATCCGTCTTACAATCGACGACCCATCAAACATCAACGACCCACGTAATTAACCCTTACGACCCATCAAACACCAACGACCCACGTAATTAACCCTTACGACCCATCAAACATCAACGACCCACATAAGAAACCCTTACGACCCATCAAACATCAACGACCCACGTAATAAACCCTTACGACCCATCAAACTTCAACGACCCACGTAATAAACCCTTACGACCCTTGAAAAACATCAACGACCCACGTAATAAACCCTTACGACCCATCAAACATCAACGACCCACGTAACAAACACTTAAGACCCATCAAACACCAACGACCCACGTAATTAACCCTTACGACCCATCAAACATCAATGACCCACATAAGAAACCCTTACGACCCATCAAACATCAACGACCCACGTAATAAACTCTTACGACCCATCAAACATCAACGACCCACGTAATAAGCCCTTACACAACAAACACCAACGACCCATGTAAGAAAATCTAACGACCCAACAAACACCAACGACCCACGTAATAAACCCTTACGACCCATCAAACATCAACGATCCACGTAATAAACCCTTACGATCCAACAAACACCAACAACCCACGTAATTAACCTTTACGACCCAACAAACACCAACGACCCATGTAAGAAACTCTAACGACCCAACAAACACCAACGACCCACGTAATAAACCCTTACGACCCATCAAACATGAACGACCCACAAAATAAACCCTTACGACCTAACAAATACCAACGACCCATACAAATAACCCATACGATCCATCAAACACCAACGAGCCACACAAATGACCATTTTTTTTTTCAAACGTGGCAAAAATTAGTTCAGTGACAATCGTAACGTAATGTTCTTTAATTTTTCATAGGTTGGATCCATCTGAACCATTAATTTTATTTTTAATATGATATAGCGGGCAACACTGTCTAGCGCACCGGCGGACGTGCGCGCCTCGTGGCGACGCCGCGCGGAAGAATGCCGCTTGGTGTGCTCGGCGACCAAGAGGCGTCGCGCGAAAAGTGTCGCCGGCGTCCGATCTATGTGCGCCGGCCCTAAACCGTAGCAAGAGACTACCATTTCGTAGCAGGATACGCGTTGATGTCCTTAAAGTCAAAATCGTAGCACGTGATTACGCATTTTGTAGCAGGACACGCGTTGATGTCTTTATGGCTAAAATCGTAGCAAGAGACTACCATTTCATAACATGATACGCGTTGATGTCCTTAAAGTCAAAATCGTAGCACGTGATTACGCATTTCGTAGCAGGAAACGCGTTGATGACTTAAACCGTAGCACGTGATTACGCATTTCATAGCAGGCAGGATAGGTACGCGTTGAAGAGACTACCATTTCGTAGCAGGATAGAAGAATAGAATAGAATCCTACTAATATTATAAAGGCGGATGTTTGTGTGTGTGTTTGTTACGACATCACGCTAAAACGGCTGATTAGATTGACATGAAATTTTGCACAAATATAGAAGACTATCTGGAATAACACATAGGCTACTTTTTACCACGGGAAAATGTCTTATTCCTACGGGATCACGCATATTCCGATATTTTTGCAAAGGTGGCGTGACTGAGCCTATTCGCGTTTTAAACGTTTTCGCCGAAAACTAACAGCGACATCTCTTGGCGAGTAATGCTTTCTTCCCGCGTAATAATAGGTTGCAGCGGGTGAAACCGCTGACGGGCAGCTAGTAGAATAATAATTTATTTGCAATAAATGTGGTGTACAGATGTTACATGTTCTAAATAAATAGTCTCACACATTTAACCAAATTTGTTGGTATGCAAACATAGAGTAGAAAGATCATCCTAAATTATTAATAGATTAAGTCAGTAACATTATGATTAAAATTATAAATCAATAAAAAATTAAGTCCGTAATAATATCATTAAAATTATAAATCAATAAAAAATGTCAAATTAAAATTAAAGTCAAAATCAATGTCCTAATTTTAAAAATACATCATAATAATAATAATAAAATCAGTTCTTTGCCGTCAGATACTCTTCCACACTATAAAAACATTTTTTGCACACGTACTGGTATAAGGTGGTCTTGAACTTTTTTACAGGCAGATCCTTCAGTGCATCAGGGAGTTTATTAAACAGTTTGACTGCCATATTATAACTATTTCGAGAAAAGCATGTTGTAGTAGATGGTAAAGTAACCAGCCTATTAGGATATCTGGTATTGAATCTGCAGGTTTCAGCTTTGTTTGAGAAAAGGTTCATGTTATTTTTGACGAACAAGCATATCTCAAATATGTACATTGCGGGTAATGTAAGTATATTCAGTTTCCTAAATAGTGGCTTACACGATTCCAATGGTCCAACCCCGCACATAGATCTTATGCATTTCTTTTGAATGAGGAAAGCTCGTTCAAGATCTACAGAATTTCCCCATAATACTAGACCATAGCGCAAGGTAGAGCATACGTAGCCGTGGTAAGCCATAAGAGCCGTGTTTTGGTTTGATAGAGTTGTTAGCCTATATAGAGCATAGGTGAATCTATTGGTCTTTTTACATACGCTATCCACATGTTCCTTCCAATTCAAATTAGAATCAAGATCAATTCCCAGAAATTTTGCTGTCTGTACTTCCTAATTTGGTCGTTCTTGTATCCCACGGACAGAGGAAGGGGTTTTCCGTTTTTATTAAAAAATTGAATATATTTAGTTTTATTTATATTTGCACAAAGATTATTACATGTCAACCAATTTATTACTTTATTTATTGTTTCATTAATTTCATTTTCGTAGTCAAGATTTGGATTTTTATTAATTACAATTGAGATGTCGTCAGCAAATAATGTCACTGGATAGTGAGTAATAGAGGGGATGTCATTTATGAACAAAATAAATAAAAGGGGTCCAAGAATGCTACCCTGAGGCACGCCTGCATTATTTTCTTTATATTCAGAGCTGTAAGTTGTCAGTTCAGCCTTTTTATTCAGTTTGTTAATTTCAACTCTTTGAACTCTCCCGCTAAGATAGGTTCTGATCCAATGTAGAGCATGGCCGCGCACTCCATACGACTCTAATTTACCTAAAAGTGTTCTATGGCAAACATAATCGAATGCTCTACTCATATCAAATAGGATCATAGAGACAGGAATTCTTTTATTCATAAAGTATGAAATTCTCTGAATCATGTTGAAACAGGCCAACGATGTTGATTTTCCCTGTTGAAAACCATATTGTTCAGGTCTAATTATGCAAAATTTTGTACAAAACGCGGTCAATCTTTTGTGAAAAGCTTTTTCAAAAATTTTTGATAGAACGGGAATAAGTGTTATAGGCCTAAAATTGTTTATACAATCTTTATCTCCCTTTTTGTATAGTGGCTTTACTATTGAATATTTTAATAATGATGGGAAAATTCCGTCTTTAAATGACAAGTTGACTAGGTGCGTTATTAATGGGGATAACTCGTTAATACAGGTTTTGATTATTCGTGTGCATATTTCGTCATAACCAGTAGAGTTAGTGTTGTTAAGGGATTTAATAATATTTTTAATTTCGTATATGTCAACAGGTGTAAGGAAAAACGAAGAGGTATTTATTTCAATCGATTTAGGCCTATCACCATCATTGTCGTTAATTTCAATTTTTGGTAGATTTATAAAATGTGAATTAAACTCTGTTGCAATACATGTCGGATCTGTTATTATTCTATTATCATATGTTTTAAGGAGGTCAATAGAGTTAATATTTGGAGAGTTATCGTCATCTTGTATAAGTTGCCATGTAGCTCTACACTTATTCTTTGATTTCTGAATGTGTTCACTATTTCTTTTAAATTGTGAGGCTCTAATACATTTCTTTAACAATTTTGAATATTTTCTATACTGAGTTTTTGTTTTGTTACTTTTACTTTTGTAATAGGAAATACGCAGTTTTCTTTTAGTTACACACGAAGTTCTTATACCTTTTGTTAACCAGTTTGACTTGAGCTTTCTGTTTGTTACTTTTATTTTATATTTAGGAAAACACAGATTATAGAGCAAGCAAAGCTGGGTGTGAAAATAGTTAAAAGCTTCTTCAATATTATTATTACAGTTTAATACTTCTGACCATGGATAATTTTGTAAACTTTCTTTGAATTTTTCCACGTTTGCAGGGTTAAAATCTCTCATAGTTTTATACCAGAATCGAATAGGTTTTATTCGATTTTTTACTGGCACTGTCAATAATTGCGCAGTATCATGGTCTGAGAGGCCAGCGGGAATGGTGTCTCCTTTTGCCCCCGGAATATTGCTTGCAAAATGGTCTATACAGTTTTTCTGTCGTGTAGGTATATCGATGTGTAGAGACAAGTCATAACTCTCCAATAACTCCTGCAACTCTCGGGAAAGCTTAGAATCTTTTAAAGTATTTATATTCCAGTCTCCGGTCAAAATGATGGTCTTATTTCTCTTTCTTTTCAGCTTATCAAGCAAGATGGTCAGCTTTTTAATGAAAGTTTTGGGGCAGGCTTTAGGAATCCTGTAAATACACACGAGGATCATACCATAATCAACAATTTCTACCCCACAACATTCGAAAGTTAGTTCAGACGCCAGTTCAGCAATAAATGGTAATGGCTTTATGTCAATTGAGTTGTGGTGTAATATACAGACGCCTCCGCGTTTTTGTTTCAATCTACAGAAGCAAGAGCTAAGTTTATATCCTCTCAACTGAACATTAAGTTCATGACTCTTCTGTATAAACGTCTCACAAAGACATAATAGGTCTATAGGTTGTTTGAATTTACAAGCAGATTCGTAAAGAAATGCCTCTAATAACTCTCTCTTACTTAAAAGTCCGTCAATATTTTGATGCAAAATTCTTAACACACTATCACTACTATTATTCATAAAAAATTAAGAGGTGTATTGTTTTGGGATACATTTATATTCCTACTTTCATCAGGGATTGAGAGTACATGTACATTATGCAAAGTTCCATTTTCGACATGCTTGCTGTGGCTTGGTAGGCTGTGTTGAATAGTATTATGATGCAGATGAAGTATCTCTCTATAAATAGAAAAGCTTAAGTTTGATGTAAACCACTTCGAACCTAGATAGGATTTACTATAGTTCATTTTCACAAAAGTTGAGTGTCTAAAACCTTGGCAGATCATTTTTATATCGTAGTTAGAATTGTACATACTAGCATTATAAGGCAATCCACAAATGACTATATTGGTGTTTACGATAGAGTTCAACCATTTAAGGAGACACGATTTTAATTCAGCTGGATTTCTGTCATTAACTCCTCCAACCACCACAACAAAATCATGCATTGTGAGTGATTCTATTTCAGTTTTACAAGTATTCAAAACTTCAGTAAGGTTTGCCTGATTTTTCCAGAAGCAACAAATTTCGTATTCAGGTGACATGAACTTTTGTAGAGCTTGTTGAAGTCCACGTCCCTGTTGATCGGCGACTATAAATATTCTTTTCTTGTTGGAAGGATTTTTTTCACGGTTATGAAGAGCTGAATGGTCTTGATGAATATAGTTACTATGATTATTGCTATCATTTGTTCTATTTTCTATCTCTGTTTGCTCGCTGTTGTCTTCATTAATCTTGGTAATATTAGTGCTAAAAAGTGAGTAGTTATTCTTTTCCTTTTCGTTGCATGACTTATTTTTGTTCTTTGAATGTCTTTTTTTACGCTTCTTTGTCTTATTTGGATTATTGTCAGATTTTTTCGGGGTATTTGAGCAAATGTACAACAGATCCTTGATTTTTCGGCTTTGCTCTACAATTATCTTTTCTAAAGAGATTTTTTCTAGGGATATATTTTCTACTTCCATTTCAGCGGCTAGCAATTGGGATTTGAGCTCAGCTACTTCCTGTTTTAAAATTATTATTTCTTCATTATAGAGAGTTGATAAATCCGGCAAACTCTCGTGTCTGCAGCTTGAATCAGATTGGGACAATGAAGATGACAGCTCTTCATTAGGTAGAGAAGTATGTAAGGTCTTAGCAGTGTTCTTTTTCCTTTTCGTAACATATTTGTAGTCACTATTTTCTGGCATCTGTGTAGTGGATGACGATGCTGTTGGCTGCTCAGTACGGGAAGATGATGGATGTAGAGTAATTTTTAATACCTCCTCTGTTGTCGAGTTTGATTGTAGAATTTGTTGTATGTTTGTATCCTGTAATGTACTTTCGGAGCTGTGAGTTTGTTTTTCACTAAATGACGATTGCACGTCTGTAGGCGTACTAGGATCTGACGGCGGCATATTATAATTAGAATTTGAACCTGGCTCATGCTGCGTGATTTTCGGGGACTCATAAGCGGCAACAGCAGGAGCAGCATCCACCGTCACCGCAACGGCTTGTACATCTTGTCTCTGAGGACCATCATCAGGAACAACGTCTACAGCAGCCGTAGACGATCTCGTAGTACTCTTGCATGATGATACTGACTGCCTTGGGGTTGATGCACGCATGGTGGATTTCTGAGTATTTTTTACTATCTTAGATTTACCGCTCATGTCGCTCGGTTGACATGACTTACATTTCCAGGTCTTTATATCTAGGGTGATTGGAAATTCGATGCATTCCCTGAAGGTGGTTAGAGGGGGGGCCATTTCCAACATATTCTTCCATGGAACCAGGGGTCGGAAATGATTGGTTACAAAATTATTAGGACTTTTGATTTTTTAAAGAAAATTTCCCGATTTCAACTTTAAAAGTCATGCGAAAGCTAGCCAAACCGTTTTATGCATAGTTTTTTGACATGATCTCATAGTGAATGAATAGGACAATCATTTTAGTTACAAGTTTAGTTAGAAATACTCTTCTTTTTTAAAATACAGCGCCAAAACAAGAAAATATTTTGGTGGAAAGGATTTTCAACATTCATAGTAATCTACTGTAAAAATCACTATGGAATAATCCGTAAAAACTTCATAACAGAGTTCTCTGTTGCATTAGCTAACCAAAAGGTACAATAATCTACAATCAAACATGTTTTCATAAAATAATTAGCATTAATGCAAAAAGCGGCGTGCGAAACAAGGCAATTGACTATGGTCGGTCGACTACGCCAAAGTCAGCAAATGCTGTTTAGACAACTTTTTCAAGTATTTTCGTGGTCTAATGGATGGAGCATTCCCCTCAGGAGTCTGTGGTTCCAAATTCGATTCCCGTGAGTTGACCTACAAGGTTGATATTCAACACTTTGTGAATTTTTCCCAGTTTGGTTTAAAAAATCACGTTGAACCACCTGATTGTCCGTAAGAAAATATCGTGCTCCGGAGGCATATTAAACCATCGGCCTCGATTGATGTCTAATAAACGCAGACGGTGGTTGTAACACTACCATAGCAGAGGTCTAATACTTGTAGAAGGTGGTTTAAAAACTCCGACAAAGATTTATCATTTCAGTTTTTTAGGCTGTTTAAAGCTCAGGAGCTCCATTTCTGAATTGTCGTAATCCAAATCCGTGCACGGAAATCTAAAACGAGTGGTCTAACCATTCGTATTACACGTTCTACTACTCGACACTTTAAATGTTAAGGGTTTGTGTGAATTTATTAGGGTGTGCATAAATTAATAAGTTTAGTAGAACATGTGATACGAGCACAATTAGTAGCAGATTTTCGCACGATTAGGATTACGACAATTCAGAAATGGAGCTCTAGCTTTAAACAGCCTAAAAAACTGAAATGATAAATCTTTGTCGGAGTTTTTAAACCACCTACTACAAGTATTAGACCTCTGCTATGGTAGTGTTACGACCACCGTCTGCGTTTATTAGACATCAATCGAGGCCGATGGTTTAATATGCCCTCCGGAGCACGATATTTTCTTGCGGACAATCAGGTGGTTCAACGTGATTTTTTAAACCAAACTGGGAAAAATTCACAAAGTGTTGAATATCAACCTTGTAGGTCAACTCACGGAATCGAACCTGGAACCACAGACTCCTGAGGAATGCTCCACCCATTAGACCACGAAAATACTTGAAAAGTTGTCTAAACAGCATTTGCTGACTTTGGCGTAGTCGACCGACCATAGTCAATTGCCTTGTTTCGCACGCTTTTTGCATTAATGCTAATTATTTTATGAAAACATGTTTGATTGTAGATTATTGTACCTTTTCGGTTAGCTAATGAAACAGAGAACTCTGTTATGAAGTTTTACGGATTATTCCATAGTGATTTTTACAGTAGATTACCATGAATGTTGAAAAATCCTTTCCACCAAAATATTTTCTTGTTTTGGCGCTGTATTTTAAAAAGAAGAGTATTTCTAACTAAACTTGTAACTAAAATGATTGTCCTATTCATTCACTATGAGATCATGTCAAAAAACTATGCATAAAACGGTTTGGCTAGCTTTCGCATGACTTTTAAAGTTAAAATCGGGAAATTTTCTTTAAAAAATCAAAAGTCCTAATAATTTTGTAACCAATCATTTCCGACCCCTGGTTCCATGGAAGAATATGTTGGAAATGGCCCCCCCTCTAACCACCTTCAGGGAATGCATCGAATTTCCAATCACCCTATACATATAATAAAACAGAAACGAAACCAATTCTGTACATGGGATGGTTTAAAAAAAGGATTTTTACTTTCAATTGTGCTCAGGATACAGATCTCAGAACAATCGATAAAAAAATTTTTGTCTGTTTGTCTGTCTGTTTGTCTGTCTGTTTGTCTGTCTGTTTGTCTGTTTGTTTGTCCATCTTTCACGGAGAAACTACTGGACGGATTTTAACCAAATTTTGTGGCGTAATACCTTATCAGTCTGGTCAACATCTAGGATACATTTTACCAGTCTAGGGTCTGGAGTACCAGATGTAGACCACCAGAAGCACCATTAGGAGCCCGGCTAAACTATAGGATATAGATATAAGACTCCAAAGCAAAAGTTGTTCGGCTTGATAGGACGCTTCTGCTGGCGAATAGACTTCTAAGGTTTGGAGTACCTGATGTAGACCACCAGGTGCACCAACAGGAGCCCAGGTAAATTATAGGAGATAGAGGTATGACTCCAAAGCAAAAGTTGTTCAGCTTGATAGGACGCTTCTGCTGGCAAATAGACATCGAAGGTTTTGAGTACCTGATGTAGACCATCAGGTGCACCAACAGGAGCCCAGGTAAACTACAGGAGATACAGATATGACTCCAAGACAAAAAATGTTCAGCTTGATGGGACGCTTCTGCTGGCGAATAGACATCGAAGGTTTTGAGTACCTGATGTAGACCACCAGTTGCACCAACAGGAGCCCATGTAAACTATAGGAGATACAGATATGACTCCAAGACAAAAAATGTTCAGCTTGATGGGACGCTTCTGCTGGCGAATAGACATCGAAGGTTTGGAGTACCTGATGTAGACCACCAGTTGCACCAACAGGAGCCCAGGTAAAATATAAGAGATACAGAAATGAAAAGTTGCAAAATTTGTTATGCTTGATGGGACGCTTTTGTTGGCAAATAGACATCGAAAGTTTGGAGTAACTGATGTAAACCAACAGGTTCACCAACAGGAGCCCAAGTAAACTATAGGAGATACAGATATGACTCCAAAGCAAAAGTTGTTTAGCTTCATGGGACGCTTCTGCTGGCGAAAAGACATCGAAAGTTTGGAGTAGCTGATGTAGACCACCAGAAACACCACTAGAAGCTCAGCTAAACTATAAGATTGAAATAGCTCCAAAGCAAAAGTTGTTCAGCTTGACGGAACGCTTCTGCTGGCATCTGCTGGCAATGCATCTACTGTTTTAGAAATATGGTTCCAACAATTGATACATAATTATTAGCGTGATGGATACAATTTTAAGACGCTGGTGTGGAAATTGGTATTTTTAATGTAGGTATAAGGAACGAAACGACACGAAGTTTGCGGGGACCAGCTAACAATCAATATCAATATCACACTTCCTACATTTGAAAACGTAATCTGTTAGTGTGTATGACCAACCTCACGAAAAAGGAAGACCTACCTGACCCGACAACCCCATGGCGCCGAAAAATTAGAAAAACAAACACCACCCAAAATAAGAAGGTGCAAGGAAGATGAAGAAGTCTGTGTGGTAAACCTAAATGTGCATGAATCACGCAAAAAGTTTGCGATATTTTTGATGTGTGGTATGGTGGAAGATAAACGTCTTGATCATATTTTATGATTAGTGAGAACCTTTACCTATCAGCACTGGAGGGCCTGTCTGTCTGCCTATCTGACGGAACACATAGAGCTCGGCCAAATTTTAAGAGATACGAAAATTTCTGTATTGAAAAAGTTGTTTTGCATGATGTGCCGCTTCTGTCGGCTCATAAACTTCCCTTGGCGAAACGAAGTTCGCGGGCACCAGCTAGTTTTTCATAAGATTGAATAGTTTTTGAGACACTCCTGCACAATCGGTGTCAAACGTCTTTTTACATAGAGAACATTGAAGGTTATATCTCTTTGGCAATAGTTTCTTACATTTTGCACATTTGCCTTGCGTTTGCGCCATATTTCAGTAATAATTTTATAAGTACGTAATAAATTATTCGCTGTGTGTGATTATTTTAGGTGCCCTCTAGCGCGTTTCTATTGTATTAGTGCTATAACTCATGCGCCTCATATTTAGTCATATTTCCAACGTACTTCAAAGTTCGACTACTATTGTATAGATGTCGCTAGTGTCGTGTGATAAGTGCCATTTAGCGGTCATCAGTTGAACCACCGTCAGTTCGAGCACTGTCAACTCTTCACGTATGTTGTAGTTCAATGAGTTAGAGATAGGTGGCGCTAGTGTGTTCAGCACGCCCTCTCGGCCAACTTGCCCGAACTTACATGAGATAGTGACAGGTGTCCTGTGCGCATGCGTATAGGTCGGTATGGCGCTTGGAGCTATACAAATGAGTCAGCTGATCTTTGTTTACAGTGTATTTTAAATGAACAACGGAAATCCAATCACTTAGTTGTTGTCTTTTTTGAACTTTACTCACGATATTGTTCCAATTTTTACCGTGATTTGGTGGGCATCTCGGTTTAGCACTGTTTTCTGGTCTGATTTAAACTGATTCACTCTGTAATTAATACAAAACTGGCACTTTCTACGTGAAATGTTTCCGACGCGCTAGTTTAAGCATTACGCATTTTCAGTTCATGCGTATTTATCTGTGACTTAGTGTGTTTTAGCACTTTACTTTAGTTCGGTCTTGATTCACTATATCGTAGATTAATGATTTTTAAAGAATTTTTAACACGGATACGATCTTTCTCTGGCGACCGTCGCGCCCTCTCGCGTTGATGTCCTTAAAGTCAAAATCGTAGCACGTTATTACGCATTTCGAAGTAGGACACGCGTTGACGTTTTTATGGCTAAAAGCGTAGCAAGAGACTATCATTTCGAAGTAGGAAACACGTTGACTATGGCTAAAATCGTAGCAACAGACCCCACAGTTCGTAGCAGGATAATTAGTGTCGATTTTTACCTGACTGCCTCCTTTTTGATAGCCTGTATGTATCCAAAAATTCGTTTTCGCGGGCTACAGCCCAAACTAAGATGATAAAATGTGCGTGTCGATAAAACTTAAAAAGGATTTCCGGTACGATAAAGGGACTTATATTGTGCATTAGCCTTTTATCTCCCCTCGAACAAGAAAGTTCCCGTTTTAACTTAAAGGGCGTATTTTTAAAGATATTACAATCCCTCAAGTAGTGGCGCCGTCTGTTATCGAGTAGTCGAACTCCACCTCCATTTCGTGATCTTTGATGCAATCTGTTTCAAAATTTTGGATTTTAAATGCTATGTATTTAAAACTTTTTTATTAGACTGAACAGATATATACCGAGCGTGAAACCGCGGGCGGAAAGCTAGTATATATTAAAACTAAGTTGATAAAATGTGCGTGCCGATAAAACTTAAAAAGGATTCCCGGTACGATAAAGGGACTTATTTTTAAAGATATAAGGGCTTTTACAATCCCTCAAGTAGTGGCGCCATCTACTGTCGAGTAGTAGAACTCCACCTCCAGTTGTATTTGTATCAGACAATGTATTTCAAACTTTTTTATTAGACTGATAAATACTGCGAGGGAAACCGCGGGCGGAAAGCTAGTTGAGTTATATTACCTACTCATGGCATGGGCCGTAGGACGCGCAGGAGCCGTAATAAACAACTGAACTAAATGAACGACTGAAGTAAATGAGTGATTCAACTCTTCGGATGGAAAAGATTCAACCTCTTTTATCATTATCATTGTGTTGAATCTATTACAGGGAAAATGCAGGTTGTAGTGCTTAGTACTGTCTCTTGGTCTTAAAAGTTAATTCTTCACCTTGCCTGTTTACACATCCCATCAATAAAATCGAGACCACAAAGTAAGTATTGGCTAGCGCAATCTATATTTTGTGTCGAGACACTTAGCAAGTCTTTGTACGAATCATAGAGATAAATACATGTTTATTTAGGAATAAATGCCTAACATCGTTCAATAGTATTAGATTTAAATCAATGTCAATGTTCAGAAATTCAACTTTTAATAACTATGAAAACGAAAGTGTCTCGATTTTTTTGATGAGGTTTAATTCAATAGTGCTTATTCTCAGGCCACACTAAGGAGCCACAGATGGAGGGACCAAGTCTCGGATTCCCAATCTATTCATATCAGTTTTTAGTACCAAAATTCTACTATTTGCTACCCTTGTTTAAATTTTAGCTACCTCAATAGTTTTGTTAAAAAATATTTGGTCCCTCCATCTTGACGTCAAGATGGAGGGACCACGTGCAAAAACCGTGTGGATAAATAATCTACCTATGCAGAGTTTTAGTACCTAATTTCTACCTTAACAATATCGCCTTTGTTTGTGCCTCACGTGAAAAGTTTAAAAAATATCGACTATAAATGTTGGTCCCTCCATTTTGACGATTGAAACATTTTACATTACGCCGTAATGAATACGTTTTTAAAGATTTTTCAAAAACCATAATTTAGTACCTATTTTCTACCTACAGATAATACTACAGTCCGTATTTTAAAGTTTGATTTTACATAATAAAATTGATTTTTTAAATTTGTATGAAGGTCTAACATAAGAGCCCTTTCACACGGGCGATTTTTGCCGGTGATTTATCGGTGGTGCAGTATCGGGCAATAAGAGGAATCAATAGGTCAAAATAAGTATCACATTTAAATTTTTTGTGTTTTCTAATCACTACAGTTTTTATTTCATCGAAATCAGTCCAGTATAACCAATCCAGGATATAGCCCTGTAAAAAACAGCTAGGTTTTTCGAATTTGCCGCACCAACGATTCATTGACGGAGGCGGGTGACGTCAACACATGAAATCAACTTATACTGGTTTTCCTTAGTAACTGTATGAAAAACCAGTATAAGATAATCTCTCCATACAAACAAAGGCTCGTGGCTTCCTCGTCACAATATTCATTGTGATTGTCAGTACAAGTTAAATTCAATACGAGAACGTAATGTGGGTAATATGGATCAAGTCCGATTTCAATACGAGAACGTAATATGGCTGACCGCTAGTATTGTTCTATGTGCAGCAGACAAAGTTTGTATGGAGAGATCAACCTACACTGGATTACATACAGTTACTTAAGATAACCAGTATAAGTTGATCCCATGTGTTGACGTCACTCGCCTTCATCAATAAATCGTCGGTGCGGCAAATTCGAAAAACGTAGCTGATTTTTACAGGGCTATATCCTTGGATTGGTTATACTGGACTAATTTCGATGAAATAAAAACTGTAGTGATTAGAAAACACAAAAAATTTAAATGTGATACTTATTTTGACCTGGTGATTCTTCTAATTGCTCGACACTGCACCAGCACCACAGATAAATCACCGGCAAAACTCGCCCGTGTGAAAGGGCTCTTATGTTAGGCCTTCATACAAATTTAAAAAATCAATTTTATTAAGTAAAATCAAACTTTAAAATACGGACTGTAGTATTATCTGTAGGTAGAAAATAGGTAGGGTCAGGTAGGCTACAGTGACTCGGATTTCTTCAATCAATAAAATTTTATAGAAAACTTTGAAGTATCAAACTGAAATTCAGATCTAGGATGCATTGGTTATTACTCTTTCGTATTGCATTATCATTTTTTGAAATAACACGACACTCAGGTCACCAGACATTTTTTTCTAGAAAAAAAAATGTGAGTCACTGTGTACTCGTACTTGTCTACACTGACTCAACCCCTGTGGTACACAGTGACTCTATCAGTTTATATGGACTTGGCAACCCTGTCGTGCAAGTATAATATTTATTGAAACTATGCATTTTAATGAATTATATTTGTCAAAGTATTCTTTTCATATCATTACTATTGTAATAAGAAATATTTTACAATTGTCTGTCAATGTTTCTAAAGATGAGAGATGAGCTAGTACTAAATGTTAGAGTCACTGTGTACCTCTTAAATTTGAGCCAGTGTAGACATGAAGCTATTTTGAAATAATTAGCCTACAAATATTACCAGACTACTCTAAGAGCTAGCAAATCTAGCTTATTACTTAGTATATGAACACCACTTTCGCTCATAATAATTACATTTCTCTAAATCTTTGAATCTTAACCGATAAAAATACATGTAGGGTGCCTTTAAAAGCATTTTTACAGGTACAAAACCAATCGCACATTTTTTTCACAATCAAACCGCACTGGAGAGGCCGGATGATTGGTTTGTATGTGTTTGGTTGTCAAGAGCTACCATTATGTTAAGAATACAGATAGATATAGCTGTCCTATTACGAAATATAAGCGTGAGTCAATGTACCCGCCTGAGTCACCGATCCCTACCTGACCCTACTAAATTATGGTTTTTGAAAAATCTTTAAAAACGTATTCATTACGGCGTAATGCAAAATGTTTGAATCGTCAAAATGGAGGGACCAACATTTATAGTCGATATTTTTTAAACTTTTCACGTGAGGCACAAACAAAGGCGATATTGTTAAGGTAGAAATTAGGTACTAAAACTCTGCATAGGTAGATTATTTATCCACACGGTTTTTGCACGTGGTCCCTCCATCTTGACGTCAAGATGGAGGGACCAAATATTTTTTTATGTTTTAGCAAAACTATTGAGGTAGCTAAAATTTGAACAAAGGTAGCAAATAGTAGAATTTTGGTACTAAAAACTGATATGAATAGATTGGGAATCCGAGACTTGGTCCCTCCATCTTGACGCTCACCATTTGACACCTGCCAATATCATGAAATGCCTTGACGTAAGGTCTATTTTCCTTTGTTAACACCTCGGTTAACACTTCATATCTGACAATTGTCAAATATGGCCTATTAGATTGGGTCGAGATTAGCAATGTCTATTGGTCTTCAAAGGTGTGCGTCAGAATGGCTGGTTGTCTGTGGCGTTGGTTTATGAGAGATGATTCAAAAATTGCTACATAATTGCTTATATTTGCTACATATAATAAATAATTGCTACATATGATAGATTTTTAGAAATAGAATTTATTTTTTGACCAGCCATCCTGACGTTTGGTTGGCTGGTCTCCTCCTAGTTTATTGTCAAGCATGCAGTTTCCCGAAATGTCTTGCGTCAATAATTGCTACATATTTACTTCGTCTACCCTAATTATTTGAAACTTTAAACATATGCTAATTATAGGAAGTAGCAATTATTTAAATTATCCCAAGGAAAAGTGCTTGATAAAATAATAAAAGCAAATATTTAGTTATGTATGTAGGTGTCGGTTTAGTCGTTCTGATATATTGGTCCAAGTTCTGAACGACCTAGATTTTGTTTTTATTTAGGTACGATATTGTGCTTACTTTTCACATAACTACTCATAAGTTATCTCATGCTATTTAACAATTTAAAACGCCTACCGTTGAGTAAATACGCACTGCAACAGACTATTTGCCTATATTATTTTATCAGGTACTTTTCAGGATAATTTAAATAATTGCTACATCCTTTATTTAACATATGTTTGAAGTTTTAACTAAATAGGGTAGATGAAGTAAATATGTAGCAATTATTGACGAAAGACATTTCGGGAAACTCTGCATGCTTGACAATAAACTAGGAGGAGACCAGCCAACCAAACGTCAGGATAGCTGGTCAAAAAATAAATTGTATTTCTAAAAATCTATCCTATGTAGCAATTTTTTATTATATGTAGCAAATATAAGCAATTATGTAGCAATTGTTTTTTTCTTCGGTTGGCGGGAAAACGAGCTACACGGAAAAATTTTCAGCAATTAGTTTTTATTATTATTTTGTAGATATTAGGATAAATTGTTATTTTAGTTTGTGTATATATAGTGTACAGTTGTTTTATCATCGATTAGGGTAAGTCTTTGTAACTTTTTTGCGCCACATTGGCGAAAATGGACCCCTCCATAGCGAGGGAGTCCGAAACTCATACAAGGCCACCAGACTTGCCTCCGTCTGCTTCACTTGATCTTTTAGTTGCAGCCGCAAAAAAGATAGAAAACTCGGATGAAAATCGCGGGCGTGGATTATCTACCTCGTCGATTAAGTCTTTCAAAAATAAAAAGCCCAACAAGAATCCGAAATACGTATTGGTAGACCCTACACAAGTACTGTTAAAAGACAATAAGAACATTTTATTACCAAAACAGGTTATTGACAATTCTACCCCAATGGACCACGAACAAATTGTTAATAAAGATCCACCCCAACACCCGACTACTGAAAAAGAGCCTAACTCAAAAAAAAGTGTTTTTAGGACGCTTTATGATCCTAAGGACCCGGGCCCCTACATTGTTCACGTGCAATTCGCAGAAGAAAATGGAAAGTCGGGGGCAACTTTACATCCCCTCGACTTTTCATATTTCTTATTCCAAAATGGAATGAAAAATATCATACAGAACGGAGTAAAAAGGATAGGGCGCAACCGGTTGTCAATTTCTTTTGGTTCATGGAAAGAGGCAAATCTTTTCGTCTTAAACGAGGTCCTTGCTGGACAAAGGAAATACACGGCTTCTATCCCGACTTTTAATTTGTGTCGCATGGGCATCGTCAAGGGTGTACCAGAAAGCTGGACCCATGACGAAATTATTGAAAACATCAAAGTCCCTGAGGGCTATGGAGAAATTTTACGATCTCGTCGTATGAATCGGAAAACAGTGTCTGCTTCAGGCGTGGTGGAATGGGTGCCAACGCAAACTGTTACCTTAACATTTGACGGCCAGCGAATGCCACCGAGGGTTTTTGCTTTCTACTCGGCTCTGCCCGTACAAAATTATATCTTGCCCACAATCCAATGTCACCGCTGCTGTAGGTTTGGGCACACTAAGGACAAGTGCCGTAGCAAGCCCAGATGTTCAAAGTGTGGCGAAGAACATGATGCTGTATCTTGTGGAGTGACAGTGTTTTCGTGTGTCAATTGTTCAGGAGCTCATCCAGCAACAGCGAAACTATGTCCAGAATTTTTAAGACAAACAGATATAAAAAAATACATGTCAGAAAACAATGAGTCGTATCTGGAGGCTTCAAAAATCATCCCAAATTCAAAAACATTATTCTCAGAGGTTGTTGGCAGAGCCTCTACTTCAAATTCTTCTGTTCCTGTGGAGCCCACTGAAAACGGAAGAGTTTGGAATAAGAAAACTGTTACAATCTCACCAAAAATTAAAAAACCTTCAGCCCCAGGCTATGACCAGAAATCACACAATAATTTAATTCATTCTTTCAAAGAGCCTACCCCGGCAAATGGTTGTGGCTTCAAAAAACCAGAAACTGTTGAAAAAGAGATTGACCCTCAGGTTTGTTCATTACAGGATCTGCTCTCTCAACTAGTTAATATTGTCCTTAATTCTTCTTTACCGTACAACGTTGCCCTATCACTTATTAACTCCATCTCAGTTGCCATTCTCAATCTAAATCATGGATTGTCTTCTCCAGTGGAATCCCAGAAGCATTCGATCGAAACAAACTGAACTATTTTTTCTTATAAACAAGTATAAACCGTCCATCCTGGCCATTTCTGAGACTTGGTTGGGACCTGGATCTCTGTATAGGGTTCCAGGTTTCAACATTCTCAGGTCTGACCGGAGGGATGGATATGGAGGAGCTGCTCTCCTCATAAAACAAAATTATTTTTTTAAACAAATAAATCTACCTGTTCATACTAATGATAATTTAGATGTAGTGGCTGCGTCAGTAGCTGGTATTACTTATGTGTCGGTGTATATATCTGAAAAAGACATAACAGTGATTCCAGTATTAAAAAATATTGTTGAAGGTTTACAATCTCCTATTGTCATACTGGGGGACCTAAATGCCCACCATTCTTCGTGGGGGGCACCTCGGGATGACATTTTTGGAATTCGAATTGCTGATATGTTAGATGATTTAAATCTTGGTGTATTAAATACTGGGTGTCCAACTCGTCGACCTGTACCGGGTCAAGCTCGCAGTTATGTTGATCTTTCCATTTCTTCTCCTAGTCTGCTGTCGGTTATTACATGGGAAATTTTAAATTTGTCATATGGCAGTGATCATTATCCAATCATTCTGAGGTATCCGAAATCGAACAAAAGTTGTGTACAACCTCTACCTCCCTTATTAAAATATAAATTACCTGATAAATGTAGTACTTTGTGGGATACTTTTTCTGCGTCGTTAGCTGATGATATGAGTGAGGTTTCCGCTGTTTCTGTGACAGGTACTAATGTTCTTGAAAATTATGACCATCTAACTTCAAAAATTAAGTTTGCAGCGGATAACAGTTTTGAACCAAAAAATGTTGCTGGTAATAATAAGATTGCTTCACCGCCATGGTGGGACAAGCAATGCACAGAAGCTGTTAAAAAACGAAATGACATGGAGTTGCTCGTACATGATTATGTTGACTTATCCACTTTTAATCAGTTTAGGAATTATGAAGCAGCTACTAAACGTCTTTTGCATAAGAAGAAGCGTAAGGGATGGAAGAGTTTTTGTGGATCTATCTCGCCGAGCACTCCTCTAACTGTAGTTTGGAGTAGTGTTCGTCGGTATAGGGCGTCCCTGAAGGCTCGATCTGTCTCTTCCTTCTCTTTGGATTGGGTTTCATCATTTTTCCGTTCCCTCGCACCTGATTTTGTGCCAACTTTACATCATATGCCTTTTATTTATACATCTTCAAATTCAGGATACTTAAATCAAGCATTTGATTTGCAGGAATTAAATTGGGTCTTGAAAAGGGTATCAGATTCAACACCTGGGGCCGATGGTATTCCGTATTCCTTTATAGTTAATTCTCCTATTTCTACTAAACTGTTTTTCCTGGACATTGTTAACACAGTTGTTGAGACAGGAGTTATTCCTTCAACCTGGAAACATCAACTGATAATCCCACTATTGAAACCAAATAAAGATCCTCAATTCCCTTCCTCATATAGACCTGTTGCGTTAGCTTCCGCGCTAAGCAAATTGGCGGAACACCTTATTAAAAATAGACTTGAATGGCACTTGGAGCACAATAATTTACTATCCACTTCTCAATATGGGTTTAGAAAAGGCAAAAGTGTTATAGATAACCATGCAATTTTAACAACGGATGTACAGTTGGCTTTCACAAGAAAGGAAATCGTGGTGGCGGCTTTCTTGGATGTTAGCTCGGCGTATGATAATGTTGATTTAATTACATTGAAACAAAAGTTATCAGCAATTAATTTCCCTTTAAAGTTTGTTAACTTCCTGTTTAATTTGTACATGGGCAGAACGCTCTCGATTCGTCTGCCTGGTGTAGGTGAAGATTTAAGAACAGTTTGGAAAGGGGTTCCTCAGGGCTCTGTTTTGAGCCCATTACTATATGATGTGTACACTAGGGACTTAGACAGTTCAATCATTTCAAGTAATGTATTGCAGTATGCGGATGATCTCCTTATATATTCGAGTCATAAATCTACAGACGAGGCGGTTGCTACTTTGCAATCTGACCTACATCGCCTACAGTTATGGATGGTCAATCACAATTTATCTTTATCTCCACTGAAGTGCTCAGTTATGGTCTTTACCCGTAAGAGATCCGTCCCTGTAGTTAACATAACAATTGATAACATAGCTATTCCCACAGAAAGTGAAGTAATGTTTCTGGGTAAAAAATTCGATTCCAAATTAAATGGTGTTGCTCATGTGAACTACATAGTGGGTAAATGTGAAAAACGAATTTCGGTTTTGAGAGCCTTGTCGGGTGTATGGTGGGGAGCTCACCCATCATCTTTAAGATTGGTTTACAATGCTTTAATCAGAAGTATTCTGGACTTTGGTACCTTTTTACTGGCTCCAGCAAATAGAGAGGCTTTGAAAAAGCTGGACTTGGTCCAGTCTAAAAGTCTCCGCTTGGTTATTGGTGCTATGAAATCAACTCCAATAAACGCAATGCAGGTTGAATGCTGTGCACCTCCACTACATTTAAGAAGGCAGTTTTTATCGGATAATTATATTTTTAAAATTAGTCAATTTTCAAATCATCCCCTTATACCAAAAATCCAATTATTAAAAAGTTACATAGAGTCCAATAATCGTTATTGGGCCCATAAAGAGGTCCCTGACATAATAAATAGTTACGGAAAACTGTCTGAATATAGGGATTCATTAAAAACATTTCATTGTCATCCGCTTTTTCATGTAGAGTATGATGTTGTCGTCTATTCGCCCAACATTCGTTTAGATGTTGGTGTTACAAAGGAATCTATAGTTGCAAATTCTCTTGTGAATCAATTTGTCCAAACAAACTTTTCTGATGCCCAGGTGTTTTACACGGATGCATCAAAAACGCTTGAACCTGTCATGGGTGAAGGGGTTGGTGCTGCATTCGTGCATAACAATACGGGATACTTTAAACTTTTCAAGTACCCATCTGTGGTGACAAATTTTACTGCTGAGGCTTTGGCTATACTAGAATGTGTAAATTACATTATTTTGAAAGGATACAATAATTCGTTGATTTTGTCCGATTCGTTAAGTTGTCTTCAGTCTCTAGCAAATCCTTTAATTAAAAATTCAGTTTCCCCTGTAATGCTTGAAATCAAGAGTAAGTTGCTTATTTGTGACAATCGAAATCTAAAGGTTACGTTGGCTTGGATCCCTGGTCACTCAGGGGTGCAAGGTAACGAAACTGCGGATAGATTGGCCAAATTAGCAGCTTCTCAAGGAAACAGCGACAACAAATCAGTCTTTGTCCAGGATTTACTTCCGTCTGCTAGAGTTTTCCTCTTTCAAAATTGGAAAGATAAATGGTCGAATCCTGAAAAAGGTAAATTTTACAAAAACTTGCAGCCTACCATTCAAAGTCGTCCGTGGTTTTCAAAATATATTGTTCATAAAAAACTTGCATCAGTCATTTCGCGAATGCGGTTGGGCCATTGTTGCACCCCAGTGCATTTGGCAAAATTGGGGATACATGACAATGGCGATTGTGAATGCGGTTTGGGTAATGGGGACATTACCCATATTTTGTTCATATGTTGTAAATATGATTCTTTAAGTTTTTATAATATTTTAATTGCGCCCAAAGCGCCTCTACCTGTAAATACTTCTTGTATATTAAGTTTAACTAATAAGGTGTACATAAAATGTCTGTGTATATATTTGAGTTTCCATGATATATGTATTTAATTTAGTTTCCTACTGGACGCTGGCAGGAATGTCCCCTGTCTAGGGTTGACGATTGCCAAGAACAAAAAAAAAAAAAAAAAAAATGTAGCAATTTTTGAACCAACTCTCATAAACCAACGCCACAGACAACCAGCCATTCTGACGCACACCTTCAAAGCACACTATGGAAACGCCAATGACAGATAAGTGACTCAAATAAAAGAGTCGAATCATATCGGTAGATAACTTAAATCTAGGGTACAAAATATTTACAGAATATTTACACAAATCTAATAACTAAAAGACATAAAACTATAACACAAAACCTACCAACTAATCAAATAGCCCACCCCGAAGCGTACCTGGCTCGAAAGTGCCCATCACACCCGCTGCGTTGCCGCGCTGGATGGCGAGCGAGATGTGCTGTGCGAGATACGCTCCGGAGCGGGGTCGCATCCGCGGTCACGCAAGCGTCGGCCAAGCTCCCGGACAAACTTCTTGGCTTCCCTGCCCCATGGTCCCCCAGTCTCCACCGCAAAAGGCACGAAGAGATAATTTCGCTCGAGCTCGGCATATTTGATGTGCTTTTGCCCAGCTGCGAATTCGGCAGCGGAACCCGCCTCGCGCGTTGTCTTTGGCAGATGTGATGCTGCAAACGTACTTACGCAGGTAGCGTCCCAGAGCAGACTTCGTCCCTTATCCCAAGGGACAAGAGTTAGGCCGTCAGGACGCTTTCCGTCTGTACGACATAGACCTGGGGGGCTCTAGGACGCAAGGTACATTTGCAGACACCAGGGCTCGGCGAATTATCTCATTTAGAGCGTGGTGCCTCGGGAACCGTCCGGCGCACTTTGCGCAGCTGAGGCCGTGGTGACCAGTGGAGTCAACAGAGGCACCACATGGACAACTGTGATCCTCGCAGACCCTACAGCCCAGGCGCAGGGCTACCGCGATCCGTAAGGTGTCATTATCCAAGAGCGTGCCGAGCTGCGGCGAAGGAAGAGCCTGGAGCCAGGCTCCTGACTCTGGGCAGGTCACCGCCTTGATGCGGGCTACGTCCGCTCCGGTTAGTGATTCGGACAACTCCGACAGGGAAAATTTACAACTTAAGTCATCCCAGGCTCTCTGTGATTCAGGTTTAGACGGTGGATCGACACCAGGGTATGCTGCTGCCCAAGCTTCCACCGCATCGCATTGAAAGGGGATGCTGAGTCTTTCGCCTTGTAATTTAAGAATATCAGCTACAAGATCAGCAACCCCGTTCGACGAGGCAATGAAGGCCGGCAAGCTAACGGCCCGAATACTCCTGATGCCCAATCCACCATATCTGATAGGCAAAGAAGCTTGTTGCCATTGGTTGTCATCGAGAGTAACGTTGATGACACTCTCCACAGTGTTGCGGATTGCACCATCAACCACAGAGACCTCTTCGGGGAAAAGCCAAGTCGGAGTTGTACGGATCACGTATGTCAATTTGGGAAGTGAGAAACAGGCCCGGAAAAGAATAAGAGCAACAGGCCCGGAAAAGAATAAGAGCAACGCCAATATGATGACATATTCCTTATTAAACCCATAGATTAAACCACAGATAACAGCTATCAAACAGATGATTTTTACGACGGCCATTTCTTATCTTTCAAAAAAGAAAACTTTACTAATTTTCAAGAAGTTTTTGATCAAAATATAAAACAAATCAAACAAACCTATTTATGTACAAACTTATTTTTCTAGTTTGTGGACTATCACGCCAGTTGTCTTTGTCAACGTCAAGTCAAAGCGTCAGTTATTTAATTTATTGTTTTATTCCATAATTTTATTCTTTTTATTATTAATCTCAAGTTTTATTATATTTAACTTCAGTTCTAAGCAAACAAGTTATTCGGAAGTTGTATCAAGTGAGTTCTTTGTGATTTCAACGGACAGAATTGCCACGGATAAAGCAAAGAGCACAGCAATATTTTGTTGTACAGGCAGTGTTTGTTACAATATGTTAGCCACTTTATCCACTGAAAAGGTGTTGTGGGAAGTGAAAGTCTGGGACAGCAGCACCACATCGCTGCCCGCGAGCCACGACCAGCAAATCGGGCACCTAAGATAGACCTGTTTGCATGCATGCACGGGAACACTACAAACCAGTGAATTACGTAAGAACAGTGTATTCTCCAGTTACTTAAGATTTGTATTGCACGCTATAATAAACCTCTGGGGTTCAGTTGCCTTTAGGTACTCATAAATATGTTCATGATGATAACGTGAGCTTAGTGTTAGATACTTCCTTTACCACCAATTCATGCTTATTTTGTAAATATTGTTTGTTAATTCGAAAATTTTATACATTTGTTTTGAAGATGTTTTGAAGAATGAATAAAATTATGATAAAGATGGGTATGTTTATTTTCTTTTTATTTAATCGAAACTAAGAAAAAATGTATTGCGGTACAGTAAGGGTACTATAGTACTGTCATTCGAATAGGCCATATTTAACAGCTGTCCAATATGGCCTTGTATCAAGTGACCGTACTACAAAAAGAGGTATAACCAAGGGGTACATATACCTATCATATTTCTGAACGGTTTTTTTTCTAAACGAACGTAGTAATCTCTAAGATTCTGTATATGTTATCTTCACTGATAGTTTTTAACTGTGGTTTTTAATTAAAAAAAAACCTGGGATTCTATATGGTGGCACCTTTATATTGAGCGTCTCCTATCTGTCCCTTTAGGGACATATATATAAGTGATCTGGGCTTCAAAGTTAGCTCTAACAACACCTTGCAGATGAATTTTAAAATCCCAATTAGCTGTAATGTTGCTGACCAAAAAATATCTCTGCAAACGACGTTGTTGTTGTTGTTGTTGTTGAAAAGAATGCTAATTCTGAAAGCTATCTGCGGTTATTCCCAACGCCCCACGCGGCCCCGTTGGGAATAACGGGCTATCTGCAAGTTACAGGGCTGTTAGCTATAAAAATAAAATAAATATTGGGTTTTTTAAATTTTTTATTGGATACACACAAAGTAGTTTAAAACATTACAAATATTCTTCAACTCCTGAGGTGTACCTGAAACAATAAAGTAACTTTATAAAAACCGAGTACAATTTGTAAGCAAAAACTACTACTCCACCAAGCCAGCTAAACTACTACTTATGTGAAATCTATTGAAGTTTGCTGGTTATTTCAAACAATTGAAGCCTGGTATTCATTGGGGACAAAATCCCAGAAACTTGTATAAAACACATTCCCAACAAAATAAATGTTCCCAATGAGGACACATTTTAAACAATGTTCATGAATCCACATTGAACGTTTGGGAACATTGTGATGATACAAAGTATCTAGGATTTTGTCCCCAATGAATACCTGGCCTAACATTCTGTGATCAAATAACCGTAAACATAACTGCATAGCTGACTAATTTTGGCCAATTCCATGCATTGATCTATCTGGCATGGTTGAGTAACTAGGGCATCTATGTTGTAAAATTGTATGCTTTACTTAGTACTCTTGATGTATTGAACATCTCAAGGGTGGAGAAAGCACATTAATTTTCCCTCCAATTCTTTGCACGAATTTCAAAGTGAAATAAGTGACTGCCTAGGAGGGGTGATAAAATAAATAAATAAAATAAAGTGAATAAATAAAGTATAACAACCATAATCAAGTAACCTATTGCTGTTACTTGCAGTAGGCGATTGAAAAACTGTCACCAGGGTTCATCGGGTCATTGCATGACTCAGTGTCCCACATGAAGAGAGAGAGTAACCTATTTTTTAGCACTATAGTAGGTAATTCATAATGCCAAATTGCTGTGAGCATTTCTTAGGTTCATGTTGTAATAAACAGTAACAGTGGGCATGCAGTGGGCACACACTCAACAGTCCACCGAATTGGGAACGCATGAACAAAGCATGGCCAAGTAAGTGCCATGATTAGAACTCACTCTAGGAAATCAAGGAAAACATGGAGGCAAGTTTTTAGGGAGTGTGCTCGTGACGGGCTGCTACTGCACCCCAATCAAGCTCTTGATAGCAGGTACACAGAGAATCACCTAATAAGTAGGCTTGTATGAAGTTATGTTACATGTATGAATGAACCCTAGACAGGTGAGTAACCTATAACAATAGGTTATGTTGTATGAATACCTAAAACACACAAACGTGTTACAGGACGCATGTTGGAAGATGCAATTTGGTACCACATCGTATTTAACCAATTACACACGTGTAAATATTGAGTTTCAAGTTTGTTCAAGACATGTTTCATTGACCAAACGGACAAGCTTGGTACCACTGAATTGAAAGCATGGCAAATTAACAAAGTAGACTTACCGCTTATTTGGACCTCGCACGCATCTTCCTCCTTTTACGCTTTAGCCTACGCATACGCTTCTTACGCCACTGAAACAAACACAACACACGTTTAGCAACAATGCGGCACCATATCACTAAAATATTTCAAACGAAGTAAAATCACATTATTATCGAAATTAAAACAAAAATACCTTCGCTCTCATATTGTAGGGAGGGAACGATTAAAGTATCCCTCGGAATTGGAGTGTAATGTAGTAGGATTCTTTTAAAAATCCTCGATGCAATGCAGTGGATCGGGCGCTCTCACAAGCAAGTCCCGTCCAAAAGAAAGATCAATCACCAGTGTTGCCAGCGCCGTATATTCAAAAGTTACTTACTTACACTCTTTGAAAAAGTTACGTTTTGAAGAAAAATGTTACGCCACATTTTTTTTAATATACATATATTTTTTCGAGTGTTTAGTATAGGTACAATGGTTTTTATTTTATTGTTGTTTAGGTGTTTTTTTGCGTGTTGAGTATAGATACAATGGTTTTCATTGTTGTTTAGGTGAATCTTTCATTAAAAGTCGATGTTTCGGTTCATGTCACAGAACCGTAAATCTAAAATTGAATGCAAGTTACTATCTCGAAACGAAACAAAAGTTTCGTGCGTTTCATTCTACGATTGTTTTCGTTTCGTTCTACGAAAAATATTTTTTTCAAAAAATGTTACGTAAAAGTTACGCCCGTGGCTATGTTACGCCAAGGTTACGCTTTAGGGTGAAAAGTTACGAAAAACGTAACAAAAGTTACGTTCTGGCAACGCTGTCAATCACAGAAACAGCAGAACAGTGAAGTTCGTGCACATCAGAGTTGCCAGACCGAAACCCTTGTTTTCTACATTATGCGAGTTTATTTACAGGATGGAACAGAATTTACGGTCCCTTTCTAAAAAACGATTGGTTTTGCAGATGGGAGCAGGGCATGCAGTCAAGGACGCAGTTCTCCTTTTCCGATATGATATCAATTTGGGTTTACTGACGAAAAACAACGAATAAAAAAAAAGTTTTTTTGTGCGTCTGTCTGTCTGCCACGTGCTGAGGCGCGCAGATTGTCCGCCCGGCCGGACCAAGCCCGGACTCGCGTGAAGCTCACTCACTATTCCTGGACCGCTAGAAGTAAATGAGGCTTTTTATGACAGCTATTAAAAATAAAAATTAGAAGTTAATAAAATCATCGATAGGTGCTTAATGACTTGCACTGGCATTTGAAAACAATTATTTAGTTGGTGCGTGACAATCAAATCAGTAAGTGCGTTTTACGAGCAAGGAAAGACGTTTTGGTATTTAGGAAATGTATTTTAATAATCATAGAAAATATATAGAGGCCTTTTTTGAGATCTATTAAAAAAGACAAGTACTAAGTAGTTAGTAAAACCGTCGATAGATCTACAACAGGACTTTCTGCACTTTGTTGCGCAAGGTCGTAGAAAAGAAACCTGAGGTAGAAACGGTTTAGAAAAATTAAATAAATTACAAAACACAACACACCTAAAAGAAATTACATTTGACAGTTTTCAAATGCATCTTAAATCACAGACTACAGTGCTACAAATACTAGGTTTTAGTTACCGACCCCGACTTTGTTTCGACTCGCGTGCGTGCGCAGGCCTATTTTTTCACGCGCTGTTGTTCTGTGGTCGCGCAATACGATACTTGGATTTCTTTCTCTATCTTCTGGACTGGAAAGGACTTCTGAACGTTAAGCTGCTATTCCGAACAGTGCAGCCAACACCCACAGAAAAAAAGGGGTGATGATATTCTAAGCCAGCATCACACGGCAGAGTAGACTGTAGGTACTTAAGTAGTTATAATAGGTACCTACAGGTAACTCACGCACGAACTGTAAGTACTTAGTTGGTTGGTACAATTCAGTGTACCGCAACTCGAACCTAGGTAGGAATAATAGAAACCTTTGAAATTACCGCTGTTGGGTTTAGTTTTTTAATAATTATGATAGTTATTAACTTCTTACTTATTTCTGAACCACTCATTTTACGTTTTCTAGTAAAATAGCAAAAATGTGTACGTGCTTATCGCACGGGCGCTGCAGCAATACTGATCTGCAGTCACGGCAGTTGCGGCATATGCTGCAGCGGCCGACAGCATGTGCTGTCGGCAGCAGCCTCCGGATAGCCTTCCATAGAACTCCATACAAACCAGTAGTGCTGCAATGGCTGCAACTGCCGTTGCAGCATATGCTGTCGGCTGTCGGCTGTCGGCTGCACTGTTCGGAATACCACTTTTATGCGATAAAAAGGGCGCTTATCTATACTCGCATAGATTTATGCAGCTAGTTGAGCAAGGGTAATTTTGTTTCTTATGCACGTTGATCAGAACCATTTATCGACGATTATACTAACAACTCGACTTAATTTTTTTAATAGTTGTCAAAAAAAGGCCTCATAGTATGTTCTATGATTTTATAAAATGCATTTACTCAATACCAAAATCTCTTTTCTTGCACGTACTTACTGATTTGATTGTCATGCATAAACTAAATAATCGTTGTCAAAAAAGGTCAGTGCAAGTCACTTAGCGCCATCTATCGATGATTTTAGTAACTACCAAGTACGAATTTTTACTTTGCTAATAATTTTTACTTAGCTGTTAGGTAAGGCCTTATTATGAATGTATGTTATAACTTATCTCTCCTCGGATTAATGCTTGAAAATACCAGTCATTTCTATCATAAATAAAATTTCCGTGCATTAGCCAAAAATATAAGAAAACTGTTCATTTAGGTACGGTCTGGCAATGCTATAGATATAAATAATTGCCATACAAAAATATATATTTTTAGCGTAAAACTACATCACCGTTAGTACATAAAGACTTCATGCCAGTTTTTGTAGCCTAAGTGGTTGTGTAGTAGACTTCATATATCTGATTTTTTACAATGGCAATTATTTTCAGGTACACCAACTGTACGGAAAAATAAATTAGTGTTGCAATATTTGATTAACATAACGACAATCAAATTGACTATAACATAAAAAAAAAGTCCACCTAAAATTTGCTGTGCAAAATAAAGCGGTGTCTTAGAGCAAATTTGGTGAGGCAGAAAGCTTCGAGCTCAGGGAAAAGGGTCTAATTAAGCAAGTAGGTAGTCCAACACCACGGACAAGTCATCTACACACGAGCGACAAAAAGAGACGACCCTGTTGCTAAAAGACGACCTTGATATGGATAAGTTCTAAAAAATAAAAAAAGTTATTTTGGCACTACAAATATTTGATAAAAGCTTTTATACCGTAAGCGCGTGAATGGACGTCCCGGGCATATTTCTTTCCGCTGAGTCGACATTTGTTTAGTACCTTTAATAAGATTCCTTATTTCAGTAGTGAAAAAATTTGTACCGCTAAGATTTCCGAGATATTGCCCTTCAAGATAGGTGCGTCCGACCACGCGAATTCATAACCTCAAAATCGTTAATTCTTTGATGTCTTTGCAGGGGAACGATCTACACACAAAATTATGGCAGCATTGCCGTTACAAATCACAAATCTTAATTCGTACCGCCTTTTTTTATCTAAAAAACGTCACATATGAGAGAAAAGGGCGATTGAAAGTTTTCCAACATGTGGTCTGACGTACTCGCTGTATCTCCGTTATAATAGTGGTACAAAACTTGTGATGCAAATCACAGCATTAAGACAAGTTGTACTAAGCATTTGGTACATCAACCAAAGCCGTATCTTCTCTAGTTAATGAAAAATCACCAATTCAATATTTATAAGAAAATGTTCCGTAGTGATGTGCATGACCATAGCTGGACTACGATCTTCATATACCTACTGAAATATAGTGTCTAGTCTACTTAAATATAGTGTCTTGCACATGAGGGATTTTCCAACAGATTAAAAACGTGATAGTACAGATTTAAAATGTGGGTTTTCAGAGATCGGCGTCTTTTCCGCAGCGTTTATACATAAATTTGATACTCCCATACAAAATCTCCGATCAGCTGATTGATTTACTATGGAAGATTCAATTTTTTTTTCATATGTCGACCCATGTTCCATGGGGAAAGTTGTTCAGTTTCATGAGTACCTTGACCTCCTTTTAGCTTGTTATACCCTTTCTGTTACTCCCTGTATTTATAATTAAAAATATTTAGAGCGCTTCGAATAATGCCTATGAAGAACTGTCAATGTGAAGAGTATCTGATATCCAGTATAGGTTGTACCTAATTAACTCCTAAAAAAACATTTTAATTAAAACCATAATATAATACTTATAATCATCTTTATTAATTAACGACGAACGTGACAACAACGAACTTAAACTAAAATCACAGATTCATTGCAATATAATTAAGTTGTCTTATAGGAATGGAAAATTCCTTTATGTGCAGAATGTCCCTTTCTCAAAATGTCCCTGGTTCCAAATGTCCTATCCCAGAATGTCCCTTCCCAAAATGTCGCTTCCCCAACATTTGGTATGAAACGTCGAAAAAACACAAAAAAATGTAAAATGAAAAAAAGTTTTGGCAAGAATATTATTACTGGAATTCCAAAATAATATTCTTCAATTTTTTATTTATTTTCTTGACGTTTAATAACACTTTAGAAAAGGGACGATTTGGGAAGTCTGGGAAAGGGACATTTTGGAAAGGACATTCTACACCAAAAGGATAAAATTAACTTAAACTATAATCACATGTGCTTTTTTAAGTCGACTCAAATCACAGAGAAACCTTAGTATACATTGATTATAAAATTATCACTCTTTCATCTTAAATACCGCTTTATTTTGGACAATGCAAAAAATATCGTCAATTTTAGTCACCAGTACGCAGTCTTTTCCTTCCTCTTTCTCTTGTCTTATCCTAATAAAGTGCCAAGCCAGTGTTATTTTTAAAAGCTTTTATTTAACTTGCAGTGTATGTATGTAAGTAAGTAAGTAAGTAAGTAACAATGTTTGTTCGGGGCAAATCTTGCAACTCAATTTAGAAGCAGATATCTTCAAACGATTGAGTTGAAATTTTGAATACACGTTGAATTTAGATGACAATGTATGGCTAGTTTATTTTATTTTATTTTATTTATTTTATTTATCATTGAGAAACAAACAGCATTATTAAACATGTGTGATAATAAACAAACTTAGGTAATACATTTGCCAGCAAAGTTTCCACTACTTAACTAATACAAAATCGTCGATGTTGACAACTAATTTAAGAAATTTAGAATTTAGAAAGTTTAAATTAAATTATGTGTTTAAAATAAAAATGCCGAGACAAAACCAAAATTAAATAAATGAATGCTTAAATCTAATTTTCTAACAATATTTTGATTATTAAAAAAATTATATATCATTTAACTTGTTTTGATTGCAATAGAGTATTTGTGGAATTTCTCGTAGAATATATCGATATGACTATAAGACGCGTTATATTTTCTGCATGACCTTACAAGAAAACGGTTCTGTGCATAATTGGTTTTGCAAAATTGAGGAGCAAATACTTGTTTAGAGCGACTATTAACTCTTGAGCACTTTAAAGATATTTTGCTTAATAAATTAGATGAGTCGATTGTATTATTAATTATTTTGTATAGAAACAATTGATCTCTTTGTTCTCGGCGATCCTCTAGTGATTGTATGCTATCAAGATTACAACCAGGGAATTTAAATTTAATTCGCTTGATAAACTTATTTTGTATTTTGTTCTATGGTATCAATGTGAACTGAGTATTGGGGGTTCCACACAGTTGAAGCATATTCAAGATGGGATCTCACGAGTGAGTTATAAAGCAATAACAAGGTACGAACGTTTTTAAAATCCTTACTCTGTCTGAACATAAAACCTAGCATTTTATATGCCTTTGCAGTAATTGAATCAATATGGATGCCAAAAAGCAGCTGACTATCCAACTGTACTCCCAAGTCTTTCACCTCAGTCACTCGTTTCAAATCCCTTTCAGAAATTTTATAATTATATACTATCGGGGTTTTTTTAAGTGGACTGAGGTGGGAACCTGGGTACCCCAGAGGTAATGGGAATGAAAGTTGAAGTGTACCCCTTTACTGCAACAGCTTGAGTTCGATCCCGGAGATATGATATCATCCATCGTAGTAGGTCACCATGTATACCGATTTCTTCTATTTTTTTAATTAATAAAGAATGCGATATTTTGTCAAAAGCTTTAGAATAATCGGTATACACGGCATCCACTTGATATCCTTTATCCATGGACTCCAAAACTAAATCAACAAATTCACATAAATTTGATTCCGTTGAACGTCTATTTATAAATCCATGCTGATTATCGACTAAAATTGGCCTTACCAATGGGAAAATTTGATCATAAATAATTTTTTCAAACATTTTTGGGATTATAGACAACTTTGAGATACCACGATAGTTTTTAGCGTTATGCTTGTCACCATTTTTAAAAATAGGCACTACCAGTGATTGTTTCCATATTTTAGGCATAGTACCCGACTCAATGACTTAGAAAATAAGAAAGAAATAGGTATAGACAGTTGTTTACTGCAATTTTTAAAAACAATGGATGTATCCTGTCAGGACCACACCCTTTACTGACGTCCAAGCGTGTTAGGTATTTTTCTACTAATTGCCTCGTCACTACTATGCAACTAATTAAATTACTGTTACTATTATTATTAGTACCCATAACATTTTGCTCGGAATCAACTTCAAAAACCGACTGAAAAAAGCTATTAAAAATGTTTGCTATAGATTGTCCATCATATCCTATTCGGCTCTCCAAATAAATACTATCAGGGATACCGGAAGTTGATTTCTTGGAGCCCACATAAGACCAAAAATGCTTAGAACATTTATAAATATTCTGCTTAACTCTGAAAATATATACATTATAACATGACTCTTGGGCCACTTTAACAATGTCACGTAACTCAGAAAATAGACGATAATCACTATTTCTACCATAAATCTTCCATTTTTTATGTAATTTTAATTTTTTATTTATTAATTTAATTAACGGTTTAGAGTACCAAACAGGATATCGGTTTTCATATAAAACTGTTTTCGTTGGAACATGCTTTTTAATTACCGTGTCCAAAATAAAATAGAATGTGTCTAGTGCTATTTCAATGCTTTGGCTACAAAGGTGCGATTCCCAGTCTATAGTAGATAACTCCTGGTTAATGACGTCGTAATCAGCTGCATAGAATCTGCGTACGATACGGGGAGTCGGCCTCAGTCCCGCCGCCACCGCGCCGACGTCAACATCAAAACAAAAGGCAGGGTGGTGGGTGTGCATCTTCGCGCACGAGGGAAGTCGCGCGGGAAACCCTACATAATACGTTGCTAAACAAAAGGTCCAGCCACCTGTTATTGCTATTACATATACCGTTATACTGTGACCAACCTGTGAAGTTTAGAAAAGTGTATATTTGTGATGTGAGTGTACTATGTGATGGGTTGCAAAGTGATACGCATTGATTTGAGTTAATCGATTCATTCGCCCATAATCCTTCGGGAACATTAAAATCGCCAACTATTATAAACTTGTCATTAGGGTAGTCCGCACTAAGTTCTGATAAATATTCGAAAAATAACAGTTCTGATTTAGCCTGATTTTTCGTTTGTAAAAAGTAGCAACAAAATATACGCAAAGTGATTGTACTATTGCCCTGTCGGAGAGAAACGCAGATATGTGTAACTTCGGCATCAGGAATATGTGGCGGCGCTCGCGCACTACGCAGGTCCACGGTCAGGTCTCGCCGCACCGCTATCAGCGAGCCCCCGCCTAACTTCACCCCTCGAGCTTCATAGTCACGATCACACCGGTAAACATCGTAACGTGAGTCAAATAGTTCACTATCAAATATGCCAGGCAAAAGCCACGTTTCGGTTATGCAGATTAAGGCATAATTTGAATTGAGCATGTTTAAATAAAATTCCTTAGTCTTAGTGCGTAAGCCTCGTACATTTTGATAAAAAACATTAATATTAGCCATTAGGAAAACAGGGTGTCAGATAGTACATATGTGTTAACAATGATTTTATTTGTATACGTCCGGTATTGCAAGATCTAGCCCAAATTATGCATATGAAAGAGATCAAGTGCAAATACTGTAATAAATCATTAACAAGCAGCACAGATAACCATTTTGCCGTATAAGGTATAATTATGTAAGCGTCATATCGTCTATTAATGCAATCAAAAACAAGTGTTAGTGTTTCCGTGAAACGTAAAAGTGAGTTTAATGGACATAGCCTATAGTTACCTACTGTATAATAACAGAATTTAACAACATAGATATTTCTCATTTTATTTTGTTTAAAGCCTCCTCTGATGTAATATGCAGGATCGGAGATGTGTCATCACGACGAACCATGATAGTACAGTTGCGTACCCAGCAGTATTTATAATTACGTTCCTCTTTGCGGGCGCGGGCTTGCTTTAGTAGGTACTTATTGTACGTAGATAGGTGGTCATTTACATATACTCTTGAGTCATCGCCCGCGAAACCAATATCGCTTGCCTTAAGGTTTTTTATTGAACGCAATGAAGAAATAAACTCGTCTTTCTTATATCTTGACTGCATCTTCAGTACAATGGGCTTAATTTTCTTCTGGTCGGTGTCATTTTTCACTGCGATACGGGTCACAAAATCAATATCGGTTTCAGGATTTAAGTTGAACCCGCTTTTCGTAGCAAGCACCTTAATTAAATTTATAAGGTTCTCGTCTTTTTTCTGCGGGACATTGTCGATCTGGATGTTCGACCGACGTACCCATTGGTCGTTCCTGCGCTGGTCGACCTCCATGTCCTTAATTTTGGCCTTGAGCTTATCAACGTCGCTTCTCATGAGCTCCAATGCTGAAACGCGTGACTCGACGTTTTCTATGCGCTTTGTTAACTTCCCTATATCGGCACCCATTAGCTTTTTGATGCCTGCTATGTCTTCCCTCACCTGCTGAAGTTCCTCGCGCATGGAAAGAGATAACTTTTTGAACTCTTCCCGAATTACGTCCCGAAGGTTATTCTTAGTAACGTACTCGTCATGTACTGCCGGTGACTTGTTCTTCGAGTCAGTGTTGACATTACCAGCACCCTTCGCAGCGTTGCCTTTTCCTGAGTTACTCATTTTATTTATATGACGAACGTAAACAAAGATACGGGCGCGGCCGTTAGACAAAGCGAGCACAAAGTCACAGTTATGCAGGTCACAGTCACTACACAAAACTTCAATTTTCTGTTGACTATATAGCACTGTTGTCCTTTATTACAAAAAAAACGCTGAATGTAGTAATATGGATGAAATTAACTATTTAATTTTATTTAAAATCGGAGGAGCTAATTTAAGCTATGTTGTCTTATCGACGGTAGTTAGGGGAAAAAAAAAAAAAGAAGTAGTTATGTGACGTCATTCTAAATCTATCATGGCGGAATATCTAAGATGGCCGACAAGTAATTTTTGACGCACTCCTACAATATGGGTGTCAAATGAAAGGGCTTGCTGAGAGCAATTCAGAAAATAATATAGCGGACATCTAAAGATGGCCACCTAAGATATTTTACAATATGAGTGTCAGATGAAAGGGCTTGCTGAGAATCACCTATTCACATTATAAGTTGACGTCATTCTAAATTAACTATAGTGGACTTCTTAAGATGGCAGTATAACATTTTTATGCTTTTTTACAATAATTCATAATTCAATTCATAATAATTCATAATTCAACAGTTGAATTATGAATGAATTATGAATTATAATTAGTATAATATTTTTATGCTTTTTAATAATATGGATGTCAAATGACAGGATTTTATCAGAATAACTCGAAAAATAAAGTGACGTTTACGTCACTCAAAACAAAACCTGATATAGCGGAATAAAGGTTAGATAGCGTATTAAGTTTGTTATGTTTTCTTACTAAATGGGTGACAAACATAGACAAGTGAAAGGTAAATACTAGTGTGAGGTAAATTACGTTGCTTTGAACAGATTTTTAGATTTGAATGGTTGTTTTGTTGGGGTTTTTATTCTTCTGTTCATGGCACTGTCAATGAAGAATGTTGTCAATTTACCTATACCTACCTATTAGGTTCATGAATGCAATAAGTAGGTTTTATCGAACAACGTAAATAATCAACTGTGGCATAAAATATTTTTTTTCTAGAGATTACTAAAAAGCAAAAAATAAAATTTTAAGTAAAAAACATTTTTAAACAAGCTTTTATTTGGGTGCGCTAAAAATATGAAATAATCTGTTTACTAAAACTTTAACTTGTAACTTTTAATGGCATTAAATCTACGTCTTCACAATTTATACGATATAAAAGCTTGATAATAATATAGAAAATAAATTAATATATTTAAGAGTTTTTAAAATTTAGCTTGAGCTCTGTGACAGATTTTACTCTTACAGGGTTTCCTATCTAGTTACCTGCTGCCATCTTCTATTTTACAGAGTAAAGAATTCTGTCTAGCGAAAGTACACATTCGAATTTAATGCAAACTTTTGAAATGTAACAATCATGCATGTATGTTATATAAAATGGTCAAGATGACAGTTTTCCGGGTTGTTTTTCTTAGTATTTTGGTTGCCATGTATCTGTGGTTGCCATCCTAATATTTTTTAATTTGCCGACCCTGAAACTCGGCGACTGAAGTTATCAACACTCGTGCGTGTTTTTGAATTACGGATGACACACCATGCCGAAATTGCGTCGCATAACAGAGTACAGCCGAATCTTGGTCAAGCGCGTATTCGGCGGTAAGCCTGTAGACCCTGTAGTGCATTAGTGCGTCATATTATCAGCCAAATACGTCGGACGGAACGTAGAATCAGCCACCGACTTTAGGTCGCGTTATAGTGTGTCATCTCAGTGTGTCATGTCAATTATTACACTCGGGCGAGTAAAAAGGATAGACTATTGTTAATTTGTCACAAACATCAACTTAGTATTTCTAATTAAGCCGCAGACAAACTATCGGACGTTTTGTCCGCGGACGGAAGTGAGGCTATTGTTGCTAATCTATCTAGCTTGCTCTGATGGATACCACGCACGATAGGTCTTAAAAAAAAGTTTTCTTCTCTCATACAAAAAAAATGACGTCATAACTTATTGCTGGCTCGCTCACTCGTGGTGTTGCTGCGATTGCTGCGATAAGGGCAGTGTTTGAACGCTCACTCGCGTTGATACTTTCGCTGCAGTATTCACGGCATACAGTACGTGATATTTGAAATACAATCGTGAATACACGTGAATAGGAACACTCTGCAACTTTGCACGTAAGGTCTTTGGTTTGCACACTTACTATAAAATAACCCTGCAGACTATTTAGGTAGACTTTAAATTTGAGCTAAGAAAAATAGCAAATACAATAAAGATATTGTTGTTGTCACCGCAATTATGTGCAAGACACTATATTGGTCTCTATTCTACAGGTTAGCCATTTTAAATCTCTAAAGTTAAAATCACTAAGTTAAAATGGTTAAAATTAGCAATTTTAAGTTGTGCTATTCCACGAAAGCCCAGTTTTAGAAAATTAAACAGAGGTTTTTGACAGGACTATAATTTGATTTTGACGTTATTAAATTCAGTGTTGCAATTTAAAAAAAAGATAAATTTTAGTAATAAATTAAAAAATCTGTAACTGGTAAAAATATTTTTATTTTCGGTGACACTCAAAATCCTTCTGTACCACCTTTGGTTCCACCACTTAAGAACCTAACAACCCGGCCCCACTCTACAACATTCTGACTAGGTGCTAATTTAAAACGTTCTGACCCGGTGCCACTCTATTACCTTTAAATCTGTTGCCACTCTTAAACTTTACTTCCGGGGACACTCTAAAGCCTCCTATCAAATTGTTTCCACTCTTCGGCTATACTACCGGGTGACACGCTAAAACCTCCTGATTAAATTGTTTTCACTCTTAAACTTTCCTACCCGGTGACACTTTAAATCCTGATCACTTTTTTCCACTCTTGAACTTTCTGATGTGACCAATAATTACACAAATCACTCCAAAACCCCACCCATTTTGAGATGTTCTGACAGTATTATTTTTAAGAGGGACCTTTTTAATGGCCTCTAATATTAGCGATCTTAGCAGTTTTAAATTTTTAAAATGCTTAAATTTGTGCGCCGTGGAATAGCACTAATCGGCTAAAGCTAAGTTTAGCGCTGTCACTTAATTTTAAGTATTTTAGAGATTATAATGCTGTCATTTGAATTTGACAGTTACGTGTAGAATAGCAAACGGTTATAGAAATGTCAAATTGGCCTTAGCGATTTTAGTAGCGCACAAGGAATTGGATCTAATGGTCTCTATTCTACAGGTTAGCCATTTTAAATCTCTAAAGTTAAAATCACTAAGTTAAAATGGTTAAAATTAGCAATTTTAAGTTGTGTTATTCCACGAAAGCCTAGTTTTAGAAAATTAAACAGAGGTTTTTGACAGGACTATAATTTGATTTTGACGTTATTAAATTCAGTGTTGCAATTTAAAAAAAAAGATAAATTTTAGTAATAAATGAAAAAATCTGTAACTGGTAAAAATATTTTTATTTTCGGTGACACTCAAAATCCTTCTGTACCACCTTTGGTTCCACCACTTAAGAACCTAACAACCCGGCCCCACTCTACAACATTCTGACTAGGTGCTAATTTAAAACGTTCTGACCCGGTGCCACTCTATTACCTTTAAATCTGTTGCCACTCTTAAACTTTACTTCCCGGGGACACTCTAAAGCCTCCCTATCAAATTGTTTCCACTCTTCGGCTATACTACCGGGTGACACTCTAAAACCTCCCGATTAAATTGTTTTCACTCTTAAACTTTCCTACCCGGTGACACTTTAAATCCCGATCACCTTTTTTCCACTCTTGAACTTTCTGATGTGACCAATAATTACACAAATCACTCCAAAACCCCACCCATTTTGAGATGTTCTGACAGTATTATTTTTAAGAGGGACCTTTTTAATGGCCTCTAATATTAGCGATCTTAGCAGTTTTAAATTTTTAAAATGCTTAAATTTGTGCGCCGTGGAATAGCACTAATCGGCTAAAGCTAAGTTTAGCGCTGTCACTTAATTTTAAGTATTTTAGAGATTATAATGCTGTCATTTGAATTTGACAGTTACGTGTAGAATAGCAAACGGTTATAGAAATGTCAAATTGGCCTTAGCGATTTTAGTAGCGCACAAGGAATTGGATCTAATATCTCGAAAATCTTAGCGGTACAAATTTTCTCACTACTGAAATAAGGAATCTTATTAATAGTACTAAACAAATGTCGAGTCAGCGAAAAGAAATATGCCCGGGACGTCCATTCACGCGCTTACTTTATACCAACACAAGCGCAGATCAATCGATTATTGCCACAATTGATCAAACGTCATAAAAATGAAAAGTCCAGCACCACCAGGGTGACCATTTGTGGCAGGATCCTGCCATTTGGGCAGTTTTGACTCTTAAATTTTGACTGTGGCAGATTATGTTGACGGATCAGAAAAGTGGCAGGTTTTGGCAGTTTTCGAGAATTTCAAGGGAAATCCTGTAATTGTAGTGCAAATCTTAATTTAAAACTACAAGTAAAATGTTTTCAAAGAAATCTGTTAACTATCAGGTACTAACACTGAGATCTACAGTACGCGCATGAGTTCTTGGCCATCGGGGAATGAGGAGGCGCGCGGGGGCGGCGCGCCCCGCGGATACCCAACTACCCGCATTCGCCCGCAGTCGAGTGATGGGAAAAAAGTGTGTCACAAAGTTGTCGATATTTTGTCGTTATGTTGTGTTTTGTGTAGAAACCATAAATACTTCTTTAATATTATTGACAAACAGTAAAGTTACAGTTCGAACAAACTATGGTTAAAAAGGCCCCTTTAATAAGCAAATGTCTCGAGACATATACATTTTAGTTACTTTGTTTTAAAGAAACCTACCCTTAGTTTATAAAGACCTATTCAACGATACCCTACCTACTCAATATTGTAGGAAAAACAACCCATTAACTAATAACTATGAGTAGTCTGAACTGAACTGTTCGGCAACAATTCTCGATATCGACATCAACATGAATTAGTCACAGCACTACCGCATTCCTCAACATGGTCATGAACTCATGCGCGTACTGTAGTTGGACATTTTTACATAATTTTTACTTTTCATGGTAAAAATCATGTTGGTTTTTATTTCGGGTCGAGCTTAGTTGGGTTCAGTTTGGCAGTTTTTGGCAGATTTAGTGAGGGAACTTGGCAGGTTTAGGCAGGTTTGGGGAGGGATTGAGTTTGGCAGGTTTTGGCAGATTTCAGTGTGAGTCTCTGGCAGGTTTGCCATATTTGAGATGGTCACCCTGAGTACCACACGGGCTTAAAAAATGTGATGTCAAATAATGTGTGAGTACTTCGCGCCAAAATATCGATGATTTTGTAGTGAATTTATTTAATTTTATTGTGTTATTGACCAAACAAATTATCTCAGGGCTCTAGCTAAGGTAGGTGCAAGTTTCAGCTGTGTGAATAATATGTAATTTCATATAAATTCCTTGAATAATGTCTATTTACATCAAAATAATATCCCTCTCAATTTTAATCTAGCCAGTGTTACCAACTTGATAAAATATAAAATGTCTGTCGTCGGCCGTGGTCTTTTGTTGCCGTAAAACATCGAAGTTTTATTGATTATTTCTGTGTTATTCGTAAATATTGGTTTGTTTATAATAGTGCATTTAGACACCGCATGTGTACAGTTTCCTTACATATAAGATACTGCGCTATGCGCCGTTTCCTAGCAGCTGTGAGTGCAGCTGTGTACATGAACAATTTTCAGTGACGCTGGGCATGCTACTGTGAAAATGGTTACTTCAAACAAATTACCCGATAAAAAGGTTGTAAAAATGTCTGAGCAGAACAACAGTGTCGTAGTGCCACAGAGGACATTGCTCGGGGAAGTAAATGAACACATAACGTGCCCCCTATGTCGAGGGTATTATATTGATGCAACAACCATTGTGGAATGTTTACATTCGTTCTGTAGAAGCTGCATCATAAAGCATTTACAGGTCAAGAGTTACTGTCCAGTGTGTGAGATGATGATAAATTCCGCGAAGCCAAACATCAAATTGGATAAAGCACTTCAGGACATTGTGTACAAACTAGTTCCAGGGCTATTTCAAAGAGAAATGGAAAGACGTCAAACCTTTTACGCTTCAAGACCTGGACCAGCAGCTTCGGCAACTCCTGAGCAAAGGGGAGAAGATACTGAAAGGATAATATTTAGCCCTGAAGATGTTATTTCATTTTCATTGGAGTATGCAGATGCCACAGACACTGATAGCATTTCCAGTAAGTCGTCCGACAGCAACGAGCCTCAGACTACACCAGCTGCTGCAAGGAGATATTTGCAGTGCCCTGCAGTTGTTAACATCAGCCACTTGAAAAAGTTTCTAAGTATGAAATTTGATATAGACAGCACTCAATTTGCTATTGATATACTGTACAAAAGAGTCCCACTTCCAGATTACTATACTTTGATGGACATTGCTTATATTTATAACTGGAAAAGAAATGAGCCAATGAGATTTTTCTACCAAATTATTGATTTTGTTGCTATTCGCAATAGATTCTTTGATATCAATAGAAAAGGGAGTCATTTCCGTGATAGAAAGTCAAGTCCTGCTTCAACTGAAGACACAAATGCAAGCAGTCCTGCACCACATCTAAATGATCATGGATCAGAAGCTTCATCTGGTACTGATAGTCCAATGCCAGAAGATAACAGCTCAAAGCAAACAAGTGACTCTTCGAAGCAATCAGACAAGCTAGGCAAAGCCAGTGGAACTCAAGACAACTCCAACAAGGCTGGACAAGCTCCTAAAAAGAATGATGATGAAGTGGAAAAATCACAGTTTTTGATTTCTTTTGAATTAACAGCTAAAAGTAATAGCAACTCAGCAAAGTCATCACCTGTGAAAAACAGTAATACTGAGAATGTTTCTGAAACTACAGACCCTCCATCTAAAAACCAAACCAGTCCATCCAAGTCTGAGGATAGTTTGAAAAGGAAACATCAGCCACTAGCAAATATGCCCGAAATGAAGAAATTAAAAATTGAACTTGAGAAGACAAAATTGCCAGATTTTCCTTTGACTGGAAATGCTTCAAAATCAAGTTCTTCAATTAAACCTACTGAAGCTCCTGTTAAACCAAAAGATAATGAAAATTCTCCTAAAACACAGCTGACACCACAAACAAGCAAGGCTCCATCTGCAGCAGGTCACGGGCCAGCGAAAGAGTCTAAACAGCAGCATCCAACAGTGAAACCACAAGCTCCAGACAGCCCAGCTACAAAAAGGCCAATCACATCTTCTCAAAACATTGCTTCACCTAAAAGAAAATTAAATGAAACTCAAATGCCAAGCCAACCACCATCAAATACCCCTAAAACTGTGTCACCATTGAAGTTACAATTACCAAAATCTGAACCCCCTTCATTAAGTTCCTCTCGACCTGTAGATCTACAAAAACCTGTTGCTAAAAAAATACCTGATTTGAAGCCAAGCGTTCCTTTGCCACAGTCTTCACAAAGTAAAGGACAGCCTACTAACAAAGTCAGGATGGATCTTTTGGCCAATAATTGTGATCCAACAATGGACAGAAGTAAAATTTTATCCCAAGTAAAAACATCCCTCAGCATGCAGAGTCCTGTGTCCAACACAGGAGACCCATTGAAGTCTTTATTTGATTCTTGTAAAATCAACATTCCCTCATCACTTTCAATTACTCTTACAGATCAAAAACAGGATCCTCGAAATCCTACTGAACCTCCAAATGATCCTAAAAAGAATGTAGTCAATAAAAATCTGGCTGGAGCTAATAATCCTAGCTCTCATAAAGTACCAAGCCCACCTGTCCATAATTACATTGAAATTTTAAAGTTGCCTGATAATGATCCTAAGAAACCATCTAAGCCTGATGGACCACCTGATAACAAACCTAATACCTCAAATAAAACAGATGCAGTGGCCCCACAACCTAAACCACCAAAATCTTCTGAAACATCTGCTAAAGGACCCATACCCAATTTGAAACCAATTGCAGATACTAAATTAGGTAAACAAAGTAGTAATAGTGCTACTACTTCTTCTGGTTATCCTATCACATTTCAACAGACTTTTGAGCAGCAACTTCAATCATTGCAGTCAGACAAAAAACCCAAATTACAGAAGAATAAAGCACAGGTGCCTAAGCTAGTTCCAGCTAACCCAAAAACTTTTAATGCAGCTAATGCTGCTGCAACTAAAAGTAACAGCCCTGGCACTAAGCCACCTCCTACTAGCGGCAATGTTCCTCCAGTAGAAAATAAGCCTAGTACTGCTCTCGACTTAACTACTCCCAGTAACATGCAGAGTCAATTAACTCCTCACCAGACTAAAGCCTTTGAAACAATGCAATCTAAAGCCTTTGAAATAGCTAATTTGGCTAAAAAGCAAAATCTAGCATCAAAGGGACCACCACCAGCAATTCCTCATAATTTCTCAGGCATGCCCTACAGGCCTATTCCTACAAATGCTCCACTAAGACATCCTCAAATGTCTAATGTAAACCAAATGAGACAAGAGAAGTCACAAGGAGGGACAAGTTCTTCAGGTGGATTGTCTAACTCACCTAGGCAAGATATGCCTAATAAATCAAATCAGCTGAAATCAACCTCAAGCCCAGGACCAATGTCATCTTCAAGCTACCAAATGCAACCCCATGCTCCGCCAGCCCAGCCTTCACCCAGGCAAACTCGCTCACCCAGCTCCTCACCTAAACTAGTCATAGCAGAGGAGAAGCAAAGTAGTTCAGACATGAATGTAAATCAGTCAAATCAAATAACAAGTACTCAAGCTCCAAGCAACAGCGCCCCCAAAAGTGAATCTCCGAAAATTTCACCAGGCCCATCAAAGCCTGTGCCTAAGCCTATGAAGCCCATGCCTCCTGCTAACAAAATGCCAGGGATCCGACTGCCCATCCCTCCTTCAGTACGATTAAATCCTACTCCTGCTGATTTCATTTCTGCTCATCATGCATTACTGAGAAACATGGAAATTAATGCCTGGTTGAAGGCCCAGAAAATCATGACTAATATGGCCCATCAAGCTCAGAATGATTTCAATAAAGACAAGCAGTAGTAGTAGTGTAAAAATTTCGTGATGTTAAGTTTTAATTTTTTATGTATTCTTATCTTAATCATGTTTGTTTCTGTTTCTTGTCCTATTTATTTCTGGAATTGATTAAATTTGTACATACTAAAATAGTTTTAAGTTATTGGGGAATCAAGTATTTTTGTATCACAGATATTATCTACTTTAATAATATAAAAATGAATGTAGATTTTCCAAGATTGTTAACAAATTTAAACTTCTTTTTGAAGGTAACTTTTGTGTGTTATATTTGTTTTTCATGAAATTATTATATTTCTAGTGTGAAAAAGTAATAATTGATTACTTTAGATAGGTATTGATTAAATTATACCCTGTGTATAACTATTCTATATAACTCTTACATAAGTAATACTTTCCTGTAATATGAGTTGATCTTAATAAAAATATGTAACTTGCTCCTTGCTGATGATTGCATAATTCAAGAGTAGGCATATTGAATAGAGTGTAATTTTTGGCAATAAAAAGGTTTAAGTAATATTTTATGTAATTTCTCTTTGATCCATAATTTATACGATTTTTAATTAAAATAACCAGGTAGGTTTTTCATTTCTAAAATATTTTTTTGTAAATATAGGTGACTTGATCAGATACTTTACAAATGATATTGTTATTTTATTATATTCCAGATGGCCACTGCTCTTCAAGCTACAATCCCTTTCAAATCCCGAAAGAAGACAACCCTCAACTCTACAAAGCTAAGCAAGTCTGGGGTGGAGAACCATGATATTCTGAATATAGGAGGACTTAAAAAAGATAAGAAATTGAAGAGGCCAAAAGATGACAAATGTAATTCTGACGACGAAGGTGAGTTAACGCTATTATCAAAATTCTGTGTTAAGTTGTGAAGTATTACTTTTATATAGAGACTGTTTGACCTGTAGAAATTTTCTATTTCAAATTTATTTCCAGTTTATTCGTTTTATTTCAAATTTATTTCCAGATTCATGTTCACCAAACAAAATATCCAAGACTTTAGAAGATGTCAGTATCAATGACGCGCCAAAGCCGCTGGCTAGTCGGGAGAAAGAGATTGAGTGGCTGGAGTCCTTTCTGGTTGAGCATCTTGACAAGGAGGAATCTGCTTCGTTATACATATCGGGTCAGCCAGGCACCGGGAAAACTGCTAGTTTGTCCTACATTCTGCAGTTGCCAAAGGTATATATATTTAATTTGTTCAATAGGCATATCAAAATTACATATCAGAAGTTCAAAAGTGGGGAATTGTAGAGCAAATATCTCAATATCTAATATTACCTGACCTTCAGGCGCCGAAGTCACTTTAAGCCCCAAGAGTAGTAACCAGCTTTCTATTATTTTCAGATTCAAGAAGGTTTTAAACAGGTTTACGTAAACTGCACGATGATGAAATCCGCTGCTAGCATATACAACAGGATTTGTAAAGAATTGCAGCTGAAGACATCAGGTACTACCGAAAAGGCTTGTCTTGGCGCGATTGAAAAGTATCTGAACAAAAAACATAAAATGATGTAAGTGATTCTATAGTAGCTGCAGCACAGAAACTACTTACTCAATTGCTTTGCGAATGCTGATGCAAATGCCATTGCAATTCCAATTTTTAATTCTATTTAGAATAAACCAAGAATTCTGATTTACGTACTTATGTTATTCCTTCCAGCCTTTTAGTATTAGACGAAATCGACCAGCTAGACAGTAAACGACAATCGGTTCTCTACTCAATATTCGAGTGGCCTGCTTTGGCTGGTTCCCGGATAGTCCTCATAGGAATAGCCAACGCTCTTGACCTGACTGAAAGGACTCTACCGCGGCTGCAAGCGAGATGTTCCCTAAGGCCTCAGACCCTGCACTTCGCGCCGTATACCAAAGAACAAATCATCAACATTTTTACAAGAGTGTTGGCTAGTGAAGACAAGAGCAATGTATTCTCGCCGGTGGCTTTGCAAATGTTAGCAGGTATGGATAACCTTTTTGTAAAGCAGCTTGTGATATTTTTGTTTCAAAAGTACAGCAAAATGTTTTACACAGACGGGGCTGAAACCCAAGACCGCGATGATTTATGCCAACTGTCTTTAGTTCAAATCTCTGACAAAAATTGCGTATGCGTCCGACAACAATTACGTTGTAGTACATTTGAATAAAGCCTGTATTAGATTTAGTTCAGAAAAACTTGCGAGGAAACCATTGAAATGCAAGAGATGCTTTCTACTTTTATTTACTTGAAACCTTTTTATTCTAGCTAAAATCGCGGCAGTATCAGGAGATATGCGTCGGGCGTTAGACATCGGACGGCGCGTGATAGAACTCGCCAAGAGAAGCAAGTTCGCGGAGAACAAATGCGTAGACACCATGTTACAACAGTCCACTGTCACTGTGGAACTGAAACAGGTTTTAGAGGTATGTTTCATTTCATCCTGCTTTAACATTAGACAAACTAGGTATACACTCAAAGTCACGAGGTAGACTTAATGCGCAGACACTGTGTGATTTTGCAGTCCAGACTGTGTAACAGTTTTATTGAATTCGACACTGACACTAAGGAATTGAAAGAAAAAGAGTTAACAGTTATGTTTATTACATCCGAATCAATCGTAGTTAATTATTCCCGCGGACGCGCAATTGCGGACTTGTACGTAGTTCACTGACTTCATCTGAACCGCTTGAAGCAAAGTAAACTACGCGCGCAGATCGTCCGAGCGGATGCTTCGTTTTTCAAACATTAACTCTATATTTTCTAGTATGCTGCCGATGTGTTAAATATGCCAAGAGATGACAGAACATCGTCTAAATATCGACTTCTTATTTGCATTATTTCAACAGGTACTGAATGATGTGTACGGCGGCTCTAGGAAGATAGAAACAGACGTAGACGAGGGTTTTCCAATGCAACAGAAGTTGATACTGTGCACTCTGATGCTCATGCTCACCAAAGGGAAGAACAGGGACATCATGTTGGGGAAACTGCACGATGTTTATAAGAGGTAAGTTCGAATCGAGGTTCGAATATTTTCCTATGCTTTGTAAAAAAAAAAACCGGCCAAGAGCGTGTCAGACACGCCCACAATTAGGGTTTCGTAGTCAACGTTTTAATATCAGGTTTTTCAGCATTACAAACTTAATTTTGTTGCTGGTTTGTTAGCAGCAGTGTGATGACCAACCGCAAATAGAAAAACTCAATCTTTTCTGAAACATTTAAGGGTACAATATCCGTTATAGTTTTCATTGTAACTTCAGATTGTAAGCTATATTCCATATTTATTTAAAATTTTTAGCGTTTATACTTTAGAAATTACAGCTGGAACAAATTATGGGTCAAAAAAGCCCTTTTTAAAAGCAAATATCTCGTGACAGAAACATTTTAGTGAATTTGTTTCAAAGAAACTCACCTTAGTTTTAAAAGACCTATTCAACGATACCCTACTCAATATTACAGAAGAAAATTTTTTTTTTTGCTCCGTTTTCACTTGTATGGGAGGGGGTCCAAAAAACATTAATTATAATTTTTTCTTAACATTTCTATATTTGGGTCAACACGATCTATCTTCTCACCAAATTTCATGTCGATAGCTCTAAAACTGACGAAGATATGAGGGCGCGGCATACAGACAGACAGACAGACAGACTTGACGAAACTATAAGGGTTTCTAGTAGACTACGAAACCCTAAAAAAACAATACTTTACCTTGAAATTAAAATTAGCCACACTCATTCTATTTTTGGGCTTTAGAGCCAAACAGCTACTATATCGCATATGGAAAATGCCTTTTATTAAGGCTTCTGATCTGAGTAAGCTCGCGCCAGTTTGCTCCAATTTCTCTCTAGGAAATCTCATGTTGCACTGCACACATTAGCCTTAGAGCATAAAAACAGCATAGTCTGAGAGGAGGCCAGACCAAATACGACATCGTTATTTTTCCCCTCCTTTCCCAATTGAACAACAATGATAACAAATACTATCTATTCTTACAGGGTAGCAGCAGCGCGCAACATCGCCCCCTTAGACCTGAGCGAAGTCGCCAGCGCCTGTTCACTCCTAGAAGCTCGCGGGGCGGTAAGAGTATGGGGCACCGGGGCTGCTAGGGGCAGAAGACTTCGCTTGCAATGGGATGAAGCCGAACTAAATGCAGCTTTGAGAGACAAGCCTCTCTTGTCCGCCATACTGGCTGATGTCAACTGTTTGAGCGCCTGACAGTAATGGTATGCGTAGATAGTATTGTAGGTGGTTTTATTTCTAAAGTGTGAATGTCTGGGGTTGCAAGGGAAGGCGACTACGTCTGCAATGGGATGAAGCCGAACTAAATGCGGCTAGGAGAGACAGACCTCTGTTGTATGTGCGCTATACTGGCTGATGTCAACTGTCTGGGCCCCAAGTCTGATAAATGATAACATGTCAGTTGGATGGTTTTAGTAGTTTCGTTCGTACTCTGTTATCTGTTTTTAATATACAAAATCACAGTGGCAATGGAATATCAGTTTAGCTGACATTACAGAGCAAAAAATTGCAGACTTGGGGCCCGAGCGCCTGACGACAGTAACATATGCGTAGGATGGGTAGCATTGTTCCTGTAATCATCTGAGTGTAAGGGTCTGTACTGTAGCCGCAATGATGTGACTTCAGAATCATATTACAATTACATAAGTAATAGTAACATAAGTAAATTCAGTCGCGGAAAAGATAGTTTGATATTCATAGTTAGGTCAGACAACTTGCACAGAAAAGCTTTGATTCCAGACAATTCGAAATCTAGCGACTGGGCTATGCACAGGCACAGGTACAAGCAGTTGTTTCCTTGTTTCGACACTTATGTTTTCGTAGTTTAGTGGCTATTAATTTTAGTAGTTAATTTACATAATACAGGTCCTAATTTGCGAAACTCTTGATATTCTCATCTACTCTAAAATTGAGATATTTGAGATTAAAACTATAAACCCCAGTTATGTGCCAATTTTCTTGCACAGCAATAAGGACCCGTAGGCATCTAGTAGTATGTAGTTTAGTTAGTTGTATCGTTTTAAAAGTGACTTAAATTCTGGGTATCCCTGATTCATGTTGACTATATCTTTGTCGCTTCTGATTCTAACCTGTCACATGGTCAAGAGCAATTAAGTATTTAATTGAATATTTTAAAATCAGCAGAATTAGGTATTTGCAAATCTTACTGTCCTCTGATAATACTTACCTCTTTCAAGTATTTAAAGTTTAAGAACGTGTTTAGACGGTTTAAGTTAACGGTTCTTCAGACATAAAAGGACGCCCACAATCACCATTTTGCTCAAAGATGGTATATTTTATGCATGTATATAAGCGCTGTTAACGGAAATTTAAACCATTTCGAGACTAACATTCTCAAATATAGTAGCACCTACATACATGAATGTACGTAGGTTGGTAATTGATAACGTAGTTAAACCAAACAAGGTTTAACGACGCCTTGTTTAACTAATTCTTGACTTAGATGGTCGACATTTGATAAGCCTTAATATTTGTGCCTTATTTATAATATTTCTTTGTTTTGAGCGTTATTACAAACCTTAATCAAGGAGTTAGCTATGTTAAAGTGTTTTTCTATGAGGACATACTTTTATGATTTTTTTTATCATGAAAAAGGGAAAAGGGTACCTACAGTCGTTTTCAGTGCCCCAGGTGGCACATCATGCTACCGTACAAAGTTATCAGTTTACATTCACAGGCTATGGCCGTGATGGCCATAAATAATAAGATTATCTTCAGCTCACTCTTTTATTGAAGCATAGGAACCCTAAAATACAGGTACAGGTTAGTGCCTAGTTATGATGGTATGAAGATAAGTGGGTGAATATTTGATAGCAAATGTATTACCTTTTACGGGTTCCAATACGGTACGTGGATTCACTTATAACATTTAAAACAAAACTATCACAAATCACAACTCGACAGTAAGTATAAAACAGGAATCGGACTAGGTATTTATGCACTATTATATGAAAATTATTAAATATGGACCTTTCTGTCTAGATCCCAAGAATTGAATGCGTCAAAAAAAAGCCAAGAACGGTGACGTTTCGGTGCCGTGTTCCAAATTTAAGTTATAAAATGATTCGAAAACAGGAGATGTGAGGGTGGCTTAGGGAGGATGTCAGTGCAGAGTTTGCACTCTGCTACAAGGCTGTATCTGCAAAGGTGCAAATCCCTTAAGACTTCTGGGAGGAATGATGAAGCAGACTGTGGTTTGAAGGATTAGCATCTTTGTTAAATACACTCTGTATAAGGTCTGCTGAGTTATAATTGTCTAACCTCAGAACTCTTCGAGAATGAAGGGAGAACAAAAGTTCTGTACAGTCACTAGAGACTTTACGGCAACACCTTGATGATTATACCCTGCCCTATACTCTTGCTCTTGCATAACTTTGCTCATTCCATTATTAATTATTTAATAGGCTATTTCTTTATTTTATAAGACTGACGATAGTTTAAGCATGAAAAGTTTAGAATAAGCTGTTAGTTGCGGTAAATAAATTTCTGTTGCATTCACTAACTATAGTAATATGATATGAATAAGCAGTTATGTATGAGTATAAAAGCTAAATCGTAAAAGTAACTTTTTCTTTCGAACAAACTATAGCTTTGCAGAAAGTTTTTAATTGCAAAAGCTATTAATAATCTTAAAGGTAGTGATTAACTCTTGATTAAGTTTGGCGAAGTATGTTTAAATCAATTAAAGATGGAACTTCGTGTTACTTTCTCTCCGTTTACAACATATTCTTGTTTAATGTAGTTTTGCATCTATATATATTAATCAACTATCTGTACTGTTATTAAGATTGAACTATGATCTTTTAAATGACGCGATACGTTGTATAAATGTTGTAATATTTTAATTAGTTAATTTTATTTATTGAACTCATATGTAATAGTTTCTTATGTTGCTAAACTAACTATCCCAGTAGTAGTGATCTGATCTCTCTCTATTAATTTCTCTTTTCGTGAGACACCAACTCGACGAAGATTGTAGACGAAATTACTGAATAATTTACGCTAAAAAGTTATATTAAGTCATACTTTGTGTATTGTTGGTTTATGTTTTTTTGGCTCCGAGGCCATCAAAACTACGCCAATCGGTTGGTGGTGAGCGAGGGCTCACCCGGAGGTATTAGCATGGTCGGTTAAACAGAGATCGGTTAGCTGAGAAAACTCCGTAACCCTTCGGGAACTCTAGTAGCAACGACTAAAACGGCATGATTTAACTTCAAGAATGTGTAATTGTGTCTCATGAATTATCTATGAATTTTTATCTTCTTCACTTTAGTTTAATTTAGATCACTCTGACCTATGCATTTATTTAATCAAAAACAGAATAATTTATGAACTCAGATTTAAATAAACATTATTTAAATAAACCTTTCAATTAATCTTGATAATTTTAATTTTAAGTATTAATATTTGACAGTTTAGTTTAGTTATTATCTTTTCTCAATGGATCCAAAGTTAGTTATTTTAGGTGGTATCCTATTTATTGTTAATGTTTGTATGTTTTAATTCAATCGTGATGTGATTTTCGTATATTTCGTGTATTTTTATTACTCGTGTCGTGTCTAATGCCTGTTTGGATTGAATTTTCATTTTTCAATAAAAGTAACAAAAGTAATAATATTTTATTTTATTATTCTAAAACTTAAAAGTTAATCCTAATTTGTGCAAACAAGCTTTTTACAAAATTTTACTTAAATAAGTACATATTAAAATGTAAGGATGACTGACCTTCGAGTGTGACAATTCAGTTTCAGTATAATTTACAGCATGTTCGTATCATGGTTAGCGTTTTCTTGTTCTACACCATCTAAATAATACTTCAGGTTACACCGTCACAAGGAAAAATTAAATATCGAAATCTAGATAAGGGTACCAAAAGTGGACATTAATTACATGTTAAATTAATAAATAACTTAAATAGATAGCCACTTGGTTTTGTACAATGCCAGCCATCTAATACTTTAGAGGGCGCGTGTGCTTGTGGACAGGCGGGCGGAGGGAGGGGTGCGGGGGGGTGCTCATAGGCGCAGGCCGGGGTTGCGCGAGCGCACGAAGTTGAGCAGCTCATCACTGTCCTCGCAGACGAAGGGCTTGACGTGGTGACACGCCACGTCGTGCCATTTGATACCGTCGTTGTAGAAGTTGTTCAGGATCGACAGACACGACTCGTCGTTGCCCTGCAGACCAAACAGTTTTACATTAACAACCGAGCAATTTTCCCCAGTTTCCCACGAGAGCTGTTGAACTTGATTGCCGCGGACGTGACGGCATGTAAATGGTGAATCACGGCGCATACAATTTTCTAGCTGTGAGACTTTCGATGTCTGCTATTATACCTATTTGAATCAAATATAATTGCGCAGCGTCTGCCAAAATTGAGGGTTTGTTTCCAATCCAATATGCAATTAAAGCTCAACGGGCCCAAAAAATCTATACCTGCTCCGAAAACGGAAGTCGTTTTTGTATCTTGATTCCACGGAGCTAACTCTGTATCAAAGCTCGACTCTTTATTCGAGATATCACCATAAAATGGAACTAACCTGGGCGGCTTCTCGGTTGTCAGGCTGGGGCTGTCCGAATCCTCCGGTGTAGGACCAGTCGCCGGTGTTGCGCTGGGTGGTGGGCCCGATCTTGGCTCCGGAGCCGGACCAGAACCAGCCGTTGACGTTGGGGGGCTGCAGGTCGGGGCGGTCGCAGCCGGCGAAGTTACACTTGCGACCTGACGTCCAGATGTACCGCACGTTCCCTCGCGCTATCCTCTGCTTGATAAACTCGTTCTCCTGCGAATCAAATAAATACTTGTTACCTTAGATGAATAGGTCCACCAATTTAGCCAGCAAAACTAATTTTTGAATAACCATTTTTTCATCTAAGCTTGTTACGTCTACTTTCTGTGGACGTGTAAGGTAAGAACCCACCGAAACTTGACAAATTTAGATTCACACAGATTTCTAGTTCACTGTCATGTTTGCATTTTCATTTGAATTTATAATTATGCATAACTCGTTTGGATATTTATTTAGTTCAACTTTTATTCGCGCCAATCTTGTTTGAAAATGAGAAAGTAATTATTGCACATCAATCACCAGAATTAGCATAGATAACGGTATTTTGTAGCTAATATTTTAGTTGCTTGTTTGAAATAGTTGTACCTAGGTTATTTTGCCATAGCCCATGAGCTATTTCAGTAGCATGTGCTAGTAAGATGCTGACAATAACTTGTAAGTTCATTCTCCCAGCTTTATCCGGCTACTCATCTCGTTGTAATCTAAGTAGGTGAATCTCTGAGCAGTGAAGTGTTGCGGGCGTAATGTTATGTGTGGTATCATAATGCCGATCTGGTTTCCCGCTACAGCCGCGGAGAGCAAGCACGCGTGCTGGCCTGCCGACCGTGTAGATACGAGGAAATAACAGTGTCATGGCCGCAGACGTCGTTGACTTCGAAAGAGAACATCTGCCTTCAACAATCTCAGTTACAAACGTTCGTAAAATCCCTACTTCCTTAGCTTAACTGACCCATCTACTGATTATTTTGTGATCGCGTCGCCTGCCACCTTTAACCAATTTTCGTTTAATTTCTACCCATGCAGGATAAGCAATTAATCAGTAAAGCAACTGCCATTTAAAGTTGCACATCAATCGTAAAACCAACATCCGGAAATTGAGTGACTGGGTCGCTAACGTCATCCTATAAACCTGCTGCGACACAACTACCTACTTGTCGGTTTCCTGTTTGTTTTGTGCTTTAGCAATAAATGCAATCAAAGACCTTAAGTGTTATATTCAACCAGTAAGGCAGTGTGTTAGCCTGTCAGCGAATGACGGGAAGCGCGTCCCCGCCGAGCGTCCGGCACGAGAAGTAGGCTATTCGGCTGCAGCAGGAATGTGTGCCACGCGCCACTTGGCCGGCCCCATGCCGCCACATAGCACTCGGCCATTGCACCCCTTTCACGCGACGCCTCAACGCTCTACAAACCGAAACAATCTTCCATCCTAATGCATAATTGATGCACGTCTAATAGCTTCACTCGCTGAATACTATTTGCATTTATCTTCACGCGATGGCGGATGCGTGCCAAAGCTGGAGCGAGCACTGGCAGGTGTATCGCTTTGCATAGTAACAATAGGAGCGTTGCGTTCGTTGACGCGTCAGCCCACGACCGCGACGACACTAGGAAGCTATTACAGAACCTGCTTATTTCCCTAAGTTGAGCACCCGGACGTTAGCTCACAAACAATAGCTACGACAGTTACAAAGAGGCAGCTCGATTACGACTATGTAACTGTACTGGAACATTCGGTAGCAATGTTAATGATTTATGAAGCGATGATTTTTTGTTCTCGTTCATCTTCCGCCGTAAATTAGATTCCGGATTTCGAATATTATGTGCGGTTTTTCCAACGGTAAGAAAACAACAAAGAAGATCATTACAAATATTCGTGACGAGATCATCAAGTCATAGAATAGATTTAACTAACATCAAACTAAAAAGACGACGCAGAGTATATTTTTTACAGTAATATACTTTGTCCTTAGGTGTTTCTAATCTTATGAAAGAAAATTGCAAATCAAAATTGCCTCATAAATCGTTATAGACACGTAAATGTGTGTAGATGATACTATGATACTGAAAGTGAACGCATCATCACGATTGACCCTGTTGCTAGATTGCGTACCTAAAATAATGTTCGTATTAATCACTCTAGATTCCTCAAGGTTCACCTGAGGACGGATGTTGCCTCAGATAACTAGCGAACGGTGGATCTGTATTGTTGTGAAGTCGTGGATAACAATCTTTAAAATTGTAGAGTCAAGGTCTACTGTTTTACCCGAAACATCAAAATCTTCTATCTGGCGCTTAATCTGGCGTTATGTTACATGCGTGAGACATTGTGGAGATGTCCGTATCAGCTCGTTGTATTATTAAATCGATAGTCATGGTATTTTACCTGAGGCGTTTCCAAGGAGACGGCGTCCATGCAGTGTCTCCTACAGATATTTCTGGCGTCCAACCAGTCTACCTCCAGGTTTCGGGTCGGCGCATGCTCCCAACTGAAGAAATATGAGTGTAGGACTCCTCTGGCGTCACGATACGTTGAGTGACGTACTCCTGCGAACAATATTCTAATGTTAGGTATTATCTAGTAAAGTAGTAATAAAGATATTTCCGTGTTTACCAGTAATGGTAGTTTTGGTACATACCCTGGATAACAATAAGACCAGAAACATCCCTAAACAGACCTTTAAACATCACCATAATCTTGATTTTAACGTCGATTTCAGTTTTGTTTTAGAAATTCTTAACTTTCTCCCAAATCTCAAATTTATTTGCTTTATTTTGTGCCCGCATTCACGTACCTATCTAACTACGTAATTGAGGAAAAAAAGAAGACCAAATAAGTTCAATTTCTCCGGTGATCCGGCCTAATGGCAGATTGAGGAAACTTAGATTGAAGATTTTATGACATAGTTTTATAGACCCACAACTATAATCCATTAATTCTTTGATATCCATGATCATACCATAAACCACGCAATTTGGTTGTGTACTCGTATAATATTTAGAAGTCGTAGTAGTTGTAGAGGTAGTAAGTATTAAATATTACCTACAATGTTGCGATGAAAAGCTTGGATCTCATAGTTACCTACTTGCTTACGAAGAAGGGTAGGTAAGTAGGTACCTACTTGTCGGAGAAATAATGGCAGAACAAAACACACACTGGGAGGAGGACACGTTGCAACATCGTGTAAGCTAAACTACAAACCACTAAGCACTTAGTACAAAAGCATATTGAAACGCGGTGACGACATACTAAGGTGGTCACATTTCGAAATAGTGTTTATCTGAAACGTCTTGTCGTTCACAGGTTTGCACAACTGCACATTTTGCGCTAATTCACACGGACGGATACCACTCAAGGGAACCTAATTATCAAAATATCAGCAGCAGCGGTCAGATTCATACCATGCATTTTGCCCATTGTTTTACGGTAAGTGCTTCATGCTCTCCACTACGCGTGAGAAACTAGGACTACTATAACTGCCACCTGTTACGGTAGAAGAAGCTAGGCCTACTCTTGACAACCTTTGAATAGCTAATTATCAGTAGCCGCCTACACAGCGGTTCAATTACCCAGTAATAAAGCTCTCGCCATAATGCGAGACATTATAGCCCATGAAATGACGCTCCATCAAAACAGCCTATCGTCAGGTTGTTCAATGGAGCGTCTTTCGTAACTGTCTATAGAAAGCGTCCGTTGTAAACCTCTCTCCGGCACATCTGCACGGTATCGCATGACATACATAGTATTTGCGTATTTGCACATCTTTCAAAAACTATTACCTGTGCTATTACCTACCGGAACTATTAGCTAATCTTCCGTAAAGTTGTGAACACTTTTTACGTAACAACCGTTTGTGCGGAGAAGTTGAGAAGTGTATAGAATAATTAAATTTTTACAACGAAGAGTTATTTGAATTTTTATCTCGTGTAGGCAGGTAACTGGTAAGTGCTGCGGTTTCATAATTGCATAACCGATGTGACACGGTGTCAGTCGGTACCTTCGCGCCATCGATAGGAAAGCAAAAGAGTCGGGAATGTCGTAAACATCTCAATTATGAGGAGAAAGTCTTTCAAGTATACATAACAATGTAGACGAAATCACACAAGACCATGTCTGGGTGTTACCTCGTTAGCATTGTTGTCTTGTCTCATAAATAATTATTCTTTTAGAAGTTACGAAAGAACATTTTTGCATTTGATTTTGTACAATATGACAAGTGATGGGTTTATTTGTATTGTAGCTAAGTTTTCTCTATTTTTTTCCCACAACAAAATCCAGTCGGCGAAGTCAGCGGGTGTACGTACGTACTAACAAAGGATTTGTTCGCTTTGTCGTGCAGGTAGCCTGGCTGAATGTATATCGATTGTGCTCGTCTACGCTCCCACATGACATGACGTCGATAGCAGCCGCACCTCGTCTGCCATGCGGGCGATTGCGACAGCATTCAATTCAGATTACCCATTTCCCAGGATGACGCGAAATATTACCTGTGAGGTCGGTTCGGTAATAGTTTATCTAGGTCTGTTTTTGTTAACACTGTTGTGTTAGTGGGACGCGAGTCTAGGTTTCTGTCAAGTCATCGTGAGCAACATGACTAGTATAGTGAAGATGATACCCAAAGAATAGTGTAGGTAGTACTTGGTGTTATGCCGAGTCAAAGTATCTACGTAACATTATATACCTATGGGTTAATGCGATTTACAGATATATATGTTACAGGCAAAACCCTTAACCAGTCAATAACGTTATTGACTGGAAAAACCAGTCAATAACGATATTGCCTAAGGGCCTCAGTCAAAACCCTTATTGACTGGTTTTATCTATTAAAAGCAGTCAATAACGATATTGACTGACGTGCCCAGTCAAAACCCTTAATAGGTACTTCTGCCCCGGTAGCAGCAACCTAGACTGGCTGGCTGACTGTCTCGATCGCCGGTTGTTATTCCTGAGGACATGCCCAAGTCGCAGACGGCTCTTCACTATCTAATGCTGACATTAGCGTATACGTGACTTCACCTCCTAGATGTCATAGACTTCACGACGGTGGTTGTTAGGCTCCCGCCTAGTTCAATCGGCGAGCGAGGCTGTAGGCTTTCTTCTAACTGCGACCATCTAACTGTCCTTATGGTGATTTCAGACCAGCCAGTTGCTACCACCGGGTCGGACGTACCTATTAAGGGTTTTGAAAAAAAATCTAACGGTCCTGATGGTTACTATGCAGTAACCATTGCGTTGCGGTGAGTTTATGTGCGATGCGGCGGGTAGCACTGCGTTGCGGTGAGTTTATGTGCAGTGCGACGGAAATCAGTGCGGTGCGGAGAGTTTCGGTGCGCGATGCGGTGGGTATCACTGGGTTGCGGTGTGTTTATGTGCAATGCGGCGAAAACAGTTCGGTGCGGAGAGTTTCGGTGTTCGATGCGGCGGGTAGCACTGAATTGCGGTGAGTTTATGTGCTTTGCGGCGGAAAGCAGTGCGGTGCGGGAAGTATTGTTGTGTGTTGCGGCGGGTAGCGCTGAATTGCGGTGAGTTTATGTGCTTTGCGGCGGAAAGCAATGCGATGCGGGAAGTATTGTTGTGTGTTGCGGCGGGTAGCGCTGAATTGCGGTGAGTTTATGTGCTTTGCGACGAAAAGCAGTGCGGTGCGGGAAGTTTTGTTGTGTGTTGCGGCGGGTAGCGCTGAATTGCGGTGAGTTTATGTGCTTTGCGGCGGAAAGCAGTGCGGTGCGGGAAGTTTTGTTGTGTGTTGCGGCGGGTAGCGCTGAATTGCGGTGAGTTTATGTGCTTTGCGGTGGAAAACAGTGCGGTGCGGAGAGTTTCGATGTGCGATGCGGCAAGTAGCACTAATTTGCGGTGAGATTATGAGCAATGCGGCGGGTAGCACGGCGTTGCGGTGAGTTTATGTGCTATGCGGCGAAAAGCAGTGCGGTGCGGAGAGTTTCGATGTGCGATGCGGCGAGTAGCACTGATTTGCGGTGAGATTATGAGCGATGTGCGGTTAGTTTAGATGCGATGCGGCGGGTAGCAGTACGGTGCGGTGAGCTATGGTGCGATGCGGCGGGTAGGAGTGGTTACTGCATAGTAACCGTCAGGATCGATATATATTTTTTAAAATAAGATAGGCTCGCTTTTGTCTGCTATCTCACCAGCTGATAAAAGGAGTAATCCTAGTCAGCGACGCGATCCCCGGAGGTGGAATTGGGATAATCAGGTCGTGGGGCGATTGTGCACGCTCACTGAAATGCATCTTATAGAAGATAGAAGATGGAGGCAGTCAGAGTGAAAGTCTACTGTTTCGCTCGCTGGTGGCACTGAGCCCGAGTCCTCGAGTAACTACCGGGTGGTCTATGACTTCTGGGAGGGGAGGCCACGTATTTGCTGCCGTCAACATAAGTGAAGAGCCGTCTACGACTTCGGCATGTCCTTATGGAATAACAACCGGCGATCGAGACAGAAGACTTCCACTCTGGCAGCGACCATCTAACGGTTCTGATGGTGATCTAAGACCAACCAGGACATACCTATTAAGGGTTTTGACTAGGCAGGTCAGTCAATAACGTTATTGACTGATTTTATTAGACAAAATCAGTCAATAAGGGTTTTGACTGAGTACCTTAGGCAATAACGTTATTGACTGATTTTGCCAGTCATTAACGTTATTGACTGGTTAAGGGTTTTGACTGTAACATATACATATTATATATGTGGTCGATACTATTATTTGGAATGCATAAGAAGAGGTCATGTGTACATTAGAATATCCTTCAACTTCGGTCATCACGATGGCATCAGCTACCGGACTGGAACCGGCACTTGTTTTCGAAAAATCAGAACGTATAGAATCTAGAATATTCCAAGCAAGGCTAACCGTTCTCAAAATGACCTCCAGATTATTTAGATAAATGATGTGAAGAAGACTCGATCGAAGCTGCGATCGAAGGGTCGTCAGGTCATGTACATACACGGTAGTTAGTATGTACCGGCTATTAACAGCAAGGTGAGCCACCTTTACAGGCGACTATCGAGGATCATTCAATTATTTGCATTGCTCCATGGTGCTAAACACGACCCCCGACCTGGCTTAGCATTATTTGCAAATAAACGTAAAAACAGTAAATTAAATGATCGTTAAACGTAGCTTGTAGAAATAGCTATGTTATTATTAATATTTATGATGAGAGGAGAGGTTAACTTATTTGTTAAAGCATTTTGAAGTAAGTATGATGAATAGTTTTTGAAAGGAACAGAAATACCACTCTCCAATAAATCTTCGTTACTACCACTCATACTCCATTACATTTTAGAGGCGGTAATTTTACTGTAAACTGATTGAACTCTACATTTCCTACGAAGACACTTCCTCTTTAGCTAGGTATGTAAGTTGGGAGAAATAAAGTTTATTGACAACTACAAATCTGAAATTGTTTCCGCATACTGTCGCGATCATTCAACCATGCCATCGTTGTGGTCAATAACTTATTTTGAACTTCCAAACGCAAGGTCATGCGAATTGAACACAATAGATACAGATTTTATCATTCGGCATAATAGACACGAAAATAAACTGAAGAGATGCATAACGATATCCTGTCGTAACCCAAAGTGATTCATGTGCTTGTATTACAAATGGACGGATGTTTGAGGCATAAAGTGTACTTACTGTTGGCGCAACTTCTGGGGTCAGGTAGGGCGAGGCGTCGCTGGGCGTCGGCGACGCATAGCACGGCCAGCAGGGCTGCGGCCGCCAGGCAGTAATGCCGGCTCATCTGTACAAAAACATGCGTACGTCATTATCATGCCTGAAAATTAGCATAGAGCCAACCTTCAGTTTCAGGGTAGTTTGAAGTTTTTAAACGTATTTTTCGAAGGATAGTCTGAGCTTTTGTATCTGTAGTACTTAATCCAAAATTCTGTACGAAACATGCTTACACCATTATTGTCCATGTCATGCCTGAAAATGACTAGGTATATTGACCAAATTTTCGGTTTGAGGGTAGTTTTAACGAATCAAATCAAACGGATTTTGACAAGGCTGATCTGAGCTTTTGTATCTCTGGGACTTATTTAAAAATTATGCCCACTAACATTAACCTACTTTTACACATGATCATGTTCCAAAACTTCAGTTTGACGGTAGTTTCAAAGTTTGAAACGAATATTGGCAAGGCAAGGCAATTTGAGCTTTAGTATCTCTAGTACTTATTCCAAAGTTCTGTACAAAACAAGCTTACATAATTATTATAGTCCCTGATAATACGCATATTGAGCATTTATTGCAACTTTCAGTTTGAGGGTATTTTCAACGTTTTCAAACGAATTTTGACTAAGTTGATCTAAGCTTTTCTATCTTTGGTACTTCCAAAATCTCTACTTTGTATTCTAAAGAAACATTTGCCAGTCTCTATCTCTAGTTTGATTCATTTCACGACTCGGTAGGGAAAAAAAAGTGCCGCGCTAATCTGTCGCGTCGCTGAGCAATAAAATAAAATAACGCAAACATAAAACCGTGCTTTCTAAGTACGATACGAGTCATGAAGCCGCAAATGTGTAGGTATAATTTGTGTCAACTTAAAACGCAGTTAACTTACAAATAGTCGCTTCCACGACTTGCACATGATTCTTATCGTTACGTTGTCGTAGTTTTCATACTTTCATTGTGCTAAGTATACAGCGATTATATTGTAACTTCCTCCAAACATTTTAATAAGAACTTTCGTTAAAGTGTAGTTTTACTAAAGTATTTTATGTAGGTTAGGAATGTGCAGAATGTCGAGACGCCGGTTATTTGGTAAAATCCTATGTAAATCACGCTTTAACTTTCCTCGGAAAAGGGTGTGGCGGAGAGAGCGAGGATGACAAACATTTCGAAGGCGTCATCTTTGTTTTTCTTTCACCATCTTACCGGCAGGTGTCACACTTGTGCACCTTTACCAGCTCACAAACGGGAAAGCATTTTTGTACTCCCCTTATTTCCAAGAAATTAGTTTCTAAGTAGGTATTATGAGTTGTTTGCCTATTTGATAGTCTTCGATCGATTCGGACGAAAGTGTCTCTTTAAGGTAGTGGGTATAGATGTAAGCCCGGTTTAAAACCAATTCAACCAAATCGTTTTAAACGAAAAAAACCGTTTTAAATCATAAACAACCGTTTTTTTCGGTTTAAAACGGCGGATGGTTGATAACAATGTTTTATTGATTTTAATACATTTTCGTAATATTACAAAGGTAAGGATCACTGAAATGGATTAATGATGTGATTTTGCGGGTTTATTACCTAGTTTGTCGCTCCGAGGCCCGAGCGTAGGTAACCTATGATGAGCAAGTCAGTGTAAAATCGTTGGAAACACCGAATTTTGTATATACAGGGTTATATTAATAATTTGGATGTTCCATACAAAAATTCATACCTAAGTACCTACTCGGCAAAAATGTATGGACGACCCAATTTTTTTTTGGGATTACGCAAGTGGCCTCATAATGATCTGCCTACCCCGCAAGGGATAAAGGCGTGATTTGTGTATGTATGTATGTGTATGTAAAACACAGAACTTTTTTTTTTGTAGGCGAGTTTTAAACGGTTGAAAACGGTTGATTTCAGGTTTTAAACCGCGAAATTTGGTTTTAAACGTTTTAAACCGGTTTATTTACATCTGTAGTAGTGGGTATCAAGTTTGCTTTCTTTATTATGCGGGCCACGAATGCCCGAGGACAATCGATACGTGAGATGAATTTATTTTGTTGTATTGTGAAAGCAAAACCCGCCTCGCTGACCTCCTTGTTGTAAGTTAAATGTTTGCGTGAAAAGGTGCTCAACCGTCAACTCGAGAAATCGACGATTTGGGACGCATTTTATGGTAGCAGAAAGCTGCGTCATCCGTCCGTCACGACACGACACGAAGCTTACGCGCATAGTTTGATGAGAAAAGCGAGAAAACTTGAACTAATTTTAAACAATCTGAGCACCGGTTACATACAGTTGAACTCGTCATATTAAAATGAAACATTGTCATTACTTCAGAACTCTTACAATTTTGAAACTTTCAGTACCTCTACCTACCCTCCTGTAAGCCTATCTTGTTTAAACAATTGAATTTAGTTAATCTAATAAATCAGTTAAGTTCAGACTTCAGACTAAAGTATTTGAAAATACGAATGATCACTTCACATGCTAAATTATTTGAAAAGTTATAAACTGTTGCCGTGCCGGCGGCGCTTCACGATTTCACGAAACAAAATTCAGGAATATTCAGCATGGGTAACTTCACTCGTATTTCCGTGGGGTAAGGGTGTCCGTTAGTTCACTCTTTGCGAGGTTGCATCGGGTCGAGTGCAGCGCGTACCTCTATGGCTGGGGTGGTGCGGAGGAGCGCTTGCGAGTTGCGTGCGAGATGCGCGTGTGCGAGCTTATGCGCGGGCGCGAGCGTGGAGCGCGACGGCGTCAGAGGGACTGGCGCAGGCGCAGGCCTCCTCTCTAATTAAGCCTCCGCCATTCATTCACTTTCACTTCCAATACCAGAGACGACCTGCCTGTGCTCCGCGCCTCTTCCACTTGGGAGTACCCCGAGACCTTCTGGAGGTCGCACCGGACACAAAATTTGATCTTGCGTAACACACTGCACACATATCAATCACGACATTTATTGAATAATATTAGATAATTAATTTCGTAACGCCTATTGTCATTCTTTCTTTCTTTTATAAACCGGTATTGAGTGTCTAATAATCATAGCATCAAATGTTAACGAGGTGAAAATAAGATACTTATATGTTGTAAGAATCTACATACACCTTGATCTACACCTACTACTACGTATCTACATGTACAAGTAGTTCGATTATTTCAGGATGTCAATATATACGGTTACATTTAATTAAGTACAAATCTCTTGAGGGTGTGATCTACTTACAAAACTGAACAACTTTTGCTTAAAACTTTTCTTCGAAATATGAAAAAAAAATTGGACCTCCCATACTAAGTGAAACACTTCAGCATTTTTGTATGGGAGGTCCAAATTTTTTTTATATTTCAAAGAAATGTTTTAAGCAAAAGTTGTTCAGTTTTGTGAGTAGATCACATCCTCAAGAGATTTGTACTTATTGAAAGTGTCCTTCCATAAGTATTTATAAGATTTTCAACATCCTCAAGTTCACTTGCGATATACAGGTCATAAAACTTAACTTAACCAACACTAAATAGTCGAAGCTTAAAGTTCACAAACAGAACTTGTTCTCATAGTAAATTGGAACGGGAGGTATTGCTTCTAAGATTTCGCAATACTGTGACCTCTTTCAAGTCAGAAGATGCAATTATATTAATGTATACCAAATTAAAAAAGTGCAGACTAATTCGCAACCTGCTAAGCTTTTTCAATGTAACGATGTCGCGGGGCGAGGTCGTCTCGTGCCGCGCAATGTTTTGATTCTAGATAACCATTGACTTAGGTGAAAGTCAAATAACGTTGGTACCGTGTTTAGCGATTTTCGGATCTTGTTCTCTACTTGGTTGGTTAATTGTACCTACCCACATTCCTCTCTGTTAGATAATACTTGGGCATGCCGCATGACAGCGTGATAAGAGCAAGAAACAAATCGTGCGTACATTTCTTTATCGGAATCTATGAGGTTTTAATGGATACTGATAGTCTACATCAGACTACATCGTATTGCCCAGGCCCAGGCTTAACAAAATCTTTGGGTACTCTCAATAAATCAATACCTGTACCAGATTATAACAACTACCTACCTACAGGGTACGCACACTCACTAGGGTTGTAAAATTGTCTCTTTGAATTTGGAGTTCTCATGCGCATCACGTAGGCACTTTAGAATATTTAAACTAGGATCAAAGTGTCAACGGAGCGTACATTCACTAGGATTCCGTTCAACAATAGAGGACATAAACCTAGATACCAGATGCACTCAGACCTTGGGGTTGATTGGTCTCATCTTGAAGCCGTAATTGCATCGGTTTGGATTTCGCAACTTACAAAATATTCATGTTTGTTGTGATGTGAGAGGTTTTGGTTATCCGGAGATAATTGCGAGTTATTATCGAGAGGCTTGGTGGTGCGCGATGGAAGCTTCTAGATGCACCGAGGCTACGTTACACAACAGTAGACCGTACAGCTGGAGGTTAAACGGCTATTGCACTTACTCTGCCCTGTAACCCGATTTGACATAAATTGCTGTGTATGCCAAATAGGGCCCTGTCGGCAGGGAAGTGCATCTGATAGCCACCTTAATCTGAAAATAGTAGGTACTGCTGCAGTGCTACTGTGCTATGGCGCCAAGACTAACATTGCACATAGGAACATTACTTGATAATTAGTAATTAATAGCTCTGTAATCTAATCATGAGTAAATGTCAAACATCCACAGTTCAACTTAGATCTTGCAATCCATATTTAGGCAACAAGTAACTAGTAATTTTCTAAAAGTGCAAAGTTAATGATGTAGCCTAATGATGAAAGGTAGGTATAGCCTTGAGACATAAAGTGCATGGATACACTCTTCATTGTTTTTCGAAGACACCTGCATTAAAGGCAATAACGATGCTCATTAGCCTTTCTTTCAGTAATATTTCTGAAATTAAGATTTCATGATGCTTACCCGTAATAAATAACTTTAGGAGGTTGACAACCGAAAGATGAAATTAGCTTACAAAGAAAATCTCAGTTTGAGTCGGTAGTTCGTAGTTTTCAGTTGTTATTCTTATACATCTCTCATTTAACATGATGGCTTGTTTTTTAATCTTCTTCTTTTCGTGTGAAACACCGAGTCGTTCAACGACCCGATGAACCCTGGTATCCAGGGTTTTTCAACCGCCTACTGCAAGTAGCAGGCCTCTGACATGGTTGTGTAACGACCGCCATCATAGACAGCAACCGGGACCGACAGCTTAACGTGCCCATCCGAAGCACGGAACCATCTTACTTGCGGACAATTAGGTGGTTAAGCCTGCAATGTCCTAACCAGACTGGGAACAAATTCACAAAGTGATAAATATCAACTCTGTGAGTGACCCCACTGGGAATTGAACCCGGAACCTTTGCGTGGCAGGCAGGCATACTAACCACTGCGCCACATCGGCTGTCGGCAGGCAGGCATACGGCATACTAGTTTTTTAATGAAATCATAGCTACTATCAAACAATTAAACTAATGTTAGTAAATCATAGCTACTATCAAACAATTAAACTAATGTTAGTAAAAATATTGAACCTCGACAAACTTACGCACTTGTTCATTATTCATCTCATCTCATCGCTGACAAGACAAAAGACGTAGTCTTGTGATACACCTGAAGCCTGCTTCTATGGCTACTTTGCTATTATTTGTACGTATTAAGTATAGTAGAGAGGTATCATGAATATGTGACCTGCTGCGTGCGACATCACCGCAACGTTCACCGCATGCCTGATTTACTGATTTGAAGAAGATAACTTACCTACCTACATCTTGCCTACTTATAAGTTAGTGTGTATCACTTGACTTGGTGTTTGTCCCTACAATGGAAAATGTCTGATTTGATTTGTAGAGCTTACAAGTACCTATTTACATCATTAGGTACATGAGATGACCTTCTTCAGTTTAGTATACCTACCTAGAACACAAGTAAATACTTACTCACAAAGTTTTCTTCCAAACTTAATTTAATTGACGGGTAATTAAACTTAGTTTGTACCAAAATTTGTACCTATTATTTGGTAAAGAATCTAGTATACCTAAGAATAGTAGACGGGGACGTTGAAAAATTTTGTTGTCAAAATATTTACGTAAGCTGTAATCAATTTATCCACCTCCTTATTTATCGATGGTTAAAGTTAATGAACACTTGCAACCAGTGATCGTATTAATCTTAAGTTATGTGTAGTCACGTCAGTTATGTAACATATCGTAAGCCGAAAAGCTTGTTTTATCCATTCTTAATAACGACTACAAGAAGTACCTACGAGGCTACCTTTCTTCGACATATTGAATCATCGTAATCATAAATCGCAATAACGGTAAGGTAGTTATAATAACAACGAACACTGTTCACGAAATCAACTTACTTTCGATGTTATGTAATTTTTTAAACTGTCTTGATGTGTATCTTTAAATTCAAATAGGCCCTTTAACCATTATGAATTCCATCAGGCAGGTACTTAACAGCTTTCTTTGCACATTTAGATTATGCCACATAAAGACGACCGTGTGTCAATCAAGGGGGTCTCATCGAAGAATACACAGCAGTAAAGCAGGGAGATGTTATATAGTAGGTAGGTACAATAATAATTTCTCATAGCCCTATTAAAGTTCTAGTGAAAGTTGATTTAATAGGGTAAGCACATAATCAACCGGGATACAACTTCCACAATCATCTGTATTGAGACGGGTTCAACGTATAATGCTATCAGATCCAATCGATTTAATCGTGAACTTTTATGACCTCAAAGCACGAATAGTTAGATAATGAGTAGACCTGCTATAAAGCAGTTTTAAGGCAAGGAATAGAAATATTTCTTTCGTAATACCTGGGTAGGTATGTGCAGGACAAACAATTTCATAATGTTCATCGCTTTCGCAGTACGCAAATAACTAGTAGGTAGGTATTATGTATGGTGTCAGTCAGCAGAAGAGTACGTAAGATGGTCCGAAAGGATTGCGAAGGTAAGAAGCGACACTGACACCCCCTCTCTGATATCTACCTCACCCCCGCTGTCGCCCTGCGGTCAGAGGATATGAGAGGATACTGACATTTGGTTGCCACGTCGCGCTACGGTAGGTAATTACTAGGAATTTTGTGAGCAAAATTTTTGTAAAAGTATACAATGGCGCATTATTGTAGCGTGTTCGGGTGCTTCAAAAATACCAGAGACGATAAAGAACTGAAAGTTTTTCGATTTCCATCAGAGGAATCAAGGTAAGTAAGTTAAAATAAACTTGCCTACGTAATCGTGCTAAAGTAAGTTGTTAAAGCGTAAGTACAGTAAGAATTTGTTAGTTTAGTATGTATAATCTAAGTAAATGTGTAGTACGCATCTAACGCAAGGTTTTCCAAAACAAAAAGTCGAGTATCTGGAGCCAAAAATATGACCTACTACGTTTATCATACCAAACCCCGCCCGAGTAGGTATTCCCGCGCGGTAACTTTGACATAGTGTGTGATATATATTTTTTTCACTTTCAATGTCAGATTGAGATCTTATTGGAAAAAGAGTTTTTTCACATAAGATGGGTACGGTGACGTTTATAATTTGAAATAACTAGTGATGTAGTAGTGTTTAAGCGAACGGAAAAATAATCGGTTTCTATCTACAAAAATGATAAAACTGGAGGACTGGTGCAAAGTGGTTGAAAATGACAAAGACAATTTGTGCTCCACGTTTGGGGGTGGGGAAAGGGAAGACATTATACAAATCAATAATCTTATTGACAACCAATTAGTCATACATTTAAGCGAGAATTAAAGCGACTCATCAGATGAAGAATAACTATTTAAGTAGTATATAATATTAACACAATAAAATGCCTTTTTTAGGTTATTAGGGTAATAATACTTGATATAGGTAATCGTTTCTTTTTGTTTCGATTTTCTTTTCACCCTTCTACATCTCTAGTAAAGTTGCCGGCGCGGATCATTAGATGCGATTTCGGATATTTTTAAGTATGAGCCGATCCTAACGTGGCATCATAGAAGTGGTGGTGTAGCTCGCCACACCAGGCGTGTTGTAAACAACCGATGGGTAATAATGGGTATCCATGGGTAAAACATTAGAATAAACAACGAAAATCGTAAAAAAAATGTACAATATAACTTTTAAAGCACTCGCGATTACTTTCACACATAATAATGACTTTAACGGGTCTTATCGCGATAGTTTTTTAGGTAAATAAGCGATTTACCTGGAAACTCGACGTTTCGACTGGGTTTCACCAGTCGTGGTCGCGAGCAGACTGAAGTAGCAGCGAGTTGTCATCAGGGCGGTGGGCAACTAGATTTTCTGCTACCCACATATTGTCTTAATAATTTAAATTGTTTGTAAACATTACACATTAGGCCGGCACACAACACTCACAATGTCCGACGATCGGTCTGATGGTGAATCGCGCGTTTTTATTTTGTCTATTACCGGACTCCATGTTGTAGACAATTTAAATCCGTCCTCCCGATTGAAATTATTGGGGTTCTTTTTGATTTCTATTGCCTCCCTCACCACTCTGGAGTAATAGTGACGTTCCACAGAGAGGACTTTTGGGGCATGAAGCTCGATCCAATGGTTGGCACCAGATCACAATAGGTGTTCCGCGATTGCCGATTTATGCGTCTGTCGGTTTTTCACAGCTGCGATATGCTCCTTGACCCGTTCACTGATACTGCGCTTGGTTTGGCCAATGTAAGACTTACCACAGCTGCATTGTACCTTATATACACCTGCATTTTGAAAAGGTATAACATCCTTCGATGTGCGTAAACAGTAAGATATTTTGGACAATGGAGTGAAGACAGTTTTAATCAAACCCTTACTCAACACTGTCACAATGAACACCTATTGTCATCTGGTGCCAACCATTGGATCGAGCTTCATGCCCCAAAAGTCCTCTCTGTGGAACGTCACTATTACTCCAGAGTGGTGAGGAAGGCAATAGAAATCAAAAAGAACCCCAATAATTTCAATCGGGAGGACGGATTTAAATTGTCTACAACATGGAGTCCGGTAATAGACAAAATAAAAACGCGCGATTCACCATCAGACCGATCGTCGGACATTGTGAGTGTTGTGTGTACTGATGTGCCGTTGCCGGCAACTTTGGCAACATTGGGAACTTTGCCGTCAATATTGCCGGCAATATTGCCTGAACCGGAAATATTAGGGAATATTGAAAAAATATGCCATAAAACTTTACTTTAGTTATGTTATATGATACCTCGCAGTGTGCTTTATGGTAAGTGCCAGTCCATAACAGCCAAAACCTTTTGCATGACCAATATTGCCAAAGTTGCCGGCAATATTGCCAAATTTGGCGGCAATATTCCCGGGAATTTTGGCAACTTTGCATTTAAGTTCACAAACTCAAAATAGTTTTTGAATATAAAAATATCGACCAAGTGCGAGTAGGACTCACACACGAAGGGTTTCGTACTATTACGAATGAAAACGTCATAAAAATCAAGTTTTTTGTATTGGAGCCCCCTTAAATATTATTTATAATTTGTTTTTTAGTATTCATTGTTACAGTAAAAAGAGTCATACATGTTTTGTAAACATTTAATCTCTGTTACTATTACTGCTCATAAGATAGAGCCTTTGGACCACAAAGTCAAGCACATAAAACACGTCTTTTCCTATAGTCGCTCCCCTTATACAATTATTATTTACTTTATAGTATTTGTGTCACAGCAGCAACAGAAATACGGAGTCTGTGAAAATTGTTATCTCTCTAACTATCACAGTTCATGAGATAAATAAAGTCTGTTGACAGACAGATGAACGGAAGGGTGGTCAAAAGGACGGAAAGCAAAATTAGAGTAATAGGGTCCCGTTTTACCTTAAAGACAACTTGAAAACTCGAAGTTTTCTCATTAGCTAGGCTGTTGAACCTTGAGAGAGCCAAAGCGAGTTCGTCTGGAACGTCTTTTGGCATCACACCATCATGCTGTTCACGCCTTAATAGGCTCGTCACGAGGGAAGCGTCGCGTAGCTTGTTGGTGTCCATCAGATGCTAGTTAAAAGACTTATAAGCTTTTATAGTAGGTTAGAAAATACGAAGTAGCTCTGGCAATATTGCCAAAGTTGCCGGCAACATTGGAAATTTACCGGCAATATTGCCTTGGCAAACTTGCCGGCAGCGGCAATATTGCCGCAGGCACATCACTAGTTGTGTGCCGGCCTAATGTGTAATGTTTACAAACAATTTAAATTATTAAGACAATATGTGGGTAGCAGAAAATCTAGTTGCCCACCGCCCTGATGACAACTCGCTGCTACTTCAGTCTGCTCGCGACCACGACTGGTGAAACCCAGTCGAAACGTCGAGTTTCCAGGTAAATAGCTTATTTACCTAAAAAACTATCGCGATAAGACCCGTTAAAGTCATTATTATGTGTGAAAAATGTACAAGTCAAGTGTAGGAAAGGAGTGTGGTTAAAAAGTAAGGATCCAATATAGTTAAATTTTAATCGACCCTTCTGGGTAACATCGGATCCGATTGGAACCCGTCAGACTAGTTTTCAGATATTTTGTAGTCGAGTGCCGGCAACACTATGTCACAAAACGTCAGCCTACCCATCCTATGTGAAATGCAGTATGTGCGAGAGAGAGGCACTTATAGGTGTAATTGTATAGTGCTGTCGCGCCTGTTCAGTTGCTCCGATTGTGGGTAGCAGGTGGTAGCCCTGCCACGCACACAAAAGCATACACGCCTGTCAGTACAAGCATTACGCATGTTTTAGCCTGGTCAAAATTTTGTCCCCTATATTTCAATCGAGTGCCGCCGGCCTGGCGAAGGCGAAGAATTTATACCTACAAGAAGAATGCTGCACCTATCTATCTGTATACGATTACTTCTTTGGAGCGTACTGACTGTGTGGCTGCTGCTCCGAGACGCTTGGGGCAAACTTTCACGCACACCTGTCATAAATATTCACTGCGTGACTTCGGTCGGATACCCGTATACGACAAAGCAAATGTTTGAAGACAAGAGATCCGTTTAGTTTGGTGATCCGGTATTGTACCGAGGCGGAAGGTTGGTATCATTGTGGTGTAATAAATGTAGGTACATACCTAGATCTATCTTAGATATCCTTCTTCCGTCGCGTGGGACGACGAACGCCCCGCCAAACTTTAATATTTCTAAGACTGCTTAACGTGCCCTCCAAAGCACAGATTCATCTTTCATACATAAGAAAAATCAAGTGGGTCAGCGTTAGGTATAGTCCGTGTGGGCTCGTCTAGGCCTACGTGACATAACAAACATCAAGATGAGACGCATGGCAGGCAGCAGGTCGAAAAGGTGGCGGAAAGGTCGCCTGTTCCACCTATCCCTACTGGCCTATCCCCCCTAGTAGGGAAGAGCGGAATTTTTTTCCTTTCTTTTCTACTAGGGGGGATACGTCTTCCACATAGTTCCACCATAATAAGGTATAGTCAGAGAGAAAGTTATTCAGTTAAAAGAATTATAGAACTAATTTATTGGACAAAAATTGATCCTCCGTCTGTCACCTGAAATGTAGATTTGTTCAAGACCAACAACTTCCCCTAAGAAACTAGTTGTCTGGCATGCATAGTTTCTAATAAAAACACGTTTAAAGTTTGACAGCTGCCATCCGAAATGATCATCTCGTCTATTTCCAAGAAACTTGTAATCTATAATAGCCCGAGCGGCGACTGTTCTCATCCATACCTCACAAAAGAATAGAATAATTTAGCTATGTACGGGGACATTGAGAGATTACAGCTCTGTAAATCTCACTTCTATACACCGACAAATTTTCATTTTATTGACGGGGCCCACTCCCTAATAAACAAAGTCAGGGTCCTTTAAAATTTAAATTTACTGAGAGTGAAAAGTGATCGCATCGGAGAAACTACCGGACTGAGCTCAGGCAGACCAAGGGATATGTGTTCAGCTTTAAATAAACTATTATTACAACTTAGTTTCATTCTGTTATTCGAAGAAATAAAAATTTCTCAAAAAAATGTAAAAGTGGCCGTATCTGGAAAACTGCCAGGCTGTGGTCAGGCAGACCAGTATTTTTCTAGGCAGACTTAAGCAAGCTATCGGTACGACATATTTTTATTCTTTTATTCGAAGAGATAAAATTTTTACTAAAAAAGTAAAAGTGGTCGGACTGGGAAAACTGCCAGGCTGTGGCCAGGCAGACCAGTATATATGTAGGCAGACTCAAGCAAGCTATCGGTACGATATATTTTCATTCTATTCTTCGATGAGATATTTTTTACTTTTTTAAGAGGGCATACTTTTAGCTACTCCGCCAATCGTGCCAAGATAGCAGCCGGCAGACCAAGATTTATAAGCTTTACTAAACTGCTCCTATCGCTACAGCCATGTCTCATTCTATTCTTCGATGAGATATTTTTAACTTTTTTCAGAGGGCAAACTTTTAGCTACTCCGCCAAACGTGCCAAGCTGCGCCGCGGCAGACCACGACCAATCCGAAGTACTCGAGCTCCTCTACCCGTACATAGCTAAATTATTCTATTCTTTTGTGAGGTATGGATGAGAACAGTCGCCGCTCGGGCTATAATGTTTATCGAGAAAAACCATGTTTAAGTTTGACAGCTGTCATTTAGTAGATTTTGTCTAGACCTTGGCTGTACCTTAGGCTTTTGTACGCAAGCGGTATTGGGGTAGCGGATGCGGAACGGAGGTGGATGCGCAGCGAAAATGTTGCGGACGCGCAGCGGATGTCGGCGATATTTGCCAAACGTTGTAAGTCTGCCGTGCGTCCGCAACAAATTTGCTGCGCTTCCGCCTCCCCTCCGCATCTGCTCTTAAACCGCTGCTTGTGTGATAAGAGCCTAGACGGAGGATCGATTTTTGTCCAATAAATTAGTTCTATAATTCTTTTAACTGAATACTTTTCTCTCTGACTATACCTTATTATGGTGGAACTATGTGGAAGACGTATCCCCCCTAGTAGAAAAGAAAGGAAAAAAAATCCGCTCTTCCCTACTAGGGGGGATAGGCCAGTAGGGATAGGTGGAACAGGCGGGGCGCCCGCCGCCTCGGGCGCCGTTGTGCTAAGCAGGAATCAGATTGCCCCTCAGACAGCAGACTGCCTTGTAGGTAGGTACATCAGGCCATTTTAGGACAGGAATGCTAATATTTTATCTAAATGCTGCCATGTGTTTCATTTCATAACGATGTGAAATGACACATAATTTACACGGATTTTCTAACTTGCCCACGGACTATTAAAAGCCTAAAAGCTTAGGTATAAAAACGCCAACTTAGTGTTTACTGTTTACCTCCCCGAGAATCAGATCCTGAGGCGAAGAATGGCTTAGACTACTAGGCCACGGACCGCGGAACGACATAAAGTAGAAAGGTATATTCGTAAGTACCTAAGGCAGTTGGCAGTGTTGCGATGATAGGTACATCCTTTGGTGCCTCAGCTGAAACGGCAAAGAGTAGCTTTTTATATTATCTGTAAAATGGTGGTGCGGTAGGGGTAACATACATACAAACTATTTGCAAACAATTCAAATCTCCCGCGAGTGCAGCCCATCTTCCCCCTCCGAGTTCCCCCTTCATCATAGACTTATATATATAAACTACCCTTCATCTTCTATCCGAGTCCCTACAATGTACAACATAGTAATATACTACTGGCCGTCAGAGTAATGTACGACGTGATGAAGCACGACATGATGGATGGAACCAAAACAATGTCGCCATCCATCACCCCGTACCGAAAGTGTACGGGGGCGGATTGCACGACATGATGGTTGGGGACATCACGTGTTGTGGTAGAATAGTGATGTGACTAGATCGATAATATTATATGCACTTCTAACTTAATCGATATTGTTTTTACAATAAATATTTCTTTAGTAAGCTTGGTCGCTCACTTCGTTCGCTCCAGGGGGTCACTGTTCTAACCTAACCTAACCTACTGTGTCGGATTTGCGTTAAATGTGTTTTTTACTGCGGAGGGCTGCGCCCCCCAAACCCCCCCTTGTGGGGGGGCTTCGCCCCCCCCGTCCTCCCCTCCGTGGGCTGCCTTGCATGTCATGTTCGAATAATGAATCGATAAGTCGATCAAAGTCAACACTGTCACATCACTACATCCGCTGTGTGACGTCATTTGTTTTGATTCACTGATCTATATTACCTATTCTAGGCACTGGATAGGACGTACTCATTCAACTGACAGCTTGTTTCGCGCCCACAGTTGGTGCGCCACCTACCTTTGTTTTACAGGGAACTACGTGACATATTTGACATGATTTGACGTAATTTTGATTATTTTTGATACGAATTTCAAACCTTCAAAATTGTGGCGTGATTTTTTCAAGTTATTCGTTTAATTTACTTAATATTTGCGTGATATTTTGTTTAAATTTGTGTAAGTGGACCTCAAGAAAGATGCTGAAGTGTGTGTTTTGCAAAAAATGATACAAAAAAGGATGTAAAACTTCATTTCACAGGTGGGTGTACTTTAAGGTTATTTTTACCTAAAATAATGCATGAAATCGTACCAAAATACCCATTTACTATCTGACGATTGTTTGCAATAATATTTCAGCAATATCTGATAAATGTTGTAATGATATCCAAGAAAATTTTGTGCAAAACTTATTTTGTTTACATGCACTAGTGATGGGTATTTTTTTTATCGATAAGCAAAATATTTATCAATTTACAGAGGGCTGATACTGTTCGGATTGAGTATGTTATAAAATAATCCTGCAGGTCGAGATTCACCTTTAGCGGTACTGAAAAAGAAGCAACTTATTGTACCTAATATTTTTTTTTTTACTTAGCTTAGGTAGGTATACAAGTCCTTAATTGATTTATGTTTCACGACGTTGCTGTATTCCTTATTTTTGCATTAATTTATTAGTATTATTTATTTTTCAGATTTCCTTCTGACTTGGCGCTAAGAAACCAATGGCTTTAAAACATGAACGCCTTGAATTGGCTCCCAAATTCAACTCATTTTCTTTGCACAAAACATTTTGAGTTCAGTGTTTCTTAAATTTGTAAACTTTGGAGTGGATCATAGGGTGTTTTTAATTTTATGTTACATAATTTATGAAATGTTTCTATAATTTAATTATATTATTTCGTTAAAAGCTCTTTGTCTGTTATTTTATTTTATTGCTCAAATTTGTTTAGGTTCCACAACCCAAGTCTAATGAAAGTTTGATAATAACATCACAATTTTTCATTACTACAGGGATTTTTTTGCTGCGTGCAGACTTTGTTGGTTATTATCGGAGCTGGGAGCTGTTCCGCAACTTGACGGATTCGCTCCTTTTCGTACTCACGGGCCTTACACTACTGATGGATGACACCTATCTACAGCAATAATACGCAGCACTACTGCTGCCTATAAAGCCAGTAAATGTGAAAGGCAGCGGAACTGTTGCGGCACAGCACAGCTTCGATAATTAATTACCGACAAAGTGTGCATGCAGCAAAAAATTACTTATCTTTAAAGTCATTGAGAAATTTATTTTGGAACAAATTTCATAATAGTAAATGCATAGAAATAATCAATCATATACAATCAGATTATTTCTTTGCACACGTCTATGATTTTACGATGATAATCATATCATCGATATGTTGTTATTATACAGCCGACTTTTGGACATCACTAAATCTTACAAAATGGCGATTTTCAATGCTGGTCAAGCGTGTTGCTCAGTCCACCTATCCAGTGCCATAGATAATAGAGATCAGTGTTTTGATTCCATTTCCACCCCTGTACATTATCGGTCCGGCCCGTATTTCAAGACCATCCATCCATCATGTCGTACAATGATCTGTACAATACGCTGCCGTGCCTTAACCTGCTGTGCATTGAGTATGTCGTGCATTGTGGTTCCCCTTCTATCCCCCCCGTCGCATCCGTTACGTGTGACTTCACTCATCAATACACGTCCTTATTTTTATCAATAATGGTTTCTTCCATATTGTTAAATTAATTATCAACCATAAAAAATAAAGTACCAATTTAGAATTTCTACAGATCTAATAAATTTTTGTATTTGATAAAACATAAGTATGATCGGATCGGTACTCTACAGGTGCTGTCCCTTTTTCACATTACTGAAAAACTACGTCCGTCTCACTTTAATCTTCGTACAACTAGGGGCCTATTTTATACACCTACAATTCACAAGTTAATAATTCGAAGTCCATTGCGTAGCTGGTTGGTCTTTCCATATCATATTTGCCAACTAGTTACGCAATCTACAGCGTCCTGATAAACCATAGACACGCAAAATGATGAAATAAAGATTGAGGTTATGAAATTGATATTGTCTCTGATTCATCCAAAACTTCTTTCTTCACCAGCCAGCCAATCCTTTTTCCCCTGTCGTCTGCGAAAAAATGGCTGATAATAAATTATACGAAATCTTGGGGGTTTCTAGAAACGCAAGCGACTCCGAAATTAAAAGGGTGAGCATTTTTATTGATTCATGACGAATGTACATGAGCAGATCATCCTTGGAAAACCACGCATGTCATGTCATTCAAGTATCTAATCGCATCTAGCTTTGGATAATGAGGCGAACAAGGTTCATCGTTCATTATACTGACTGTTAGTGTTCTTACGATTTCTTTGTTCTTTCAGAGCTACCACAAATTAGCAAAGGAATTTCACCCTGACAAAAACCCCGCCGCGGGTGACAGGTTCAAGGAAATAAGCTATGCGTATGAGGTATTATCGGACCCTAAGAAGAGACAGACATACGATAAGTATGGGTTGAAAGGGCTCCAAGAAGGCGGGCAAGGCAGTGGCTTTCCGCCTGATGATCTTTTCGGCCATTTCTTCGGAGATATATTTGGCATGGGAGGAGGAAGCAGAGGAGGTCGAGGCCGTGCGCGTGGGGAAGACACCATACACCCTCTGAAAGTATCTTTAGAAGATATGTACATGGGCAAAACAGCCAAGCTTCAACTGAGCAAAAATGTTATCTGTGGTGCATGTAAAGGCATTGGGGGAAAACCAGGAGCTGTAGTGACTTGTAAGGATTGTCACGGACAAGGTATCAAGGTCTCATATCAGCAGATTGGACCAAACATGACACGTCAATTCCAAACTCGCTGCCCGACATGCCAGGGTCAGGGTGAAACTATCAATGACAAAGACAAGTGTCCTAAATGTAAGGGTAAGAAAGTCTTAAATGAGACTAAAATACTGGAAGTACATGTGGAAAAAGGAATGCGAGAGAACCAGAAGATTTTCTTCAGAGGTGAAGGAGACCAGCAGCCTGACACTCAACCCGGAGATGTCATCATTGTATTACAACAAAAAGCTCATGAACTGTTCCAAAGAACTGGTGATGACCTCTTGATGAAGCATGAAATTACCTTGACTGAAGCACTGTGTGGCTTTGAATTTGTTGTGAAACATTTGGATGGCAGGGATTTACTCATTAGACATAATCCTGGTGAAGTGATTAAACCTGGTGATCTTAAAGGCATTCAAGGAGAGGGCATGCCTCAATACAAAAACCCATTTGAGAAAGGAAACTTGTATATTAAATTTGATGTGATATTCCCTGAGAATAACTTTGCAACTGAGGAGCAAATGAAACAAATTGAAAGTATATTACCTCCTCGGCCCGCTTTTGTCATGCCTACTGGTGAAGATGTAGAGGAGGTGAATATGATGGAGTATACTGCTAGTGACAGAGGCCGTGGCAGGGAAGAAGCTTATGCAAGTGATGATGAGGAGCATATGCATGCCGGACCAGGAGTACAGTGTGCCCACCAGTAGTTCAAATCTCCATCCATATTTGTATGGATTGCTACTCAAACCTCACATAATGTAATATTATTATAGGTAGTTTAATATAAATAAAAGATCACAGCACTACATATGGATGCTAGAAGTATATGGGAACAGTTAGATGGATCTACTGTCATGCATATCCATATATTTTGACCCATTTTCAAAGTAAACTTACAAGCTCCAGTGACAGAGCTTTCATTATTCAGCAGACATTTACCCCCATTTTTCAAGACCACAAATTAATAATATTGCAACCTAACGTTAGTGAAATTAATTTTAATAAAGGTCATAATTCCTTTTGTAAATGATGTGTTTACTTCATTTCACTCTATGTGGATAGTTATCATGTTTACTATAGTTAAATTGCTAGTGAGTTAGTTCATAATTTTCATTCCAGGGACATTTTTTTTATGGCTGAGGCATAGTAATCATCATTAATTTTAGTAAATTTGTTTCATTTCCATTATAAATAATCCTAAATATTATTTTTATTTAGGTTTAATGAAGTCTCCATTTCATAATAAAATAAAATTATCTGGTATTGGGTGTGTACTTATGAAATGAAACATTTTATTTGCTATTTTATAATCCAGTTTTATTTCACTTTGTACCTATTTACAATTTAAAGTATTGTCATTATTATGTATTATCCACCAGCTGAAATAAAATGATAAACATAAATTTACTGTTTTTGTAATAATAATAACATTATTAAGCAGCTACACATACATTTACACAATGCCACTTCTCACACATAGTTCTCACATTAGGTAATTATATTCCTTTAGGTGCATAATGTCCATTTTGCAAAATGTCCACTAATGTCCAGTGGCGAAAAAATGCCCAGTTTGCATAATGACCAGTTTGCAAAATGTCCAATTGCAAAAAGTCCAGTTTGCAAAATGTCCAGTTTGCAATAAGTCCAGTTTATATGAAGTACTGGGTCACTGACCAATGTGTTTTAGGGAAAGTTGTTCGCTTTCATGGTCTGAAGTCACACCTTAATTTCGCTAATTGTACTTTTGCAAACTGGTAATTTTCAAGTCAGATAATCTTCAAACTGGACATTTTGCAAACTGGTCATTATGCAAACTGGACATTATACAAATTGGACATTTTTTCACCACTGGACATTTTGCACCTAAAGGGTTATATTATGTTCTTTTTTTCTTCATCCTTATAAGGACCAATTGATTCTATTGAATCACAGTACTTTTTAAAATCTTTCCTGCTTCTGCACAGAACATTCAAATTAATTTCTGAAAGACCTAATTTTCTTAGCTTCTCTAATCTTTGCTTCACAGTCTTCTGAGATGCAGTTAATATCCTTGGTTTGGTAGTGATGTCCTCTATCTTAAAACCTTCACTTTCAAGGAAATCTAAAAATGATTTGACCTTAAATAGAAACAAAAATATTAATTAGATTATTTAAACAAATGAAATATTATGTACTCATGATAGCAGTTAATAATTATATACCTTTGTAACCCTTATAGTTCTAAGTGCTGGTATTTTAAAGCACATGTCTTCAACAACTTCTGGTGTTGTTTTTAGTCTGTTGGCTATGTATGAATGTGTTGATTCTGTATCCCCAAGAATGCTTTTTGTCTCCTTTGTTATGCTAATAAATCTGAAAATGTAAACCAATTAAAATAATATAAAAATGGGGAGGACTTTGAACATCAGTGGCACAATACCTTATTAATAAAAATAACTTGGTAGTTATATAAAATAAAAACAAGTCAATTTATTCAGTTAGTAGGTACTACTATACCTTTGTAATATGTCCTCTGAGCATCTAACCATCCAGGGGTACATAGTATCAATTCCTAAGTCTTTGATTCTTTGTAGCCTTTCGCGAATAGTGGCATGGTGATATTTTAACACCCACAAGTCTCTGAGTAACCTATCGGAAGAAACATTCATTTCTGGAATAAGGAAAGGTGAAATTAATTGAAATTTGTGATTTATGATTAATTAATACACCTACATGTTAATTCAGCTATGCAGTTATGCCTTTCTTTCTAAGGAGTAGGTAGGTGTAGCATCAACTGTCCTTATTTAGGTATGTATAAGTTATTTACCTAATAAAACATTGAGTGAACTCTCCAGCCAGTCAAATGATAAGCTGTATATAAAAGTCCTCTGGGCAAGACGAGTGCTGAGCTCAGATGGAGTACGCTGTAACAAGAAATGATAGGGTCATTGTGCCGGTTCGCGACCATGCGTCAGTTCGCGACCATTTTCGGGACTGACCTCAGTAATATTGCAATAATAAGAGTTATATTTCACTCCTTGTAAAAAAGTGTGGCTTGAACAAGACAAGGATAACTGCTGAATCTACGCCTATTCAAATCTGTTCATTAAACCTCACCAATGTACCGCAAATAAATCATCTATTTTGCCAGTCACTCTGCCCTCAAAAAAACACCGAAAATCTATACAAAAAATAGCGAGCACGTGCCACTTCAAAAGTGAAATTTTCAGGTTTTCGTCTAGTTTTAATAACTATAACGGTTTTATGGTGTTCATACTTTAGTAAAGTATCTAATTTAACGATAATTTCGTGTTATTTTTAAGTAAATTTATGATTTATTTGATGGTCGCGAATAGGCACCCAATTTTTTGAAAAATGCCGGGTAGCGACCGCCGGTCGCTATCTAACACGATGCTTGAAAAAAGTTTATTATTTTCCTGGTTATCTTTTTCACAAAGTTTTGATTCTTACACCATTAATTCATTCTAACAGACGTTTTTTATACCATAGTTAGTTTGCGACCGTCAAATTATGATTATTTGACCGATTTTCGAACAGTTATTTAGTTGAGTGGTCGCTAACTAGTACATGCTAAAAATCCATGTTTAGTTAGCGACCGCCTCAAAAATGTATGAAAAATAGACGGTCGCTATCAGACTCTAAAAATTTTTTATGTTACTTAGCGACCACTACTTTTGCTTTTACACTGTATTGTTGGCCCTTTGATAGGTTTTTGTTACAGATGTCTTTTAATAGCCTATTATACTGCTGCTCTTAGGCTCTTTGTCTCGGAACGCGCTATAACTCTGGAATCTCCCTCTAACAAATAAAATAGTGCAGGACGCCGCGCGCCTCGCCAACAGCATCTCATGGATCCTGTTGGCTTTAAATGGAGTTTCCGCGTTCTGAAGTAGTGGACCTGTTCCAACTTCTTCTTCTTCGCTTCTGTTGGGTCGTGCACAATGGACATATGTAAAGAGCACCAGCCGTACCCACTTGCCTTCCTCGAGCTGCGCCAGAAGAACAGGCAGAGTTTCTTTGGGCTTTCCTGGTCTATACACGCCATCTCAAAATTCTTCACAGCGTGAAATCAAAGTTATTTCGTCATTGATGCCTGGGGTGAGGTTCCAGTACGTGCGGGTCAGCTGCGTGGAGAAGATGCACATCCTAGGCTCGGGGCCCAGGTGACTTCTGTGCACTTTGAGCTGATGCATTCAAATTCCTCATTGTCCAGAGAATTCAGCTCAGTTTTTGTTGTGCAGCAATGTGTTGGCAGAGAGACCCCTTATAGCGTTTAATTATTGATAGAAGCCTTGTTGGGCTCTCTCAGGAGTTGGGCCTTGTACCTAAAGTAGTTCACCACAATAGGGAAGCAAATACTCGCTGCTTTTTCACTCAGAGGCTTTGGAGACAACGAAAAAGCAGGAAGTTCTCACTTCTTACTGACCTTCACACAGTCCTTGCCTTAAGGGAGAAGGGTGCTGCCATATAAAAGCAATGTTTTCGGATACAGGGGTACGTTATTTCACTCTGGCTACCACCGCAAACCCACCTGATTACAACAGTCAAATTTACATAGCACCTGTAATTTTATGCCTTCTTTAAAGCCCAGAGCCATCACTTCTGCACCACACACCCATGCCTCCACGCTAGCGTAAAACTGGGCCTATAATTCTTCAGGGTAGCTTGCGTTGGCAGATTCTCGAGCTGTTTCATACATATTTCGCTGGCAGTGGTTGAATTAGGCTGTGCGGCCCTCACATCCTTCAAATTTCATGTGTGGTTTAACAAGTGCATGATGACGTTATAGATACCCGTTTAAAAAAGGTAGGTAAAAAGGATCCGCGTTTGGTGCACTCACACAAGTTTACCTGGTGCAAGTAGCCTAGTATTTTGGGTAGTCATAGTCAGCTAGACCTGCAGACTATAAAGGCAATACAGTGGCCACTATAAACACCCAAGGGTTCTGGAAAAAGGGAAGACGGCTAGAGGTTTGATGAGTTCCTGCGACGTGACTGACGAAAATACCTCCAACAGAGCGAAGTGAATACAGAAGACCAGAAAAGATCCACCATAATATGAAAAAAATATTGCCAAGGATAGAGAGCTACGTTCTTATGTAATTCTGCTGTGTGTTGTTGGCCGACAAGACCCTTTGTGAAATATTTATGGGTCGCTTTTGGTACAACGTGGGTCGTACTGACTGTAAGCGAATCAGGAAGTTCCAAGAGTGATACTTTGTAGCACCGTGAAGTAGCGACACGCGGAATTCCTACTCGCTTTTGCTAAGTACTCGAAGCCCGTCGGTCTATGTGCTCTAGCATTCGCGCATATCTAAAGGCCTGCCTCTTGAGCTTCCTTCGATGTTCTTCCACTAAAGCCCACCTCAATTGAGGGTGGAATTTCATGCCCAGTTGCCGTGTAAGACAGATCCTGCTGGTCGAGTTTGCGGATGGAGCTGAACAGGCCTAATATTGCGCGCCGGCGTGATTGGTACAGGCAAGGGTAGTGTATGAGCACCAAGGTATGAAGCATGGACAGTTCTGGTGCGGTGTGACCTTGAGAGCTAGAACCGGGCTGTGTCCTCGGTGGTTGCATCAATGAAGTAGAAATGGTTGATCCTCCCCAGTATCAGAAAATACGCATTAACCTAGCTAGGATCGGTACCGTACAAATGCGCGCTGAAGACCAGCGAGGTCCTGATGCCTCATTGGTTCACGCTGAGGCTTTGGAGACAACAAAACGTAATAAACAGCGTCAACAAGGGTGGTGAGGCAGCCAAGTCAGTAGTAGTCATTGCTGTGCCACCTGTTTGGCACAATGAAATATTGTTATTTTTTTAATCATGTCTAGATAGGTACTAGGTCACAACCTTAGGTGTAGATTTATAAAGGATTGATCAAGATGTATGAAAAATGTGCAAAAGTCAAAATTATTATTAAATAATGGTTAATATGTCTATAATAACGATAGTAAAACGGGCGGTCGCTATCTGACGCACACGTGGTCGCTATCTGAAAAAAGCGGTCGCTATCTGACATTTTAGGTACTTTTCGGTTCAAAATTATTTTAAAAATAAACTGTTACAGTATTTTGCAAATACTTCTCGATACGAATATCTTGATTATATCTGCTATGCTCACAAAAAAAATCAACCTCCAAATATGAAACCTTCATATTAATATCATGTCGCAAAGTTTGGAAGTCGACTAATCGGTCGCCAACGGGCGCAATGACCCTAAGTTTTAGCTCAGGTTTTAGAGTAGGTAATTCTTGGTTACTTCAGTGACAGCTAGAAGATTATCCTAAAACATATCTTTACCTTGATGCGATCTGCTATGTAATACAATCTGTTTTTGCAATAGCCATTCTTCTCATCATTCTTCGTAACTTTGTAAATATGTAGCAGAGTTCTAAAGGGCAGTTTCGTAAATGGCATAGCATCTTCATTAGATACAAAATTTAACTTTGAAATCAATTTAAATTTTGCAATACTATCTAAAAAAAGAAATTCAAATATAAGGCTTATAGTAACCAAATCATAAGTTGATTATTATATGACCTGATCTGATAATAATACCTGAATCATTTTCATCAAATTTAGTTTTCAGTCTTCGTCTGGATGGTTTAGTAGCTAACGCTCTACTTTGAATAACTGAGAAATTCACAAAATTATTGGTTTGTTTATAAATAGGCAGGGTATACTCTTTAGGATTAAACCCGAGTGTATTGAAACCTTTGGAAATAGAGGAAAGTCTCCTGAATAGCGGGAACATCACTAGCCTAGATAAATTCATTATATTAGCACAGGATTAATGTAATTTAATAAATAAATACTGTATTTCTTACAAAACATAACCTTTTGTTTGACATTAAAAAAATGGGGCTATTGCTACCAGTGCAATTTAAATTGACACTTGAACATTGCTCAACAAAATCCATCCACTTCCCTACTAATGCAGCAATGGATGCTGATGTCTGCACACGGAAAACTCGTAACTGAATACGCACTAGTGAAAATCGGGCCATTTTTGACAACATACAGAAACCAGAAACAGCCAGGCGCGGTCACAGCCCTCAGTTTCAGGGGGGGTCGTGGCGGCTGAAATACCTTAGAACCATTTTTTTTATCCACACTTTATATTTATAGAAATATTTGACAATGGTCAATGCCTGACAAACAAGTCCGTTGAATGTCGTGAAAATACATTATCACAACAGTAAACGTTTAGAAAAAAATGGTGAAATTGCGGTTTACACGGTAGCTTTTTTTCTTGGATTTCCGCAGTGGCGGATTTACAGTTCTAGCCGCCCTAGGCCCCAGGCCTATAAATAGTATAAGCTATACTGAGGGAGAGTGATGGTGTCACACCGCCACAAGTAAATCGTGTTGCGAGCGAAGCGAGCCCGACTTTTCACGGTAAAATTTGGTATAGTAGAAGCAACAGTGAGGGAGACCGAGTGCAGTGGTGAAACGCCAACGCAATATGTGGTGAGGTGCGAGCGAAGCGAGCCCGACTTTTCACGGTAAAACTGGTATACTCTAAGCAACACTGAGTGAAAGAGAGACCTGTCACACCGACGCCAAAGTCGCCAAACTATTGCGAACGAAGCGAGCCTCACATTTCACGGTAAAAATTGGTATAGTGGCCTTATGGCAAATCCGCCACTGGATTTCAGGGGGGGTCATGACCCCTATGACCCCCCCCCCTGTGACCGCGCCTGGAAACAGCTGGTAAATAAATAAAAATGTTTCGTCAAAAATCTGAAATCAAATTAAAATTGTGTTTAAGTGTGGATTTTGCAAAGTTTTAGCAATACAAATTGGATATTCCATGTTTCTGAAAATAAATAAGAGGGCTGTCTAAGCGTGAATTGTCATGGGAAGGTATATTTACTTACTTGATTTGATATACTCTTTCTTCGAACGTTTTGTTTTACAAGATAAATATGTTCTGATCTACCCATACATAGTACAAAATAAAGTCGCTTTTTGCGTTTCCCTGTCTGTCTGTTGTGGAATTCGCCAACTCTTCCTAAACCAATATTAGAGTGATTCAAGGGTAAGGTTTATATGTATAACACATGCCTAGAAAATGAGTTGCAGCGTGTGAAACCGCTAACGGACCGCTAGTTTATTATAATTATATTCAAAATAACATGCAACTTTGTACAGACATAAGGAATGGCGGAGGGTAGCAAAGAGGGAAAGGAGGCGCAGAGTAAGGACTCAAGAAGCCAAGGAAAGAGGTAAGTAAGAGAACCCTTGTGTTTATAAACCTGCGGAAAATTCAAGAAGTATTTGAGACCTTTGTCATCCGACTACAGTAGAAAATTTTGCAAGATTTTCAATAATTAAATACCTATCATGGAAGTGTTTTAAAAATTGGTGATCAGCCTGTGTTCCATTAAAATTAAAAATCACAACAATATATAATAGTCTAAGCTCCCGTCGACCAAGTCTTACCTCATAGGTCTACCGCACGGACGTATACTGTAGCGATAGATACCACTTAGGAGGTCAGGAAAATACTGGGTTGCCATCTCCTAACCTGGAGGAAACTTTTTTATTCGAGTTGGAAAATGCAAAAAAAGTCCAAAAATTATCTCATATTTCTACCGCTCCAAACGTTTACCTACCTAAAGAGACTCCTTTTGAGATGAGAATGCGCTAGGGTTGCCAGCTCCAATCCTGGCAGATTCCAAGGTCAGCCACATTTTATGAGGCCCAAAAATGGGGTTTTTTACCTCATCTTTCTACCGGACGAAATTAGTGTCAATCGATAGCTAATATAATAATATAATAATAAGCATGCCATTGACAAATATATAGGGTTGCCTGCTATCAGCCTGGCAGGAACTCTGGTAAACCCCCTCAAAGAAACGACGGTAAAATCTTCAAACAAAGAAAAAGTCATGAAAACCACTAAGATTCCAGCAAAACTTAATGTAAACTGCGCCATAGAGTTACATTCTGTTGTGTGGGACACTGCGTCGACGAACGACCCGACGGAACCTGGTATTTTCAAAGCATCTATAATTAGGAAGTACAAAGCAGGCCACTGACAGGCCTTAGCTTTCTTGCAACCAAACAAAATTTATGCCAATCGATAGCCCTAGGTATGCCATTTATAAATATATAGGGTTGCCTGCTATCAGCCTGGTAGCATCCCTGGTAGACCCAGTCAAATGAACGCAGGTAAAATGTTCAAACCCATAAAAACTTGTGTTACACTGCTAAGATGTCTTGCTACCAAACTAAATTAGTGCCAATCGATAACCCTAGACATGACATTGATGAATATATAGAGTTGCCTGCTATCAGCCTGGCAGTGTCCCTGGTATACCTCCTCAAACAAACGTTGGTTTAATCTTCAAACCAAGAAAAACTTACGTAAAACTGCCAAGATATTTTGCTACCGAACAAAATTAGTGTCAATCGATAGCTCTAGGCATGCCACTGATGAAAATATAGGGTTGCCTGCTATCAGCTTGAAGTTTTCCTGGTATACCCCCGCAAACGAACGCTGGTAAAATCTTCAAACCAAGAAAAACTTATGTAAAACTGCTAAGATATCTTGCTACCGAACAAAATCAGTGCCAATCGATAGCGCTAGGTATGCCGTTTATGAATTTATAGGTTGCCTGCTAACAGCCTGGCAGTTTCTGGTAGACTCCGTCAAATGAACGCAGGTAAACTATTCAAACCCAGAAAAACTTGTGTAAGACTGCTAAGATGTCTTGCTACTAAACAAAATTAGTGCCAATCGATAGTCCTAGACATGTCATTGATGAATACATAGGGTTGCCTGCTATCAGCTTGGCAGTATCCCTGGTATACCCCCTGGTATCCCCTCAAACGAACGCTGGTTAAATCTTGCGTTCGTTTGAGGGGGTATACCAAGGATACTGCCAAGCTGATAGCAGGCAACCCTATGTATTCATCAATGACATGTCTAGGACTATCGATTGGCACTAATTTTGTTTGGTAGCAAGACATCTTAGCAGTCTTACACAAGTTTTTCTGGGTTTGAATAGTTTACCTGCGTTCATTTGACGGAGTCTACCAGGGAAACTGCCAGGCTGTTAGCAGGCAACCCTATAAATTCATAAACGGCATACCTAGCGCTATCGATTGGCACTGATTTTGTTCGGTAGCAAGATATCTTAGCAGTTTTACATAAGTTTTTCTTGGTTTGAAGATTTTACCAGCGTTCGTTTGAGGGGGTATACCAGGAAAACTTCCAAGCTGATAGCAGGCAACCCTATATTTTCATCAGTGGCATGCCTAGAGCTATCGATTGACACTAATTTTGTTCGGTAGCAAAATATGTTGGCAGTTTTACGTAAGTTTTTCTTGGTTTGAAGATTAAACCAACGTTTGTTTGAGGAGGTATACCAGGGACACTGCCAGGCTGATAGCAGGCAACTCTATATATTCATCAATGTCATGTCTAGGGTTATCGATTGGCACTAATTTAGTTTGGTAGCAAGACATCTTAGCAGTGTAACACAAGTTTTTATGGGTTTGAACATTTTACCTGCGTTTATTTGACTGGGTCTACCAGGGATGCTACCATGCTGATAGCAGGCAACCCTATATATTTATAAATGGCATACCTAGGGCTATCGATTGGCATAAATTTTGTTTGGTTGCAAGAAAGCTAAGGCCTGTCAGTGGCCTGCTTTGTACTTCCTAATTATAGATGCTTTGAAAATACCAGGTTCCGTCGGGTCGTTCGTCGACGCAGTGTCCCACACAACAGAATGTAACTCTATGGCGCAGTTTACATTAAGTTTTGCTGGAATCTTAGTGGTTTTCATGACTTTTTCTTTGTTTGAAGATTTTACCGTCGTTTCTTTGAGGGGGTTTACCAGAGTTCCTGCCAGGCTGATAGCAGGCAACCCTATATATTTGTCAATGGCATGCTTAGAGCTATCGATTGACACTAATTTCGTCTGGTAGAAAGATGAGGTAAAAAACCCCATTTTTGGGCCTCATAAAATGTGGCTGACCTTGGAACCTGCCAGGATTGGAGCTGGCAACCCTAGCGCATTCTCATCTCAAAAGGAGTCTCTTTAGGTAGGTAAACGTTTGGAGCGGTAGAAATATGAGATACCTAATTTTTGGACTTTTTTTGCATTTTCCAACTCGAATAAAAAAGTTTCCTCCAGGTTAGGAGATGGCAACCCAGTATTTTCCTGACCTCCTAAGTGGTATCTATCGCTACAGTATACGTCCGTGCGGTAGACCTATGAGGTAAGACTTGGTCGACGGGAGCTTAGACTATAATCATTGCCATGAATTTTTCAGATGGTGCTCTAGACTGCAACTCTACAGAATACCAAGATCAAAAAAAAGAAGAAGAAAAACTAGAATTGTTTGAATTAGAACAGATTGAGAGATCAAATTTGATAGAGAATCAAAAATGGCTAAGAGCAGAAAGAGTGGCAATGGAGCAGTGGAAGAAACTGCAGGAACACAGAGAAAAACTTAGGATACAAAGACTTGAGGAAGAAACCAAGCGCAGACTGGTAATATTTATTTACCTACTTCATCTTCAGTCATGTGGGATGGGACACCGAGTGCTTGTGTCAGAACTATTCAAACTCTGACTACTACCTACTAAAAAATCTTTCTTTCTTTCCAATAGGCCATTAACATGGTTGTGCCCAAAGTTGTGTTGCTAAGTCTTATTGTCATCTTAAAGTGATTCAGCAACTTATAGTTTTTGAAACACAAACCAATTAAATACTTTCTTTTCTTTCTTTTAGGAATGGGAATTAGAACAAGAAAACAAAAGGAAAGAAGAAGAAAGACTGAAAGAAATAGCAGAAGAGAATAAGAGGCGGCAGGAAGTTTTCATGAAGCACTTAGAAGAGTTCTTGGCTGGAGACAACACTATTCCTCCAGATGAGCTCCTTGTGTCACGGGAAACAAAACCAGACTGCGATCCTTGCCCATTCTTCTCCAAAACTGCTTGTTGCCGATTTGGTGACCAATGCTCAAGGAACCATAGATATCCAGGCATTAGTAAAGTATGTTACATTTTATATAAATTTACTAAAAATGTACCAGTATGTAAAAAGGATTTCTGGAAATATTTTAAGGGTTGAAGCTGCCCATGTAACTGAACAATAATTCCCAAAGGAACATAAGGAAGATAGACTATTTAATTATAAAAAAAATCCTATTATGGTTTATGAGAGAGATAACAAGCAATTTTAGACCTTATAAAGATATGTCTTGGAAAAAGTTGTTCCACATCATGGATATTTGAATATCTCGATTTTTCTGATGAGAAGTGTATTTCCTAGTATTTAATAAATATATTACTTTTGCAGCTCTGATCTTTGGAAAATTTCACTTTTACAGGTACTATTAGCAACCAACTTTTATTCCCACTTTGGGTTAGAGAATGCTGATGAGCATGATGCAGACATCATGTTGGAGTATGAAGACAGTGACACATACAGAGAATTCAAAGAGTTCTTCTATGATGTTCTGCCAGAGTTTGAGAAGTTTGGTAGAATAACTCAGTTTAAGGTGAGATATGAGGTGCAGTTCGTGACTTGAAGGTATCCTTTGTCAAACTAACAACATAAGAAAGATATAAGAATTAATTTAGTGTAATATTAGTAAAAAATAAAAAGGTTTTTGGAGCATATTTTTGTTTGGAAAGTTACACTCAAGCTATCTACTTTTTAGTGAGAGTTGTCATACATTTTACCAACGAAAATATGCTGCCTTTGCTGTGATGTGATGAGGTAGGCCAAAATGTTTTTAAATTACTCATGAAAAGTCTTCAGATTGCCGTGGGCTTTGAGCTGTAAGTATAAACATAATTAAACATACATGCTATTTGATTGGTCTGTGAAATAAATGGATAGTCATATGCTCTTATTTTATTCATAGATCTGCAACAACTACGAGAAGCATCTCCGCGGGAACACGTACGTAGAGTTTGCCGAATTGCGGTGCGCGGTCGCGGCGTACAGAGCGTTGCACACGCGGTGGTACGGCGGCAAACAACTGTCGCTGCAGTTCTGTCTGATAAGCTCCTGGAAGAACGCTGTTTGTGGTAAATAAACTTATCTTTCTAATTAGATTAGCCTTTATTAGTCCTCTGCAGGACAAGGCTTCTTTTTGATTGCGCCATTATCTTCAATCCTGTGCCACACGCATCCGACCTCACCCTATCGCAGATAGCAACTAAATATTAGGCTGATGGTCACGATATGGCTTTGGAATAATAGTTTGCCTTCCCAAAGGTTGCGATTAAATGTCTGCTTGATTTCAGGTCTTCAATCCAGGAAGAGATGCCCTAAAGGTCGATCGTGTAATTTCCTGCACGTTTTCCGAAATCCAAACAATTTGTTTAACTCGATCCGTGATACTCAGGAATATTCAGAAAGGTGACGATCTTTTCTCGTTTTTGTCGTGTGTCAAAAATCCTATTTTTTTTTACTAGTGACCGATAGCGAAAACTCAGAACCGGCTGGTGATAAGGAACAACTTTCCCTAAGGAACAGGTCGAAGTATGAAAAAATATTTTGGACCTCCCATACAAAATTGGCGATCAGCTGATTTGAGTTACTATGGGAGGTCCAATTTCTTTTTTCTTCATATTTCTACCTATGTTCCTTGGGGAAAGTTTTTCCTTATCACCAGCCCGTTCTGAGTTTTCGCTATCGGTCCGTACTAAAATTTCACCATTATTGTTATAATTGGGTACAAATTAGTTAAAAATATTTTATTCAAATCCCATTACCTCTCAGGTCCCGCAGAACACCACCTCGTAGGACCCCTCCTCGTATGTGGCGCTGGTCAGAATCGCCAGAAGTTGAGGTATCAAGAAGAAGACGTTCCTGGTCGAGTGAAAGGCGAGATAGAAGAAAAGAAAGGGAAAGTCGTGAGGAGTCGCGGCGGGAGAGAAGAGATAGGCATGAGAGGTCGCGACGACGGCGATCCAGTGAAAGGGACTCTCAAAGAGAAGAAAGGTTGAAAGATTCCAGGTATGACAGTGAAGATAGACATTCAAGGAGTAGTAGGCATGAAGACAGACACCGTGATAATGAAAAAGGAAATAGTCGCGATGAACCCAGGAGTGAGAGAAAAGACCGAAGCATAGATGATGAATGCGACAAGGGCAGTCCGCAACGTAAACGAAACAGATCACCAGGGACTGTTTCAGAGCGTTCTGAGAGAACATCTCATCGAGGTTCTTCCTAATTAAGTAAAAAAATAAGTATAAAATACAAGTAAGAAAGAATTATAAATAAAAAGTTGAATGAAGTAACTTTTTCATTTTACCAACCAGTAAGCAATTTTAACAGTCTTCAAATATATCATTACCATTTATTAAATTAATTACTCAATCTGATCTAACTACTAGTTTTATTATCTTATCAACTCGAAAAGTTGTTATCAGGTCAATCCATAATTAGGTACTTGGCTAATTACTTCATATTCCATTTATATGTATTTTCTTTTTAAAGAGGGTACTTCTCATGTTTATGTTTTAAATTGAGGTCGGCCAGTAAGCAGGTCGGTGCCATCGTAAATACACGGCAGTTCAAATTTAAAACGCGTTTATCGGCCATAAACAGTAACTGCTACGTAACCGACATCAACACTAACTGACTAATTAATTTCTAAAGATGGAGAACAAAATAAAGAAGTGTATTTACTGTGATAACGCTAAAGAACTGGAGGACTTAATAAAGAACGGTTTAGATCCAAATTTTGAAGGTGGATGGCCTATTAGACTGGCGGCGCGGCATGGCTCACACGCTGTGGTTAAAAAACTTATTCAATACGGAGCAAACCCACATTTACTGGGCGAATCAGGTATGTTGAATCTTTCCTTATATCAATATTACTTTCTGATAGAGACACAAATAAATGTGTTATTTTTTACTCAGGTGCATCCACCCTGCAACTGGCAATATATTCAGCAGCGCATTGGGACACTGATAACTGGACGTTCTTGTTATCATTTTGCGATTCGTCTCAACTGGCTGATGGCGCGGCGGTGGCCATCATCTTCAACAACACGCCAGCGCTGATCAAGATACTGCAAACAGGCCGGCTCAACACAAACATACCTACGACTTTGACCGGTAAGTTACTTTGTATTTACAACTAGGTACTATCTTGATTATTTGATAGCAGGATTTATTTGAATAGTGCGTGCGTGTAGCTCAGGTGAAGTTAGATTAAAACAACATCAACCCATCGTTTCCCGGGTGATGATTCTCGTATTATTGACCTTTGACACCCTGCCTACCCCGTTTTGTTTAAATAATAGGTACATTTTGCATTTTACATATCTTATTTGTTCCAGGGAAAACAGTAGAAGCTCTCGCAAAAGGATACAAGTTGCAATGTTTTCTGAATTCATCAACAACACAACGCAGCCCTAACGTGACCCCGAATCCGTCGCCTAGAATGTCAAGGCAACTTAGACAGGTAAGATTTTCATATAACTTGCGCAAATTGAGAATGGATCCCGAATGGACAACATTATTGTTGACATCCTGCTGATATGTCATACGTATAATATGATAGAGAGGCAAACAATAATGTTGCCAGTTCGGGATCCATTCTTTATATGCGCAAGTTATACCTAGGAGTTCGTGTTCCTAAAATAGAATGTAGGTTATTAAGTAAGTATCTATTTAGTCGAAAGAATAATTGTGTACTTACCTACATTAGTCAGCTGGTCAGTCAGCCGACCCACACTAATTCTAGATGACTGTCTACTTAAAACATAAATTGACCTATTTAGTCATTCGAGGCCAGTCCTAGTTTAGCTACGTTGCGTTGCGATTTTGGTAGGCCGGAAGTTGATGGTCTGCTACCCCACTATAAGTTCAACTTAGTCTTAGTACATACCTACCCACCTGCTATAATGATCTTCTAAATCTCATAAATGCGTTAGTGAAAGTAGTCTATATACTTATAAATCAGTAAAGTCAATCTAATCCACGGTTTCTATATTCCAGCCTACCCTGAACCCGCCTCAGCACCCTCAGAGAAACCTGTCGCCGTCGGTCGCCCGCTTCTTCCACCAGACCGCGGGGCAGACCGGCCTGACGCCGCCCAGGGCCACCGTCATGATGGCAGCCTCGCCCCCTACTATGACTAATTGACAAGCTAAGTTGAACAGTATCCTCGGTGAAATGTTACTAGAGATCGAAAGCAAAAACTCAAAAACCGGCAAGGAACAACTTTCCCCAAGGCACATATGTCGAAATACGAAAAAAAATATTGACCTCCCATAGTAACTCAAATCAGCTGATCGGCAATTTTGTATAGGAGGTCCGTAATTTTTTTCCTATTTTGCCCTATGTTCCTTGGGGAAAGTTGTTTCTTATCACTAGCCGGTTCTGAGTTTTCGCTATCACTAGTAAAATTTCACCCCATATATCTCCACTGTAATCAATCAATCACCATAGATAAGGCTTTGCCTGAACATTGACGTCGATTCAGGCAAGACACTTTCTTACATAATTCTTCAATATTCATTCGTATCACTTTCAGAAATAAGTAAATGGAGAGACAGGAATACTGACGTTTAATCATCTGATTTTTAGGGTTTCGTAGTCTACTAGAAACCCTTATAGTTTCGTCATGTCTGTCTGTCTGTCTGTCTGTCTGTCTGTCTGTCTGTCTGTCTGTCTGTCTGTCTGTCTGTCTGTCTGTATGCCGCGCCCTCATATCTTCGTCAGTTTTTGAGCTATCGACATAAAATTTGGTGAGAAGATAGATCGTGTTGACCCAAATATAGAAATGTTAAGAAAAAATTATTTTAAATGTTTTTTGGACCCCCTCCCGTACAAGTGAAAGGGGGGCAAAAAAAATTTTTTTCTTCTGTAATATTGAGTAGGGTATCGTTGAATAGGTCTTTTAAAACTAAGGGGAGGTTTCTTTGAAACAAAGTCACTAAAATGTTTCAGTCACGAGATATTTGCTTTTAAAAAGGGCGTTTTTGACCCATAATTTGTTCCAGCTGTAACTTCTAAAGTATAAACGCTAAAAATTTGAAATAAATATGGAATATAGCTTACAATCTGAAGTAACAATGAAAACTATAACGGATATTGTACCCTTAAAGGTTTCAGAAAAAATTGAGTTTTTCTATTTGCGGTTGGTCATCATACTGCTGCTAACAAACCAGCAACAAAATTAAGTTTGTAATGCTGAAAAACCTGATATTTAAACGTTGACTACGAAACCCTATTTGTGGGCGTGTCTGACACGCTCTTGGCCGGTTTTTATACAGAACCAGATTGCTCGAAATTTGCAATAGGAATAAAACATCACTCTAGCATACAAATTACCAACTGATTGGGACGTCCTGACTCTTTTCTTTTTGCTATTTATGGATATGACAGAAATACCTCTCAATTTATTAAGAAAATGTGCTGCCAGAATCGAGACCATTCATTGTTCGTACGTAGTAATCGATGTAACACCGCGATTCTTGTGGAAATTATTTATCTCATTCTTACCCATTCTTATAATTGTTAAAACCCAAGAAAATTACAGCTGTTAAAGTAACAGACAGCTATTAAGAAAAATGTACGTCAGAATCGGGGTGAATGTAAGTAATGCAAATAAGTGAGTAACTTTTATCTAGGAATCACTTTAGAGCCAATTCTAATGTTATGTGTTTACGAAGTGATGTAGCGCTTCTTTCTTCTGTCCTTTATTTCTGAAAACTGTTTCTAATCTAAACATTTCGGTTTTACACTACCTTCACATCGTAAGCACACGACATTTTAATCTGAAAGAATTGCTATAAATGTAAGCAGTATTTTATTTGTAACATGACATGATGAACCACATTCTGATTTAAGTAGATAGTAAGAAAAGTAGTTAAGTAGATAGTAGTAGACAGAAAGAAAATAAAAAAGTGGGATAATCTTACAGGATGTTTACCATGGCTGTGACTGCATAACACGAAGGAATTTAAATTAAATTAGACACAAAATAATCGTTTTATTCCCAAAATGACATTGCCATGGGACATCCTGTGCTATGAACATTATAACTGGGTACCTATTTAGGTAACAAACTGTTTTAGTTGGCTGACTTGGTTTGAATAATTTTAATTAAGTAAGTAGATAAGCTCGTTAGTAGTAGATAACTCGTATCATTGTGATAAATAAATGATAGGTAATTGAGACAATATTGAAGTATGAAAATCATTAGGTTTATATTTTAAGTTTGACTAATTATGGTAATAATAAATTAATTAAGTAATTACTTAAACATGCTAATGTTGTTGTTTTGTTATGGAAACCTAAACTGTACATGAGAACGAGAGTTCTGAGTCGGCGTGCAGAGACTCACGGCTTGAGTTTCGTTGAATCCCTCGGAAGCGGCACCAGCAGACTGCAAAAATAAAAACATTTCTTAGTAATTTCTGGTTACTGGGGGGCTGGAGGAAATTTTGAATCGGTAGAAATCCGAATCGCTTGCGAAAGACTCCCACGAGTGGTCTAACCAATCGTGTCGCACTTTGTATGTACACAACGCTAACTCATGAACAATTGCATTTTAGGGTTTCGATTTTCTTGTGATTGATACCAACAAGCCGGACAAAAACTATATTCGATTCAATAAATTTTACTGCAAAATATTACAGTCTGAAAAATAGAAACCTTATATTTTAGATTGTTCATGATGACGATGAGTGAGCAAGAGAGACTGTACTACTTGAATCTAGTCCTGCCAAGGGTGAGTGAAAATTCGAATTTTTAAATTGATTATAATTTATTAATAATTATTGGATTAGGACTCACTTGAGGTGCTACACGTGTCTCCTCTTGGTTCTTCTGTACTATTGTAAGAGGTATCCCAAGCATGTGACTCATTTTGTTGTTCAGGCAGCTTAGAAACCTTGCCAGCACGACTTTCTATAAATAAAGATAATATAAAATGAAATACCTATAAAAAATATTACTTCATTTGTGGAAAATTAATAGGCATTTAGGTGTAAGCGCAAAGCGGACGCTGCAGTAGGAACTCTTCGCGCAGACGGTCGGTTGAAGTGCTAAGACAATCAACTATGTGTGTGATTGGTTCTAGTAGATAGGTATCTGTTACATACCTCTGCATTCTTCGGGACCGGCGTAATGATCGGGAAGTTTCTCACGACACAAATCTTGGGGTAGGTGAGCGGCTCCCCACGCCAGAATTGCACACTGCAGTATGAACCCTCTTCTTCGGGCAGACGGTAACCGTGCTGTAGAAAACACAAAGTAAATGAATAAATCTTGTATAAATAGTTCTAGTCTTCGAGCAACGCATCTTCAGGCCCGTTCCTTATAGATGGAGCTGACGCACGATAGATGTAAAACATAGACGTTTCTATAAAGGCCATACCCTCTGAGCGCCGTCACCCTAATTTGTGCCATAACTTCACAGCAAAACTATCGCCGAGAGTGATAGATAGCCAAGTTGATAATGGCATGATGATCGTCGGAGATGTGTATTCATTTATTACATGAGGGAGCTTGTCTTCTACACATATTTCAAGTAGGTAGATAGTAAGTACACGACTAGGTATCTAGGTAGTATACTTACGATGTTTTTCCAATGACGACGTAGATCTTTATAAGATTTAAAGCTTCCCGATGGCGGCAGGCTGTCGAAGCAATCGTTTATTGTAGCTTTGAACAAGCTGAAAACGAATAATAATTTTAATTCCTTTTCATGAAGTAAGGGAAATCTAGTAAAATTACTAGCTACGAAGCTACCCTACAAATTGCTTCGCCATATAAAAGACATCAACGGGAGTGCTACTGTCTACGAAGCTACAAGTTGCTACGACATTAATGGACATCAACTCGGGTGCGAGTCTACGAAGCTACAAGTTGCTACGACATTAAACGACATCAACGTGGATGCTAGTCTACGAAGCTACATGTTGCTACGTCATATGTATGACAACGCAGGTGCTACAGTCTACGAAGCTATAAGTTGTAAAGACATTAACCCTCCCGCTCGTGTAAGGACAGATCTGTCCTAAAATTGCCAAACAAATGGGGGTGCGCGAAATCTGACACGAGTGGAGGGTTAAAAGACATCAACGTGGGTGCTAGTCTACGAAGCTACAAGTTGCTTAAAGGCATCAACGCGAGTGCTAATCTACGAAGCAACATGTTGCAACGGCATATAAAAGATATCAACGCGGGTGTTAGTCTACGAAGCTACAAGTTGCTACGCCATATAAAAGACATCAACGCGAGTGCTACAGTCTACGAAGCTACAAGTTGCTACGCCATATTAAAGACATCAACGAAGGTGCTACAGTGCACGAACAAATTGCTATGTCATATGAAAGACATCAACGCGGGCGCTACAGTGCACGAACAAATTGCTATGTCATATGAAAGACATCAACGCGGTTTCTAAAATCTACGAAGCTACATGTTGCTATGTCGTATGAAATAGTGCAAAGCGGCGCGGGTTAGTCGACAATCGCAACTGGCAGTCGCGCGTAAGTGATTGTCGTAATCCGTGAAGAAGGCTGTCGTAACTGGCTGAAACCTTGAGGGCTACACCTACTGCCAATTAAATAACAAATAAATCGCGTAAATCTACATAGTGAGTGCTACAGTCTACGAAGCTATAAGTTGCTACGCCTTATAAAAGACATCAACGTGGGCGCTAGTCTACGAAGCTACAAGTTGCTACGCCATATATAAGACATCATCAAGAGCGCTACAGTCTACGAAACTACAAATTGCTACGCCATAATAAAAGACAGAAACGCAGGTGCTCGTCTACAAAACTACAAGTTGTTACGCCATATAAAAGACATCAGCGCAGGTGCTACAGTCTACTAAGCTACAACTTGCTTCGCCATAATCTTAACGGGCAGCGACTAAAATTACGACCGATAGGCTATGCCAAGTTGGCGTCTCCCGGACTGCCTCGCGGCCGTCGAGAAGAACACTCGGTTCGCTACAGTCTACGTAACTATACATGTTGCTCTCCAACAGACCTCGGTAGCACCCTTATCCATTCTCCGGGGTGAAAGTCCTCATCGGTTCGAATGATGTGTATTTTAACGGGCTTCAGTTCCAATGTAGTCATATCATCTGTAAAATGTAGCTCATCGTCATCAATCACAGTGCTTCATAAAATCCATACAGAACAAATAATTTTCCATTCAATCCAACAAGTAGGTAGTTTTGATGAAGCACAACACCTAACATATGTGAAACTTTCTAAGTAAACTTATAAGAGAATCAGGCAGGATATATTAACCTGTGATAATATATCCATAAGATAATTAAATGCTTTTCATCCCAACTAGTAAATATTTGAATAAATAAATACTTTAGTGGTTTATTTAGAGGTCTGATTTGATTTTTGTCTTGCTTAGGCTAGGTCTGAACAACTGTTACCTTTTGAGCACACTCGCCATTTCAGACCATCCTGTGGTTCGGTAGCCGTCAGAAAATCCCTGTTGTTTATAAGATATTCGTAGCCCAGTGTGTTCCACAGTGGAGCCAGTTTGGCTGTCATCGTGTATTGGAAACAACTCTGGAATATTTCCGGCGTCACCTTCCGTATAGCTCCTTCCTAAAAACATATTACCCAGCAACTAGTAACGAAAGTTATTCGGTTAAAACTTGATTGTTGATTGATCCAAAAAAGTCCCCTACGAATTAAAAACCATCCCCTTTTTTCATGAAGTCGGTTAATATAGAAATGCTATTATAATATGTACCTACAGGGTATCCGGCGGATCGATGTAGGCATTTTAAGGATTATTCTGAATCATTTGAACTAAATTTAGTATAGTAGGTAGTTTTTTTTTATATGGCCAAATATAGTTCAAATAATTCAGAATTACCAACCAATATCATCCCTTATGATCCGCCGGACACCATCCTATTCCTATTTCCTACTAATATTATAAAGGCGGATGTTTGTGTGTGTGTTTGTTACGACATCACGCTAAAACAGCTAATTAGATTGACATGAAATTTTGCACAAATATAGAAGAGTATCTAGAATAACACATAGGCTACTTTTTACCACGGAAAAATGTGTTATTCCTACGAGATCACGCATATTCCAATATTTTTGCAAAGGTGGCGTGACTGAGCCGATTCGCGTTTTAAACGTTTTCGCCGAAAACTAACAGCGACATCTCTTGGCGAATAATGCTTTTTCCCGCGGAATAATAGGTTGCAGCGGGTGAAACCGCTGACGGGCAGCTAGTGTATAATAAAAATTTGCCTTCGACACACATAACTGTTTAATATGTATAGGTAGCTAGCTCCTTGAAGCAAACGCGTCTCGACACTCTCGACTCTGGTATATTGTGTCTGTATTCAGCCTCAAAAGCCAGCAAACTTTGATAGGTTTGAGAGTACTGTACGGAGGTATGTACCTACGTTAGGTAAGTACGTACTTACAACACCGTATGTACTTACAATGGTCCTTGGTGTGTATAAGAGTAGTAAATTGTGTTTACCTGTGCTAGAGAAAATTTCAGGAACAAAGAATTGAGCTTGTCGAAATCGTCACCAACTTTGTTAAAGATTATGTGGACTTGTTTAGCATCATTTTTGTCTGGACTCGCCAGTATCGACGAATTAGAAAATATTATCATCCTGCAACCAGTATTATATTAAAAATGAAGCGTTTGTATTCTTTATAGGCAATATTTTAGAAAATTATGTTGTGGTAGGTACTTGCCTGCACTTCAAGATTTTCCAATGAAAGTTAGATGGAGCAGATCTGTCGTGCTTATCATTCAAGTTAGCTACGGCCACGACGTAACCCAGTTTATCGAAATTAGGGTTGATAACGTTATATTCGTAAAGATTCTGCATTTTCTATTTCTGCTTTTTGCAAACTTCCAACATGAGCTTAGAAATAATCTTGTATTTGTATCTTGTAATCTCGCGGTTTTTTAGGTATCAGCTGTTTGCGCCGCCATGTTTGATTTAGAAATTTAATTATGAGCAAAGGGTTATTTAATTATGCAGCCACCTGCTATGAAATAAAAAGAAGCAAATAGATTTCGTCAAGTTTATTTAAAAAATTAAAAGTTAATTAATACAATCATCGCACCATTCACACATACTCATTACATGTTAAAATGAATTCGTTTTCATAATTACTGGATAAAAATATTTTTAATTATCAACCTCTTAATCTACGCCGAATCACAGAATTGAACACGATATAGAAGTCACTATTTTAAGGTACTTAAAAAATACAACTTATTCGATTAAGTATTTGTGTTGGGATTTTCAAACTGATCCCGCGCTTTACGTAAAACTCCTTGAGTTTTGTGAATTTCCCGACAAATAGCGCGCTGTACACTTCTCTTCCTTATATTCGCGGCGTTTAACTGCGTCAAAGTTTCGGCGAGAGTGGCTTTGGTTCGGGCAAGCTTCTGTTTCAACGTCACGTTTTCTTCATACAACGAACCTGAAATGTAAAAGTATAACATTATAAATTGTGAAGCCGGCATAGAATATCATCACCCCATTTCTTTCCCGCGGGTGTCGTAAACGGTGACTAAGGGAATAAAGGGCGAGGGCTTTTCGTGTATTTAGGCGACAGGCTTTTGTGTATTTAGACAACAAATGAAATACTTAACCAAATTTTTTCAGTGATGTCTGTGTGTGCGATAATCGTTATACTGAATATATAACTTACGTGGCGATAAGGCGACTGCATCATTCTGTTCAAGGCTAGATAGCCGGTCGCTGTCTATCCCTTGGTCCGGCGACGTAGGCCTGTCCTCCTCCGACGGGTCTTCATGTATGGCCACTATCTTGTTCTCCGCTTCCTTGGCTGCCTTCCTGGCCACTTCGATCTCTAGTTGAGCATTGGCTGCCGTAGCGGCGTTTAGTTTCTCTCGAATGTCTTCCAGTTCTCTTTCAACGCGTAGTCGGTCGTGTTGCGCTCTCGCTCGCTCGAGCGCGGCTTGCGAGGCTTGCACGGTGGCCTCGTCCGCGGCGCGGCGCAGCGAACGCTCCGTTTCAATAAAGGTGGACTCCAACTCTTGCCTCTCAGCACGCATTTTCTCTGTAAGCTGACGAGCTTCGGCCAGTTGCTGCTCGACCTCCTTTATTCTCGCTTCTAGAGTTAACACTGTATTCTTTACAACCTCTACGTTTTTATGAGCTTCGGCTAAGTGACCACGTTCCGTGGCTAATACAGATTTCAGATCGTCTTTTTCTGAAATAAGGTCTTTGATTTGTGTCATGGCGAAGTCTAGTTTGCTGCTCAAATCGTTTCTCTCGTCTTCGAGTTCCTCGACGCGCTTGCTGAGTTCCGTTATTTCTTCGAGCATCGCGCCTTCGTTTGACGCCTTGTTGTCTTCGGATCTGGAGCCGTAGGAGACTTTAGAGCGCCTGGATCTGTACCGAGTGCACTCGGATACAGACTCTCTTGCTGCAAGCCCAGTGTCGCACAGGCCGACGCGCGCGAGGGACACGTTCCTGTCCGGCTCCGACCAGCATTCCGACTCCGACATTATATCTGCTTGGGGCACTTGCTTTACCTTCCTCGACTGACTCCTAAGGTTGTCTATGTCACTGCAGGCCATGTGATGCCCGAACATCAGAGTCAGGTCTTCCATCCTGAGTGACTGAGAAATGTCAAGGTTGCTCTCGTCCAATGTGAAGTCTTCTGGGGCCATTGATTCGTCTAGCTTCAACCCCACTGGCAAGGCCAAACTCTGTTCTAGTATGCTTTCAGCCAACTTCTTTTTGTCCTCTCCAAGCACGCATCTGGGGAAAAGTTAAATTATAATTATTATACTGTGATCAACATTTCTTGACTATAATAAAGAATCAAGAGAGTATCAGTGAACTTACTTGTGGGATAAAAGTTTATCCAGAAAAAATGCCAATCCTTGCAAGCGCCGTGTCAATAGTTCTTGCAGGTTGCTGAAACAATACAAATACATAATTTAGCTCTAATGACTAAGTTAAGTTGGCCGTTACTTGCTCATTTAATACAAGGTGTTAAAAAGAACCTATGTTCCTTTGAGGAAGTTTCAGTTTCGTGAGCCAGAATTTTTGATGGATATTTACCCTGCATTTTCCTGATTCTGGACGGAATCGATGCTCTTTTGCAGTTCCCTGACTTTGTTTTCAAGGTCCTTGATGTGTTCATCTTTGCATTTCAGTATTTCTTCGTATTTCTCCATCTGCGAATCGCTGACATGTGCATACGCCAGCTCCTTGTTCTGAAAACGGAAACGACATTTTTATTTTTCTGGAAAAACATATGGTAACCGTGCAAGACGGAACATACGCATAAAAAAAGAAACGACCATTCATTTATGTATTTACTCGACTTTCTCAGAAAGAGAGTTAGTTTTTAAGAGTATGTATGCATCTGAACAAGTAAATTAGGACGTATGGGCAGATGATAGATGGATGACATATAAAGTGTCGTTGGATTCATCTCAGCTGTGAGCGCGAGTGGTTTAATTCAAATGCAACACATAATTTTAAAGTTACCGCAGTCGGGTTTTTGTTTTTCAATTATTATGCTTGTTCAATAATATGATCTATATTCATACCAGCTTGAGTTTCTTCATTTCCTTGTCCTGTTGCTGTATTTTTTTCATACATCCCTTTATCAGTTGCAGAGCTTTGCGGTTTTCCCGTTTTAGTCTACTCAGTTCATCCTGGGTAAAATTATACGAGTAAAATAATATTAGTTAGTCAATTTGAAAATAGGGCCAAATGGCAATTCATTTAAGACGACTTTTCAAATGATACTTACCAAATCATCATGATTTACAGTTTCGGTCAAAAAGTCACTGGAAAAGCAAAAATATTTATATTAGTCACAAAAATATCTTGTAACTTCGTGCACAAAGTAAGTATTGGTGTCCCAAAAAAAACAACTATAACAAGTAAATAAATCCCAAATATAAAAACCGTATAAAATATTTGCGACACTGATAGGTATTTTAAATGTGTTAACCTTACCCAGCAGACTCTGATTCCGCGCAAGTTTCATCAGCAACCTCTTTCTGTTCCACGACCTAAAACAGTTGGCATCACGTTAGAACAGTTCTAAAATTAACCTTCCACAAATCGACAAATACTCGCGTCGCCTTAATGACCTACCTGACTTTTCACATCTTTCTTCGGAACTGTGTTGTTCATCATCGAAGCGTCGACGCTGTCGTTGGAAATAGATCCCTGAAATATAACAGCATGTTATTTATTGAACGCAGGTGACAAAGAACTCGAGGGATGGGTCTTTTGTCGAGAGATTGCAAAGGGTATCTCGAGGATGAGGGTATCCAAGAAGTGACAGGATCTGAACTCAGAAGAAAAATTGCCTAAGTTATTTTCTTTTTTTGCTGCAGCATATAAAAGAGCAATGATTAGGTTCATTTATTTTCAATCAATTTTCACAATATTGCTGGAGCAAATTTTAACACAACTGCGAATGAATGTCCTACATTTCACGGTACCGTCTAGATAGCTTACTAAGAAAGTTCTGTCGCTTCCAGTTTAATAGGGTCCCGTTTTGATCCTTTGGGTAAGGAAAGTACCCTTATAATGATAGTAGATAACGAAACGACGACGCGTGACCACAGACAATGTAGTGAATACCTGTTGTTCCAAAACATCGATAGCTTCAGCCGCTGCCGCGAGCAGCTCCTGTTTGTCGGTCAGCTGCCGCCTCAGCTCCTCCACTTCCACTTGGAGCCTCACATTGTGCTCCAGTAAACCCTGAAATTAGGTAACTTTATAAAACTAGGTATATCTACTAAACAAGACTAACTAGTACAGTGATGGTGCGACATATCGTAGGTACAGCAGATTTTGAAAGCTTCTACCAACGGTTTGTAACCTTTTGCCGATGAATCGCCGCTAGATGTCACGTTACAGTTATTTCAGTGGATCCTTTTAAGGCGTTAGCGATTACAAATTATGTCGACAAGCATGCTCTCACATTGTCATTCATTACATTTTACGTAAAAAGGCCAAATTAATGCCTCATTGCCCGTGGTACAGCATTTGTACCAGTGATTTTGAATCTTACTACCCTCAACTTAAAGTTCAAAACCTATGAAAAAACAGAACAATAGCTGGTATACAAGGGGTTAAGAAGTATAAGAACTGACCTGTACTGCTGGTGGTGCTCCAGTACCAAGCTTTTCTTCTAGGAAGTATATCCTCAGCTTCAGATGAAAGTTCTCCTTACGTAAACCATTTAACTGGTCTTCGTACTGTTTTAGGCTTATACCACTAGCTGACGTAACGTCTGAAAATGAAATAGTGGATATTGTACCTTACTACCTTGGTATTACCACTACTTACTTAAACGGGAGTAACAAAAAGGGTATAACTAGCCAAAAGAAGGTCATACATTGACCCAATGAAATTAAACAACTTTCCCTAAATCAATCAGCTGATTGGCGATTTTATATGGGAGGACCAAATTTTTTTTGCATATGCACCCATCCTCCTTTGGGAAAGAATGGGTGCCAGCCAGTCATGAAACATAAAAGTCGTAACTGCAGAAAAGATATGACTAAAGTTTCTGTTTTGCTACTTGTTAAGCTTATTTCAAGAAATATTCATAATTTTTATTTATGTTTGTTAAAATAAATGGCGGGTAATGTTTTTCGTAAACCAAGAATCGGTCGTTGACTTGCTTACCGTGTCCATCCTGCATAGGCAGAGTCATCTCTTGTAGCTTTCTTGGACTAGTTCTGTGGACAAAATTAAAAGTGTTGAAATCAAATATACAATATTCTTGAAAAACTTGCATTTTCCGCCGTAGACAGGATTTGAACCTGCGACCTTTGGCATCTGTAATATCGACACCACTACTGACTGGGCTACTGCGGCTCAATCTCAGCCTGCGAAATAATGCAAGTATATCTTGGTTAGGTACTATCGCGTGGTATGGCTCCATCTACAGGGATAGTTCGCGCGATCTAGCGACTAATCCAATCTTTACAGATTGAATGTAGCCAAGCGCTAAAAACCCGTGCTAAATTGATAGAATAGATAGATACAGTTACGTCGTCGCATGGGTCATGTCGAGAGTTACGGGCGATATGTTTAATCACCTCACGGTACCTACTATAGGGGACTTATCCCTACTTGTTTTCATAAATAAATGTAAACAGAAAAGAGATTAGGTAATGTCATCAATCGTTAATTAACCTATTTGTTTTAATAGCAAAATAGTTTTAACAGTGATTTTTATGGCGCATGGCGCGGTGGAGCGGTTTTAGTGTGCTACGAAAGTCCCGGGTTCGATTCTCTGTTGAAACAGAAACTTATCTATTTGTATGATGGAAGTAAGTAGCGTCTGGGTGTTTTTGTGGGTACCTATTTTCTGAATTCCGATACGGAATAGGGAAACCTAGTGGGGTCTATGAGATGTATCATCTCATCTCATCATTTATCATCACATCACCGTCACATGCCATCGATGTATGACAAAGTTTACAGTTTAGATTAGAAAGTAGGTTAATTTAATTTTAACTTAATTCTACCCACAATACTGGATTAAAGTAGAAAATTAGCTGAATCAGCTAGGTATTTGTCCTGAAGTCAGATAAGTCGTTAGGTACAACTACTGTTACTAGGTACTTCTTGAATCGCGTCTCTAGTCTCGCAGGGGTTAGATGAATCATCAAAGCGCTATTTAAAATTAGGTACATAAGATACTCACATAAAAGGGGTAGATATATTACTTCCGTGTTTAGACCCGTGCACCCGGGGCAGCGTAGCCATTTTAAATTAAAATAAAATCACACGACGTCGTAGAATTTAATCAACACGCATACAAAACAAGCAATAAGGCACAGACGAGATCAAAAGAGCACTGACTGCTACACTGACACTCCACAAACTATTGATAGATAACGCTGCTTTATTTTGTTCACGCACAATACAGCTTGCATCGTTACCTAATTACTAATGATTAGTAAATATTAACAATAACACAACACGTGTACAATAGTAGTAAACACGTAAATAAACATAATCGCGGTGAACTAGTGAATGACGTAGTATTTTTGTCCGGTGCTTACGAAGTGCGAGATGTCTGCGCACAGGGGACTGCCGAACTGAATATAGGACGGGAGTTCGGGCGCGAATCGGGAGCGCTCGCGGCCCGTCGGTCGCGTCGCGTCTGTAGTGGCGCGGAATTCTGACGCTCATTCACGAGGGAATAGAGATCAAAGGGAGGGAAACGCGCTACTGGTGCTCTCGGCTAGGAGGGCGCCGGGCGGAGGGCGGAGCGGATGCTGCCAGCCGCACAATACACCGAAATAGAAGTGGTGGCGCCATTAGTTACCGTTCCAAATTTTCGATTTATGTGTTACTTCCTGCAACTGCACTAATGTTGGTTATCTAATGAGCTCCAGCACAACGGTTGCTTTTAGACAAGCTAGCTAAAATGATGTCTATGAGATAGAATTATTAAAGATTTTCAATTTCCATACTGACCACTAAAGACCAGATGCTATCGTAAATTTTAAATTCAACGTGAATTATAATTACAATAAATTAAATAACTAATTACCTACCTAGGTGTCCTATGTGGTTATGGTTACGGTTACTATAATTAGGTCACTCTGACTTTTCATTGTTTGTTTTGTTTTGAAATGATCTATCTCTCCGTTTTTACTAAACCAGCAGCCTCTAGCAGTTGCACACACTGCTGATCATTCTCTTGTGGGAATTATGTAAAAACCTCCCTCCCTCTTTAATGAATCTATTATTAAAAACAGACACATGAATATATATATTCAGTACTATGAAACTGAACAACTTTCCCTATGGAACATGGGTCAAGATATGAGAAAAAATTTGGACCTCCAATAGTAAATTAATCAGCTGATCGGCAAATTTGTATGGCAGAACCAAATATTTTTTCATATTTCGACCCATGTTCCATGAGGAAAGTTGTTCAGTTTCATGAGTACCTTGCCTTTCTGTTACTCCCGGTTGTTGTTTTGTTTAGGAGGAGTTAGTTTGCTAGATCACCAGTTTAATTTCTTTTAATTATTGTTTCTTAAAAAGAAGATCATCTTCGCTCATACTGTAAGTGTGAGCTAGAAAAAGACCCAGATAATTGGAAAAATATTTAAGGGGAGGACTTTGCCCAGCAGAGGGACACTATGTGATGGGCGTAAAATTTATAAATAGATAAAATTGATTTCATACATCTGCACTAATATTTAAGAGGAAAAACTTGTTAGTATTTTTGTTTTTTGTTTGTATGTTATTGATAAACTACTGGACTGATTTAATAAAACTATTCACCATTAGAAAGCTACAACATTCCTGAGTAAACAAGTACTTATTGCTGGATCCTACAGTCAAACAACAGTTTGTGCAATCTTGCGGACATTATTATATAATTATAAGCATAACATTGTTTTTATAAATAGTAAAATAAATAAGTACATTTATTTAATAAGAAAATAGCCCTGTACAATAAATTGTTAAATAAATAAATAGCCTACATTTTACCACAGGAAAATATCTTATTCGCATGGGAAAATGGTAAACAGCAGCGGGTGAAACTGCTGGGTTGGCCTATAGTTATTAGTGAATTGGTGAATCACATGTACCTAAACATTGCCTAGGCCCTTGACCTACACAAGTGGGTGAGATAACATATTTGGAAGGGTTGACAGTAGATGTTCACAGGTTGCAGTGGCTGTTAATAATCATACATGATACACAATAGGAAGGAAATGGGGTGATGCTATTTTATGCCGGCATTACACGGCTTTTAATATTTCAATAGTAGTACTGTCGAAAAGTATACATTGACCGTATCAATTAGTGTGTCCCACCCCTAAGTGCATACGTGCATACCTACTTATGACACTGTGACCATCCAAAGTGTATCCGCTAGATGCTACTGGATTTCCCAGTACAGGTTGATTGAGAACTATGGTCAGAACATCAGATACAAGTAAGATAGTACTTACGAACTCCAGGTATAGACGAAACCTTTTGTTGTAAAGTGGTTGTAAAAACCGTTTATTGTCGTTAAATTAAAATCGAAGTATTTGATGAAAAGATAACTTACATTACAGGGTGATCACCTCCTACGTCTCCCAACATATTTTTTGATTATTTTTACTGTTTCTTTCGAAGTAATGTAGTCACTTTATCGAAATATTATCAAAATAAATAAATATACAGCCAAGTCGTTCAGATCATCAATAAATTTAAATTTGACTGACAGCCACCTGACCAGTGTTGCCAGCGCCGTATATTCAAAAGTTACTTACACTCTTTGAAAAAGTTACGTTTTGAAGAAAAAAGTTACGCCTCATTTTTTTTTTTATAAAGGTATTTTTTGCGTGTGTTTAGTATAGATACAATGGTTTTTATTTTATTTTTCATTGTTGTTTAGGTGTTTTTTTGCGTATTGAGTATAGATACAATGGTTTTCATTGTTGTTTAGGTGAATCTTTCATTAAAAGTCGATGTTTCGGTTTATGTCACAGAACTGTAAATCTAAAATTGAATGCAAGTTACTATCTCGAAACGAAACAAAAGTTGCGTGCGTTTCATTCTACAATTGTTTTCGTTTCTAAAACTATAAGACATTATAACGGGTTTTAACTCACGGTAGGGGTATATCGAGCACCCAATATTTCGGCGATGTTGCAATCGCCATGATCACGGGTAAACTAAACCTACCGTGAGTTAAAACCCGTTATAATGTCTTATAGTTTTAGTGATAATAACCACGGAACCTTAAAATCAAGTGTTTTCGTTTCGTTCTACAGAAATATTTTTTTCACGAAATGTTACGTAAAAGTTACGCCCGTGGCTAGGTTACGCCAAGGTTACGCTTAAGGGTGAAAAGTTACGAAAAACGTAACAAAAGTTACGTTCTGGCAACGCTGCACCTGACCAATCGGCGAAGACATTTACTTTTTTAACAAAAATTTCTGTTTTGGAAGCTAGGAAAATTCGTTAAAGTTGCCAGACTGTTCGAAAATGACGACTATCTATTATTTTCTGTATCGATGGTCCATTCTTTAATATATGTTTATGACTTCCCCTACCACCCCTTATCGAAAAGTGATAAACGGTCTTATGGCCGCTTTGAATTAAATTTGACTAAAATTCTTGGCGATTGCTGACAACCAGTCTTGTCACTCAATGAAACTATTTAAAATCTTTTTTCGTCCGGGATTGTCACAGAGTTCTGGCACCACTGACTGGTCTGCTGAAAGACTAGTATCCAGACCAGGAATAATAAAAAAACAAATTGTCAGAGAGTAAATTTTTAGGTTATGTTTTGAACAGTTTTTCGTCAGTCTTGTTGTAAAAATCTTATTTTAAAAGAACTTACCGACCAGAAACTCCCTGTAACAATGGCACTAACAGCAAATATACGATCCCTGATACGAAGAATAGTTCTGACCGACATCCGAACCACACGGTTTTATTCCGAAAAAGTGGATGGTGCTACCGAAGAGGGCGAAGAACAAAATGCCATCGATCCTACAAAGGATAGAACTAAGATTATCCCTCTGGAAACCAGTATGAGGTATTTGAAGAGCAAAGCTTACGATCAAACATACGGTGATAAACCTGTGTGGTTTTTGTATCGCCGGAATCACAAGGGTGGTGTTGCCCCTAAAAAGACCAGGCATTCATGTGTGCGAAACGGAGTGATTTCCACTGGTAATCCTTGTCCTATCTGCCGCGATGAGTACTTGGTGCTTGACCACAGGAACACCAAATTATTGGAGCAGTTCATTTCTGAATACACTGGCCAGGTGAGTGTAAAATAAACTTTCTTTTAATATTATTAACTAACAAAAAACCAAATGGAGGAGTTCTCAATTCGTCACGAACTTTTATTTTGGACAAACAAATAATAATTAAAAATCTGTACAGTTTCCGCCAATTATCAAAAAGATACCTACCCTTGAATTTCCAGTAAACTTCAGTCCTTCCTTCCTTGTGATGAATATGCAGCTGATTGCAGCTCGTTTCTTTGATTTCAGTTACATTAACTGTAGTTGGTCTTATTGGTTGTTCCATAATAAGTTTTAAAATGATAATATGTCAATTTAATTTGCTAATTTTAGTTGTTATTTATAAATCTTTACTTAATCTCTGATATGTTTGCAGATTCTGGAACCCTTTAAAACTGGACTTTGTCAGAAAAAGCATAAGGAGCTGTTGGTGGCAATCGAGCGTGCCTGGGATCAGGGCTACCTCACATATGATGTGCCCTTCAGGGAGTATGACTACTCACTCTACAACAAAAGTGCTTCTTAATTTAAACAACTTGTTATAGGTATTAGATTTAGTCTATTAAAAACCAAATATAAATATATTGAATTGTTTTATTGCACTAAATAAAATATGGAAGCAATAAAATATGGCACTACCCTAAATACATTTTGCTAGTACTAATCATTTGAGTATAATTATTTATTTTACTCTACATTTCATATAGTCTAATACACAGTTACAGTTTAGAATAGAATTCTTGACTTATTTTGTATTAAAATTATATCACTATCTATTTTTATATTATAATTTTGATAGATACTAGATTAAATAAATTGTTGGATATAAAGATATTTAATTATCTAAATATAAATTCATTATTACAATAAAATATAATAAACTGTAGGTGTAGGATCAAAATATAGAATTTAGAATAATTGAAATATGTTGGATTCATGAAAAGTTGTCCATGATTTTTGTTCTGTTTCTTTGTAGCAAGAGCTCTCTGATCAATGATGACTTTTCCCTCTCGAGCATCGAAATTCTTTCGTTCTTGCGGTTTACCTCCTGAAATCATAAAAAAATATGTGAATTGTTTCCCATGCACATTTTTAAACTCTTCTCGTTAACGATGTATGTATAGAAGACGTATTTTTCATTCAGTAGAAATTCGATCTCGCATGCGCACTTACGTTAAACGAGTGGTCTAACCACATTGTTACACATGATTCTTTCGAATCACTCAAAATTACGAATGGTTTGGTTCCGTAGAAGGTGTGACAAACAACGTCAGATTTTCTTTCGAACGCGAAATCGAATTCCCACTAGAAAAAATCTTCTGACAAGATTCATTCTTATTTGATTATTATGTTAAAGTCAACGATGCTGGCACGCGCGCTATGTACTAATTTCCACGTGAACCCTTCGCCTGTCAGACGTATCTGCACTGCATAATGTCCAGGTAATCTAGACTTACATGACTCACCCCTAGTGCTCAAACTGATATGATATATGGTTTCTTTACCGCCGGTATCGACTGCGAGGCAGCGAGTGGTTCTTAATTAAACATACCTCCGCCAACATGCGATTCTGCGATCGAAGAACGGTCGCGTTTTTGGGTGCGCCTGGTTGTGGCGCGACCGGGAACGCGAGGTTCATGTGTAGAGATAGCGGGCCGTGTCTCCAGCCCGCGGCCAGCGCGCCCAACTGCCGGTTCAGCTCCAACACTCGCGCGCGCAGCAGCTCCAGGCGCTCTTGATGGGCTTCACTCCAAGGCTCCTGAAATAGGTACAAACAACATGAAGCTCAGGCATGTTGTCAGGTAGCTCACACTAACCATTTGCCAGACCTAAGGTATTTTTTTTACTACGCTTAGCACGTACGTGCGTAATTACTCGTAACATCAGGTGCGAGCGGTGGTGTGTGTGTGTCGGTGACTCATCAATCAATGCTAAATAGCTAACACTTTTTTGCACCATTTTTCTAATTGAAGCCAACAGTTTTTGTACCTTTTTTCATTGTCAGCAGGTGGACGACATAAAACCGCTCGAAGGTTAATGCGGAAACTAGATCTGAGTAGGTATTTAGTAGTTACAATGGTACATATTCCAACAGGCACTTACAACATACGCCCCCATACGTCCTGCGTACCGCATCTTCTCCTGAACTTCCGATAATTGCTTCAGGTACCACTCCCGAGCTTCTTCAACTGCGGACAGGCCTTGCAGCAACACGTCCTTCTCCTGTTCGATTTGTTTCATTCGTTTCAGCAGGTTGTAGTCGATGCCGTTGTGTAGGGTGTGTCGGCGTGGCTCTCGTCGACGATTTGTGCGGCGCATAGTCGACGAGGGCTGGGTCTCGTTGGCAGGTCTTCCGTCTCCCAGACCTCTACTGTGCTCTTCCACTGCCTGACTTATTTCCTCAAAAGTCATTTTAACATCAGCCACTCCTTCACTGTCGAACGCAGTTTCCTCCTCCGATTTATAACTCGACCTTGATGACTCTTTTCTTTCAGCCGCAGATTTTTCGAGCCGCGGTGGTTTAGGAGGTCCATAAACCCTATGTTCGTGTTTTGAAATTGATACGGAACCATGCTGCCTCAAATCTTGAATGGGAACGTCTTTGCGGGCTATCAACTGAGGCATACTTATAGTTCTTTGCTGAGATGTGTTTTCTGTATTATTAAGTCCATTCCAATTTCTTTCATGGTTCGGTGCATCGTTAATGTCTAACAGAGGAGCAGAAGGAGGACGGTGCATCTGGGCATTAATTTGCGTCTGCATCACAGAGCTTTCAACATCTTCATGTCTATCAGTTTTCTTAGAAGAGCTTTGTACTTGATTCTGTAGGAGGCATATTTTTAATCCGGTACAAAACCTTTCAAATGTTAATAAGCCATCGTGGGAGGCGACCTTTTGAAGACTTTCTAGGGTTGGCTTTAGTATCCTGCGGCATGATTTACGTGATTATTTTAGCGTCATTAGATGCGCAATGATGCTAATGATTACCATCTAGCGGGTTTTTATGCGGAAATGTTTACTTTTCGAGAAATCAAATTTTTAATTTTTGAGGTTAGATTGAACAAAACCAATAGAAAATGACACAAAAACAACTGTTATAATGTTAGAAAGAGATAGCAACATGGTCGCTGTATGACATTTACATAATGCTATCCCTTTCTAACATTTTAATTTATGCTACAATTTTGTAACTGAAGCACAACTGTCACAAAGCTGCGAAAGTGAGCTAGGTGCCGGTGCTTAGTTACGCAAGGGCGAAGGGGCTGCACTTCCGCAGCGCTGGAGCAAAAGCAGAAACCAAATAGGCTTAGTAATAGGTCTGTTAGGCAGAACATAACCTAACCTGGCGTTCAACGCCAGGTTAGGTTAGGTTAGGTTAGAACAGTGACCACAACGCACGAGCCGAGCGAGCGGAGCGAGCGTGCCCCGGCAGGGGCCGGCGATGTGCCAGAACCGACACAGGGCAAGGCTAGACATTATAACAGTTGTTTTGTGTCATTTTCATTGGTTTTGTTCAATCTAACCTCAAAATTAGAAAATAATGATTTCTCGAAAAGTAAACATTTCCGCATAAAAACCCGCTAGATGCTAATCATTAGCATCATTGCGCATCTAATGACGCTAAAATAATCACGTAAATCATGCCGCAGGATACTAAAGAAATCCCACTTTCTATGACACCGCGCGGCAAGCCCTTAGTACGGTCATCTCTCCAACGGTTTTCAATATCTGTAACTCTTACATACCCTGTATGCTTATCATCCATAATATCGAACAAGGTCCGCATAGCTGAAACAAACTGTTTCGGTAACGATTCCATGTTTCTAGACGTTGCTGCTTGGGTCATGTTGTTTTGCTTTTTATCACTTGTAACCGTTTTTGTAACTCGTTTGAACTTTCCGTTGCAATATCATAACTCCACATGATAACGAAGCTTAACGAAATGGTAGCCACATCACAGATAAATATGTTCACTTAACATAATAAAAATTTAAAACCTTTTTAATGTAAACATTTAATTATAGCACCAACCGCGTCAGTGCAGCAAGCACACGAGGACAAAATCTGACCGTTGTGGAACGGTACGTATGGTGGGCGAAACGGGTGCGCTCTTTGTGCAACAAAAATTGTGCGACGAAAAAAACGCGTCATGTTTTGTGCAGTAAATAATTGACGACATTGACGAGAATGCTCGGGGTGCACAAATTTTAACGCGAATTCCCGTGTTGCACTTTTCTGTTGTGAATGTGGTTTACGCGACGTTTATTACGCAGGAAAAAATAGGCGATAAATAGAATGCAGCCCGAGAATCTGTGTCAAAAGTTACTGCTGACATGAAATATTTGTTGCATGTTTTCTACTGCGCAATCTTCATGCGCTCCGAAATTGTGCAACCCGAGAATTTTTTTTTTTTTTTTTTTGAGATTGTGGCAATAGAATTTCTTTATGCCAGTGTCATGTTTTATTTTTATAAAAGCTAAGGAAACTTTACGCGAAGATTATTTACTACGCACATTAAAGTAAGAAAAGAAATAGGATAGTCTGTTTACATTATACTATAGTTTAATATTATTTTCTGTTATAAATGATGTTAATATGTTACAATACAATAGAGGGTACATTAGCAGACAAGATAATCGGGTAGGAAAAGGTACTTTAAGAGACAGGAGGGAATTAATCAATATAGTGCGGTCGTAGAGTGAACATGCAAAGAAAATGTGATCTAAATCACCCACATCAGCTCCACATTCACACAAATTACTATTTACTATGTTAAGCTTTGCTAAGTGGTAAGGAGTACAAACATGACCCAAACGCATTCTTATAATAGTGGATGATACAATTTTACGACATTTAACTTTAAAAAACCAAGGCTTTGAAGGTATAGATGGTTGGAGGAGAGAATACGATCTCCTTTTAACTGGCTACTTTCTGTCCAAAGACTATTCCAAGAATCTTGGAGATAGACCCTTGGCATAGCAGCCAAATCATGACAGTAGGTTTTATATGGGAACATGTCCCCATCCTGCACAGCTTCCTTTGCTAGTTGATCAGCTTTTTCATTTCCTCTAAAGCCACAGTGGCTAGGGATCCAAGAAAATATAACTGAAAAGCCCCTGGATATGCATAATTCAAGAAGTTTGCGGATTTCAAAACAATGGGATAGAAAGGTTTCATTTTAAACGGAAATTTATCTAAAGTTTGTAAAGCACTTTTGAATCCGAAAAATTACAGTGTTTTTAAGGTTCATTAATAACACCAACTCTAAAGCCTTAAAAATAGCAAAGCATTCACCGGTAAAACTGATGTTTCCGGAGGCAGTTTTACTTTTTCGATTAATTTAAATTGAGCCAAGTAGATACCCACGCCTACACATTCCGTTAAAGCTGTTTTGGAAGCATCAGTATATATATGATTATAATTTTGCCAATTTGCATTATCTATACAATTTAAAAGCAATAGTTTGCATTTACGTCGTCTCTACTTAAATCTAGGTCATACTGCATTACAGGCTTTAAAATTAAGGCGTCATATTCACACTCAAATAAGGGCAATGCGGAGAGTGATGAATAGGAGATGATATTGACACAAATTTTCTGTAACTTTGGATCAGACAAGGTACTGTTTTATGTCGCCAATATCGAGAAGAAACAATGCAATCATTCAAAGCTTCAAGCTTTGATCTAAGGGGGTGGCTAGAAAACTGAAAACATTTAAACAAGAATCGATCACTAAGAAATTGCCGTCTCAACTTTAATGGAGCCTCACAACACTCAACTTGTAAGGCATTGATAGGGCTTGAACGCATTGCTCCCGTGATTATTCGCAGTGCTTTAGATTGAATGGAATCCAACTTTCTAAGAGCTAAAACATTACCACCGGCCAAAAGAAAAGTTCCATAATCCAAAACGGATCGTATAAGGGCATTATACAAAGTTTCATTGAAAGGGTGTGCTCCCACCAAACACCAGAAAGACATCTCACAATATTAAGCAATCGTTCACATTTATTCACTACATATTCAATGTGGTCAACCCCAGTTAGTTTATTATCTAATATAACCCCTAAAAATTTGGCATTACGTTCAACAGGCAATGGATGATTATCATAAGTAACCAGTATGGGAGGAATTACCCTCATTCTAGAGAAAGCTACTACTGAACTTTTGGATATTGAAAGATCTAGTCCATTACGATCTAACCAGCCTTTTAATAATTCTAAAGAAGACGATAACGAGCTACTCGCGCTTTCAATAGAATCATCGACCGCATATAAAAGTAAATCATCAGCGTATTGCAAAACATTTATAGAATTATCTAACGAAAGTTCTAAATCATAAGTATAAATATTGTATAAAAGTGGACTTAAAACAGATCCCTGAGGCAAACCCTTAAAAACATTTCGAGTGAATTTTGAGTCATCATCGAGGATTAAGGAAATTGATCTATTAGATAATAGATTAATCACAAACCGAACTAATAACATGGGTACTTTGAGATCAATTAGTTTTTGTTTTAACAAAGGTATTAAAACATTGTCGTAAGCAGAAGTGATGTCTAAGAAAGCTGCTACTACATGATTGTTGGATGAAAATGCTAATTGGATATCTGTAACAAAGATGCTTAAATTATCTAATGTACTTTTGCTTTCCGAAACCAAATTGGTTTTTAGATAAAATATCATTATGTTCTACAAACCATTCTAACCGATTTTTGACAAGGTGTTCAGCAATTTTAGAAAATACTGATGATAATGCAATTGGTCTGAAAGATGAGGCGTCATTTGAAGGCTTGTTAGGTTTTTTAATTGGAATAACTTCCTGGGATTTCCAGGAAGGTGGAATATTTCCTGAGAGCATCACAGAATTAACTAAACTTAAAAAATAATTAAGACTATTATCACTAAGATGTGTTAAAAACGAGTATGGAACCCCATCCTCTCCCGGAGCTGAGTCCTTTACGCTTGAAGGAACACCTTTAGTTCGTAAAATGTAAAGGGGCATCTAGAATAGAAGGAGTATCAGAAACTACAAAATTTGAAACTGACACAATGTTAATATTTTCTGGAACAGTCGGAGGTGCTAATTTATCAAGAAAATCATTTACAAGAGATGGAGCCAATGTAGTTGATGAGGAAGATTGATGAAATGCTGACCTGAAACGTTTAATTTTACGCCAAACTTCTGATGGACAAGTAGGAGGAGAAAGAGAAGCACAAAACGCTCTCCATCCCTCCTGCTTCTTATCCCTTAGGAACTGCTGAGTGGTTCTCATGATCTCGTTAAGGTTATCCAAATTTTCGTCTGACATATTTGAAGCATACCCTGTTCAGCCTCTTTTCTTTTTGCACAGCTTCTGAACACTGACTATCCCACCATGGTGGGAAAGGAACTTACCAGAAAATTCCCTTTAATTTGAAGACTTGATCAGCTGCTTCTACGATGCATCTGGCTATAGCATTTGATGAGTCGGTTTCACCACCCTGCACTAATTCTGGTATGTCCAAAATTTTTGCTTCAACAAGGTCTTTAAATTTTGCCCAATCGGCATTACCAATTTATATTTCAGGCGAGGCCTACGTTTACGTGTAGATGGACATCTAATTGGAGATGTTATAATTATTGGAAAATGATCACTACCCAATGTTGAAGAAAGAGGTGTCCAATCCAGAGAAGAAGCTAAACTAGGAGAGCAAATGGATAAATCTACTGCACTAACATTTTCATTGGGCTTCGTACGTCGTGTAGGGATGCCTGTATTTAAGATGCATAAATTGTTTTCATCAAGAATCTCAACCAATTTTTCTCCTCACTATTCGTAATTCCACATCCCCAAGACCTATGATGACAATTCAAATCACCCAAAATTATAACTGGGCTTGGTATAACACTGAATAAATTATTAACTTCATTAAGGATCTCTGAAGAAGAGCGCGATATATAAATAGATACAACAGAAATGTTATCAAATTGCAAGCCAACTACATTAATTATATCACTGAAATCGTAATTTGGGAAAGTTATTTCAGTAAAAGGTATTGATTTTTTAATAAGTATGGCAGAACCGCCATACCCATCGGGACGATCATTACGGAGACAGGTATATCCAGGTATATTAAAAATATACCCAGGTTTTAACCATGTCTCGACTAATGCTATAATAATTGGGTTATATTTATTAATTAAATAAATTAGATCAGATTTCTTAGGGATTACGCTCCTGCAGTTCCATTGAATCAGTTTGGAATCCATTGGAGTTGTTACATAGGTTATCAAGAAGGTCTAAAATAGGGGCAACGTGGGACGGTTTTGATAGTTTTTTCTTTAGGATAATGTTTAAAATGGTCAAGATTAAACTCATGTCAAAATCTTCAGATTCCGAGTCTTTAGGGGCATAAGCACATCCATTTTCTGATGGTGGAGCCTCAAATTCTTTTAATAGTGCGGAATGGGCAGCCCTATCGTATCCACCCTGGGTTTTTGGCGGTGAACGAGGCTTTTTGAATACAGTCTTTTTATATGAAATACGGCTGGGGGAATTTTTCTCTTCATTAATAGATTCATTCGGCTCAGAAGCTACAACGTCTGCAAAAGACCTTGAAACAGGGGAAATAGTTTGCTAGCTTCTAGGTAAGAGATACAACTGTGGGCCATAGTATGCTTGATTTCTTTTGTCGAATATTTTCGGACAAGCCTTATCCGTAGCAAAGTGACGGCCTCCACACATAACGCATGATGCGGACCCTTCTTCTTTGTGCATGTTTCCCAAGATGGTCTTTGCTACATTTGAAACATTTTGGTGATTTGGATCGACACTGCATTTTAGTGTGTCCATATTTGCAGCATCTAAAACATTGGATTGTCGGTAAACATAAACCTCTACAGGCAGAGCATTGTAACACATAAACAACCTCTTGGGCAAGACCTGACCATCAAATGTCACTACGACAGACTGCGATGGTTTCCATGAAGTATTTCCGTCAATATTAACTTTGTAATTAAGCCGTCTCACTTTTATTATGTTTCCGCATCCTATAGGTGTGGTAATGTTGTCTTTAATTTCTTCCTCATCCCACTCTATCGGAATACCTCGGACTAGTCCCATTCTAGTTACATGAAATGTAGGTATAAAGGCCTTCAGTTTGTTCATTTCAGAAGGGAACTAGATAGAAAATCGTTTGCATCACTATATTTTGAAAATGCCACTGCACAGCGATTTCTACCTATTCTCTTGACACTGCCTGGGATAACGTTTTGGCAATTCATTTTCTGAGGAGATTACCAAAAGTAATGGGATGCAAAATGGTGCCAACGTTAGGTGAGGATTCTATAAGTTTGACGTGAATAAGATATGGAGCGACATCCGTACGTAAATATTCGGTCCGACTGTTTTGACGACCTTGATGGGCATTATTCTGTGAATTGTCCAACTGAGATTTTGTTTGGGTCACGTGTTGTGGAATTTGCTTAGAATGCCCATCTACAGGCTGAACATTGTGCGGTGACTTTTGTTTCTGAGGTAATGTGGGTGACTCGATCACAGGTGTAACTTTTTTTAATACAATCGTGTTTTCGTTAGAAGAACTAGCGATGTTCTCACATTGACAAATATCACCAGAAATCGGCTGACCATTATTAGTCTTCTTCCTACGCTTTGAACATACGCGGCAAATTCGAATATAACGTGTACGCTTCCGTCCTGTCTGTTCAGTATCCCCGGCTCTAGAAGACACCGAGCCATCAGTGTCCATCTTACTGAGCTCATCATTTGTTACGACGCTAATAGTCGAGCCTACAGGGAGATTCAGGCCAGGCCAAAGCCCGCCTAAACCTCCCGATCTTTATCGGAGGCTGAGGCTCGCCCATAGAGCGAGCCTAGACCCTAGATTATTTACAAAATATTTACAAAACTTACCAGAAAAGCAGCAAATTAACAAAAAAAGAAATATATACACTAAATACAAAAGATAATTACACTACCAGACTATCCTAATCGGATTATCCTATTTTAAATTAAATTTTATTTTCCAAATCACAGAAAACACCCAACCACTACGAAGTTTCCCGCGCTTTTTCAACCCGAGAATTCATGCTAGCTGTCATTCGTTTTATTTTTAAATTTATTAGAGATGAACCATCATCGTTGATCATAGAAATCGATAATCATATTTAAAATTAATGACGTGGATAGCGTGTCGTTTCTGGCACATCGCCGGCCGCTGCCGCGGCACGCTCGCTCCGCTCGCTCGGCTCGTGCGTTGTGTTCAAAGTTCGAACCTAAACTAACCTAACCTGGCGCTTTCCGCGCCAGGTTTGGTTAGGCTATACCTAACGGACCTATAATCGATTATGATTTCTCGACCACTAAGAGTTTTTGAGTACACCTCTAGTAAAGTTCAATGACATGACACTGAATTGCGGGTTGCATTTTTTGTGCTGCATTTTTCTGAAGCGCTTCGGGAAATGATGTTTCTTCAAAACATGAACTTTTTACTGCATTTTCCATGACGCCCTTTATTTCCTGCATGAATTTTGTCGTCAATTCACCGAGCGCTTCAAGAAAATGCAGAAAAAAATAGGCGTCACAAAATATTCAGTCCGGGAATTCATGTCAGGATTACGTGATTTCCAGTACTGCATAATATTTGACGCGAATTATTTAGTGCACATTGTCTGTTGCGCATTGTGGCAGCCCAATTTTGCGATATAGGTAGCCCATGAGTGTGAGCAGGAAAACCGGTCAGACGGCATTTTGGTCAGGTAAGGGCCGGCGCACATAGACCGGACGCCGGCGACACTTTTCGCGCGACGCCTCTTGGTCGCGGAGCACACCAAGCGGCATTCTTCCGCGCGGCGTCGCCACGTGGCGCGTGCGTCCGCCGGTTCGCTAGACAGTGTTGCCCGCTAATCTTATTAAAAATAAATTGGGTGGTTCAGATGAATGCAACCTATTCAAAATTAAAGAACATTACGTTACGATTGTCACTGAACTAATTTTTGCCACGTTTGAAAAAAAAATGGTCATTTGCGTGGCTCGTTGGTTATTTGTATGGGTCGTTGGTATTTGTTAGGTCGTAAGGGTTTATTACGTGGGTCGTTGATGTTTGATGGGTCGTAAGGGTTTATTACGTGGGTCGTTGGTGTTTGTTGGGTCGTTAGAGTTTCTTACATGGGTCGTTGGTGTTTGTTGGGTCGTAAAGGTTAATTACGTGGGTTGTTGGTGTTTGTTAGATCGTAAGGGTATCTTACGTGGGTCGCTGATGTTTGATGGGTCGTAAGGGTATTTGTTTGGGTCGTTGATGTTTGATGGGTCGTAAGGGTTAATTACGTGGGTTGTTGGTGTTTGATGGGTCGTAAGGCTTTTACGTGGGTCGTTGATGTTTGATGGGTCGTAAGGGTTAATTACGTGGGTCGTTGGTGTTTGATGGGTCGTAAGGGTTTATTACGTAGGTCGTTGATGTTTGATGGGTCGTTAGGGTTTATTACGTGGGTCGTTAGTATTTGTTGGGTCGTAAGGGCTTATTACGTGGGTCGTTGATGTTAGATGGGTCGTAAGGGTTTATTACGTGGATCGATGTTTGATAGGTCATAAGGGTTTCTTACGTGGGTCATTGATGTTTGATGGGTCGTAATGGTTTATTACATGCGTCGTTGATGTTTAATGGGTCGTAAGGGTTTCTTATGTGAGTCGTTGATGTTTGATGGGTCGTAAGGGTTTATTACGTGGGTCGTTGGTATTTGTTGGGTCGTAAGGGCTTACGGGTCGTTGTTGTTTGATGGGTCGTAAGGGTTTATTACGTGGGTCGTTGATGTTTGATAGGTCGTGGGTGGGTCGTTGGTGTTTGAGGGTCGTAAGGGTAAATTACGCGAATCGTTGGTGTTTGTTGGGTCGTAGGGTTTATTACTTGGGTCGTTGATGTTTAATGGGTCGTAAGGGCTTATGTGGGTCGTTGATGTTTGATGGGTCGTGGGAATTACATGGGTCGTTGGTATTTGATGGTCGTTAGGGTTTTACGTAACGACCCACGTAAGAAACCCTACGACCCATCAAACATCAACGACCCACGTAATAAACCTTACGACCCATCAAACATCAACGACCCACCTAATTTCGATCTACTTAAGATACCCTTACGACCCATCAAACACCAACGACCCACGTAAGAAACCCTTACGACCCAACAAACATCAACGACCCACGTAATAAACCCTTACGACCCGTCAAACATCAACGACCCACGTAAGCCCTATGACCCATCAAACATCAACGACCCACGTAAGATATCCTTACGACCCATTAAACATCAACGACCCACGTAAGATACCCTTACGACCCATCAAACATCAACGACCCACGTAATAAACCCATACGACCCATCAAACACCAACGACCCACGTTATAAACCCTAAAGACCCAAAATACACCAACGACCCACGTAATAAACCCTTACGACCCATCAAACATTAACGACCCACGTAATAAGCCCTCACGACCCATCAAACATCAACGACCCACGTAATAAACCCTTACAACCCAATAAACATCAACGACCCACAAAATATACTCATACGACCCATCAAACACCAACGACCCACGTAAGAAACCCTTACGACCCAACAAACATCAACGACCCACGTAATAAACCCTTACGACCCAACAAACGCCAACGACCCACGTAATAAACCCTTACGACCCAACAAACACAAACGATCTACGTAAGAAACCCTTACGACCCAACAAACATCAACGACCCACGTAATAAACCCTTACGACCCGTCAAACATCAACGACCCACGTAATAAGCCCTTACGACCCATCAAACATCAACGACCCACGTAAGATATCCTTACGACCCATTAAACATCAACGACCCACGTAAGATACCCTTACGACCCATCAAACATCAACGACCCACGTAATAAACCCATACGACCCATCAAACACCAACGACCCACGTAATAAACCCTTAAGACCCAAAATACACCAACGACCCACGTAATAAACCCTTACGACCCATCAAACAGCAACGACCCACGTAATAGACCCTTACGACCCATCAAAAACCAACGACCCACGTAATAAACCCTTACAACCCAATAAACATCAACGACCCACAAAATAAACTCATACGACCCAACAAACACCAACGACCCACGTATTAAACTCTTACACCCCATTAAACACCAACGACCCACGTAATAACCATTACGACCCAACAAACACCAACGACCCACGTAATAAACCCTTACGACCCATCAAACATGAACGACCCACGTAATAAACCCTGTTGACCCATCAAACATGAACGTCCCACGTAATAAACCCTTACGACCCAACAAACACCAACGACCCACGTAATAAACCCTAACGACCCAATAAACACCAAGGTTGTAGGTACTTATATTATAAATATTTATTCAAAACAATGTTTAGATATTTTTTATTTTGATTTATTTTAGTAATCGACACTTTTCTTTGAGAAACATTATCTTTTTTATTTCTATTGTGATGGCAACACCGGGAGAATGTCCGCTTGCGGCCTTGGGCCGCCCGGCGGACGCAAGCGCACTCAAGAGGCGCCGCGCGGCGTCGCGCGAATCCGCGCGGCGCCGCGCGAACAAATGGCGCTCGGACTTTTTCCGCCGCCGGCCATTATCGCCGTTACGTCAGTTGCGTACGGTTCATTTTCCGATTTCTCTGTTAGGGCCGCCGCCCACAGAGCGGAACCCGGCGACACTTTCCGCGCGGCGCCTCTTGGTCGCGGAGCACACCAAGCGGCATTCTTCCGCGCGGCGTCGCCACGTGGCGCGTGCGTCCGCCGGTTCGCTAGACAGTGTTGCCCGCTAATCTTATTAAAAAAATGGGTGGTTCAGATGAATCCAACCTATTAAAAATTAAAGAACATTACGTTACGATTGTCACTGAACTAATTTTTGCCACGTTTGAAAAAATGGTCATTTGTGTGGCTCGTTGGTGTTTGATGGATCGTATGGGTTATTTGTATGGGTCGTTGGTATTTGTTAGGTCGTAAGGGTTTATTACGTGGTCGTTGATGTTTGATGGGTCGTAAGGGTTTATTACGTGGTCGTTGGTGTTTGTTGGTCGTTAGAGTTTCTTACATGGGTCGTTGGTGTTTGTTGGTCGTAAAGGTTAATTACGTGGGTTGTTGGTGTTTGTTGGATCGTGGGTATCTTACGTGGGTCGCTGATGTTTGATGGGTCGTATTTGTTTGGGTCGTTGATGTTTGATGGGTCGTAGGGTTAATTACGGGTCGTTGGTGTTTGATGGGTCGGGGTTTTACGTGGTCGTTGATGTTTGATGGGTCGTAAGAGTTTATTACGTGGGTCGTTGATGTTTGATGGGTCGTAAGGGTTTCTATGTGGGTCGTTGATGTTTGATGGGTCGTAAGGTTAATTACGTGGGTCGCTGGTGTTTGATGGATAGTGGGGTTTATTACGTGGGTCGTTGATGTTTGATGGGTCGTAAGGGTTTATTACGTGGGTCGTTGATGTTTGATGGGTCGTAGGGTTAATTACGGGTCGTTGGTGTTTGATGGGTCGTAAGGGTTTATTACGTAGGTCGTTGATGTTTTCTGGTTCGATAGGGTGTATTACGTGGGTCGTTGGTATTTGCTGGGTCGTAAGGGTTTATTACGTGGGTCGTTGATGTTTGATGGGTCGTAGGGTTTATTACGTGGGTCGTTGGTATTTGTTGGGTCGTGGGCTTATTACGTGGGTCGTTGATGATTGATGGGTCGTAGAGTTTATTACGGGTCGTTGATGTTTGATGGGTCGTAAGGTTTTTATGTGGGTCGTTGATGTTTGATGGGTCGTAAGGGTATTTGTTTGGGTCGTTGATGTTTGATGGGTCGTAAGGTTAATTACGGGTCGTTGATGTTTGATGGGTCGTGGGTTTATTACGTGGGTCGTTGATGTTTGATGGGTCGTGGGCTTATTACGTGGGTCGTTGATGTTAGATGGGTCGTAAGTTTATTACGTGGGTCGTTGATGTTTGATGGGTCGGGGTTAATTAAGTGGATCGTTGGTGTTTGATAGGTCGTAAGGGTTTTTACGGGTCATTGATGTTTGATGGGTCGTAATGGTTTATTACATGCGTCGTTGATGTTTAATGGGTCGTAAGGGTTTTATGTGGGTCGTTGATGTTGATGGGTCGTGGGTTTATTACGTGGGTCGTTGGTATTTGTTGGGTCGGGGCATTACGTGGGTCGTTGGTGATTGATGGGTCGTAAGGCATTATTACATGGGTCGTTGATGTTTGATAGGTCGTAAGGGTTACGTGGTCGTTGGTGTTTGATGGGTCGTAAGGGTTAATTACGTGAATCGTTGGTGTTTGTTGGGTCGTTAGGGTTTATTACATGGGTCGTTGATGTTTAATGGATCGTAAGGGCTTCTTATGTGGGTCGTTACGTAATAAACCCTAACGACCATCAAACACCAACGACCCACGTAATAAACCCTTACGACCCAATAAACATCAACGACCCACAAAATAAACTCATACGACCCATCAAACATCAACGACCCACGTAATAAACCCTACGACCCAACAAACACCAACGATCTACGTAAGATACCCTTACGACCCATCAAACACCAACGACCCACGTAAGAAACCCTTACGACCCAACAAACATCAACGACCCACGTAATAAACCCTTACGACCCGTCAAACATCAACGACCCACGTAATAAGCCCTTACGACCCATCAAACAACAACGACCCATGTAATAAGCCCTTACGACCCATCAAACATCAACGACCCATGTAAGATATCCTTACGACCCATTAAACATCAACGACCCACGTAAGATACCCTTACGACCCATCAAACATCAACGACCCACGTAATAAACCCATACGACCCATCAAACACCAACGACCCACGTTATAAACCCTTAAGACCCCAAATACACCAACGACCCACGTAATAAACCCTTACGACCCATCAAACATAAACGACCCACGTAATAAGCCCTTACGACCCATCAAACATCAACGACCCACGTAATAAGCCCTTACGACCCATCAAACACCAACGACCCACGTTATAAACCCTTACAACCCAAAATACACCAACGACCCACGTAATAAACCCTTACGACCCAACAAACATCAACGACCCACGTACGGTACCCTAACGACCCATCAAACATCAACGACCCACGTAATAAACCCTTACGACCCAACAAACACCAACGACCCACGTAATAAACCCTTACGACCCAACAAACACCAATGACCCACGTATTAAACTCTTACGCCCCATTAAACACCAACGACCCACGTAATAACCATTACGACCCAACAAACACCAACGACCCATATAAATAACCCTTACGACCCAACAAAAACCAACGTCCCACGTAATAAACTCTTACGACCCAACAAACACCAACGACCCAAGTAATAAACCCTTAAGCCTCAATAAAAACCAACGACCCACATAAATAACCTTTACGACCCAACAAAAACCAACGTCCCACGTAATAAACTCTTACGACCCAACAAACACCAACGACCCAAGTAATAAACCCTTAAGACACAATAAAAACCAACGACCCACGTAATAAACCCTTACGACCCAACAAACACCAACAACCCACGTAATAAACCCTAACGACCCAACAAACACCAACGACCCACATAAATAACCATTACGACCCATCAAACATCAACGACCCACGTAATAAACCCTTACGCCCCAATAAACACCAACGACCCACGTAATAAACCCTTACGACCCATCAAACATGAACGACCCACGTAATAAACCCTGTTGACCCATCAAACATGAACGTCCCACGTAATAAACCCTTACGACCCAACAAACACCAACGACCCACGTAATAAACCCTAACGACCCAATAAACACCAAGGTTGTAGGTACTTATATCATAAATATTTATTCAAAACAATGTTTAGATATTTTTTATTTTGATTTATTTTAGTAATCGACACTTTTCTTTGAGAAACATTATCTTTTTTATTTCTGTTGTGATGGCAACACCGGGAGAATGTCCGCTTGCGGCCTTGGGCCGCCCGGCGGACGCAAGCGCACTCAAGAGGCGCCGCGCGGAGTCGCGCGAATTCGCGCGGCGCCGCGCGAACAAATGGCGCTCGGACTTTTTCCGCCGCCGGCCATTATCGCCGTTACGTCAGTTGCGTACGGTTCATTTTCCGATTTCTCTGTTAGAGTCGCGCGACGGCGCGCGGAAAAGTGTCCACTCTGTCGGCGGCGGCCCTTAGAGTCGCGCGACGGCGCGCGGAAAAGTGTCCACTCTGTCGGCGGCGGCCCTAAAGCGGACGGTCGCCGCCGCACGAGACGCGGGGCGGTTAGCATATGGTAAGGTCGTGCTCCAGGGTTGCCAACCTAAAATTTTCTTTTCTCGTACACAAGGTCCTAAAAATCTCGTATTTTACGTTTCGAACCTCGTACAGCTTTGGACTTGTGGTAAAACCAACAAAACTCAAGTTGGCAAGCGATCAGCATCATCGTTGCTATCACTCATACTGATTTCAGTGAATTCAGACTAAACTTCATACATCATTTATAATTATAACGTAAAGTTTTTCTTTCTTTGAAAACAATCCCTCAACGCTCACTTCTACAAAGAGAAACAAAAGTAAAAATCTCCTATCTACATGTAAAGAAAGAAAAGAAGATAGATATTTCAGTATGTGCGACAGAGACAAATGGTGCGAGAAACGAACGAATGAACCAGCGAGCGAAGGAACGGGAACTTTTCCGTCTCGCTCGGGTATTTCTTTCATAGACAATCGATGACTTTTTATAGACTATCACTACTTGAGAAGCAAAAAAGGGTTTGCAGCAATTAAAATTATGTAACATGTGAAAATCTCGTACAAAATTGTACGAGATAGACAGTGTCCTCGTACCTCGTACGGGAGACCATAAATCTCGTATTTGTACGAGAAATCTCGTACGGTTGGCAACCCTGGCGTGCTCGTGCCTGGCCAGAGCTTACCGCGCGCATTTGAAAGGCACTAGACAGGGATGGGGAAATAAATTTTGGAAAGGGCCATATCAAAGAATCACAACTTGTAAGCGGGCCAAATAAGTTTATTAATTACTAAAAAAATGTACAAGAAATTAAGTTTGTTTTGATGTGCTTGGTCGATGAGATAAATGAAATTTTGACTGTTCGTCTACAAGCACGTCAAAATTTGGCTTCAAATTACTTGACGTAACTTTTAAAATACACTCAAGGTGTTCATCAGTCAATTTGTTCCTCAGTTTGTTCTTACGCAGCTTCATTGTGGAAAACACTTGCTCACAGATAGAAGACCCAAACATAAAAATGATTTCCTGAGCATATTTTCTTACATTGGGAAACTCCCATTTTGACAATGACTTGTAAAATTCAATTTTTGTTGAATTGTTAAACATTTGTTTCAACGTGTCATCACACTGAAGCTCAATAATTTCAACCTGATATTTTGCTGCTACATCCACGCAGTTAACTGCGAATGTGGAAGAGAACAATTGCAAATCAGTTTCTATTCTTTTAAAATCCTCAAATCGCTGGTTGAATTGATTTTCCAACTTATTTAGTTGGCAAAAACGAAAAACCGGTAGCTGGTAGGTCGCTCGCGCCAGTAAACATCTAACTACCTTCACCAAATGGGTACCTACTTCTTAACGTGATTAATTGAACTTGAGGGCCAAACTTAATAAAAATCAGTCAGTGACCGCGGGCCGGATGAAATCACTCCGCGGGCCGGATTTGGCCCGCGGGCCGCCATTTCCCCATCCCTGCACTAGAAGAACATATAGGTACATGTCCATCGCTAGCCTGGCGGACGCCTAAAAGTACTTATCTCTACATAAGCAAGCAATGGATGATAATTCCTACCGTAACCATTGTATTCTTCGATTGAAGGATGGTGTCCTAGATCTAACACGCCGAACCTCTCACTGCATTCGTGCACAAACTAAGGTGCCTAAGACAATATAAATCAATGGTGCATTGCATTCATTGCGTAAAAGCTAATTTTGAGTAAGTAGGGTATGTAATTTACCTACTTGCATTGCATCTCTGAAGCATTGCATGCATTCCAGTATGTACCTACCTAGTACCTACCTGATTAAAAACCATATTTTATGATAATATGAACAACATAAAGAGGTATCTTATATAGAGCTTCAGAAAGCACGTTAAACCGGTGTCAACCGCGTTTATTACAAAATTAACATAAGGGTAAAAAAATGTTTGGGTAGGTATATCAATACCTCTACCTATCACCCCTATCACAGCGTTCTTCGATCGCAGTTGTAATAGCCAGTTGTATTGTAGTCTATTACCTATTGCTCTACACCGAATTTTACAGAAATTCTTAGTCAATTTCGTAGTATAGTAGGTATAAAGTAGGTAGCTAAATTGTTTATATCTTCAAAACTACAGAACCGATTACAATGATTATGGAATGGGTTTACTTTAGGTATGTACGTTTACGATTGTACAGTAGGTACATCACACGTTAGACTGTTCCTAAACCAATAAAAAAGAATCGTTTAACTCCATCGGTAACTTCGTGACTCTAATACGCCCTAACTAGATAGATAGCCTCCTTTTTTGAAGTCGGTTCAAAATACCCGGGTCTGGGTGTCCTATATTATCAAACTACAGGCTACAAGTCTGCATGTGAAATTCTTAGTACATTGCATAGTTGGCTTAAAAGTGGGGGCACTGGTGGGGTCATAATTTGCTAACCGGCTATCGAATGCCTCTAAACTTGAAGCTTGTTGTCTGATACGTATGATATTCAGGACAGGGCTTAGGGACAAAGGGTTGGAGGTATACTGGAGGCGTATTTTTTTGACCATGTGAAATCTAATTTCATATGTACCCGTCTGCGATGAGTGATATGTGCAGAAGATGTTTTCTGTTTCAAGTTCAGTTTTATCTCACTTTCTATAAATGTGAATGAAATAAGAGAGAACGATTTCTCACTCACTTGCGAATTTTAAAGAGAGCAGTATCATCTTAGGCCTTAGCATGTCGGAAAGAAACACCAATAAAAACTAACATTCATCTGTCAGTTTGCTGTCAGTTGTTTGGAGGAAGAGTGGTTGCGTTACGGAATATTTTCGATTTTGTTTTACTTTTATTTTATAAGCATTACATTCCAGTATGAGCGATTCAGATACAGTGAACATTTCAAATAAAATAAGTGAAACTAATGGCTCCGTTACTCAGGAGAAGACGCCGAAAGGCTGGGTGAAATTCGACGATGAAACTTCGCAAACAAACGACCCGTTGTCGGAGGCCAGTGTGCCTCCAGGGACTACAGCTGCAGTTAGCGCAAGCACATCTCAATCCCCTGCGTCGGAGCCTGCCGCGGTGCTCAAGACAGAAACAGTTCATGTTAACCTTGAGCGAGGAGACAGAAACACAGAACCCGTGACTCAAACCACTCTTTCGAAAAACGTAGAGTTTGTCAACGTGCGTCAAGGGTTTAGTAAGTACTAATATATCTACCGTGAGTCATATCGTAATCGCAAATTCATAACATTCTCCTGTAGTTGAAGAAATAGAGTTATTATAGTTTCCTTCATGTAAATGGCCATGATAGCTATGTTCCTGTGATGTTTTCCAGCAAATGGAGATATATTAGTGACGTTGCTACCTGTGAATACTAAATGGCCATGGGTGACTGCAGCTCGCTTCCGTCCAGAACTGGTACCTGAAGAATTGATGGCTCAAGGATTAACAGTAAGTGGCTAATTTGATGCTACCTTTATTATTTTTGATAGACATGTATTAGGTTTGGTAATGCATATAATCTTTCTTTTTTTTCATTTCAGCTAACTGTTGAAGAATATGTTCATGCAATGGAATTGCTTGTGAACGATGCAAGATTTACACTTTACAATATATGCTACAAGAGAGTTCTTGTGTGTTGGATTTCTCTTGCATTCCTGGTACTCCTCGCATTGCTATTTTCTGGACTAACTGGTCTCACACTATTTTCCCTCGGAGTGTTGTGGCTGGTCCTTAATGCAGCTGCCATATTCCTTTGTATGTGGATTAAATTGAAGCTTTCTAAAGGGTTGGAGCAATGCCTGGGGAGTGTCAACAAGTTGCTCAATAAACACAAACTAATCCTTGCTCTGGATGATAGAGGAAAAGTATCCTGCCACAAAGTGAATTTGTGCTTCATCTACTTTGACTCTGGACCATGTATTGCTCATATACAGCAGTTTATTGATAGTGAAGAAGGAAAAACAATAATGCAAGGTTGGGAGCAGAGGCTGGATGTCTCAGCCAATGACATTGTGATCCAAGGCAGCCAGTCCACGAGGCTATCTCGAAGACAGGTAACATATTCTATTGTTTGAAAGTTCATTTCACATTATGTAACACAAACTATTTGAGTTAATTTTCATCAGAATATTGCTCCATCTAGAAGCTAAGTCATTTCAGATGATACAGTTTCTTTTTATCTTTACTTACTTTACAAAGGTAAACAGATAAAACCATGATCTAGTGCTCAGACTATGGGCAAAACATACATAATGTTGTGTTGTTAACATCGCCCAGCCAGTTTTATTCTATGCCATATCCTTAACATTCTTGTGCTAATGCAAAGAAATACTAATAAAATAATTGCAAAAGTAAATAACCAAAATGTTCATATTATGTTTTTAACACATATAATATCCTGACTGCATTATATTTCTTATCAATATCTTGATATATCTTGATAACATGTTTTCCACTTCAGTATTCTTCTTTCATGGCTAATAGGTTCTAATCTCACTCATTTACTGCCTAATGCATGCAAATTACTTCTTTATTTGTAACACTAGTTTATTTATTGTTCTTTATATGATCATCTCACAGACTCACAGCTATTAATATACATGGTTACCTACATACAGAGCAGACATCCTCAGGGTATAACATTACCATTAGATTTATTTAATCACAAAATGTGCTTGTATTTTGTTAATGATTTACTAATTACTGTAAGTAGATGTATGTTCACTTGTGGATGACTGATCAAAATCATTGCAAATGGATCCTGTCTAAATATTGCTTTAGTTATAGTATTGCTCAAATTATGTTCATCCCTAAACTGTTAGTTAACTAACTAACATGCTTGATTGATTTGTTGAATGATTGTAATTATTCAAGTGCAAAGTGAAAGTTGCTAACTTGTTGCCAAATTAGGAGTTTGATCATTTACACAATTAACAATTCAAATCTTAACTACCTAACAACAACTTTGATATTTCCTTGACTTGATTCTTCATGTATTAACAGATGCATTTACTTACATATCATCATCATCAAACAAATTCAATATTTACAGGAAAAACATCAACAGACAAGACTATTCTTATGTGACATTAATTGCCCTCTATGTTGGTTGATGCATCTACTAATAATAAATGCTAATATTATTTATTTATCTAACCAATATTTACTGATCTAACTTAGCCTTTGTTTCTTTCTATAAACTAATGCTAATTCTATCAGTACTTAGAGTGGTAGTTTAGAGGGTAAGCAAGGCATATGAATGTGCAGGGTATGGCAGAGGCAGTGTACCTCCGGTACCTGCAACGCTGGGGCAAAGACTTCCTGCGCCGCCGGCTCGACTGGACCTTAGACGAGGACGGCGGCAACCCCGCGGCGCCGCGCCACTTGGCCAGCGCGCTGTGCCAGTGCCAGTATATTGAGGAGATATTGCGCAACAAAGAGCCGAAAGACACGCGGGCCTGTTGTCCGCCCTGCAACGACTGGCTCAGGCGGCGCGGTCTCGATTGACCGTATCGCTGCAACTTCGGCAAGTCACCTTCTCTTACCTTGTGTGCCTGTGCATGTGGCGTGTCTTAGAAAACCCCTTCTTTAATATGTGACTTGTTCATAGGATTATTTGTTAATAAATACGATAATCACAGCGTAAACGCTAAGCTAGAATAGAAGTCGTACAAGTTACGTGCAAATTCATTTGTATTCAGCATTCTACAATCAGCAAGGCTGCCTACTTATAGGGGCGTGCTATCATTGTTATAAAACTTGGTCGACTATGGAATGTGCCGATGCAATAACATATTACCTTACGATTACGTTATTATTATAGGTAAAGATGGCATTGTTTTCAACAAACAGCCTTGGCTCAATTTAAGATCCGTCGCAGAGCCAAAATGATTACCTAGCAAAATACACCAAGTTGGCATGTTTTTCTTATTTGATGCGTGCAGTCGGAGCTTCTATGTGCTCTTATCTTTGAGATATCGTGCTAACGAACTATCTAAATATCCTGACGTCAGAGTTTTTAGCTTAGGCCACTGACCCGGTTGTGTCATGGAGCAACATCCATTCAACGTGCCCTCCGAAATACGTAAACAGACAAAGAATTTTGAAACAGAAACAAGCTACCAAACTAGGTTTAACGTTGATTTTTGTTGTACAGGAGCGAGGTGCCTTGTTGTTCCTGCGCTACGCTGGGCGCTGGGGCGCGTACGCTGTCAAGAACCGTCTCAACCTGAGCAGCAGCACGCCCGGCCGACACGGACCCAAGTACGTATGTCCTTGCCAGTTCATCGAGGAGCACCTCAAAACTAAACCTCCCGCGGGCATCGCTAAGTTCTTCATGTTACCCAATCAGAATGTCCAATTGTATTAAGACAATAAGTATTCGGAACATATAAAGTATTCGGAATCCGTCCAATGTAGGTATATTATATGTAAAACATATCATCACTTATTTATTTTAGATTATTTTTACAACTTTATTTTACTTTATACAAGTAACAAAATTATAGACATTAGGCAGGGAATCTAAATTTATGTTTAATTATTATTCCACTTGAATTGTAAGTTGTAACATTATCCTAAAATTAAGAAATAATATTCCACTTAATTATGTATGTAATTAGGCGCGTCCACACTGCGAGAGGCAATTGCCGAGACATACGCTCGGGCTCAACCAAGGTCATGCTCGGGCGAGCGCGCGAAGGCAACTCAAACTTACGCGTCCAAATTGGGTCGAATTGGCTCGCGAGCCACACGAGCGTATGCCTCACGAGCATTTGCCTCGCGCAGTGTGGACGCGCCTATTAACTAATTTTTGAAGGTATTTCTTATATTTTATGTTATTTGTAAAGTGGCCATAAATTATGTAAGCTTATGGTGTATGTTTTTAAAACAAACATGTACATACTACATGGAAAGTATAAGAAAACAAATGTAGGCATATTTATTTTAACATTTTAAGTAAGCATCACTTATTTTTTCATTATATTTAAATCCGACATGGAGTATTTTTTCAATAATTTAAATAAGGTTCGCAGTTTTCGTTTGGGGCGCGGCGCCACCGTCGCTTATCATCCGATATCGTTTATTGATTATGCTATGAAACATAATTTGTATTGATATACATGCATTGTGTGTTATGCTTCTCTGTGTCCATTATAAAACAAAACAAGCTTTAACAGTATTAAAATGTTTTTCTACGAAACACAGAACGAGAGAAAGATGGTTTATCGTTCTTTAAAAGCGATGATGGCGCCCTCCCAATTGAACTCATTTATCTAAAATTGATATTTATAAGGAAGCACAATCAAGAATTATTTTAAATTGTATATTATGTTATAGTAGTTTTGTTAATTATCCAAAAGATTTTTATCACATTAGACATAGTTCTAAGCAATACCTACATAAGTGCCTGGAGGAATCTCTTTTTTACATTTTGTACATTTCATTCAAATTCAAATTGTACAGAGCTAGTCACAATATTATGAATTATACTGAGCCGTGCCCATATTTTTGAAGTTTTATAAAATTTTACCTAAAGCCAAAGCTCAAATTGTTGTTGAAAAGTTTTATCATTATTGTAAACTAGATATAATAATAAGGTACACTTCTCGTTTCTCTTTATTAATGTATTGTATTTGCTTCTGGGGCAAATCCTCATAATAAGATACACTTCCGCAGTTAGTGAGACTTAGTAAACTTTGGCTGGTTTTATAAAGTCGCTTCAATGTGGGTAGATTATAAAAAGCGGCGAACTGGCAAAGGCGCGATTGTGAAACCAGCAAAGAGTGCTATGTTTACCTATGGAGTAATATCATTAAAAATTGATTTACTTACCTACTTTAAAATGATTAAAGTAATAAATACAAAAATTATTGCATAAATCACAATGTAACAAGTACCCAACTCTTGTAATTATTTATAATCTAACTTATCTATCAATTACTTCTAATGTAAGTTGTCTATTTCCCATCTAGGAAAGTTACTCAATTTATAGGTACTTACAGGTACAATAAATATTATCTAACTTGTTAGTTTTGATCCAATATGATGACTGCTTCATATTTAATTCATATTTTGTCTTCAATTTATGGATATTCCTAGTTACTTAGAAAACGTCATGTTGTGATTAAAAAATAATTAACATTCCGTCCCCTGTATAATCAGAGTACTTACTTTAGTTAAGCTATAGCTATATGAATATTTTTTTATCTAAGAAAACATTTGTTAAAAATACATAGTACTTCAATTCAAACAAGTTTTTTTTTATTTTATTTTACTATGTAATTAAATTACCTATTCTTGTACTGTCATCCTGCATATACATACAAGGAGTAATGAATAGGGTATTCCAAGCCGAAAGGAAGTGAAAGCACTCATGAAACTTAACAACTTTCCCCATGGAACATGGGACGAAATATGAAAAAAAAATGGGCCTCCCATACAAAATCGCCGGTCAGTTTTACTATGGGAGGTCCATTTTTCATATTCCGACCCATGTTCCATGGGGAAAGTTATTCAGTTTCATGATTACCTTCACCTTCTTTCGGCTTGTAATACCCTTTTTGTTACTCCCGGTGTACCATGTACCAACCCAACAGCTTACTAAATACCTAGATACGAGGTAACTAGGTATATTGGTATTATTGAAGCGGAACCTCTTAAATTCTAGCGTAGCTCTTGAATCTTGGCTCTTCCTCTATAGGGCGGAGAACGAGACGGCTACATATCGATGTTTAATACTTAGGTTTAATACCTACAAGACCACATAAGTATCAATAGAGTATAAGCAAGCTACAGAGTGCGCGTATCGCCCTTCCCCGTACTGTCAAAATGTAAGCAGTTGCCCCATGGATACCTACGTAAAATGTATGAGATGGTTCAATAGTGTTGTTACTGGCGTTTTGCTTACTACTGATAGACTGAGAGGTTGTTGTGTGCACACTACTGCCAGCCGTTCTAACTTTTTAGGCGCGCTCTAAAGGTATCAATCCATTTAAGCATAGGGTCCCACTGCGTAAACGGGTATTGCGAACTAGGCTGCCTTAATACAGCATGCATCGGTGTCGTTGCGTTCCTATGAGACAAGGTTACCAGATCCAGAAGAAGAACTTGGCGAATCCTTTAGTTCAGACATGGAACATATCAGAAGATTTAACAAAATAAAACATCGTACTGCGGTACAATAACTTGTATTGAAAAAACATACATAAAATATTTTTTCTGTATTTAAAGAACTTATTAAAACGAAAGAATTATATGGATATTTTTTGCTATTTCACAGCCTGTAATGCCATGCTAACTTTATAAAATCAGTTTCTACTTATGAAAATTTATTACAAAACTTTACTTGCATGTTAAAACTGTAAAAAATATATGAATTATCAATATAAAATAAAGTTAAAGGTACAAAGTGTCTTAAATAATATGATACCATGTTTAAAAATCTAGTACTAGTTACCTACCTACTGGAATACAAGTGATTCATATTCTCTTTTTTTGCATTATTCAATAACATGACCAAAATACTTAAATAATTATTTTGGCGGATAAATAAAATAGTATGTAAGAATAACAATAAAGTTAGCCATTGCATTGCAATTGCATGCTTGCATTGTTTAATATAAAACGAGAGATGTGTTGACAATGTATTGTAGGCATTTTAAAACAAGTACAATGTAAAATAAGAAATTTGTAAAACATTTAAACTATTTTCTAAACACACATTCAATATAAAACAGTGCAGTAACAAAAATATAAGATTGAGCAAAATAAACTAATACAAAAATATTGAAAAGTAGAATCGGGGCCGAAACACTACTGCGCGCTGTGTCGTGTCGTGGGAACTGGCATTTTCAATGCATCGCATTCAGCAATAAACATACTAAAGGACAACAAACTTTGTTGAACAAAAGTTCAAACGCTGGTATCGTAGGGAGCGCCAGCTGGTAGCCCCAATTTAAAATTACGTCGCTACACCGCAGTAATGCTTTAGCCCTAATACCCGATCCCACCGAAGATTAACGAGGAAAAAAATCCTAACATCTTGCATCGGACGTTATTTTTCGGTGGAATCGGATCTTCGACCTAACTTTACCTTTATAAATCATCGCACGTGGTCCTCCTTTTCTTAGGTACCACGGTATCACCGGCGGGGAAGAGTCCTTTGAAGGTGTTGATTTGCTCCTTCACCTGCGACTCTTTGTCGATGCAGTCTATGAGGTTCCGCTTGCGGCGGTCCTCGGCGGGGTCCGCGACTGATGCGAGGGACTCTAGGGAGGTGACGGTCGAGGCCTCGTCGAGTTTGTTTCGCACGTCTAAGTCCAGGAAGGGTCGTGGCGGGGTAGCAGTCCCCTCTGACCCGCCGGTCCCGGTCGTTACCAACGTGCTGGCCGATACCTCGGTACTGGCGGGTTTCTCCTCGAGCGCGGCCAGTCGGATCAGCTCCTTCTGCGACTCGCGAGCCTCCACCATGAATACGTTCTCCTGTTTTCGAATCGAAATAAGCGGTGAAACGGTGCATGTGAGAATATTTTTAAGTGCAAAGAAAGATAAAGTTGTCGATTCAGCGGGAACGTTTTCTTAGCTATTCCTGTCCAATTCCTGTCACATTCAGACTAAGTTTAAAAAATCTATTGTTCCCAATAAAATAGAACCGCATTTGTCTGATTATATCACATGTTGGTAAGTGACGATGCAGACGAAATTGCAACATGCTTGTCTAGATAGTGCCTAATTCACTGAATTTTATTCTTAAAGTGTTAAGTAGGTAACCTTCGGTTTGGGGGAGGCTCCACTTTTGTTTTAAAGTTCTAAAAGGATTAGCTAAGAATGCCCAAACGAAAATAAAAGGCTATACTTAATAGATATCTACATACCTACCAACCACGTCACTACTATACTATGACAAGCAAAAATTAGCTGAGTAAAAATATGCCAAGAAAAATAGTAGACTCAGTAGTTACCTTGACTTCCTTAGTAGTATATTGATCTAGCTTATCATATATCACAGCATGTAGCCCCATCAGCTTTAGCCTCTTGATGGTGTTTTTGTCATTGTTCTCATCTCCCCAGCAGAATATGACAAGCCCGGCGTCGGTGACCAGCTTCACCTGTAAAAGGAAGAAAGAATACGGGTCAATAGGGAGAAAAAATCAAAGCTTAATGCAGATGGCAGCAGGCACAAGTGTGCCTAAATGACGTTACGACTACCAATAGGAAGTAACTAAACTTTGACATTGACACATTTTCAACCAATCACAGAAAGAAATAACCCTCCCTCTGAGGCAGTCGGGTAAAGAGGCACACTCGGGAGTAGCGCCGCCGTTAGTTCTCCAGTTCCTTACCTTATTAAAACAGCACAAGACATTAAGAATAAAAACTATGGTCGTTTGGTAGCTATGTAAGGAGAAAAACGAGGACGACTGGGTATGAGTAGGTATTTAAAAGGTCATATTGCTTGTATAGGTACCTAGATCTAGGTATATAAAGTTAAAACCCTGTATATAACCCTGACAAGACTTATTTCAAATAATTTTAAGGCATGTACGTGACAAGTATTTATTTAAACTAAAAGCGGCTCATACAATAGTTTTGTTAGAATTTACAATCCATAAATTACCTAAGCACTAAAATCGTAAACATACAGATAAAGAAGAGTGGACTGCACTGAAGACCTTCGGCTTATCATTGCACATCCGAACGAGCAAGGGCACGTCATACATACCTACCTACCGATATTTGTCCTCTATCAACTGATATAGGTACCTACGACGAACTTTGTTCAGCTTTTCTGTCAATCGATGTACTGTGAGTAAACAAGATTAGTCATCTCAACAGAACAACAGAACCCGATACGCTTTATTTGCTCTTGTTTGTACAAACGATGTGATTGTGAGTTTACCGCAGCATCGGTGGATTAACAGCTAAACCCAAGCGTACTTTGCTACCATTCAGTCTGAACTAAGTAGGTATACTATAAACACTATAGTATGCAGGAAGTAACAGAAAGGGTATAACAATCCGAAAGTAGGTCAAGGTTCTAATGAAACTGATCAACTTTCCCTATAGAACATGGGAAAAGACATTAAAAAAAATTGGGCCTCCCATACAAAATTGGCGATCAGCTGATTTATTTACTATGGGTTCAATTTTTTTTCTATATTTCGACCCATGTTCCATAGGGAAAGTTGTTCAGTTTCATGAGTACCTTGACCTCCTTTCAGCTTGTTATACCCTTTCTGTTACTCCCGGTATACCTACCTACCGAACTCTTTCCTAATAATCTTATAGGCACTTATCAGGCCTAGTTTAAATAGCTAAACAAGTCGTCTTCAGAATCGACACCATTTCGCAGTGGTTTTCCAAACATAGAAAGCGTTGTAGGTAGGGAGGTACATAGTTAGGCCATAGTCACAAGCCACTCGATTATTAATTAGGTACATACATAAGAGGCAGTAAGCCTTTGATCTAGTTAGGAGCTTCATCAAAGGAAACAAGTTTGTTAACCTTAATTAGAATGATCCCCTTGTACCACAATTCATAGACCTCAATTAAAACTTGTCCGAGTTAGTCCCGAATGAATTGACTTTAAAATGTACTCATAATGTACCTAATAAATGAGGCTACTAACCGAAAAGTAAACATTTGGATAATTTGTTTACCTACCTACATCACCTACTATCGTACTTTGCACTCGATCAGTTTCAATAACCACTTCATACTAAATTCTGAGAAGTATTCGGATTGAAACATAACAAGCTGGTTCGTACCGTAGACTTTCATACTACGTAGTAGTAATATATATGACGCAGATAATGATAATTTCAATGAATCGATGGACTGCTAAACACGCGCAATTCTCGGAGGTGTAGGGCACCAAACGACACAAGGTGTGTCCATAAATTTATTCCACCGTTCATCAGATATCTATGTGTTAAATAATAAATAAGCCTTTTTCGCAATAGGTAGGTACCTACTTACTTATTGAGACCTCGAAATTAATTAATTATCAATCGTAAAAACTTTATCTATGAGATTCCTTAATAAGATTGTTACTAAGAGAGGTTTTTACGCGCAGCTACATACCTACTACGTTCTATTCTTATCTAGATCTAGTGTACCTACCTAGTACCTACTTGTATTTCTTTCTTAGATTATACCATAATCATTACTGAAACGACAGAAATGAAATACCTATTTATATCAACTGATACCAACTGCGTCAACACCAAAGTGCAAAACAATACGTTGTATGTAGCTACCGCTGTACAAACACGACAATGTACAGAGTAAACGCCAGTCCATTGTCTGATGATAATACTGAGCATCTTCTACGTATATTCCCTTCAGGACCAAAATGTTGAATTCCTAAAATGTTGAATTCTCAAAATGTTGAATTCCCAAAATGTTGAACTTAGTTTCCTATAAAGTTGAATTCCTAAAATGTTGAACTTTTCAAAATGTTGAACGAAATTTTTTAAGTGTCGAATAGTCTTCATACAGTTTTTACTATAGGTTTTCCCAAAATGTTGAATGTAATTTTTCTATGTCCCAAATGGTCTTGATACTGGTTTTACAAAGAAAAGCGCCATTTAAATTTGCATATAACGGGTAAACAACCAATACTGAAGTATCTATAAAAACAAGCTGTCTGGCGTCTGGCAATGTTCTTCGTGCACGTGGAAGTCATAGGAGTTTACTAGGGCTTCCAATCTCGGTATTACGGGATCCCGAGCTACGATTACGGGATCACGTGCTTTGATTACGGGATCACGTGCTATCATAAGCGGAAAGTGACGTCGTAAGCTCCGAGACACATATTAAATCTAAATAGGTAAAACCTAAAACCTGTGTATGTATGTAAAAACTGTTTCTAATTTGAAATTCCTAAAGATTAAGTAGGACCTAAGCGTACTAAATGGGCCAATTGGTCATTGTCTCATTTATTTTCATGGTCATTTATTTTACGTTTAAACGCAGCGTGTGGCAGCGTGTAAGTTTTTCCCGTTATTTTTTTGTTCCCGCAAATAGGTACCGGCACTGCAGATAGTGTGCGAGATTGGAAGCATTATGCGTTACCTATCTGCTGTTTATTTATAGTCACGTGAGCCGTGAGAGGGCCGTCCACTATTCTACGTTGTCTCGTCTTAGTTTGAAGGTCATCAGCTAAGCTGACATCGTCAAATCGTAATCCGGTTGTGTTGCGACAGTGACTTTGCAATATCACATCTACATCTACTTATCTTGTCCCTTAGATTGCCATTGTACATGTTGACAGTATTTTTATTTGAGTAATAATATCAATTATATCATAGGATCAGTCCTTATTGCAACATTAGATTGGTACTGATTTACGAATGACTCGTGTAGTTTATTACCCCATCTATTATGAATGAAAACACTACACGTGTTAAAGGCAATAATAATATTGCACGTGAATGTTAGTCTGATAAGTAGGTGTAGGTAGGTACCTACTTATTTCCTTACCTCGCCGTAAGAGGAAAGAATGATTAGTTTTGACTTCCAAATACATAATCTCGAAAACGGAAGAGCGTGCTTTACTGCGTAGCCTGGGGAGGGCTACGTCCAGCAATGTAGTCCAGCAGTGGACTACTATACTATACAGGGTGTTAATTTAAATGCGTGCCATAGCTTCAGGGTAGGTTTAGTATCGATAAAGGATGCCGTAAAGAATATTGAAAAAAATCCCAGTCACAATTTTCTTTTTTTTAATTGGCTGACATTTGATTCAAATGCCTATATCTATATCTCAGCCGAAATTCGTTTAATCTTAAAGTTGTTTAAACGAAAGTACTTGTATGGGCACTCTCTAAACAACAACAGTGTCAAAAAAAGATTTTTCATAAAAAAAAGTTTTTACTAAATCCGAAAAAACATTTTTTTTACTGGGATATTTCAATATTATATTATATTTATACTGGACTGGATATTTAATCGATACTTAACCTACCCTGAAGCTATGGCACGCATTTAAATTAACACCCTGTATAGGCTGTGATGTATAAACAATTCACCCGAGTTGGATCTTTGAGCAAGTCTTCAAGGAGGGTGTTGAAGTTTTTTGAACTGTGTACGTCAGAGGGGTAAAAAAAGGCTGGTATTCAATACAAATTTTATGTTCATTCACCTGAGTTGGGCTCCTGAGCAAGTCTTCTGTGTGGACGACGATGCCTAGGATGTCGAAGCTCACGGAGCATTCTACGACAATGGTGGTCAAGTGCGGCTGGTAGTTAATACAATTTGAATAAACTATTCACCTGTGTTGGGTCCCTGAGCAAATCTTTTGTGTGGACGACGATGCCCAGTATGTCGGAGTTCAGAGCGCTGTGTACGGATTCGGGGGTCAAGTAGGGCTGGTAATTAATACAATTTGAATAAAGTATTCACCTGCGTTGGGTCTCTGAGCAGATCTTCTATGTGGACGACGATGCCTAGTATATCAGAGCTCACAGCGCTGTGTACGGATTCGGGGGTCAAGTAGAGCTGGTAGGTAAATACAATTTGAATAAACTTTTCACCTGCGTTGGGTCCCTGAGCAGATCTTCTGTGTGGACGACGATGCCCAGTATATCAGAGCTCACAGCGCTGTGTACGGCAGCGGGGATGCTCAGGCACCTGGGGTCCCGGTAAGGCTGGTACTTTTTAGTCACACCCTGGAGAAAATACGCAATGAAAAATATAAGTACTTATTGTAGTCGATTCTGGAATTATTATAACGCTAGCCAATTCTTAGCTGTTTTTAAATGAATTTTTGTTCTTAATTTCAGCCTTTGCTTATGACACACACAATAATGCACATATTATCGCCACTATCCTGTTAGGGGTAGGTAGAGTTCCTAATTTTAGATCTGTTTGTCTGTCACCCCCAAATTGTAATACCTACAGATAAAACTGTCGAGTCCCTTGGTCACTCATTACGACACCACTGTCGGGCATCAACAATAGGCATTATAAGAGGAGTATAGGTATAGTTTACGATTCTGTGTAAAAACGAGTAGCATGAAATGACTGTTTTTGCTGCTTACCTGAGTGAGAAACATGACTGGGTACTTGTTCTGCTTGTTCCTGACCATAGTGCAGATGTCAGGGTTGAAACAGGAGAACACGATGCGACGCCCCTCGGCATACTTCAGCACCACTTCTAATACCTGTGGTGCAATAGTTACATATAACTTTTCGTGAAGATCATCATTAGTACAGCGTTGTACATCGTCATATAGTTGAAAGGATGAAAGCTACCGATTAATAACAAGGGTAAAGTTTGCCTACATTGATTATTAATTTATTGTTTTCTCTGAATAAATGTTAACTTAATTCTTATTCTCGTTACAGATTTTCTGGCATGTACCTACAGCGCTAAGCATCAAATTAAGAATTGAAACATACAAAATCCCTTCATAATTTTCTTCTTATCAATGTAAGTACATAGTAATTAATAAGGTATATATTACGTAAAGTAACTACATACTATAACTTAGTATCAGTAAATACTTACATAATTTACTTACTACAAACTGTGTTACGAATGTTTCGATACGATACGATAGCAAATGAGAAGGCCAGCTCGTGATGATAATGATAAGCTAAGTAAGAACTGCATAATATAATAATTTAGACAATAATTAGGCTAGTGTAAAAGTCAAGAACAATCACATTATTTTATTACCAACAAAAAAGAACTAAAATGTAATAATATACATACAAAGGAATATATACATTAACAGTTAGGTCACCACGCTAATTTCGGTACTAACCCGAAAATAAAAAAAAACGGGTATAAATTCTTATAATTCTTAAAGTGCAAATTATAAATTAAATATACATTTACGTCAACACCTCGGGTGAGCAATAAAAAATGCAAGATAAGGTTTACCTACATACATTGGCTTGAAATGGATATGCGTGAACCAAACAAAACAAATATTTAATTTACCTTATCCTCATAGAATTCATGTTCGAAGCTCGAAGGTGTCATCGGCCAGCTGCATGTTCTACTTTATGCTCCATGTTAAAGCTGAAATGGTCGTCTATGGCCTTTATCAGCACTTGCAAAGTAAAGGATTTAAAACTTACTTTATCTACATAGACATTCATGTCGAAAGGGTTGTTCAGCTCGAAGGTGCCGTCGTCCAGCTGCATGTTCCACTTGAGCTCCACGTTGAAGCCGACATGGTCGTCTATGGCCTTCATCAGCACTTGCAAAGTGGGGAAAGGTTGGTGCTCCTCTAGGTCTTCGTCATTAAACATGGTTTCGTTAGAACGCCCTTCGACCAAATGATATACCTAATGGAAATTAGAAAAAAATACGTTAAATACAGAGTATTTATATATTGGAAGAGACGGGTAAAAATGTTTTTAAACAAATGTGTTTTGTAAATGACATACAAACAAATGTTTTCTGGTCGAAATATATTTGAGTCATCGACACGAGAGAAGAAGCAGAATGCCAAACGATACACGGATTTCGTTCCGGTTTTATATGAATTTGAAAAGTTATAAAACAGCTAAAGATTTACAATTTATATGACACGACAATACTATTAAAGATGCCCGCAATGCTAGCCAATATCTGGCCATATTTAATGATGATACTGTCTTCATCAAACTCACTAAAATAAAACATCTATATAAAAATCAATCTAAAATTGAAAGTAGATATAAATTCTAAGCATAGCAGTAGTGTAAAGATTGGACAAAAAACAACAAAATAAATTGATAAAAAACGTTAATTTTCACCGTTAAATTATCTCCAAAAATATAAAAAATTGACTAAAAGTAACAGAAAATAAATTACAAATGAAAAAATAAACGGGACTCTTACATTAAATTTACGATACATGAATTCGTAGTAAGTCTTATTTATCAGCATCCCGCGGGATTGATAGTGCCTAGTCCCATAAATACCGGGCCTAAAACTTACTTGCGGGATTGCATTTTCACTTATATTAGATGATATTTGTAATATTATGTAGGTAAGAGAACCTATCATTATAAGAGTCCCGTTTACGATATTTTAAGACATAATATAGTAACTACCTACGTGCAACAATGAAAGTTTAAACAAGTTCAGGAAATTTCATGTATTATTTTTATTTTATAGTACGGTTTGCCTTCAAACTACTATGAACATTTTCATTTGTAATTCCTCTAAATACCTACGATTGGTATCGTTGGATTCCTTGTGATGTCCACAACACGGAACTGTCGGTCGTAGAGTGCAAAAGTGGGGATAGAGGGTGGGGGGGGACATTCGTTTTTTTGTGTGGCACTAAAAAAAAAATTCTTCTAGAGACAATCGTGTGGGGTATCAAATGAAAGCGCTACACGAGACGATTTCAAAAATATATCGTTGTAATACATTTCAGTTGCCCTTTTAGAAAAAAATCAAGTTACATTTTCAAAAGTAGTCAAAACATGCCAAGTTTGAGGTCCAGTAGGTACAAAACGGCTGACATAAAGTTTGTTAAAAGTATGCCAAATGATCCACCATATCCTTAAAACTAACGTCAGGAAAGGAATTTCGAAAATAATAAGATTTAATGTATATTTTGCAATAGAAAGTAGATCATTGGGAACTGCAGTAGGTTAGTAAGAACTGCTTGTGCGCCTCCAAAAATGTTTTAGATCCAATTCTTCTCATGATTGCTTTTATACTCAAAGCTAGATAATGATGAGCTGGATCATTTTGAATCTGCGGCCACGGTTGTGCCCCCGGCAAGTCGAGTAAAAAGCGGATTTGACATAGGTATCTACCATGATTTCTCTACTCGTGAAATCGTGAAATCTCACTTCTTTAGGTCTGCTGTAACAAATTTTGCTGTAAAAATCTTTTAGTTTGGGTTTGAAAGCTGTCAAATTTGGCCTATTGGAACAACAGTACTCTAGGTCAATATTTTATTTACGAAAATCTCTCATTTTTGACGGTAGAGAGAGGCAGGGTTGGCATGATTTAAACAATTTGCTTAAACATGTGTATTAAACAGTGTTTTAAACAGTTCTAAATAAAACGATGTTTTTTATTCGGTGTTTCAGCCGGGTTTTAAACATTGTTTAAAACCTGTTTTAGACTATGTTTAAAACGTTATAGAAAAAGCATAATTTAAAACAAATTTTAATTGCAAAAATAAATGAAAAATTGTATTTTTTTTCTTATTTGTTGTATTAAATCAACCTAAACATTTTTTGTACAATTATTAAGTAGTTTTTCAAACATGTCCGGTTATAAATTACTATCACAACTGGTGATAGCAACTACCGAACGTGAAAAGAAGAATAATAAAAACACTTTATTTATACACTCCAACGGTAAACGGGAATTCCCAGGACTTTCCTAACGAAATGAATGATCACTTGATACATGTTTTTTGTATTCTCTTATTTCTAGAGAACTTTAGGTGTTTTCCTTACTCAAAATGAACGTCTGAACATACAAGATGTATTAAATTAAGATCAATTTTTGTCATGCAGTTTTTAAAAAAGTCTAAAATAGAAATATAACAGGCTTAATCGACCAAAAATGGATAATAACTAAATGAAGAAATCATTTGGCATACCTTAAACAAACTTTATGTCAGCCGTTTTGTACCTACTGAACCTTAAACTTGGCATGTTTTGACTACTTTTTAAAATGAAACGTGATTTTTTTCTAAAAGGGCAACTGAAATGTATTACAACGATATATTTTTGAAATCGTCTTATGTAGCGCTTTCATTTGATACCCCACACGATGGTCTCCAGAAGAATTATTTTTTTAGTGTCATACAAAAAAGCGAAGGTCCGCCATCTTGAAATCCAGTGGTGGATTTTTCATTTCCTCGGATGGAATCATTCACAATGGTCCCTAGTATCACTGAGCAAAGCGGCATCAACTGTGCCGGCAAAACAGTTTCCGGGTGATATTTGACCGTTTCCGCTTAGACTAATTGTAAATGATTATTTTTACAATTGACATATTCACTAATTTATCTTGCCTTATTTCTTTTTTCTGACATTTATTCATGTACCTAAATTTTATTGTTTTTACTACCTTTTACTACTATTGTAGAACATTGACATTGTTATTTACTTATTTAATATTGTTTGACGATCACATTATCCTCTGACATTTTTATCTAGTTTTATTACTGTATGTAACTATGAATTTGATAATGTGTAATAAATGAATCTGAATCTGAATCATGTAAGACATACAATTAATGTCATGCCAATGCGCGACGGCGAAGTGCAGTAGTGTTAAGAAGAAGCAAAATTGTATGAAGGGCGTCTGCCATATTGATTTTGTTTCATTTTTCAATAAATATAATTCTGAAGAGTCTTTCAATCAAGATTGTGATAAAACTTATTTTTAAAATTATAGTTCAATGCTTTTAAATATAAATAAATAACCAATATAACTTAACCTATAAATTTCAGTCTAAAATTATTGTTTAAAACAGGATTTATTACCGTGATAATATTTTTTTGTTGATCCCGATATTTGAGATATTTTTAGTGCTGTGAACAACCGTGAAAACCTAAAAACTTATAATTTCAGTCTAGTTTCAATTCACTACATCCTTTTTAAAGCCACTTGGAACGTTAGACTTAGCACGACTTTGTCTAGATTTCATTACTTTTTAAAGATAAATAAGCACCTCCAGCGAGACTTGGCATGTTTTTTACAGAATGTTTTTTGGTGGGAGCAATGCTTCATACAAGAAAATGACGTTCCTTGCAAGTTGCTGATAAACAAACAAAAATTTAATAAATAACAGCATCGTCAATAGCAAGCGCACCTGTACGCGACTACACCACTCGGTTGACGCGAATAGGTATATCTTAGTGGTTTGAGGGCCCAGTTTAATTATACTAACATTTTTGAATAGCTGAATGTCCATTCTATAAATTATTACTCGACAATTATTTTCGAAAAACTACTAGTTTTCGAACAATCCGTACTTAAAAACTAGAGTATTTACTGCAAGGCTTTAATTAAGAAGATAACTCATAAACTATTATGAACAAGTATTATATGTCTATGGACGAAACATACAAAAGTTTATTGCCTTTAACCTTTTGAACGCCAACGACAACTATAGTTGCTAAACGATCGCGTGCTTACGACGCCACTGACAACTAAAGTAGTCTAAATTTTGCTATATTTATAACTTCAATTCTGTATTGATTAAGACACCTGACTGCTTGTCGCATCACTAGCCGATCTTTACATTTTTGTATGCTTGGCGTCGGGGGTGAGGCGACGTAAAAAAACTCTGGCGTGCAAAAGGTTAAAACGCAACTATTATTTTTACAATTGGTTCAGTATTTGTCGAGTTATAGCGTAAAAACCAAATTGCTTTTCCGCCATCTTTGATTCCCCCCCCCCATCCTCTATCCCCACTTTTGCACTCTACGACCGACAGTTCCGTGTTGAGGACATCACAAGGAATCCAACGATACTAATCGTAGGTATTTAGAGGAATTACAAATAAAAATCCGTTTTTAGAGCACTTTTGCTCAAAACTGACCGTACTATTATTCTCTAGCTAGAATATTAATAGATAAGACTATTGGGTGCATATTTAATTTATTTACTTTTTTTACTGTAAATAAGAAAATACCGAAAAGCAGAGAGTTCATGTAAATAATTTGTAAATAAATAATGACAGTAAAATTTTGTGGTCAGATTAGGACCAATGACGGACGGCGAATATACCTTCAGCTTCTGTAGGTGTTCCAAGGTCAGGTCCTTCACGGGTAATTCTAGCATATCTGAGAATTGAACTTCTTTTTTTCGTTTCATTGAGATACAGACATGGTAATCATGATATATTACTGGTATCATGTCTTTGCTAAGCTGAACGTCAAACTCTAGCAAGTCAGCACCACTTGCAGCGGCTTTTTTAAGAGATGCTACAGTGTTTTCACGAATAGCGTGACCTCTGAAAACGATTATAAATTATGGCAAAAGTTTTTGAAAATAGTGTTAGAAAAGGTAATGTTTAAAATCAGCAAATAATAAATTTTAGTTTGCAAAACATTGAATTGCCAAGAATCCAAAAGTATGCCTAGTCGTGTAATAGTAATAGGTATTACTAACTTGATCAAGTAAGTTCCTAAGGTAGTAAAGTGCACTAGAAGTGAAACCATAGATTACCTAATGTGAGACTACAAGGAAAGTAAAAAAATATAACAAACATATCGATAGCGGCGAGTATGTATCTGGATGAGCCTTTATGCAAACATGCATCCGTCACATCAAAAAGTGAATGTGAGGAGGTATCTTTGCAGTTTTAATGTTTGTCCTACGGAGCCGAAACGTGAAACCTGATCTAGCCATATGGCTACCTACATGTCATTCAAACCGAGGTATGGAAATTCTAGCTCGGGATTTCGCTCATAAATGAAGTCCGATATTATCACCCAAAAGACCAAATCGAATATCAAATTTTAAAACTTTCTGTGTTAGGTAGCTATACAGGAGATCTACGTCCAACAGTAGACTTCGATAGGTTGGTGTGATGTGATGTGAAGCAGCAGGAGTAGGGCACGCAAAATCGGAAGTTTTTAAACCAGGCTATAAATTTCCGATATTGGAAGTCAAGTCCGAATTTCCGATCTTAAGAATTCTGGTCTTAAAACCAGTTTTGTAAAAACATGAAGGTTTTGTGGCTTTATTAATTATTGGATAACAACATACTTTACTGCAAACTGACCCCTCTTTGCACGTATTTTGTCACGTAGATACCTAAGTAACTACTCACGAGACCCTTTTGGAAGGTCTCATTATTCAAAAAGATAGATATGGAACTCGTTTTCATGTTAATTGGTACTTTAACGATGTTGATGCTCTGAAAACATCGGAATTCAAATATCGGAAGAATCGGATTTCAGGATTCCGAAATCCCGGAATGCCGTTTCACACTCTTTAGCCGAAGCGAAGCGAACGCGGAAAGTAAAACAAACCAGAAGTTTGATTGATTAGATTAATTTTATTTATGGCAACTTGGCAGGTACCTACAGGTAGTTCTTGGACTACAAAATCCGCCCTTGTTTTATTTTGTGTTTCTTGTACCAAAGGGCATATTGTATGTAGGTATTTGTTGACTGTAAAAGAGCGCTCTTATCGACAAGGTCGCCGCTGGGCATTTATAGGGTTTCGTAGTCTACTAGAAACCCTTATCATTTCGTCAAGTCTGTCTGTCGGTCTGTCTGTATGCCGCGCCCTCATATCTTCGTTAGTTTAGGAACTATCGACATGAAATTTAGTGAAAAAATAGATCGTGTTGGCTCAAATATAGAAATGTTAAGAAAATAATATTTCAAAATATGTTTTTTGGACCCCCTCCCATACAAGTGAAAGGGGGACAAAAAATTTTTTTTTCTCCTGTCATGTTAAGTAGGGTATCGCTGAATAGGGCTTTTAAAACTAAGGCGAGGTTTCATTGAAACAAAGTCACTAAAAGTATAAACTGAAGTATAAACGCTAAAAATTTGAAAAATATATGGAATACTAGCTGCCCGTCAGCGGTTTCACCCGCTGCAACCTCCGCGGGAAAAAAAGCGTTACTCGCCAAGAGATGTCGCTGTTAGTTTTCGGCGAAAAAGTTTAAAACGCGAATCGGCTCAGTCACGCCACCTTTGCAAAAATATTGGAATATGCGTAATCCCGTAGGAATAAGACATTTTCCCGTGGTAAAAAGTAGCCTATGTGTTATTCTAGATACTCTTCTATATTTGTGCAAAATTTCATGTCAATCTAATCACCGTTTTAGCGTGATGTCGTAACAAACACACACACAAACATCCGCCTTTATAATATTAGTAGGAGTAGGATAGGTTACAATCTGAAGTTACCATGAAAACTATAACGGATACTGTACCACTGAAGACTTCAGAGAAATAAAATATTTTCTTTTTGCGGTTGGTAACCATACAGCTGCAAACAAACCAGCAACAAAACTAACTTTGTAACGCTGAAAAGCCTGATATTTAAACGTTGACTACGAAACCCTATTTGTGGGCGTGTCTGACACGCTCTTGGCCGCTTTTTTTATATACAATATTAAATAAAGATACCCTTAACATCCAAGCGTCGCGGCGGCGGCGTCGTTGTCGCTGGCAAATGACTGGTTTGTATTGGGATACCAGAAAGATCGGGCGTCAGCGGCAACGACGCCGCCGTGTCGACGTCACGTGGACAGCGCGCTGAGAAGCTCAGGGTTTGTATGGGATGCGGTCGGGTTTTTCTACAAGACCGCAGCGACGACGTTGTCGCGACGCTCGGTTAACGCGACGCTTGGTTAATAAGCGTACCCTAAGGTACCTACAAATAAAAACTTTTTAGCAAAAAATATCACCGCCGAAAACTGAAAAGCATAAAATAATAACTATTGTTACTATATGTACCTACCTAAGTAATATTTTTGGAAATATTATCTACCATATTGGAACTTAGAAATTCTGAGTCGGCGTCTAAAATTTTTACGAATATTCACTTTTCATTGGCATGACGCCGACTCAAAATTACTAAGTTCCAATATGGTAGATAATATTTCCAAAAATATATAGTACATATAGTAACAATAGTTATTATTTTATGCTTTTCAGTTTTCGGCGGTGATATTTTTTGCTAAAACGTTTTTATTTTATAATTTTTAGTGGTTACTTTTCAAGTTTGTTTACATTCAAAATAGCCATCTACATGACCTACCTTACTGTTTCAAAGGAGTTTCAAGCGCAAATAGAAACTGCACTAATATAAAAGCAACCTCCTTTTTTGATGTACATCTTTAGCTTGTCTTTAGCAGATGTTTGGCAGACAGTCAACAACGAGCAGACGTCAGTAGTGTATGTAAGCACAAGAACATTTTGCTTCAAACGTGTCGCAAAATATGAAGAATTTGTTAATTTCTCAAGATCCTTCTATCAGATCCTGACCTGATGACTATGGGACCACCTGGACAATGTACCCTTTCAAACAAAAAAAAAATTTTCAAATCGGTCCAGGCGTCTCTGAGTAATCGGTGAACATACATAAAAAATAAAAAAAATAAAAGTTCGGGATGAATTGAGAACGTCCTCCGTTTTTTTTCGTCAGTTAAAAAACCTAGTAAAATACGTAAAAAAGTGTTAGCAATTTATTATAGCCGCTATCGAGCCTGTGAGCTCTCATATAATGTATTTCCTTTGGGAAAGTTGTTCAGTTTCATGGGCTGGTTCATTCGCCCCTTAAAAGATCTGCAGCATCCTCACTGCGCTACACCATCACAAGACGTGTAGCGAGCAAAGCAAGTTTTGATTACCCTTGAGAGACATTCGTTTTTTCATTCAATCAGACCGAAATGCCATGCAGTAACCAGCAGTCAGTGACAGACAGGCCAATGCAAATGCCTGGGTTGCTTTATGGAGTTAGAACCTAATAGGAGATTATTATGCAGTTTCATAATAACTTCTTTCTGTAAAGGATGTCTTGGCAATTCAATGTAGGAAAATCATAAAAAATATTTTGCCTCCAGGAAACTTCTAATAATAAATATAATCATACTTAGAATAGGATGAAGTAAGATGTTAAAAATTGTGTTAAATACTGAATGAACTTACACTAATAGATACAAAGATTTAAAAAATACAAGAGTTTTATACTGAGTTTATTCATATCTTTTGTTCATGCACCTTTTGTTCATTATATACCTACCTAGTTTGTTAATTTTGTAGTGTATTGTATTATTTTATTTTATGTGGTAACACTGTCAGAAACATAATTTAAAAAATTAAGGTAGGCAAGTATGTTAACTGTTATGTTTCAGCTTTATTTAACACAGTTTTTAATCACCATACATGAAAATATAGAGAGCAACACTTACTTTGCTTTAAAGCTGGCTCCGAGTCCTCGATGCCCAACTTCCAATCCCGTCCACATTGGGTTCCAGTGCTTAGCATATGACACTTGGAAGGTGTTAAGATTATTAGCCATTGGGTTTACAATAAGGTATTCAATGTTTACAGTCCCTAATGGTCTATGCTTGATGTTACAAGTCACAGGGAGTTCCATTACTCCTTCAGAGGACTTGAACATGTTAGGCAAGACATAGGTATAACCCACATGGCAAGGTGGATCAGTTGGTGAAGCTCTTGAACTATATGAATAGAAATCAACTAAATAGGCTAGATTTTGATGATTTGGAGCATAAATGTTAACAAGCAAAACTTCTCCTGGTTTATATTCTCTTCCAAATTGTTCTTGAGGTTGTGGGTAGCACATGGCAAGCTCATTGTTTAATGTTGCCACTTCTACTTTTACACCTTGAGGTGCTTCAATATGCTCAACAGTGTCTGTGCTGAGGGAAGAGTCCTCTACATGAAGTTCATTTCCGAAAGATAGTTTCACTGGTGTCACTTTAATATTCATGATTCTTCCCGCTTTACGACTCTTCAGCTGTAGCGGATTATTCATAAATTTAAATTGAAGAAGGCTCTGAACCGTTAACCAACCCCTGTCAACCTTTACCTTCCCGTCATAGTCGCCAAAGTTGTCGACACCAGGGTGTAGCATGGACTCCGTGATCACTCTCGGCTTCACATTGGTTTCCCAGCGTTGTACCAATAGCTGGTTGCTCCCTTCGATTTCTGTGCAGATGGCGTAGCGGTAGTAGACCTCGCAAGTGTTCGGGATGGTCACAGTTCTACTCCACATATCCGTACCTGGATCAGGCTCCATTTCAAGGCACTTGGTGGGGTCCCATTCACCTAGCTCAGGGGTGCTGCCTGTGATGTACATTTTCTCTTTTGGCCCGATATTGGGCACACTCACTGTAAAAGTCCATAGCTGTGAAAGCACTTCGGCTTGGGGTTGAGGTTCTGCGGTAGACATCTTTCTCTTTTCTTTTTCTTGTGGTTTTATTTTTGTTCGTTTGTGATCATCTAGGAAAAACCAACGTTGCATAGTCAGCACCAAGATCCTTTGTTACGAAATCTTATTATAAAAAACTAAAATTACATATATACTCTAAATTTGCACTGTTACGCGGTACCATTTTTTACGACATGGTAATCTCTCGCGGGAATTTAAATTAAAATTATTGATAAACAAAAATCAGCTGTTTAGTTCGAGTCACCCATGTCGACGTCGAAACGACAAACGAACCAACCAACACACCGACAAGCGATCTTGACAAGAGATCACAAATCACACACAACAAAAAATTAAGTTTTATCATTCACTCATTCGTTCAATAACAGTAGTAGTGATGTGATGTGTAGTGAACGGTACTGTACCATCCAAGTACCAACAAATGTTTGATGTTTAAGGGAAGGAAAATGGACCCTTTTCGACAGCATCGGCAGGAAATGCACGAATCTGATTATTTTCCGCATTATCAATCCGACAGTAGGATATGTTTTTTTATCAAAGAGACAAGTATATTGGATGAAGGTAGGTAATAAATGATATTAATGAAATATTTATTATATAATATTTGATAATTTTTTGACTAATTATTAAAAAATATACTCAATCAGTTGTTAGATCTATCAAAGTTTTAATTTTCATGTTTTATTCGTAGCTTATAAGCAATCCCAAAGAGGGTTGACGTCAGGCAGATGGCCGGTCATAAAACATAGCCAAATCCTTTTTCTACCTGATTTTGTGTTATCACCTAAAACATGTTGCGCCAGCCGACCCCAACTAATTTCGGATAAGTGCAGGAAGATGATGATGATTCGTAGCTTATAAATTAGGTTCAATAACAATTGAAGTTTTGCTCTTTACAAATATTAGAATAAAATAAACATTTCTTCGTAAAGTAATTAAGATTTCTAACGAAGAAGAAACGATACAATAGATTCGGGTATTCATTGGGGACAAATTCCCAGAACTTTGTATATGACACAAGTTCCCAACAAATGTTCCCAATTTTGACATATTTTGAACAATGTCCCCGAACAATGTTCCCGAAAAAAAGCGTAGGTACGTTTTGGGGACATTGTCCATAAACATTGTTTATGATACAAAGTATCAGGGATTTTGACTCTAGTGAATACCTGTCTTAAATAATTATGATTGATTGTCGTTTCTCAACGCGGCACCCTCTACATTAAACTTGAAGAATCGCTTAAAATGAACCATTATTTTTAGTGTGGAGATTCCACAAAAATATAGGAAGTGTCTATATAGCGGGGCGCCCCGCTCGATAGTCATTTAGGCTATTCACCGGGGCGCCCTGCTGAATAGCACTTTGTTTTTGGATAGGCTATTGAGCGGGGCGCCCTGCTTTGTCTGTGGTTTGGCTATTGACCGGGGCGCCGCTCCACCGTTATTTCGACTCGTATGTAGGTATCATGGTAGGTATAAGTACAGGGCAAGTGTACCCACTTTGATTTGATTTAGTAAATCTATGTTTGTTTTGTTTGACCTCGCTCGCATACTATACCTACTGTCTAACTAGAGAAAAAAGACGCCAGTAGTCCATACTAATCCTTTCTCATCCATCCTCATAATTTTTTCACCCATTACATTTTCACCCATCGTGAGGAAGTGTTGAGCATGGGTAAGGAAGTGATGAGGATGGGTGAGGAAGTGATGAGGATGGATGAGAAAGTGATGAGGATGGGTGAGGAAGTGATGAGGGTTGGTGAGGAAGTAATGAGGATGGACGAGGATGGGTGAGGAAGTGATGAGGATGGATAAGATGGGTGAGAAAGTGATGAGGAGGGGTGAGGAAGTGATGAGGATGCGTGAGGATGGGTGAGAAAGTGATGAGGAGGGGTGAGGAAGTGATGAGGAGATGTGAGGATGGGTGAGGAAGTCATGATGATGGGTGAAAAAATGATGAGGATGGATGAGAAAGGATTAGTATGGACTACTGGCGTCTTTTTATTCTAGTTAGACAGTAGGTATATGCGAGCGAGGTCAAACAAAACAAACATAGATTTACTAAATCAAATCAAAGTGGATACACTTGCCCTGTACTTATACCTACCATGACACCTACATACGAGTCGAAATAACGGCGGAGCGGCGCCCCGGTCAATAGCCAAACCGCAGACAAAGCGCTATTTAGCAGGGCGCCCCGCTCAATAGCCAATCCAGAGACAAAGCGCTATTCAGCAGGGCGCCCCGGTGAATAGCCTAAATGACTATCAAGCGGGGCGCCCCGCTATATAGACACTTCCAAAAATATAATACACATCACTAGAAGTTTGTGCATTATCATTCATTCATTATTTGTTCATGTTGGCAAACATGAAGAAAAAAATGTCGACGAGATCGCCGGAAATCAGCTTTCAATGGTGTTGCTATTTTATTTATAGATAAAAACTACTATTTTATTTCATGCATTTTATGTGTGGCCAAGAGCGTGTTCGATATGAACAAGGGTTTCATTCTAGTTCAGCCAAGCATAAAAATTTACGCTCCTCAACTGTACATAGATAGAACTTATAGTTCGGGAGCCCAGGGGGTAAGTGGCTATCTCATAAGGTACCACGATAGGCTAGGTTTGGATCGTTAACCAAGACTTAAACAAGTCGTATGACCCAGGTCTGCCAGAGCCAATCCTGCCGAAACATAAAAATAATCGATATTTTTCAGAGTAATTTTTTCGTAAAAAATATGTCATAAGGTACCACAATGAAAGTGCTGGCATCAGTTAACCATTGTAAAATTATGTAAAAAAAGCTTGGTCTGCCACTGCGCACCCTGCCAGAAGTGCTTGCCAGACCTCTCCAAAGATGCCCTTCCGACACCCCTAAACTATCTCATCGGGTACCAAGACGCGACCACCACAACATAATAGCCAAGATCACTCTGACAATAGATCACAAGGTCTGCCAGGCCTAAACTTGCCGCATCCTAGTGTTTCAGACATTTGAAGTTGTAGGTCCAGTGTATGAAAAATGACCTATATCTTTTTTTCCCCGTGTTTGATTTTGATGGTGCCTTAATACGAAATGCTCTCCATAATGAGGAGCTTCGAGTCATATAGGACAATTGGGTGGAGGTTTCAGTATTGAACGCAATCCTGTCAAAAGTTTGAAATGGAGTTTGGTCTATGAAAACTGGCCTATATCTTATTCCCCGGTTTGATTTTGATGGCGCCTTAATATGAAATGCTCTCCATAACTAGGAGCTTTGAGTCATATAGGTCAGTGAGAGGCGGGTCTCTGTATTGTACACAATCCTGTCAAAAGTGTGAAATTGTAGGTAAAGTGTATGAAAACTGACCTATATCTTTTCCCCACTGGTTTGATTTTGATGGTGCCTTGGTATGAAATGCTCGTAATGATTAGGAGATTCGATTTGTGTAGGTCAATTGGATAGAAGGTCTCTGTTCTGTGCACAATCCTCCTAAATATGAAAATATTCGATAACTTCTGCAGATTTTATCAGTTAAAATTGTCATATCACAAGGAACTCGAATAAAAGTGCTTGCATCAGCTTACCATTGACAAATTATGTTAAAAACTTGGTCTGCCACTGCGCACTCTGCCGGAAGTCCTTAGATGAGATAGCCAATATTTTCATGTTTAGCAGGATTGAGATTTTATCAGTTAAAATTGTAATTTCATAAGGTACCCGAATCACAGTGCCAGCATCACCTTACCATTGAAAAATTGAGTTAAGAAAACTTGGTCTGCCATTGCGCACTCTGCCAGAAGTCCTTGGGAGACCACTCCAAATGTAGCCTTCCGACACTAACCTATCTCATCTAAGGACTTCCGGCTGAGTGCGCAGTGGCAGACCAAGTTTTTAACATAATTTGTCAATGGTAAGCTGATGCAAGCACTTTTATTCGAGTTCCTTGTGATATGACAATTTTAACTGATAAAATCTGCAGAAGTTATCGAATATTTTCATATTTAGGAGGATTGTGCACAGAACAGAGACCTTCTATCCAATTGACCTATACAAATCGAATCTCCTAATCATTACGAGCATTTCATACCAAGGCACCATCAAAATCAAACCAGTGGGGGAAAAGATATAGGTCAGTTTTCATACACTTTACCTACAATTTCACACTTTTTGACAGGATTGTGTACAATACAGAGACCCGCCTCCTCACTGACCTATATGACTCAAAGCTCCTAGTTATGGAGAGCATTTCATATTAAGGCGCCATCAAAATCAAACCCGGGGGGAATAAGATATAGGCCAGTTTTCATAGACCAAACCTCCATTTCAAACTTTTTGACAGGATTGCGTTCAATACTGAAACCCTCAACCCAACTGTCCTATATGACTCGAAGCTCCTTATTATGGAGAGCATTTCGTATTAAGTCACCATCAAAATCAAACACGTGGAAAAGATATAGGTCATTTTTCATACACTGGACCTACAACTTCAAATGTCTGAAACACTAGGATGCGGCAAGTTTAGGCCTGGCAGACCTTGTGATCTATTGTCAGAGTGATCTTGGCTATTATGTTGTGGTGGTCGCGTCTTGGTACCCGATGAGATAGTTTAGGGGTGTCGGAAGGGCATCTTTGGAGAGGTCTGGCAAGCACTTCCGGCAGGGTGCGCAGTGGCAGACCAAGATTTTTACATAATTTTCAATGGTTAACTGATGCCAGCACTTTCATTGTGGTACCTTATGACATATTTTTACGAAAAATGACTCTGAAAAATATCGATTATTTTATGTTTCGGCAGGATTGGCTCTGGCAGACCTGGGTCATACGACTTGTTTAAGTCTTGGTTAACGATCCAAACCTAGCCTATCGTGGTACCTTATGAGATAGCCACTTACCCCCTGGGCTCTCGAACTATTAATTATGCTTTGCTTGTCAAGCAGTACCCAATTATGAACAAAATTCGATGTGCATTGCTAATCTGGTTAGCCAGTGTAACTCTATTATTAAACAGGCCAAGAAATGTAATTAAGAATGTTAGCCTGTAGTTTGATAATACATTATACTAAGTTGTGTTGTGTGTGTGTGATTGAACTACCTACCTATTTCTTCCTCTTTTTTCGGTGTGGTTTCCAGGTGTTTCCAGTCAATGAGTTAAAGAGTAGGCAGGTAGTTCAAATCACTATCATTAGTGCATTTTGTTTTATGATTTTAAAATAGTGGAAGTCATGATAAGTTATTGTGTTAGTTTTACAAGTGTGATATTGATGTCTCCTCAGAACATCGATTGCCAAATAACTTTGAAGTAAACCATACCTACCTACTTATAAAAATTACTATTTCTATTCTATTTCAGCCTATTGCAGTCCACTGCTGGACGTAGGGTAAGGTGGGGCACTATGAAACAAAAAAGTTAAAATGCTTCGTATCTCGTGAACCGTTAATTGTATCGAATCAAATTTGATACCGAAATAATCAGTATTAAACTGTCCTTATGAAAAAAATCGAAAACCCCATAAAACTTTCTGGAATGCAAATATAAATGACATTTTAGTGAGATCGGGAACTTGTTTCACAGTGCCCCGTATCTGGGGTACAGTAAAACATACTATGGGGTACTATGAAACGGCACAATTTCTGTGTAGGAACCTTTGATCTCTTATTTAATAAATTTAATTAACGTCGTAATAATTAACTTATGCTATGTAAAAAAGAGATGTATTATCAATTTTCTTTTGTTATATTTCATATTTCTCAAAATATGTTAGTTATACAGTGAAATTAATGGAACACGCTGTAAATTTTGAGTCTTTTTGGTAATATTTTCTTTAGTTAATTATCCAAAACATATATTTTCGATTAATATTCCGAAAAAGTACAAATCTACATGTCATTTTATACTTTTTACAATTTTTATATGATAACTATAAAAAAGTCGTGTTTCATAGTACCCCGTTTCATTGTGCCCCATACCATCCATAAAAAATAAAATGGCTATTACTTTATTATCGTTTTTTTAAAGTTAATTTTGATTCGTAAAATCATTCCCTAATAGAGTCTGGCCAGCGAGTCTTTGGACGTCAAATAATTCAAATATTTCAAATGGCAACATGTTAACACTGAAAAACTACAATAAAACAATTTTGATACTTACTATTTTTTTTTCTGCTCTTTAGTTTGTGTTTACCTTGCCTACCGGTATATAAGTATGTATGATGTATCTACAGGAGTAACAGAAAGGTATAACAAGCCGAAGGAGGTCAAGGTACTCATGAAACTGAATAACTTTCCCCATGGAACATGAGACGAAATATGAAAAAAAATTTGGACCTCTCAGAGTAAATCAATCAGCTGATCTGCGATTTTGTATGGGAGGTCCAAATATTTTTTTCATATATCGACCCATGTTTAAAGGGAAAAGTTGTTCAGTTTCATGAGTACCTTGACTCCTTTCGCTTGTTATACCTCTGTTACCCGGTAGATATCATCTATACCGGTAGGCAAGGTAAACACAAACTAAAGACAGAAAACAAAAAAATAGTAAGTATCAAAATTGTTTTATTGTAGTTTTTCAGTGTTAACATGTGAAAGATTTTTAAAATTGGCGCCATTTCCGTGTCCAAAGACTCGCTGGCCAGACTCTAAACCCAAATTAACATGATAAAAAGTATTCTAACCTGAAACTACAGCATCAGGAATGATATCGAAAAGATTTAAGATTTTCTTTCTTACTTTAGTGACCTAAAATCATTTTATTGCAAATTACTTCGAAACTATTTATGAAATCCGAAAATGACAACAGTCCAAACATGGCGGTCAATTAGGCGGACATGACAGTAAAAAAACATAATTAAAATTATAAAAGGAGACATAGATAAATCCACTGTTTCACAGTGCCCCGCGTGTCATGGATCCCCACTTGACCCTAGGCCTCCCCCAGGGAACGCCATAAGGCACGATCTCCCGTTTTTGCCATCCAGTCGCTACCAGCCGCCTTTTTCAAGTCATCGGTCCATCTGGCCGGAGGGCGTCCAACGCTACGCTTGCCGAGGCGTGGCCTCCACTCGAGAACCCGCTTACTCCACCGTCCGTCGGTTGTACGACAGATGTGGCCAGCCCACTGCCACTTCAGCTTGCTACACTTCCAGACTATGTCCGTCACTTTGGTCTTTTTTCGGATGGCCTCATTCCGGACTTTATCCATTATAGAGATACCAAGCATAGACCTTTCCATAGCTCTCTGAGTGACATGTAGCCGGTGGGCCAGTTTTACTGTCAAGTTCCACGTCTCGGCTCCGTAGGTCATGACTGGTAGGACGCATTGATCGAACACCTTGGTCTTAAGGCATTGTGGCAAAGATGATTCGAGGATGTGACGCAGCTTTCAAATGCTACCCAACCAAGCTGCACTCTTCTGGTGATTTCAGCCTCAAAGTTGTCTCTTCCCATCTGCAAAGTTTGCCCAAGGTACACGTATTTCTGGACAACTTCAAGGACTACACCTTCGACGGAGACCGGCTCAGGGATTATGTGTTGATTGAACATGACCTTCGTCTTATCCAAGTTCATCCCAAGTCCAACACGTCTCGAGGCAGAGTTAAGACTAGATAGCATTTTTTGCAGGTCCTGCAGCGATTCGGCCATTATGACTATGTCGTCGGCAAAGCGGAGATGCGTGAGACTTTCGCCGTTGACGTTGATGCCCAGTCCATCCCACTGTAGAGTTTTGAAGACATCCTCCAATGCGTTGGTGAAGAGTTTCGGGGATATAACGTCACCCTGTCTTACACCACGGAGCAGTTGGATGGGTCTTGTATTATGGTTTTGTACTTGAACGGACATCGTAGCCATTTGATAAAGGCTTCTCAGCACCTCCACATACCGCCAGTCGACTTGGCACCGCTGCAAGGACTCCAAAACAGCCCAGGTTTCGATTGAGTCGAAGGCTTTTTCGTAGTCCACAAAAGCCATACACAGTGGTTGGTTATACTCCTCTGTCTTCTGTATAACCTGCCTTACAGTATGGATGTGGTAAAAATTACTATATGAAATGATATATAAATACGTAATAAATAAAATAAAAAATACTTTTTAAACTTATTTATTTGAAGTCTTAAAAATGTTAAGAAACATTCATTATGTTCTTTTCACGTTTTACTATATTTACATTAATAGGTAAATATTTACAAAATGCAGTCTTCTTTGAATTTAAACTCTAATATTTACAAAAAATCAACAACATAATATACTTAGGTAGTACTTACAAATAATTAGGTAGGTACTTTTGTCGTCTTTACCTCATAAACAAAAAATAATCAAATATGTTATTTACAATATCAAAATTACAACTTATTTTTTTAAGTGCTGCCCCTTTAATATGGACAGTTAACACCTGGGTGTAAAAATGTACAGTTATCCCCTTGTCGACACGACCCTTTCTTCTGGAAGTAAATGCATACAGCTTTGCGACCTCCACGAGAATGACCACCTCTGCCTCTGGGCGGACCCTCCCAGTTGCCAGAGTTCTTCCCTCGCCAGTGACCACCGGCGCCTCGTCCTCGCATCGCTCCACGGAAGTTTCCCGGGCCGAAGCCGTCTGGACCAGGTGGACCCTGAGGGCCTCCCATGTTGAAATCCATAGGAAACATATTTGGTTGCATGTTGAATCCTTCCGGCGGCACGGGAAACATTGTGTTTGGCGCCCCGAACATATCTGGAGACATCATCATGCCATCAGGAGTCACCATCATACCAGGAGGCATACCGCCAGGCGGGAATCCATTTGGTGGCATAGAGCCAGGCATGCCGTTCGGCATCATATGGGGTGGCACACCATTTTGCCATTCAGCTGGAACCATATTAGGCCCTTGGAAGCCAGGCATGCCAGGGAACTGTCCTGGAGGAAAACCGCCCGGAAATTGAGCCATATTTGCGGGGAACATATTAGGCATGTTACTACTACTAGACGATGACGGTGCATTGCCTTTAGGTTCAGGCCAAGGCATGTTCCTAAAATCACTAATGTTGTCTTGATTTCCAGTTACATCTTCCAAAGGTATGATCGTAGGTTCTGTGTAAAGATGAGTTTCTGGTTCCGGTTCCAGCGGCGAGTCAGGAATCATCGATTTATGGAAATAAAGAGGTTGCAGTGTCCCTTTTTGTCTAATAGACTGTATTTCTTTTTCTTTACTATTTTTACCATATTCAACTGCGATTTGACCTTCGCAATCGATCGGGATTAGAGGTCTCCAGTTCGTCCTTTCTTCCATCACATCATCAACACTAAGATTTCTCGCTTTTTGGAAAGCTTCTCTTTCATGTATCCTTTCTAAATGTTTCATGTCCGTAAATGTTTTAGTGACGTTCACACGTTCGGTCTCATCTAATTCAAAGTACTGAACTTCTTCTAGTTCAGAGTCTGGTTTCCATTTGATACTCTTTTTAGGGCCTTTTCTTTTATGGTAACATAGTACACCTTTTAGTCCATTGACAGTCAAGGTGTGAGGTTCAGAAGTGTCCATGCTATTGTTGTCATCTTTGGGCGTAGTGATGCTTGCCTCAGCAGTATCGTTATCTTTGCTAGCAGATTTTTCTTTCGTTTCATCATTTTCTAGAGTGTCTTGATAGAAGCGAGGTGGTACTGATTTGCTTTCAGGGCTGGTGGGTGTGGGAGTTTGCGGAGGGGAGCCGTCGTTTGGACCCTTTTCGTCCTTGGATCCGCTGGTGCGCCGTTTCCTCTTCTTAGGCTCCTTCTTGGGCGTGGCGGAGGCGTTCAACGCATCCATGAACATATCGCTCTCGAGCAACATCACCGCTGTAACCAAACAAAGATTAACGTTATTAAATAGCACAAAACAAACAAATAAAATACATTGTACACATAAAATAAAACATATATAAAATAGTTAAGTAAACCTCGCGAAAACTTAATCATGTGTAATTCTAAAATAAATAACATAAAAAGGTTCCCATGATTTGTTGCATGATTTTTTGGAGAATTTTAGTCTTTTCGTCACGAAAATATAGGACGAAAGGCGATATAGGTACCTAGATAATTGTATAAAAATAGTTAAAAAATAATATGGACACGACGTGTTGTGTAGATACAGACAGCATGTGGAATATTTTTGTAGAGACCCTCCCTACTACGATGGTAGGCCCTACTCTCGTACATTTCTCGGTGAAGGTTTCAGCAAACAAACGAGTTTTGTTACTCTCTGTTATTACCTATTATAAGATATTCGAAAATTGGTGGCTATTTGATCTATTGTTAGATCAGTCTACCTAACTTTATGAGAAATAAACTTCGTGCTTTTACTTTTTACAGAGCTATTATCAAATTATAGATTCAACTATTGCCCGTTGCAATGCAACTGAATCTCTCCTCGAAACAGCGGTTTAAATTAAATGTGAAAAGAAATGCAATCTCTAGTCGCACGTAATACCAGAGGCAATACAATTTGCAGGACCTCATATTTACAATGCGATCCCAAAGCGGAACATACTTTCGTTCTGCTCGCATATTTATGTCTTCGCGTGCAGCGAGATATTGCGAATCTACACTACTTCTTTAGTCAGGCTCGAAAGCTGCATTGGTCTTTGGTAGGTTCTGGAAAAACATAGGTAGGTATTAATTTGTAAATCACAACAAAATATTTGTTTGTATAAGCCAGAATAAAGATATGCATACATAGGTAGGTACATAACATGCCGATCTACCAAAAGCCAATTCAGTTTGACCAGACTATAATAAACATTGTAAGATGTCCATAAATTTACGTATTTCGTTCGACATGTTTCTTCGGGACAGCTTATCCTGCATTCAGGGTAATGGAATGCACTTTTGCTACCACGCCTATAATTTACTTAGGCGTCACCTACTTGGTTAATAAGAAAAACTGCTAAGTATCTAGTCATGAATAAAAAGTACCTATGCTTTAGTGATGTCTGAATAAGTATTATACCTACAGGTTTTCACTTTTAATAATATCGGCATTTTATTAAATAACATAACAGAAAATATTACTGTCGTTACGGAACAAATCGGTGGATGGATACTTTATTTTAACTTCTCTCACTCAGATTCATACACGATCTAGAGGGAATCTTACGAAGAACTAGACTGAGGACTGTGAAGCAAAGACGAGTAAAGAAATTCGACTCACTCTCTTTCTAAACGACGGCACGCTAGCAAGCTATAGGTTATGTTGACCGAAGTCTGAACATATCGTTTTGATTACGTACCTAACTAAGCAAATAACCGTAGAGGGTAAGTTTTACCAACTGAAGCATGTAGCCATCATTAACTTACATCATAATTAAAAACTTTGTCCTGCATCTGCCTAACTTTCTACGTTGTATAGCGAAACCTATGCGCTATGAATCAAATTACTGCAAAAATCTAACCGACTTGTCAGTGGAAAAAGAGACTTGAAAAATTACTGAACCGATTTCGATCGGATTTCTTGCAAGTCAAATTAAATATTCCGAGAACCAATAAAAAATATCGGTACAGCATCTAGCTAGTCTAATAAATAAGCGACGACAAGCATTAGGAATACACTTCAATTTGCATACCTACTTGCAGAATATTTTAAAACTCTTAACTCCTTCACTTTTACGAAGTCGGTTAAAAAATCGCATGCAACAGGGCTGTATTAAAACTTAACTGTCAAACTGTTCGCTTTGCAGTATATTAAAATATATAACTATATAAATGCACGAAAATCAGTATGTTCCTTTAAATCACGCGCTTTATACCTATAAAAAATAAAGGGTAGTATTTAAACGCAAATCAAAAAATATGCTTTTTCTATGCAATAAGATTCCAAATTCCCATCAAAATTACTGATTGCACAGCATAATATTCAGCTCAAAATATCACTAAACACACTACAATTTATTTTCGCAGCGTACAGCGATTTTCCTAAAGCAAAGCTTTTCATCAATGCACAGCTAATAATCTTAATGCACATTATACCTGTTAACTCTTTTTCTTTTAAATATGGCTTCTATTTTTATATTATTTACAGCAGTTTTTATAAGAGATGAACCATCATCGTTAATCATACACATCGATAATCATATTTTAAATTGATGACGCGCATAGCGTGTCGTTTCTGGCACATCGCCGGCCGCTGCCCACGCTCGCTCCGCTCGCTCGGCTCGTGCATTGTGGTCAAAGTTCTAACCTAACCTAACCTGGCGCTTTCCGCGCCAGGTTCGGTTAAACTATGCTAACGGACCTATAAACTTTATTTACTTACGTATGTTTACTGGTTAATATGCGACTGGGATAGTTATTTTGCTATGAAATATGGAAAATTTGCTGTGCAGTCAGTATTCATGCTATGTATGTAGTATTTTTGTACAAAAATAAATTTATCTGTATTGCATTATGAGGAAAAAGTTATGTCATATTGATGTAAAATTTCGAATTATCTGCAGTTTATGTTTTGTTAAACATTCAGTTTATTTGTAGTGAAGTAAGATATTTGATGTAAAAAAATATATAAATGATGAATATGTATTGATAGGCGATTATTTATTTGATATGCAATTTATAATATCCCAAAATAAATAAATAATAGGCGTGTTCAAACATATTGTGAAAAATACAACGGTGCAACCGCATCCGTAGCCTGTTGTATGGACGCGCTACTATGTCGCGCTCAGAACTAAAGCTTTTTTAATCTTTGTTTCAAGTAAATTACATTTTTATTTTTTTAAACAGGTTCATGACATATAATACTTATAGAACTCGTGGTTTAAAGGAAAATACTACACACCGCCGCGTCAGTACCTAATAATTTACTATTAGAAAAATAGGTAGGTAGTATAGCTACCTAAAATGTAGTACCTACTTACTATTAGTCCTGACTGGTATTTTATTAGATTGACTAGTTCAATATAATTTTTACTGGGTAAGTTATCGAATACTCCGGAAGTACTCGAGATTTATTTTTGAAGTTGCGTTGCGAAGCGTTGATTTGTATATCACGTGCGTATCACACGTTCTGCCATACAACTCCATTCACATATACCTAAACAATTCAGACATTCCCTTGACTTTACAAAAATCAAGTATTAGAAATAATAGAAAATTAAAATAAGTCATAGCGGATTTCCGTATGCGGAATCAAATTGCGAGTTTTCAGAAATAGCTACATTATTTATCTCTGATGTGATGGATGACTAACACTACTACCGACCGCGAGTAGGTACTTAGGTACCTATGGAAAAAGACCGGACCAATAGTAAGCGTGTAGGTAGGTATATATGCAATCTGAAACAGGAAAAATATAGAACTAATATTATTAATCACAGCATCAGTTGAGAGCTGGGAATAAAAAGCTTTTTAATCCTCTACAAACAAAACGGAGATTTTTTAAGTAAGATGCATTCTCCTTTACTAGTTGTCCGAGTTGCGAAACGAATTTAGTTGACTTACTATAAAAACAACTGAAAAGTGAATGTTAGGTAGTATCGA